>LR738715.1:796955538-796991501 GCA_902687465.1 Secale cereale
GGGCGGCGAGGGTGGAGTACGGCGGGGGTGGCGCGGGGGCGGCGGCATCGAGGTAGCGGCGTCGGGGCAGCGCGTGAGGGAGAGGGGAAGGGGATCGATCTGGGCGAGGGCGAGGGAGAGAGGGAATAGGTGGAGTGGGGGACGAAGTATGGATGGGGGCAGAATACTAATGGCGCACCTCCCCCTGGTGCGCCATAGGTACATCTATACTAATGGCGCACCTCCCCCCTTGTGCGCCATTAGTATTTTTTTTTACTTCTGTTCGAGCCAACATGTTATCTTTCACCAAACCTCATCTACATCAAACCCCATCTAGTAGCCCGACTGGTCAGCACGCAGCTCTCACACCAGGAGGTCCTGGGTTCGATTCCGAGGCTCCCCAATTTTTTTATGCATTTTTTCTTTGGACATATCTTTTTATCCATGCATCCAAATATAACATGTCACATATGCTAGATGCTGAGAATTTCATGTAGAAAATTAATATGCAGTTTTTGCCATGTTAACAACATTTAAAATGTTGTTTGATATTTATTTGTGTTTAAATATGTCCAAACTTGTTTAAATCATAACTAAATATCCATAGCTCCAAATTTGACAAACTTTATATGCTTTTGGGAGTAACATATAACCAAGCACAACTAGTCTTTTTTTTTATTTTTAGTTGCATTCATTTGTGAATTGGTAAAACATTTATGAGTATGAAAAAAATATCATCAAATTTGAAAAAATATTCATGAATTCAAAAAGTGCCCATGAAAAAACATTTATGAATATGTCGAAATACAATCGAGAAATGAAGGCTACAATGTAAATATAATCAATCTTAGCTAGCTATCTGTTCACAATCTTCTTGCCCTTCTTTTTCGCAAATGGAGTTCTTCTCTTGAACGGACGTCCTTTAGCTAGGGTGGTCCTGCTTCTTCTTGTGGTGTATGGCACTTCATCGTCGTCGTCATGTTCCATCTTCGGGTCGCCGTACTTGTCGAAGTCTTGCTCATTGGCGACTCCATCCATTCCGATGATCTTCCTTTTGCCTCTCCTCACAACAACACGACTGGGCTTTGACGGGTCGGTAATGAAGAAGCATTGGTCCACTTGGGAAGCCAGTACTCATGGCTCATTTTTCACGGTGATGTTTGCGCCCGCGGTCTTGGATTTGGCTTCGGGTATAACCATGGTGGTGAAATACTGGTCTTCTTTTAGGACGCTCTTGGCCCATCTGACACGGAAGATCGGGACCTTCTCTCCAACGTAGCTCAGCTCCCAGATCTCTTCGATCCTTCCGTAGTATATGTCCTTGTCATTACCGGTGTAGGATTCCATCGTTACCCCGGAGTTCTATTAACCATCGCTCTTCATGTCCTTGTCCTTGGTGTAGAACATGTACCCGTTGATATCGTACGCCTCATACGTCAGCAGTTTGTGCTCGGCGCACTGTGACAAGGCGAATATGAGATTTTCTTCTGCGGAAGAATCCTCATGTAAAGGGTACGACAGAAGGTTCTCCTTGAACCAACGCGTGAAACATGAGTTGTGCTCTTTGATTATATCTCCGTCCGTCCTCTGTTGCCCTCGGTAATTGTACGTCATCTCAATAATGGTTTTGTGCTCTACCACCCAAGGATCGACCACGTCTATGTGTTGTAGCGCGAATAGGTTTGCTCTTTCAAAGTCGACGAGTCGACCCTCGAAGTCGACATGCATTTCGCGGCGACCCTCGCGGTGACCCCATCCAGCGAGCCTGCCGAGGTTCCTGTTGACGGGCAGACCAACGGGGTTCTCGATGCCTAGATAATTCGTGCAGTAGGAGATGCACTCTTCGGTTAGAAAGCCCCTGGCTATGCTTCCCTCTGGACGTGACATGTTGCGAACGTATCCTTTGATGATACCATTCATCCTTTCGAACGACATCATGCTATGCAGGAACGTCGGCCTGAGTTGGATGATATCCTCCACGATATGGACCAGCAGATGCACCATAACGTCGAAGAATGCGGGCGGGAAGTACATCTCAAGCTCGCATTGTATCACCACGATCTCTTCCTATAGCCTTCTGAGTTGCCTCATGCCAACCGACTTCCGAGAGATGATGTCGAAAAAGTTGCATAGGCCAAATAGCGTTTCACGGACGTGCGCGTCTATGATCCCATGGATTGTAACTGGAAGTATGGGCGTGATCAGCATGTGACAGCCGTGAGACTTCATCCCGCCGAACTTCTGCTTCGCTGGGTCTAGGTATCTGCTTATCTTCCCCGCGTAACCGTAAGGAAGTTTTACTCCTACGAGGCAGGTGAAAAACTGCTCGATCTCCTCCTGACTTAGAGTGAAGCACGCGGGAGGGTAGTCATTTCCGGTCTTCTTGGCCTTTTTTCCTTTGCGACGACTTTCCGTGTCCTGCTTCGCCTCATCATCATCATCATCATTAGCGTGAAGCTCCTGCCCGATGCCCATTGATTTCAAGCCTGCCCTTGCTTTCAGCCCATCTTTGGTCCTCTCTGGCATGTTGAGCAGGGTACCAAGCAGACTCTCGCTCACATTCTTCGTGATATGCATGACATCAAGGCTGTGAGGCACACAGTGGATCTTCCAGTACGGCAAGTCCCAAAAAACAGACCTCGTTTTCCATACCTTCAGTAGCGGCTCTGGCGCCTTTCGCTTCTTTCCTGGCTCTGGCGCCTGTTGCTTCTTTCCCGGCAATGGGCAATCTTTCCAATTTTTCAACAGCTCGTCTATTTCCTCGCCGCTCCTTGTACGCCGGCATCTTCGGGGTTCGGTTTCACAATCGAAGAGATCCTTGTGTTTCCTCCACGGGTCATCTTCACGAAGCCACCTTCGATGTCCCATGAACACGGTTTTCGAAGACCCGTGATCTCTATCTAGCTGGTGATACATTGTGTCATCCATGCACCTGATGCATCCAGAAAATCCATGGACCACCTGCCCCGCGACATATCCGTAACCGAGATAGTCGTGCACCGTCGTGAGCAGTGCGACTCTCATAGGGAAATATTCTTTCTTTGGGCGTCCCACGTATTTGCTGGCGTTTTCCACAGCGTGTCTAGCTCCTCTTTCAACAACCCCAGATAGAGATTGATGTCGTTCCCTAGTTGTTTCGGCCCTTCAATTAGCATACTCATGTGAATGTATTTCCTCTTCATGCACAACCAGGGGGGAAGGTAGTACATCCACACAAACACAGGCCAGGTGCTATGTGCGCTTCTCTGGCTGCCAAACGGATTGACTCCATTGGTGCTTGTGCCCAGCATGATGTTCCTTGGATCGTTCCCAAATTCTAGGTCTTCAAAGTTCAACACTTGCCACTGGCTCGCATCCTTAGGGCGACTCAGCATCTTGTCTTTTTTATTTATCTCCGGATCATTTCCGTCATCTTCTCGCTTCTTCTCCTCCCTATCCGCGTGCCAACGCAGGAGCTTTGCTACCTTAGGGTCCGCGAAATACCGTTGCACACGAGGAGTGATCGGAAAGTACCACACCACTTTTCGAGGAGCTTTCTTCCGCTTCTTGTATCGAGTGACGCCGCACACCGGACATATGGTAGACTCCGCGTGCTCGTCCCGAGAAATGATGCAATTGTTCATCCACACATGGTATTTCACGTGCGGTAAATCCAGAGGACACACGATTTTCTTCGCCTCCTCGAAACTGGTCGGGCACTTGTTCCCCTTGGGAAGGCGTTCGTGCGAGAATGACATGTTCTCGTCGAAGAATGCGTCGGTCATTTTGTGTTTTACCTTCATCTCCAGAGCCATGAGCGTTACTTTCAGGCGGGTATCCTCGAGCCTGCATCCTTCATACAATGGAGTAACCGCGTCTATCTCCAGTTGATACAGCTTGTCTTTCTCTCGGGCGGTAGCTCTTGCGTTATCCGTCTGCTTGAGAAGCAGCTCTTGACTATGAGGGTCCTGCACCCAGCCTCCATCGTCGTCTGCTCCGGCATCTTCATCTAGATCATGATCATGCCCTTTGTCTTCATCTTCCTCATCATCATGTCCGGCATCTTCTACATGATGGCTGTGTACAGCATCACCGTCGTGATCATGTCCTGGAGATTCTTCGTCTTCTCGCCCGCCCTCGCCGCGGTGCTTGTCTTGTTGCCCTTCCTCATTTCTTGCCTGGCCATGGACGACTTCATAGTCATCTTCATCACCTTGCCACCAATAGCCATCCATGCAACCATGCAAGAGCAGGTGGTCCCGCACCTGCCCGGAATCCGGGTCCGCAATAAGGCTCTTCAGCTTGCATCTTCGACACGGACATCTTATCTCCGTCTCGTTCTTTTGAAGCATCTCGGCCTTCGCGGAGCTCAAAAACCTATTCACGATGCCTACGGTCATCGTGCGGACCATGGTCGCCTGCGGGGTAGAGCAAAATGATATTTTAGAACCAAGAAAAAAATTGGCATGACTTTCCCTAAAAATAGGACAAAAAAGAATGCATAGTGCCAGAATTCTCGCCGAAACGGAAATGAATCAACATTTCGGCCAAATATTGGCAACTATCACATTTCAAATACCGGTACCTGCAAACACAAACATATATGCAACACCACAAACATACATAGATCTAGCTAGGCCATAAAAAGTGCATGTGCACGGTTGTTGGAGCTCGAGGGAGAAAAAATGATCTACAACATAAAGATAGCTTCCCCCCCTTACTTACCTATCAAAAAAGGTAATTTAACCAATTAATTTTGATGAATCAATGGTGCAAATGAGGTGAGGAGGAGGAGGTAGCCGACACAACCTTCGAGGAGGAGGTGGAGAGAATGAAGTGGGGAAAGTGAGTGTGTAGGTGTGGCTGTCCAAAATATCTAGCTGGTCCCACTTTACTAGTGGCGCACCAGTCATCAATGCGCCATTAGTAACCAGTGTTACTAATGGCGCATTGATGACTGGTGCGCCATTAGTAGTTTTGCAAAAAAAATTAGTACTGGAACACTGAGTTGGTGGTGCGCCATTACTAGTTAAACTAGTAATGGCGCACTGTGCCACCGTGCGCCATTAGTATGTTTGTAAAAAAAGTTGTTACTAATGGCGCACCGTATATCTAGTGCGCCATTAGTATTTGTACACTAATGGTGCACCGACACATGGTGCGCCATTAGTATATACTAATGGCGCACCACATGTCTGGTGCGCCATTAGTGGCCATATCATCTATAGCCCTTTTCCTAGTAGTGAAAGTGGAACTTGATGAGGTAATTGTACCTTCTCCCAAATTGGAAAGTAGTACATCACAAAAACTGGTTCTAGTGATTCCTACACCAATTAGTGAGGAAGCTAATTATGATGATCATGAAACTTCGGATCAAGATACTGCTGAACTTCGTAGATCAACCAGAGTACGTTCCACGCCAGAGTGGTACAGCAACCCAGTTCTGGAAGTCATGTTACTAGACCATGATGAACCTACGAACTATGAGGAAGTGATGATGAGCCCAGATTCCACAAAATGGCTTGAGGCCATGAAACCTGAGATGGGATCCATGTATGAGAACAAAGTGTGGACTTTGGTTGACTTGCTCGATGATCGGCAAGCCATCGAAAATAAATGGATCTTCAAGAGGAAGACCGACGCCGACGGTAATGTTACTATCTACAAAGATCGACTTGTTGCGAAAGGTTTTCGACAAGTTCAAGGAGTTGACTACGATGAGACTTTCTCACCCGTAGCGATGCTTAAGTCTGTCCGAATCAAGTTAGCAATTGCCGCATTTTATGATTATGAAATCTGGCAAATGGATGTCAAAACTGCATTTTTGAATGGATATCTCAAAGAGGAGTTGTATATGATGCAACCAAAAGGTTTTGTTGATCCTAAAGGTGCTAACAAAGTGTGCAAAGCTCCAGCGATCCATCTATGGACTGGTGCAAGCATCTCGAAGTTGGAATATACGCTTTGATGAGGTGATCAAAGCATATGGTTTTATACAGACTTGTGGTGAAGCCTGTATTTACAAGAAAGTGAGTGGGAGCACTACAACCTTTCTGATAAGTATATGTGAATGACATATTGTCGATCGGAAATGATGTAGAATTTTCTGGAAAGCATAAAGGAGTGTTTGAAAGGAGTTTTTTCAAAGAAAAACCTCGGTAAAGCTGCTTACATATTGAGCATCAAGATCTATGGAGATATATCAAGACGCTTGATAAGTTTTTTCCAAAGAGTACATGCCTTGACAAGATTTTGAAGTAGTTCAAAATGGAACAGCCAAAGAAAGAGTTCTTGCCTGTGTTGCAAGGTATGAAGTTGAGTAAGACTCAATGCCCGACCACTACAGAAGATAGAGAGAGAGAGTGAAAGTCATTCCCTATGCCTCAACCATAGGTTCTATGAAGTATGCCATGCTGTATACCAGACCTATTGTATGCCCCGTCCTGAATTTGGCAAGGGAGTACAATTTTGATCTAGGAGTAGATCACTGGACATCGGTCAAAATTGTCCTTAGTTACTGGATGACTAAGGAAATATTTCTCGGTTATGGAGGTGATAAAGAGTTCGTCATAAAGAGTTACGTCGATGCAAGCTTTAACACCGATCTGGATGACTCTGAGTCTCGATCGGGATGCATATTGGAAGTGGGAGCAATTAGCTAGAGTAGCTCCATGCAGAGCATTGTAGACATAGAAATTTGCGAAATACATACGGGTCTGAATGTGTCAGACCCATTGACTAAACTTCTCTCACAAGCAAAACATGATCACACCATATTGCTCTTGGGTGTAAATCACATAGCAATGTGAACTAGATTATTGACTCTAGTAAATCCTTTGGGTGCTGGTCAAATGGCGATGTGAACTATGGGTGTTATTTACATAACGATTGTCGCTGTATTTGGAACGACACCTATGGGATCACGAGAATCCCTACTAGGGTTGCGGGGCGCGGGGTTGAGAGAAGAGCGGATCCAACAGTTAGGACACATTTCCTTTACCCATATTCGGGCTGCAAAGATGCGTAAAACCCTACTCCTGCTTTGGTGGATTATATGTTTGTATCCTTCAGCTAGCTATGGGGGGTGAGGAGTTCTAAAGAGCCGAATCCTTCTCCTGGTCGCCTCAGGCCTCCTTTTATAGGGAAAAGGGGTTGCCACAGTGGCACACAGGAGGTGGAAATGGTACAGTGATGCGAGGTTATCCCTCGCATTACATGACAAGGCACATTTAATGCACCTAGCTTAGGTGTCCTTGCCTTATCGGGGGCGAGGGGAGACGTCTGTCTTGTCCGTCGCCGCTCATTCTTGTGTTGACACGCGCCCTGGTCAGCGATGCATGAGGTGCCATGTAGGCAGGCAGGCAGCTGAGGTGGCGCAATGGTGGGTCTTCCATGAAGATCTGCACGTTGCCACGCAGGTGCCTGCCCAGCTGGTTGGGTCGGCAGTTGCATGGGGCAGTGAGGCGTAGTTGGTGCGGGCCTGATGGTGGCCCTGCGGGTGTCCTCGGCAAGGACCTTGCCGGGGCCCCGGCAAGGGTCTTGCCGCGGCGCCTGCTGTCATCCACGGCAAGGTGCTTGCCGGAGGTCTTGCGGTCCTCCTTGGCTGGGATCCCGCCAAGGGTCATCGTCTTCTTAGTGTGTATCTTATCTTGAATGTCTTCACAAAGATCTGCATGCCACCACGGGGATGCCTCCCGAATCCTTGCCCCATGGGGGTAGTGGACTCAAGGGTGAACTGCTCCGTAGGCGTGGGGTGAGCTGCCGCGGCGAGGGTCTTGACGGGGCTGCTAAGGCTGGCCCTAGCAAGCACTTGCCGGGGGACCCCGCTTCGTCCCCCTGCTCTTTGTGGTCTTGGCTTTGGGCTTCAGTCTCCATCGAGCTTCGGTCTTACCCTGGCTCACCTCCCTTGCCATGCTTGGTGTGGTGGTGCCCGTGGCTCAGACAGCCTGTGTATAGTTATAGGGGTACAAAAAGTCTACCCCTCTTTTTGAACACCGACAGGAGCCACCGGGCCTGGGCCACACATAAGCGCGACGCGTTGTTGGGCTAGGCCCAGAACGGTGCGCGGGCAGGCGGGACGGTTTTTACCATGGTAAGATTTTCCGCGCGCTTCGCCTCCCATGATCCGCGCGCGCGGCGCGGGGTGGAGGGGCGTGCGTGACGTGGGCGGCATGCGCGGGGCGGTTTCTGCAGACATGCATCACGTCGCAGTAAAGAGGCAGCTTCGCGCCTTCCCCATAAACGGGGGGAGGCGTGGAGACGCGGCCCATTTACTGAATGGGGACGAGGCACGGTCTTCAAGGCATCCACTCCCCACGATCACGGGGTGGGGAGAGGTCGCCTCACCCGTCCCCTCGGTTCCGCACATCCGCCACGTGCCCCCCATGCACTTGGGGTGGTGAACAGTGGAGGCAGGAAACCGAGCCATCGCTGGTTGGGGCAGCGGGTCGGTCCCGGCTCCCTGCGCCTTCTGCATCTTGATTGGCCGAGCGGGGCGGTCGAGCCCCAGCCCCGCCCCTTTATAAAGAGCGGGAGGGGAGGGACGGCGCCCCACACTCTCCCATCTTCTTTCTCCTTCAGCTTCTGCTCCTCTCTTCCGTTCGTCATGGAGAGACGAAATCCCGGTCCTTCAACGGTGGCGGCGAGGGTCACCGCTCGACAACGCGTTCCTCCTTCTCCTGCACACGTAGTGGCAGAGCCGTTCACGAGGGGAAGGAGGAGGGGGCGAGGCCATGGGCGAGGCCAGGGCGCTCGGGGAAGAGGAGGACGGGGCTGCCCGCTGGCCTCGCCCCCGCCAGCAGCTCCTCCTCCAGTGGAGGGCCATATTGGGGATGACCCTTGCGAGTTCTTCGTCAGGTTGCAGCGGCCGCCGCGTCGTCGCCTTCGTCTCCCTACCCCTTTTGCGCGGGAGATGGAGCTGGATCCGCCGGAGTCGCTGCGGCTGCACTTGAGGGGCTGTGGGATCAGTGGCACGCGGGTCCGCGTTGACTTCCCTGCCCCTCACGTGATGTATCTTCGCCAAGGATGGAAGACGTTTGCTCATATCCATAGCCCGACGGATGGGCTCACTCTCCATTTCAAGTTGATGGAGGATGGCCATCTCTCCATCAAGGTCTTCGGGCACTTCGGGACCTGTGCAAGGTGCTGCGTGGAGAGCTCCTCCGATGACGAAGACTCCTCCTCTAACGAGGGTGACGAGGAGGACAGTGGCAGCGACGACGAGGGCGGCGGACGGCAGGATGACGGGTCCGACTAGGTGTCGAGCGCCGCTCCTAGTGGCACCGGCGACCCCATCATCCGCGTCGCCGGCTCCTTGAACTTCTCAGGGCCGTCTCCTTGGCGGCTGGCGTAGGGAGGCTGTGGAAGAGGAAGAGGAAGAAGGCGGGCGGCAAAGTCGTCATGTCGGAGTACGCGGGCACCGACGCCTTCGACGCGTACTGACGTCCTGCCGCCTCATCTTCGAGCTCTGCTTCCGGCGCCGCCATCACCATCCAGCCTTTGGGCGGCCACCAAGATGTTTTCTTGGTGTCTTCTGCCACCCGTAGCTCGCCTAGGCGCTGCTTTTGCCCTTCTCGCCTCTTTGACCTACCTCCTGAGGAAAGGGACAACAAAGGCATTACGGGCATCTTATCTCTTTTTAGTTTGTAAGCCTTTGGGCATCTGTTAAATTTAGAACTTGTAATCTCCTTGTTCATGTTTTTCATTCCCTATGGACTGTACCTGAATTAAATGTTTTTAAAGAAAAAGGAATGTTTGTCGGGTCATTTGTTCACAGGTAGAACCTACGACAAGGAATAAATCCTTGATACCCTTAGGATAAACATTTTCTCGCCCGGCTACAAGCCTTGCCGTCTCCCTACTTTGCTCGACCTTTCTCACGCCTTTGGTGGAGGCAGGGATGAAGTGGGTTTAGGCTCCTCGTTTCATCCCTTTGCTGCCGCAACTATGACCAAACCTGGTCCCAGAACGAGTCCTGGGGCCTAGAGTTACGGGAGCACAATAGTTTTTAAGGAAAGAAACGAGGTTTCACATACCTCAGTCCATAATGGAATGCATGATAAGGGATGAAGAACTTATCTGAAGCTGCAGCCCCCGGCAACCCTAGTTTGTCGTGGGTGAATCTTTGCTCTTGTAGCCCCCGGCAACACTGGCTTGCCGGGGCCTAGGTGCTAGTATGTTCCTTTTTCTTCTCCCCAAGTGGCTTCGGCAAAGATATTTGTGCGTCCTGCGAACCAAAAGAGACAGAGGAAAGACAAAGGGACGCAAACTCGACCTCTAAGATAGGGGTTAGCCGCCGCTAAGCACTATCAACCCTAACCAAGGACGAGACTCGACTCAGCATGCATGCTATAACTTAGGGCGCCAGCGCTTCGTTTATTTATGCTCAGGGTCTGCGCCTGGCTTCGTACAATGGGTTACATGCCTTGCCGGGAAGGCTTGTACAAAAGGGTGGCTTGTCGGGGGGCCCGGCAAGCCGCGCCTTATGGGTAGAACTTGCGAAGATGCTCAATATTCCAGGAATTGCTCACCGAATGGCATTTTCGGTCTCCAGGCGGACTGCGCCAGGCCTGGTGACTCGTACTACCCGATAAGGGCCTTCCCACTTCGGCGTCAACTTGTTTGTATTCTTGGCCGATTGAACGCGCCGAAGAACAAGGTCGCCTTCCTCAAAGCTTTGGGCATGGACCTTGCGGCTATGGTAGCGGCGCAAGGCTTGCTGGTAGCATTCTGCTCTCACAGCCGCCAGAAGACGATCTTCCTCAAGGAGCATTGCGTCATCTTGCCGCAGCTGCTCTTGCTCAAGCTCATCATAAGCGAGCACTTGAGGTGACCCGTATATGAGTTTAGTGGGGAGAACTGCTTCTGCCCAGTATATCAGGGCAAAGGGCGTCTGGCCGGTGGCTCGATTTGGCGTCGTTCTGATCGACCAAAGAACCGCCGGCAACTCATCAATCCAGCGCCTTCCACTCTTGTGCAGCCTGTCAAAGGTCTTTGTCCGTAGGCCTCGCAGCACTTCAGCGTTTGCCCTCTCAGCTTGACCATTGCTTCGGGGGTGAGCAATGGAAGCGAAACAGACTTTGCTGCTGAGGTCTTGGGTATATTGCATGAAGGTGCGGCTTGTGAACTGCGTGCCGTTGTCTGTGATGACCCTGTTGGGTACACCAAAACGGCACACTAGTCCCTTGAAGAACTTGACGGCTGACAGAGCTGTGACCTTCCTCACTGCCTCCACCTCCGGCCACTTTGTGAGCTTGTCGATTGCAACGTACAAGTACTCAAATCCCCCGACAGCGTGGGGGCAAGGGCCCAGTCTGTCGACCCCGCAGACCGAGAAGGGCCAGGAGAGAGGAATGATTTGAAGGGCTTGAGCTGGTTGATAAAGCTTCTTTGAATGAAACTGGAACGCTTCACACCTCGTGACCAGTGCCGTCGCATCCTGGAGGGCAGTGGGCTAGAAGAAGCCTTGCCGGAATGCCTTGCCAGCAAGGGCTCTTGACCCTATGTGGGATTCACACATGCCTCCATGTATCTCCGCCAACAGCCCCAGTTCTTCCTCTCGAGGGATGCACTTCAATTTCACACCGTTCGGTCTCTTTCTGTACAGGACGTCATCGATGAACTGGAACATAGCAGACCGACGGGCTACTTTCTCCGCTTCTTCCTGCTCCTCACGAAGTTCCCCACTCTGGAGGAATTGGACGGTATGTTGTGCCCACGCTGGAGCCTGGGGCACGACGGCGAGGACTAAATGCAATTCCTCCGCCATGGGAGCGGCTGTCTCGACGGCAAGAGCTTGACGCTCCGCCGGAGCTAGCCGTCCAGTGGCGGGTTGAGTGTCCCCGGCAACATCCTTGCCGGCGGCTCCGGGGAGCTCGGCGGGAAAGTACTTGTCGGGACCTGATTTCCTCCTCTTGTTCTGCTCTGTTGATGGATCAACGGATGGCTGACAGAGCTGAAGCACAAAGGTACCTGGTTCCAGAGGTAACTTGAGGGCAGCGCGCTTCGACAGGTAATCGGCGATGTCGCTCTCTGCTCGGGGAACGTGCTCTGCCTGTATACCATCAAAGCGCTCTTCCAACTTTCTCACGTCATTGATGTATGCCTTCATCAACGGGCTCTGGTAATATTTGTTGACTTGCTTGATGACAAGCTACGAATCCCCCCTGACGATGAGTTTCTTGATTCCGAGGTCTGCTGCGATCCTAAGACCAGCAAGTAGCCCCTCGTACTCAGCAGTATTGTTCGTTGATACCTCCCTGGGGAAGTGCATCTGGACCACGTACTTGAGGTGCTTTCCAGTGGGCGCGACCAGCAGTACGCCAGCCCTGGCGCCCTGTAGGGAGAAAGCTCCATCAAAGTACATGATCCAGTTGCAACTTGCCCCTTTGCCGGGGAAAGAAGTTTCCTGGACTTCTTCATCAGGCGTCGCGGTCCATTCTGCAATGAACTCCGCCTGGACTCGGCTTTGAATTGTTGAGGAACTTTCAAACTTGAGGCCAAAGCTGCACAGCTCCAGTGCCCACTCTACAACTCTTCCCATTGCATCTGGATTGTGCAATATCCGTTGTAGATGGAGGCGAGTGACGACAGTGATCTCGTGCGCCTGGAAGTAGTGATGCAGCTTCCTCGAGGCCATAAGAAGGCCGAAGAGCAATTTCTGCACACCGGAGTACCTTGATCTAGCCCCCCCGCAAGAGGGAGCTAACAAAGTAGACCGGGTGCTGCATCATTTTTTTCCTTGGCTGCACTCCAACCGGCTGTGTCGTCTCTGCACTAGTGGGATCAGGCTCTGTCACTGCTATCACCTCATCATCAATTTCCCTCTGCGCCACAAGTGCGGCGCTGACCACCTGGTTTGTTGCCGCTAAGTACAGCAGCAACGGTTCTTCTGGCCTAGGCGCAACTAGTATTGGCGTGGAGGAAAGATACCTCTTCAAGTCTTGTAAGGCCGCTTCAGCTTCTGGCGTCCACTCCATCGGGCCTGCCTTTCTCAAAATCTTGAAAAAGGGAAGGGCGCGCTCGGCAGACTTGGAAATGAATTTGCTCATGGCAGCGACGCAGCCAGCAAGCCGAAGCACATCCTTCACCCGTTTGGGTGCTTCAATCTGTTCAATAGCTTTGATCTTGTCCGGATTAGCCTCTATCCCACACTGTGACATAAAGAACCCGAGAAGCTTGCCGGACGGGACGCCGAAGACACACTTCTCAGGGTTCAGCTTGAGATTGATCTTGCGTAGGTTTGCAAATGTTTCTTGTAAATCCGGTATAAGGGTTGCCCTGTTCTTGGTTTTGACCACTATATCATCCATATAAGCCTCCATATTTCTATGTAGTTGGGGTTCAAAACCAATCTGGACTGCCCTTGCAAACGTCGAGCCAGCACTCTTCAACCTGAAAGTCATTCGTACGAAATAGTACGTACCACATGGGGTGATGAATGCTGACTTCTCTTCGTCTTCTCTCGCCATGAAGATCTGATGGTAGCCGGAGTGGGCATCGAGGAATGACAGCAGGTCACACCCAGCCGTGGAGTCAACAATCTGGTCGATACACGGCAACGGGAAGGGGTCTTTAGGGCAAGCCTTATTGATATCCGTGTAATCAATACATAGCCTCCACTTCCCATTTGCCTTACGCACTACCACTGGATTGGCCAACCACGTTGGATGGAGCACTCCTCTTACCAAACCCGCTGCTTCCAGTTTCCGGATCTCCTCTGTGATGAACTCATGTCGTTCCAAAGCTTGCTTCCTGACCTTCTACTTGACGGGCCGCGCATGAGGACAGACACCAAGGTGGTACTCAATCACCTCCATGGGAACGCCGGGGATGTCGGATGCTTGCCATACAAACACGTCGACATTTGCCCGCAGGAAGGTGACGAGCGCATCTTCCTATTTGTCGCCAAGGGTGGAGCTTATGGTGAAAGCCCCTCTTGTGCCGTCCTCCTTGTCAAAAACCTTCTTGGTTCCCGGTGGCGTGGCCCTGGACCTCTTGTTTCTGCCGGTGGAGCTCTCTGGCACGTCCTCGACGGGAGCGTGACACTCCAAATAGGTGCGCTTGCCGGAGTGGGTGTCCGAGGTCTCACCGGTCTTCTTCTTGCCGGTGGAGCTCTCCGGCACGTCCTCGACGGGAGCACAACACTCCGAAGAGGTGCGCTTGCCGGAGTGGGTGTCCGAGGTCTCACCGATCTTCTCCTTCTTCCCTCCCGGGGCTCCAGTGGCAGGAGCAAGTGCCCTCGTGGCGGCAACTGCTGCAACTGCCTACTGGTATAGTTGGTCAGCGCAAATCAGCGCATCTTTCTTATCGGAGGGGATGGTGATGATCGTCATAGGTCCTGGCATCTTCAGGGTGTTGTAGGCGTAGTGTGACGCTGCCATGAACTTGGCCAGCGCTGGGTGGCCAAGGATCCCGTTGTAAGGCAAGGGGATCTTGGCAACATCAAACACGATCCTGTCCATCCTGTATTTTAGATCACTTCCAAAAGTCAGGGGCAGCGTGACCTTCCCCTTTGGTTGGCTTCTCCCCGGGTTGACCCCTTGAAACGTACCCGTCTCTTCGAGGTCTGCGTCAGGAATCTGTAGCTTCTGGACCACGATGGCGAGAGCAAATTCAGACCGGCCCCGCCATCGACTAGCATCTTCGTCACCTTGAGGTTGCGTATTGTTGGTGAAACCAACAACGGCAAGCACCCGACCGCAGTGGTGCGATCAGGGTGATCCTCAGTGTCAAAAATGATAGGCGTGCTAGACCATTTCAGCGGCTTTTGGGCACCGGACGACGGCTCCGCGTCTGTAATCTCACGCGCCCATTATTTAAGTTGGCGGTGGGAAGTATGCAGCGAGGCGCCGCCATCGACGCACATGGCCTCTGTGGCTTTCTGAAACTCTTGATCGCCGGACACGTCGTTCCCTTCGTGATCGTCGTCTTCTGGCCTTCTGTCACGACCCCGGGCAGGCCTCTCCTGTTGTTTATCCTTGCCGCGACGGCCTGCTTGGCCGTCACGCTTCTTGCCGGACCCCTCAGCACCGTCCTGGCCCTTCTCCTTGTCCCGCCTCTCGTATTCAGCCCTTTGCTTCTCAGCGAGGAGCTCAACCTGGTGGCAATCCTGGAGATCGTGGCCTTTGGTGCAATGGATCTTGCAATATCGCTTGCCGGAGTTTCCTGGCTTCTCGGCAGCCGCCAAGGCCCGGCAGGCAACGCACCCGGCAATCTCCTTGCCAGGGTCACCCGCCCTGATTTTCTTGGCGGAGCCGGCGTCATCAGATCCCTCGACGGCAAGTACGGCTTTACCCTTGCGCTTCCTGTTGCGGTGCCGGCCTTTCTTCGGCGGGGTAGCAGTATCGTCATCTGAAGAGTCGGTTTCCGCGCCGGCGTCTTCGCCGGGGTACTTCCTTCTCTCTTCAGCCCAGGCACATCTGTCACCAAGAACATAGAGTTCCGCCACACCTTTTACCTTGGTCATCGCCAGTTCTTCACGCATCTTGCGGTTACGCAAGTTCTGATGGACCGCGCTGATGATGGCGGCAGGGTGAACATCAGGGATATTGTAATGCACCCGGCTGAACCTCTGTATATACTTGCGCAGACTCTCGCCTTCCTTCTGGGGTATGACGTGCAGGTCACTCGCTTGGCCATGGGCTTGGTGGCCTCCGGTAAAGGCGCCAACATACTCATGGCACAAGTCCGACCAGGAGGAAATAGAGTCTACCGGCAAGTGCATCAACGACGACATGGCGTTAGGTTTAAGAGCCAACGGAAAGTAATTCACAAGCACCTTAATTATCGTCGCGGGCTCCGGCAGCTTGCATCACGATGATGTAGATGCTGAGGAACTCCGACGGGTGGGTCTTGCCGTTGTACTTCTCGCCAACGTCTGGCTTGAAGGTGCGGTGAGTGGGCCACTGGAACTGCCGCAGGTCACGGGTAAAAGCCGGACAGCCTACTTTGTAAGGTAGACTTCCAGGGCTCTCCGGTGCTGGGCGATCCACAGCAGGCCCCGCTCGCCTATCTGACTGGTGGCGCGCTCCGCGCCGACGCTCGATGGTGGTTCGAGCGTCTTCATGAGCTCGCTCTTGAAGAACTTGACGCTGGTCGCCGTGGGTCCGTGGGTCGGACGACGCTACGGAGATGGCGTCACCCACGACGTCTCGACGAGTCGACACACGCGGTACCTGGCGAGGAGGAGGCGAATGCACCGTGGCCACGGCGCTGCCGGACCTCCCGCCACTGGTGCGTGGGACTCCATCGGAGCATCGACCTGGGACCTCCGCTGGATTTGGTTCATCCTTGTTGGTGACTGCGACAAGGCTTCGGATGGTGGCTCTCCATTCGTCGAGTTTCCCCGTAACGGGATGAAAGTCGAGGAGCAACTGCGCGCGCGCCAGGGCTTCAGCTGGGGTTAACGGTAGCGAAACCTGCACGGACCACGACGCGCTTCGACCCCTGACCATGTCAGGAGGAGCCCCATCACGACCCCGCGGTCGCATGCCGTCTCCACCAGTGCTTCGGTGGGCGGGCAGGTCTTCTACGTCCCGGGAGTGGCGCTTGGGGCTCTTCCCATGGCGAAGCCCGGGATCTTCGGCGTGACGACGCCGTTCATCGCGCGCTGCTTGAGAGGAGCGCGCTGTTGGCGCCAGCGTGGGAGTTCTGGAGGCCCTTGCGTCGCCTTCGGGTGATGCGGCAGCGACCTTGAAAGGCCCCGCGCCACTTGCAGAGGGCCTGGCTCCATCTTTGGAACTGGCGGTGTGTGGCCCGTTACCAGGCGCACAAACATCGCCACCTCCCAAACTCCGGCTGCTGGGACGGCGTTGGTGTTCGCGAGCAGCGCCCCGGGTCCTTTCCGCGACAGGTCCGCTGCTCGCCCGCGTCGGGACGGGCCGTTCGGCTTCCGACTGGCCAACCGCCACCGTCGTCTTCTTCTTGGGTGCCATGATGATGAAGAAGCGTCGAACTGACTGCTAAAGCCGATTCTCTCAATTGCGCACCCCCTACCTGGCGCGCCAAAGATGTCGGTGTATTTGGAATGACACCTATGGGATCACAAGAATCCCTACTACGGTTGCGGGGCGCGGGGTTGAGAGAAGAGCAGATCCAACAGTTAGGACACAGTTCCTTTACCCAGGTTCGGGCCACAAAGATGCGTAAAACCCTATTCCTGCTTTGGTGGATTATATGTTTGTATCCTTCAGCTAGCTATGGGGGGTGAGGAGTTCTAAAGAGCCGAATCCTTCTCCTGGTCTCCTCGGGCTTCCTTTTATAGGGAAAAGGGGTTGCCACAGTGGCACACAGGAGGTGGAAAGGGTACAGTGATGCGAGGTTATCCCTCGCATTACATGACAAGGCGCATTTAATGCGCTTAGCTTAGGTGTCCTTGCTTTATCAGGGGCGAGGGGAGACGTCCGTCTTGTCTGTCGCTGCTCCTTCTTGTGTTGACACGCACCCAGGCCAGCGATGCCTGAGGTGCCATGTAGGCAGGCAGACAGCTGAGGTGGCGCAATGGTGGGTCTTCCATGAAGATCTGCACGTTGCCACGCAGGTGCCTGCCCAGCTGGTTGGGTCGGCAGCTGCATGGGGCAGTGAGGCGTAGTTGGTGCGGGCCTGATGGTGGCCCTACGGGTGTCCTCGGCAAGGGCCTTGCCGGGACCCCGGCAAGGGTCTTGCCGCGGCGCCTGCTGTCATCCCCGGCAAGGTGCTTGCCGGAGGTCTTGCGGTCCTCCTTGGCTAGGATCCCGCCAAGGGTCATTGTCTTCTCAGTGTGTATCTGATCTTGAATGTCTTCACAAAGATCTGCATGCCACCACGGGGATGCCTCCCGAATCCTTGCCCCATGGGGGTAGTGGACTCAAGGGTGATCCGCTCCGTAGGTGTGGGGTGAGCTGTCACGGCGAGGGTCTTGCCGGGGCTGCTAAGGCTGGCCCCGGCAAGGATCTTGCCGAGGGATCCCGCTTCGTCCCCCTTGCTCTTCATGGTCTTGGCTTTGGGCTTCAGTCTCCATCGAGCTTCGGTCTTACCCTGGCTCACCTCCCTTGCCATGCTTGGTGTGGTGGTGCCCGTGGCTCAGACTGCCCGTGCACAGTTATGGGTACAAAAAGAGTACCCCTCTTTGTGTACACCGACAACGATGTGAACTATCGGTATTAAATCACATGGAGATGTGAACTAGATTATAGACTCTAGTGCAAGTAGGAGAATGAAGGAAATATGCCCTAGAGGCAATAATAAAGTTATTATTTATTTCCTTATATCATGATAAATGGCTTTTATTCATGCTAGGATTGTATTAACCGGAAACTTAGTACATGTGTGAATACATAGACAAAACAGTTTGTCCCTAGTATGTTTCCTAGCCATAGTACTGAGTTGTCATTTGATCAACGAGATCACATCATTAGGAGAATGATGTAATGGACAAGACCCATCCGTTAGCTTAGCACTATGATCGTTTAGTTTTATTCCTATTGCTTTCTTCATGACTTATACATGTTCCTATGACTATGAGATTATGCAAATACAGAATACCGGAGGAACACCTTATGTGCTATTAAACATCACAATGTAACTCGGTGATTATAAAGATGCTCTACATGTGTCTCCAAAAGTGTTCGTGGTGTTGGCATAGATCAAGAATATGATTTGTCACTCCGAGTATCGGAGATTATCTCTAGGCCCTCTCGGTAATACACATTATAATAAGCCTTGCAAGAAAAGGACTAATGAGTTAGTCACGAGATGATGCATTACGGAACGTGTAAAGAGACTTGACAGTAACGAGATTGAACTAGCTATTGAGATACCGACGACCGAATCTCGGGCAAGTAACATACCGATGACAAAGGGAAGAATATGCGGTTTGATCGATAAAGATCTTCGTAGAATATGTAGGAACCAATATGAGCATCCAGGTTCCGCTATTGGTTATTGACCGAAGATGTGTCTCGATCATGTCTACATAGTTCTCGAACCCGTAGGGTCCGCACGCTTAACGTTTGATGACCATCGGTATTATGAGTTTATGAGTTTTGTTGTACCGAAGGTAGTTTCGGGTCCCGGATGAGATCGGGGACATGGCGAGGAGTCTCGAAATGGTCGAGACGTAAATATTGATATATTGGACGACTATATTCGGACATCGGAAAGGTTCTGAGTGATTCGGGTATTTTTCGAAGTACCGGAGAGTTACGAGAATTCGCCGGGGAGTATGTGGGCCTTATTGGGCTTTAGGGGAAAGAGAGAGAGGAGGCTGCGCGCCCCCCAAGGTTTAGTCTGAATTGGAATCGGGGGAGGGGCTGCGTCCCCTCCTTCCTTCTGTTCTCTTTTCCCTTTCCTTCCCTCCTACTCCTATTACTTGGAAGGGCTCCTAGTTCTACTAGGAAAGGGGGAATCTTACTCCTGGTGGGAGTAGGACTCCCCAGGGCGCGCCATAGTAGAGGGCTGACCCTCGCCCTCCTCCACTCCTTTATATACGGGGGTAGGGGCACCAGATAGACACACAAGTTGTTCAGTTGATCTCTCCCAACCGTGTGCGGTGCCCTTTTCCACAGAAACACACCTCGGTCATATCGTTGTAGTGCTTAGGTGAAGCCCTGCACTAGTAGCTTCCTCATCTCCGTCACCACGCCGTCGTGCTGACGAAACTCTCCCGCGAAGTTCTACTGGATCAAGAGCTCATGGGACGTCATCAAGCTGAACATGTGCTGAACGCGGAGGCTCTGTACGTTTGGTGCTTGATTGGTTGGATCGCGAAGAAGTTCGACTACATCAACCGCGTCACTAGACGCTTCCGCTCCCGGTCTACGAAGGTACGTAGACACACTCTCCCCTCTCGTTGCTATGCATCTGGTAGATAGATCTTATGTGATCGTTTGAATTTTTTTGAAATACTACGTTCCCCAACATGGTCACCAAATCATATAACTCATATAACACTATATCGTCAACGAACGTTAAGCGTGCGGACCCTACGGGTTCGAGAACTATGTAGACATGACCGAGACACCTCTCCAGTCAATAACCAATAGCGGAACCTAGATGCCCATATTGTTTCCTACATATTCTACGAAGATCTTTATCGGCCGAACCTTATGACAACATACGTAATTCCCTTTGTCCGCCAGTATGTTACTTGCCCGAGATTCGATCGTCGGTATCTCTATACCTAGTTCAATCTCGTTACCGGCAAGTCTCTTTATTGGTTCCGTAATACATCATGCCATGACTAACTTATTAGTCATTTTCTTGCAAGGCTTATTATGATGTGTATTACCGAGAAGGCCCAGAGATACCTCTCTGATACTCGGAGTGACAAATCCTAATCTCGATTCATGCCAACCCAACAAAACACCTTTGGAGATACCTATAGAGCATCTTTATAATCACCCAATTATGTTGTGATGTTTGATAGCACACAAGGCATTCCTCAGGTATCCGGGAGTTGCATGATCTCATAGTTAAAGGAATATGTATCTGACATACATGAAAGCAGTAACAAAAACTGTACGATCAAATGCTACGCTAACGAATGGGTCTTGTCCATCACATCATTGTCCTAATGTTGTGATCTTGTTATCAAATGACAACTCACGTCTGTTGTTAGGAAACCTTAACCATCTTTGATCAACGAGCCAGTCTAGTAGAGGCTTACTAGGGACACGGTATTTGTTTACGTATTCACACATGTATTTAAGCTTCCGGTCAATACAATTGTAGGATGAATAATAAACCTTTATCATGATTAAGGAAATATAATAATAACCATTTTATTATTGCCTCTAGGGCATATTTCCATCAGGATCTGGTTCTTCTTAGGTAAGAATCGATTCTAAAACTTCCTAGCCGATTCACCGGGCTATTGAATTACGTGGTAGAGGTCTTCGGCGTCCGGAAGTCGGACATAGGTGCCCTAGAAGTTCTCTCTAAATGCGTATTCGAGTTGTTCCCACCTTCCGATAGATTTTTTGGGCAAGCTATTAAGCCAATGCCTTGCCGATCTCTTGAGCTTCAGGGGTAGGTATTTTATGGGGTGAAGATCATCTCCTCTGACCATGTGAATGTTGGTAACATAGCATAAAATTTCAAAAATTTCCTACACTCAAGCATGATCTATCTAGGAGATGCATGGCAACGAGACGGGGAGAGTGTGTTTCTACCTATTGAGCATGCGTTGGTTTTCCCTTGAAGAGGAAAGGGTGATGCAGCAAAGTAGCGTAAGTATTTCCCTCAGTTTTTGAGAACCAAGGTATCAATCCAATACGAGACTACACGCAAATCCCTAGTACCTGCACAAACAATTAAGAACCTTGGAACCAACGCGATAAAGGGGTTGTCAATCCCTTCACGGCTACTTGCAAAAGTGCGATCTGATAGAGATAATAAGATAAATATTTTTGGTATTTTTTTTGTATAGATTGAAAAGTAAAGATTGCAAAATAAACTACAATAAAAACATCTAGTTGACGCGAGATTAATATGATGGAAAATAGACACAGGGGCCAAAGGTTTCACTAGTGGCTTTGTCGGGGAAACTGATCGCCCACGAACACCTATGGGACCGGAGCCCCTTCTTGGTACGGCAAGGGGGCGGAGGATGCACAAAGAGCGGATCGAGGCGAGCACACGAGCAGTTTACCCAGGTTCAGGCCGCACAGACGGGTAAAACCCTACTCCTGCTTTCGTTTGTATTGTGTTCTTGCTCGGGAGCGAGGAGAGCTAGAGTACACTCTAACCGCTAGCTAGACCGAGCATGGGAATGATCGATGTTCCGGACCCCCCCTACGTTGCGCATGGGCCTCCTTTTATAGGTCAAAGGGGTCACCGACAGGTGGCAACACATATGAGGGTAAAAATGTAAAAAGGGTGGTAGTTGGAACAGTGTTCCATACCTAACCCTGACGGCAGGGGACAAGGGCATTAAATGCCCGTCGCCGTCGCCCAAACAGTGCAAAAAAATGGCCGTCAGGGGTGCCACCGTCCGCCACGACGGTGGCCTTGTCATCGCTGCATGCCACCGTGCACCCCAGGCTGCACAGCCTTCCGCCACGTGCGCCCGGGATGGTCCCAGAGCGACACGTGGGCGGATGCGCTGGAGCGTGGGTACTGAGTGGAAGCTTGCCGCGGCAAGCGCCTTGCCGCGGTTGCTATCTTGTCGCTTCTGAGAGCTTGTCGCTCACTGGGCCTTGCCGCGACGCATGGCACACCGCGACAAGTTCCTTGAGATGCCTTTGATTGGCCTTCCCGGCAAGCTCCTCTTGCCAGGGTCTTGTGCCTTGAGTGGTTTTGTGCCTTCAGTGGCCATCCCGGCAAGCTCCTCTTGCTGGGGTCTTGTCTCTTTGACTTGAATACTTTGTTCTTGAATGGCTATAAAGGAACCACAGAGGACCTTGGCGGTCGCGCGGCAAGCCCTGCCGCGGGACGCTGCAACTGCCCGTGCACAAGTTCGGGATACTATGGTACCCCTATGTTAGTACACCGACAGGAGCCCCCGGGCCTGGGCCAGACACGGTGCCGAGTGCTGTTGGGCCAGGCCCAAAACAGTGCACGAGCACGCGCGGCCTGCGGCACGCCGTATCCCATTCCGTATCCACCTCGCCCTCCCTTAACGACACGCGTTTAATGTGGCGTCGTGGGGGAGATCGTGGCATGTTTCTTTAATTGGAAATGCGGAACGCCTGGCCCCTTCCCCCTTATAAGCAGGGGAAACAGGGGCAGTTCGTCCATCTGCCCGTTGCTTCTTTAACCCTTAGAAACCTCCGCCGCTCCCCTCCTTCCCGAAGGCCAAAAGAGTGCAGCGCTCCACCTTCCGTCGCCACCAGCACCAGCAGCACCATCAACCTCCTTCACCGCTTCCGCCATGGCTCCGAAAGGCGAGAAGGGGAAGACTAAGAAGTCGGTCGAAGCGCTGCGGCTTGCGGCGATGCGGAAGAAGAAGGCGGTCTTCCCGCCAAAGCTTGACGTAGAGGAGCTGAGGGATTCCTTCTACCTTTTTTGGTCGAGGGAGACGAAGGCGCATCCGCGCACCAAGGTACACCCGGCCATCGCCTGCAAGATGTTCCCGAATGGCTACGCATTCTTCGCTCTGTTCTTCTAGTGCGGGCTCTGCCCGCCCTATTCTGAGTTCTTCTGCGACATCATGAACACCTACGGGTTCCACCTCCTTGACTTCACCCCCAACGCCGTTCTCACCATGGCCGTTTTCGCACATCTGTGCGAAAACTTTGTCGGAGTCTTCCCAAATGTAGCTCTTTTCCGCCACTACTTCATGCCTAGAGTTGAGAGGGGAGAGCCTCTGTCTGGCGGAATCTCTTGGATCTCTAGGACCCATAAGAAGGAAGCTTACTTATTGGGAGAGCTCCGCGGCAAGTGGGATGAGTGGAGATCCAACTGGTGTTGGATCGTAGAGGATAACCCGCATCACTTTACCGCCTGGCGTCAAACCCGAGTAGTACGCGGCGACGACTGGAGCGACATGGCGCCGGAAGATAGTAAATTGAAGATTCCCACTACCCGGATCCTTCGCCTCAGGCTTGCCGGGCTGACCGTAGGCGCAGTTGGTGCAGACTTTCTCCGCCGCCGCATCGCCCCCTTGCAGGAGAGGAAGAGGCCCGCCTGGGAGTTCGAGAACGCGGCAGATATCATGAGGCTGCGCCCGGGCCTCAATTATAACTTCACTGTCCTGGAGCTCAACGCGATGCTCCAGGCATTGTTCAAGTACAACTTCGACCACCCCGAATGGTTCACGTTGCCGAGGGGCGTAGTTCCGTTGTGCAACAGCTCGTCGCTCAGCGGCATCCGCGCAGTGATGCCGCTGTGCGACTCCCACCGGATCGACCCCACTTGGCAAGAGCCTTCTGACGAAGCTGTGCAGGCGTTCTTCCACAACTTGGTGGAACAGCCAATCGACTCCGACGAGAAGAAATGCCTCACCCGCGACACCACTGACCAGGAGATGGCATATATTGCCACCAGACTGGAAGAGGCAGCGGCAGCCGCGGCCGCGGGCGAGTTCGGGTACACAGTGGAGGAGGCGGAGGCAGCGGATGCGACAAGCCTTGCCGAGCAGGAAGAGTTTCTCAAAGCGGGGAAGCTTGCCGGGAAGGTCGCCGAGACAAGTGAGCACGCCGAGCAGGGCGTCGAATCGAGCGGGCCTGCCGAGCAGGGCGCCGAGTCGAGCGGGCCCGTTGAGGACACGAGCGGCTCACTGGAGATCGGCAACTCTTCTTCCTCGCCCTCAGGAAGCTCGCCGCCACCAGCAGAGCCTCTAGCTCCGCGAAGGCGCCTCCGCAAGGCCGAGGACATGACGGAGCGGCAGACGGGCCAACAGCCGCAGCGCCGTGCGATACTCGCCACCGCGGCAAGCAGGGCTGCCACGGGAGCACCTCGTGCTTCCGCAACAATTGGAGTTGGATCTTCCCGGACTGGCGGCTCTGCTGCCGCCGCCCCTCGCGCTTCGGCGGCAACCGGAGCGGGGTCTTCTCAGACCACCGTCCCTGCTCCCGCCAAGCAGCCAAGGGAGCCCACTCCTCCGCCTCCTCGCGCCGGGACGCGTGAGCCAGATTTTGACTTCTCCGCGCTTAGCTCCGACGAGGAGGAAGAAGAGTAAGTCTTCGCTGTTTTTGTATTATTTTTGATTTTCTGTTGTTTTGTCTTGTATCCCTTTTGCCTAACTCTGAACATGTTCTTTTTTCAGAACTCTGGCCTAGAGGGCGGCGAAGAGGGCCAAGGTCCTGATGATTGTCATCGAGGACGAGCCCGCCGCGACGGCAGGGGTTGCGCCTGAGACAAGCTTGCCGGACTCGGCAACTGTTCTTCAGAGTAGCCCCCAGCGCAGCCCCCAGCGTAAGTGTAGTTCATCTTCTGCTATCAGGCGCGCGTGGGCGCTACTTCTTTACTGACGCCTTGTTCGTCGATTCGTGCAGTAGCAGAGCAGCAGCACCAGGAGCGCCAGGAGACCGCCCCTGACGTGCCGCACGCCTCGACCACACCGCCAAGGGGAAGCTCTCCGGCGAGGGAGGATCCTCCGCCAAGGACGAGTTCTCCGCCAAGGGCGAATACTCCGCCAAGGGCGAGCTCTCCAGCAAGGGATGGCACTAGCGACCCTCCGCCGGTGGGAGCTACCACCACGCCGCTGAGGGAGAGTTCCCCGGCAAGGAATCTTACCGAGGAGCCGGCCCGCGCAGGTAACCCCTTTGCTTCACTCTTCCCTTGGACTTTTCTTCTTTGGATTCTTCTTTTTGGATATTTGCTTGACTGTTTGTCTTTTCTTTTCCTCCGTCAGACCCGTCCGTAGCTGAGCCAATGGAGATGGAGGTCGTTGCTGACGACGCCGCCGTTGCAGACGATCCCGCTGGCGCAAAGGCCGTCGAGGCTGCTGCCGCAGCAGCTGGCGAAGGGGCTGGTGGTCATACTGACGGCCCTGAGGCCGCAGGAGCGCCAGGCGCTACGCCGGCCACCGAGCCCTCCGACGCTGCCGCAGCCCCCAGCTCTGACGAGCCCGAGCCAGGCGCCTACATAAAGGCCGGCGACGACGTCTTCATCCAGCTCCCTTGGGCGTCCATGTCCAGGGCGCCAGTCGAGGGAGAGGTCTTCGACGGGGAGGTGCTTGCCTCCGCCGGGCTGAAACTTGTCGACGCGCCAAGCAGCAGCAGCGAGCCCGAGGAGGAGCGGCTGCTGCGCAAGTTGCTATCGCTTTACTGCGCCCGGCAAGCCAAGCTGGAGTCCCGAGAGGCTCTGGCCGCCAAGGCGGGAGCTGATATCGAGAAGCGCGCGGAGGAGCTCCGGGCCATCAACCAAGCGGCTCTCCGGTCCTTGGCGGAGGAGCGGGAGCAGCTTGCCGAGGCGCAGCAGGCCTTCATCCTCGAGAAGGCCGAAGTGGAGGAGCAGCAGCGGCTTGCCGCCGAGAAGCTGTCCACGCTGGAGGGCGAGCTGGCGCAGCGGAAGGTCAACCACGATGGCCACGAGGATGAACTTGCCGCGCGCGAGCAGTCGCTTGGCGGAGCTCTCCAAGAAGCGAAGGATGCTTCCGCGGCCGCTGAGACCACGAAGAGGGAGTTGGAGATGAGGGTGGCGCAGCTGGAGGCCAACCTTAGGACGAGCGGCGAGGAGGTTGCCGCACTCAAGCTCGAGCGAGAGAAGGACGCCCACAGCCACTCCGAGCTGCAGGTCCGCCTCTCCGAGAAGGGCAAGGAGCTCGCCGTCGCCAAGGACTCCATCGCCGACCTCGAGCTGAAGCTGGCCACCCTAACCCAGACGCTGGACGGCGCCAAGGAGCGGGAGGCGACCCTGAAGGAGGAGATCAGGGCCGAGAAGGTGCTGTTGGAGAGCGCTGCCGTTACCCAAAACAACTTCAAGGAAACCGTGGAGCATTGGACATAAGGTCTTGTCAATGCTGCCGCGGATATCGATAAGGAGTTGGAGCAGCTGGGGGCGGAGTATCTCGGGTACTCCACTGATGAGAGCCTCCACCCTAGCGCCAAGCTCACTCTTTTCTTCAGAGGCGTGGCGACGGCCCTCCAGCAACTCCGGGAGAAGATCCCAAAGCAGCTGGCGGATGAGTCGTGCAGGCTCTGCGCTGGGGCCCTGCAGAAGGTGTTGGTGAAGGTGGCCTTCCGCTATCCAGTCCTCAACCTCACCAACGTCCTTACGAGTTTGCCGCCGGACGCCGACCAAGAAGTGCTCAAGGCCCTTGTCGCACCCATTGTGGACAAGGTGGGTGGCATCAAGAGGGTCGAGGGCGACCGCGCAGACTAGTCTTGTCCAATTTCTTCTTTTCCTTGTCGCTGTTAACCATGTTATGAAAACAGTCTATTAGAGCTGCAACAAGTTGCTTTGTAATATAACTTTATTTTGGGTAGTCATTGCAACGTTATTTCCTTTACTTGATTCCCTTTGCTTTGTATGTTTCTACCCTACGCTTTTTAGGGAACTTGCCGGCGTAGGCACCTTTGCCACGAGCGCTGAGTGCGGGACTTCAGCAGCCTGCTGGCGGTGCCGTTGCTGACAAGAAACCTTGTCGCCACTAGTCGCAGCACACTTAAGTTGTTGAGCGAACTCGGAAACGAAGTAAGGGCGCGACACTAGTCGCAGCACACTTAAGTCATTGAGCGTGCTCGAAACAAAGTAAGGGCGCGGCTAGCCACGAGTTGGTTCCTCCGCGCACAGGTTTTCCATACAAAGTGCGGTCGTTCAAGGAAGATAACTTAGAAAATTTAAAAATCTTATTGCTCAGACTTTGGAAACTTAGCTTTTGTGTTGTCTGCTTCCTGGCAAGGCAGGGTTTTCTTGAACGGCGCTTGGTCCATACCACTATCTGTCTGCTTCCCGGCAAGGCAGGGCTTTCTTGAACGGCGCTTGGTCCATACCACTATCTTCCTCCCCCCCGGCAAACTTGTGCGCGACGGAACCTTCTTCTCATTGAGATGAAAGATAGAAGAGAAAATACAGATATGGAGCCTTTGGGCCCGTTATTGCTTACCGGGGGTAGGTGCTGCACAAAGTGTCAGATAATACATGCAAGAAAATAGAAAGCATGAAATCACAAGTTGTGCGGGGCACATAAGCTTTACTGATGCACGGGGTCTGCACCCGGCTTTGTACAAAGGATTACATGCAACAGCGGCAAGAATTGTACAAAAGGTGGTTGCCGGAGCGGATCACGGCAACCGCGCCTTACGGATAAAACTTACGAAGATGCTTGATGTTCCAGGAGTTGCTGACCGGAAAGCCATCTTCGGTCTCTAGGCGGACAACGCCGGGCCTAGTGACTCGTTTCACCCGATAAGGGCCTTCCCACTTCGGCGTCAACTTGTTGGAATTCTTGGCGGACTGAACGCGCCGAAGAACAAGGTCGCCTTCCTCGAGACTTCTGGCATTAACTTTGCGGCTATGGTAGCGGCGCAAAGCTTGCTGGCAGCGAGCAGCTCGCACAGCAGCCTGAAGACGGTCCTCCTCAAGGAGCAGCGCGTCATCTTGTCGCAGCTGCTCTTGCTCGAGCTCATCATAAGCGAGCACTCGAGGTGACCCGTATACGAGTTCCGTGGGGAGAACTGCCTCTGCTCCGTAGACGAGAGCGAAAGGTGTCTGTCCAGTGGCTCGATTTGGCGTCGTCCTGATCGACCAAAGAACCACTGGCAGCTCGTCGATCCAGTTTCTTCCGCACTTGTGCAGCCTGTCAAAAGTCCTTGTCTTGAGTCCGTGCAGCACTTCAGCGTTTGCCCTCTCCGCTTGACCGTTGCTCCTCGGGTGAGCAACAGAAGCGAAGCAGACCTTGGCGCCAAGGTCTTGGACATATTGCATGAAGGTGCGACTTGTGAATTGTGTGCCGTTATCGGTGATGATCCTGTTAGGGATCCCAAAACGGCAGACAATCGACCTGAAGAACTTGACTGCTGACTGCGCGGTCACCTTTCTCACTGGCTCCACTTCCGGCCACTTTGTGAACTTGTCGATTGCAACGTACAAGTACTCAAAGCCCCCGGCTGCGCGGGGAAAGGGGCCGAGGATGTCGAGCCCCCAGACCGAAAATCGCCAGGAGAAAGGGATCGTCTGGAGAGCTTGAGCTGGCTGGTGTATCTGTTTGGAATGGAACTGGCACGCTTCACACTTGGTTACTTGTGCAGTTGCATCCTGGAGGGCTTCTGGCCAAAAGAAACCTTGCCGGAATGCCTTGCCGGCAAGTGCTCTTGCGCCAATGTGGTGGCCACATATGCCTCCATGTATTTCTGCCAACAGCTTCTGTCCGTCTTCCCGGGGAATACACTTCAATTTCACACCATTGAGTCTTCTTTTGTACAGTGTGTTGTCGACAAACTGGTACATACTTGACTGCCGGGCTACTCTTTCTGCTTCTTCTTGCTCTTCAGGAAGTTCTCCTGTCTGAAGGAAACGGACAATCTGATGCGCCCATGCTGGAGCTTGCGGCTCGACAGCAAGGACTAAAGGCACATCTGCTGCTGCGGGAACGTCCGCTTCTACGGCAAGAACCTGCGGCTCAGCCGGAGCTTGACATTCCCCGGCAAGCTTGCCGGAGCAAAACTTGTCGGGAGCGTCTGCTTCAACTATACAAACCGTAGGGCTAGCAGGAGCAGACTGCTCCTCAGCATTTTCGGTGTTGATCTTGGGGACTTTCTTGGCGGCGGCTTCGGGAAGCTCTGCCGGAAAATAGTCACCGGAAACCAACTTCCTCTTCTTGGTCTGTCCAGTTGATAGTGTTACGGATGGCTGAGTCAGCTTGAGCACAAAGATCCCTGGTTCCACAGGCAACTTTCGTGCGGCGCACTTCGAGAGGCCATGTGTGATGTCGTTCTAAGCTCTTGGAACATGCTCCATCTGTAGGCCGTCGAAGTGCTCTTCAAGCTTTCTCACTTCATCAACGTAAGCTTCCATCAACGGACTCTGATAGTTCTTGTTCACTTGGCGGACGACAAGCTGCGAGTCACCCCTTACAATCAGCTTCTTAATCCCAAGGTCTGCCGCGATCCTGAGACCGGCAAGCAAACCCTCATACTCTGCAGTATTGTTTCTCGCTTGCTCCTTGGGAAAGTGCATTTGGACGACGTACTTGAGGTGCTCTCCGGTGGGTGCAACAAGCAGCACGCCGGCACCGGCGCCTTGCAGCGAGAAGGCACCATCAAAGTACATTATCCACTCTTTGCTTGCTTCCTTGATGGGGATGCTCGTCTCTGGGATTTGTTCGTCTGGTGTTGGCGTCCAATCTGCTATGAACTCTGCCAACGCTCTGCTTTAGATAGTTTAAGTGCTTTCAAACTTGAGGCCAAAGCTTGACAGCTCCAGTGCCCACTCAACAATCCTGCCTGTTGCTTCTGGATTCTGCAGTATCCTCTTCAGCGGAAAGCGAGTGACAACTGTTATCTCATGTGCTTGGAAGTAGTGGCGCAGCTTTCTCGAGGCCATGAGAAGGCCGAAAAGCAACTTCTGCACACCAGAGTACCTTGACCTAGCCCCTTGCAGAAGGGAGCTGACAAAATAAACTGGGCGCTGCACCATTTTCTTCCGTATCTCCTCTTGCATCTGCGCAGATCCATCCTTGTCGGGACCAGAGCTTGTCGGGGAAGCCCCCCGCTTGTCGCTGGATACGCTTGCCACAGTTGTTGGCTCATCATCTGCCTCCCTCTCCGCTACTAATGCAGCACTAACCACTTGATTGGTTGCCGCTAGATACAGCAGCAACTTCTCTTGTGGTTTAGGTGCGACAAGTATTGGAGTAGAGGACCGGTACCTCTTCAAGTCTTGCAGCGCAGCCTCCGCTTCCGGAGTCCACTTCATTGGACCTGCCTTTTTCAAGATTTTGAAAAACGGCAGGGCGCGCTCTGCTGACTTAGAGATAAACCTGCTGAGAGCAGCTACGCAACCGGCAAGTCTTCGCACATCCTTGACGCACTTCGGTGCTTCGATCTGCTCGATGGCCTTGATCTTGTCGGGATTAGCTTCAATCCACCTCTGAGATACAAAGAACCCGAGAAGCTTGCCAGAAGGGACTCCAAAGACACACTTCTCGGGGTTGAGCTTGAGCTGGATCTTGCGCAGATTTGTAAAGGTCTCATCTATATCTTGAACTAGGGTAGCCCTGTCCTTGCTCTTAACCACTATGTCATCCATGTGTGCTTCTACATTCCTGTGGATCTGTGGCTCAAAAGCTGTATGGACCACCCTTGCAAATGTTGAACCAGCATTCTTCAAACCAAAAGGCATCCGTATGAAGCAGTAAGTGCCACATGGAGTAATGAATGCAGTCTTCTCCTCATCTTCTTCAGTCATGGAGATCCGATGATATCCTGAGTATGCGTCAAAAAATGAATGCAGGTCACATCCGGCCGTGGAGTCAACAATATGGTCAATACGCGGCAAGGGAAATGGATCTTTGGGACAAGCTTTATTCACATCAGTGAAGTCGATACAAAGCCTCCATTTCCCATTTGCCTTACGCACGACTACAGGATTGGCTAGCCACGTCGGATGGAGCACTCCTCTGACAAGGCCTGCTGCTTCCAGTTTCTTGATTTCTTCTGCTATGAACTCTTGGCGCTCCACTGCTTGCTTTCTAACCTTCTGCTTGACGGGCCGCGCGTGAGGACAAACGGCAAGCTTGTGCTCAATCACTTTCCTGGGAACACCGGGGATGTCAGATGGTTGCCATGCAGACACATCGACGTTCGCCCGCAGGAAAGCAATGAGCGCGCTTTCCTATTTGGGGTCAAGCATGGCACTGATGGTAAAAGTACCACCAGTGTCGTCCTCCTTGGCGGACACCTTCTTGGTCTCTGGCGGAGCTGCCATCGTCTTCTTACACTTGCCAGTGGAGCTTGATGGTGCGTCCTCGACGGCAGCGCAGCACTCCGAAGAGGTGCGTTTGCCGGAGTGGGCCCCAGAGCTCTTGCCGGACTTGGTCTTGTTCTTCCCCCCGGGAGCTTCAGCGGCAAGTGTTTTGCTATCTGTTGTGGCTGCTGCATCCCGGTAAATCTTGTCGGTACAGATAAGGGCATCCTTCTTGTCGCCAGGGACAGAGATGACGCTTATCGGGCCTGGCATCTTGAGCATGTTGTAGGCGTAGTGAGAGGCTGCCATGAACTTGGCGAGTGCTGGACGGCCAAGTATCCCATTGTAAGGCAGTGGGAAATCGGCAACGTCAAAAGTGATCCTCTCAGTCCTGAAGTTCAGCTCCCCACCAAATGTCACTGGCAATGTTATCTTCCCCTTCGGCTTGCTCCTTCCCGGGTTGATTCCTTGGAATGTGCCGGTCTCTTCAAGCTCGCTGTCGGGGATCTGGAGTTTCCGGACCACAGCGGAGGAGATCAAGTTTAAGCCGGCCCCGCCGTCAACTAACATCTTAGTGACCTTGAGGTTGCGGATAGTTGGTGAAACCAACATTGGCAAGCACCCGACCGCAGTCGTGCGATCAGGGTGGTCCTCAATGTCAAAGACGATAGGCGTGCTGGACCACTTCAGAAGTTTGCGCGACTCGACGGGTGGTTCTGCTGCATTGACTTCCCGCACCCACTGTTTGAGTTGGCGGTGCGAAGTATGCAGAGAAGCACCACCGTCAATGCACAAAACCTCTGTGGCTTTTTGAAACTCCTGCTCGCTGGTCTCTCCATCATCCATGTCTTCATCTTCGTCGTCGTCTTCATCCTTGTCGCGGCCGCGGGGAGGTCTGTCTCCTTGTCGCTGCTTGGCCTTGCCGCGGCGTCCTCCCCGGCCATTGAATGGCCGCTTCTTGCCGGATCCTCCATCACCTCCTTGGGCCTTCTCCTTGTCGCGCCGCTCGTACTCAGCTTTCTGCTGCTCGACAAGCTGCTCGACACTCTTGCAATTCTGGAGATCGTGGCCCTTGGTGCGGTGGATCTTGCAATACTGCTTGTCGTTGCCGTCCTGCTTGTCGGCGGCCGCCACAGCCTGGCAGTTGGTGCATGCGGCAGCCTCCTTGCCGGAGCCACCAACTTGGGCTTTTTTGGCGCCAGCCTCCTTGCCGGACTGCTCAACGACTAGCACTTCCTTGTTCTTCTTCTTCCTGTTGTTCCGCCGCCGGTTCTTCTTTGCCGGGGCGGCATCTTCACTGTCAGATTCCCCTGCTCCTGTATCCTCTCCGGGGAGTTTCCTCCCCTCTTCAGCGCGTGCACACTTGTCGGCCAGGGCGTATAGCTCGCTGACGTCCCTGATCTTGCACATCGCCATTTCCTCCCTCATCCTATGGTTACGCACGTTCTGATGGAACGCGCTGATGACCGCGGCAGGGTGGACGTCTGGGATGTTGTGCTGGACACGGCTGAACCTCTGGATATATTTGCGCGGGGGCTCTCCTTCCTTCTGGGCGAGCAGGTGAAGGTCACTTTCCTGGCTATTGGGTTTTTGGCCGCCTGTGAAGGCGCCGACAAACTGATGGCACATGTCGGCCCAAGAAGAAATGGAGTTGTTCGGCAAGTGCATGAGCCAGGACCTGACGTTGGGTTTGAGTACCAGAGGGAAGTAGTTGGAAAGGATATTGTCGTCCCGCCCCCCAGCAGCTTGCACCGCGATGGTGTAGATGCTGAGGAACTCCGACGGGTGCGTCTTGCCGTCGTACTTCTCCGGCATGTCTGGCTTGAAGTTTTTCATGCTGGGCCACTGGACTTGCCGTAGCTCACGGGTGAACGCAGGGCAACCTACCGCGTACGGCAAGTCGCCTGGTCCCCCTGGCGCTTGCATGTCAACAGTGGGCCCAACGCGCTGGTCTGATTGACGCCGCACTTCTCTTCGGCGCTCGATGCGGGTCCGAGCGTCCCCTTGTTGTCGATCGTCGAGAACTTGGCGCTGATCGCGGCGAGCTCATGGATCTGATGACGCATTGGAGTCGTCGTCGATGTTGATCCGGCGAGTCGGCGATTTCGGCCTTCGGGGTGGGGAGTGCACGGTGGTTGCACCCCCAGCGGTTTTGTCGCCATCGGCCCGCGCCTGGCTGACTTGCCGCGGCCGCGACGTGCTCGGCTGCTGCGGAGTGTCGCCATTGGCAAAGGCGATGAGGCTTTGGATGGTGGCCCTCCAGTCGCTGGCCTTGTCTGCCGCTGGAGGGAAATGGAGGAGCAGTTGAGCTCGCTCTAGAGCTTCTGCTGGAGTGGCGGGTAGCGGTGGCGAGCGGTGCGAGGAGCGGGATATGCTCGGACTTCTAACTACGTTAGAAGGAGCAGCATCCCATCCCGGTGACCGTGCCTTGCTCGTGCCAACGTGTTGGTGCGCATGCTGGCCTTGAGCGTCCCGAGATCCGCCATCTTGACCTTGGCCCAGCAAGCGTATTGTACCTTGAGTACCACGACACTGTCGTTCCCGCGCCTCGTGAGAGGGGCGCGGTGCATGTACGGACGCCGAGGCCTTGGAGTGCGCGTGGTCGTCCACCTTGTCCTTGGACTTGGCGGCGCCGTAAGTTCCCTCGTCGGCATCCGTTCTTCCGCCGGCGTCTACCCCACCAGCCGTTGGCTCCGGCGGTGGTGGGATCGACGCGGACGGACCTGCTGCCTCCGAAGCCTTCTTCTTCGGCGGCATGCTGATGGAGTCGATGAAGTTGATGAAATTGATGAAGTTCTAGCACGTGTGGACGCCGGATCAGGTTCACGCAACCTCGACGCAGCCCCTACCTGGCGCGCCAAAGATGTCGGGGAAACTGATCGCCCACGAACACCTATGGGACCGGAGCCCCTTCTCGGTACGGCAAGGGGGCGGAGGATGCACAAAGAGCGGATCGAGGCGAGCACACGAGCAGTTTACCCAGGTTCGGGCCGCACGGATGCGTAAAACCCTACTCCTTCTTTGGTTTGTATTGTGTTCTTGCTCGGGAGCGAGGAGAGCTTCAGTACACTCTAACCGCTAGCTAGACCGAGCGTGGGAATGATCGATGTTCCGAACCCCCCTACGTTGCGCATGGGCCTCCTTTTATAGGTCAAAGGGGTCACCGACAGGTGGCAACACAGATGAGGGTAAAAATGTAAAAAGGGTGGTAGTTGGAACAGTGTTCCATACCTAACCCTGACGGCAGGGGACAAGGGCATTAAATGCCCGTCGCCGTCGCCCAAACAGTGCAAAAAAGTAGCCATCAGGGGCGCCACCGTCCGCCACGACGATGGCCTTGTCATTGCTGCATGCCACCGTGCACCCCAGGCTGCACAGCCCTCCGCCACGTGCGCCCAGGATGGTCCCAGAGCGACACGTGGGTGGATGCGCTGGAGCGCGGGTACTGAGTGGAGGCTTGCCGCGGCAAGCGCCTTGTCGCGGTTGCTATCTTGTCGCTTCTGAGAGCTTGTCGCTCACCGGGCCTTGCCGCGACGCGTGGCGCGCCGCGGCAAGTTCCTTGAGATGCCTTTGATTGGCCTTCCCGGCAAGCTCCTCTTGCTAGGGTCTTGTGCCTTGAGTGGTTTTGTGCCTTGAGTGGCCATCCCGGCAAGCTCCTCTTGCTGGGGTCTTGTCTCTTTGACTTGAATACTTTGTTCTTGAATGGCTATAAAGGAACCACGGAGGACCTTGGCGGTCGCGCGGCAAGCCCTGCCGCGGGACGCTGCAACTGCCCGTGCACAAGTTCGGGATACTAAGGTACCCCTACTTTAGTACACCGACAGGCTTCTCTCAAGATAGCATATTTTACGGTGGGTGAACAAATTAATGTCGAGCAATTGATAGAAAAGCGCATAGTTATGAGAATATCTAGGCATGATCATGTATATAGGCATCATGTCCGTGACAAGTAGACCGAAACGATTCTGCATCTACTATACTATTACTCCACACATCGACCGCTATCCAGCATGCATCTAGAGTATTAAGTTCATAAGAACAGAGTAACACATTAAGCAAGATGACATGATGAAGAGGGATACACTCATGCAATATGACATAAACCCCATCTTTTTATCCTCGATGGCAACAATAGAATATGTGCCTTGCTGCCCCTGCTTCAATTGGGAAAGGACACCGCAAGATTGAACCCAAAGCTAAGCACTTCTCCCATTGCAAGATCAATCTAGAAGGCCAAACCAAGCTGATAATTGGAAGAGACTTGCAAATATATTAAATCATGCATATAAGAATTCAGATAAGAATCACATATTGTTCATAGATAATCTTGATCATAAACCCAAAATTCATCGGATCTCGACAAACACACCGCAAAAAGTATTACATCGAATAGATCTCCAAGAAGATCGAGGAGAACTTTGTATTGAGATCCAAAGAGAGAGAAGAAGCCATCTAGCTAATAACTATGGACCCGAAGGTCTGTGGTAAACTACACACACATCATCGGAGAGGCTATGGTGTTGATGTAGAGGCCCTCCGTCATCGATTCCCCCTCCGGCGGAGCGCCGGAAAAGGCCCCAAGATGGGATCTCGCGGGTACAGAAGGTTGCGATAGTGCAAATAGGATTTCGTGGTGCTCTCAAATGTTTTCAGGGTATATGAGTATATCTAGGCGGAAGAAGTATGTCGGTGGAGCTACGAGGGGCCCACCAGGGTGGGGGGCGAGCCTAACCCCC
>LR738715.1:796999443-797114059 GCA_902687465.1 Secale cereale
CACCTCCGACACTCTGTTTTTACCAGGTACCTCTCAGAACTCTTCCAGTGTCCGAATAACATCGTCCAATATATCATTCTTTATGTCTCGACCATTTTGAGACTCCTCGTCATGTTCGTGATCTCATCCGAAACTCTAAACAAACTTCGTTCACCAAAATACATAACTCATAATACAAACCGTTATCGAACGTTAAGCGTGCGAGACTCCAAGGAATTCTTTCTGGTGGTCTCTTTCTATTCGGCCTCGTTTGCTCTCTCCATGGGTTCGATGGGCATTGCTTTACAGTGTTGCATTGAGGGTATTAGCTCTGGTTTTCGTGTGTTCAAGATCAATGCACCTTCTTTTCGGTTCTCGGTGGCAAATAATAAAGTGGGGCATTTCATTCATCGGTTGTGGGACAGAATTTGTCCTGACTTTGTTTGTCATTTCCACCTCTATAATGGTTGTTTTTCCCTGGCCCCTATTGTTGATTCATGCTGGCATGCTGATCAAGAACTTATGTATATCTCTGCTCGTCGTCCTGTGGCCATTAAAATTTCTCTCTAGTTCTTACACTCGAGCTCGCAGCGAGACACAGTCTCTGACAAGGTTCTTGGCAAATTTGATTTGGTTCCTCTTGATCACATGCATTTCTCTAATGATAATGCTGTTGACGCATCAACATCTTCAGCTAATGTTACTTTGCAGCATCATACTATACTTGCTCAGGGATCATCCTCCGTGCTCACTGATTCTACGACCTCTTGTTTCTATTATTTGGATAATCCTATTGGAAGATTTGTTCATCCAATTCCAGACAACAATAATCCTGCTGCATTAATTTAGAATTATCTACGTCTTGTAGAATTAGAGGAGCACCAGCCGGTGATACGTCTCCAACGTATTGTTGGGGAGCGGTGCAGAAAATCAAAAATATTCCTACGCATCAACAAGATCTATCTATGGAGATTACTAGCAACGAGAGGGGAGTGCATATTCATACCTTTGAAGATTGCAATGCGGAAGCGTTGCAAGAACGCGGTTGGTGGAGTCGTACACGAAGAGGTTCAGATCGCGGTCGAATTCGATCTAAGTGCCGAACAATAGCGCCTCCACGTTCAACATACGTACAGCCCGGTGACGTCTCCTGCGCCTTGATCCAGCAAGGGGAGAGGGAGAGGTTGAGGAAGACTCTGTCCAGCAGCAGCATGACAGCGTGGTGGTGGTGGAGGAGCGTGGTACTCCAGCAGGACTTCGCCAAGCACTGCAAGAGACGAGGAGCGAGAGGGGTAGGGTTGCGCTAAGAGAAGAGGAGACTCGTGCGTCTGGCAGCCCCGAAACCCCCACTATATATAGGGGGAGGGGAGGGGCTGCGCCCCCATCTAGGGTTCCCCCCTAGGGCTGGCGGCAGCCCTAGATCCCATCTGGGGTGGGGGCGGAGGGGGAGAGAGGGGGTGCCCCTAGGGTGGGCCTTAAGGCCCATCTGCACCTAGGGTTTGCCCCCTCTCCTCCCCCCTGCGCCCTGGGCCTTGGTGGGAGGCGCACCAGCCCACCTAGGGGCTGGTCCCTTCCCACACTTGGCCCATGCAAACCTCTGGGGCTGGTGGCCCCTCCCGGTGGACCCCCTGAACCCTTTCGGTGGTCTCGGTACGTTACCGATAACGCCCAGAACACTTCCGGTGACCAAAACGGGACTTCCCATATATAAATCATTACCTCCGGACCATTCCGGAACTCCTTGTGATGTCCGGGATCTCATCCGGGACTTCGAACAACATTCGGTAACCATGTACTACATTCCTTATAACCCTAGCGTCATCGAACCTTAAGTGTGTAGACCCTACGGGTTCAGAAAGCATGCAGTCATGACCGAGACATATCTCCGACCAATAACCAACAGCGGGATCTGGATACCCATGTTGGCTCCCACATGTTCCACGATGATCTCATCGGATGAACCACGATGTCAAGGATTCAATCAATCCCGTATACGATTCCCTTTGTCTCACTACAAGAAATATGTCAACTTGTGACCACCACTATTGGTCACTGAATGGTCACAAATTTCCATTTGTGACCTTTTTGTGACCAAAAACATAAAGTCAAAAGCTGGCCGTCATAAACTGACTATAGCGACCTTCTCTGTGAGAAGGTCGTAGACGTTTATGACCAAAACAAAAGGTCGTTGAACCAATGACCTTTTGTTTTGGTCATTGGATGTCTGCCAAGGCAACGTCGGATTCGACGTGGCAATCTGACGTGGCAAAATTGCGACCAATTGAAAAGGTCGTTGATAAGATTCAGCCCGGTCCAATTCGATGCTTTACATGGGCTGGGCCCACTAATACAGCCTTTTTACTGTATATTTGTTCTGTTAATTTTCTCTAGCTACATGGGCCTGGCCCAACAATTTGGCCTTTTTATTTTCTGGGCCATGGCCTTTTTGTACAAACATCTTAAGTTTTCTTTTTTAGAAAATGGGTCCACTAGTCAAACAGGTCCCACTTGTCAGGTTCTGATAAGTGGTTCCCAACTATTAGGCTGAGATTCTTTATATTTCAATTTGATAGTAAAACAATAACCAATATTTAAATAGGCAAGCAGAAAACACACAAAATACTTCAAATAACAATAGCCAGATTCAGTACAAGCTCTACAAATAACACATAATACAAGCTTTAACATATACCCAGATTCAGTACAAGCTCTACAAATAACACATAATACAATACTTCAGAAGCTCTACAAGTGTAATAACTAGATACAAGCTCTACAAGTACGGGGATCACAGTTACAGGCTCTATGAGTGTTCTCTTCTTCAGCATGGAGCTCCTTCAACATTGATCAAATGTCGGACTCGCGGACAGCCAGTTAGGACTGGGCTAACAGAACGACAACATGCCTTCCACGGTCGCCCTGTTACATGAATCGGCTAAGAAGAATCAGAAAAAATGGAGCCAATATAATATGAACATTCCATTAAAAAAAGTAGTAAAGGAGTACAGGACAATTCTTTATATAATGATAAACACACTTCAGCTAGTACCGAGCTTTTTTAGCCGAGCTAGTTAAAATGAGATATTCATACAAGAAAATAGAGACAATATGAATATGCATGGCACAAGTGCAGGTCCTAGTTACTGGCTACACATGTACCATCAATAAAATGGATAGAACAATAATGGGAACAACTCCAGATTACACACAAAGCTCTATCCATAGTGCCAGCTATGGATAAAATCATGCACACTCCCAAAAGAACTTAGTTACACAGTATAATTCTGACTATACTATAACCAGAGAACTAAAGATTGTCACACATTATAATTCTGACTATAATATAACTAGAGAACTAAACATTCTACGTACTTAGAACTCAACTAATAAGTGAGAATGATCTGATTGTGTGCAAATAATCTTTTTTTATTTGTTTATATTACTAAAGCAGACATATCTTGTGTGAACTAAACCTTCGCATTGTGTCATTATCCTACTATCACTAGCACAACAAACTGTAGGTTTGCATACTTCATGAACCATGTACATCATGACAGATACAATATCATCCAATGCTCGACTATGACAAAAATTGAACAATTACACCTCATAAAGGCAGAGCATAGAATCATAGAGCAAGTAGGAGGGGTAGAAGGGGAGCTGAGGATCTCACTGGAAGGGGTTGTAGCCTAGGCTCAGCTTCATCACCATGATGGCGGCCAGGGGAGGCAACCAAGCCTACCAGCGCATAGCCACCACCACAGCCGCCGGAACCGGAGTGGACGGATTGAATCGCCATCACATGGGTTACCGCCACCAAAGAATCTGGAAAGGGGTGAAGTATGCACATTTTAGTAAAAAATATTGGCATCAAGAACCAGGCAGTAGCAAGCATAAGCTAAATTATAGTAAACGATGATTAGTATACAAACAGAGGCAAACTAGACTGACTATAAGAAATTAACCTCCCCCAAAAGGGGCAAGCCGCACAATACGTACTGCAGGATTCCAATTCATGGTACTACCTTGAGAACGGCAGGATAAGATACACTATAGAGGAACTAGCAGTGTCCTGCATTGACCGCTGGTGCAGATGGTATCCATGCAACACACAAGATCAGCGACAAGTAGTACTTACAATACTTCAGTTCAGATGGCATCCATGCAACACACAAGATATGTGATCCCTCAACCAAAAATATACGTCATAGTAATTTCCAAGTACTTGCAGCTAGAGCAAGTATGCAATGGAAGCGACTGCATTACTCATGATTGCTGTCTCTGAAGATGAAGTGCAGACAGAGAAAGAGACTAGTATCTCATCACAAGTAACTGCAAACTGACAAAAATGCTTGGGGAACAGAACTACCAAAGTGTTTTATTAACCTCTAGGTTAAAACAACCACATTTTTATTATCACTAGTTGGAAAATCTACCTATCTCTCTTGTGTAAATATGTACATGTTGGCATTAATTGAAACAAATGGATTTGAACAAGCAAGCACTGCTGCACAATAATGAATGAGAACAATCAGGTACTGGCAGGGGTATATGGTTGTACCATCAGTCAATACAGGACACTGCCAGGAGTGTAAATGCGGTAGCAACGCTTCTGACATTTGAGAGCACTCTCACTATGCTATAATTAACTGCATTTCATTATAAGCAAACACTTACAGAGCACTATGCTATAATCAACGTTGAGGTTGTTCTTGGCGAAGAAGTCGTGCTCGATGGCCGTCGTGCTGGCCACCACGAAGTCGACGCCGTAGTTCTTGCTAGAGAAGAAAATAACAAGTCAAGATACATATTATATCTGTCAAAAGAAGGACCAATATCAATCAGACCCTTTAAGTTTAAAGAACATGGTTTCATTTGATGGTTGTTGGAGTAGTTGCTTTGGTTTACACTATAAGAAACCTATAATATCAGTTTCTAACTTTCTAACCGTGGATTGGATCCTCAGGTGGTGCTAGGTGTACTAGACAAAATGCTACACCCGTGGACTCCATCTGCTAAATATGATGAAGTTCTACCAACAAGTTCCTCCTCTATGTACTTTCTTTTAGTTTCCAAATGGATCAAGAAATAAATGTTGTGACTCATCTATACGGAATGGAACCTACATAAAAAGCTGATGTTCCATGCATGGAGAGATCGGCAACCATTTATACATCACTATCTCTAGTCTTGCATTGCATCACCATACAATAGCCGAATGGTAGTTACTCTACCACAATGGCCTAGATTATGAGTTCACATTTATTTCTATAAGGCCAATCAATCCAAAACGATCTACCATGTCAATAGGCAGTCAAGACACATGTAACACATGTATAGATTAACAAACATAGCATTAGATCCGGCGAGGAGAGGGGGTGAAGGCCTCGGAGGAAAGGGGCAGCGCGAAGGCGAGGAAGACCGCGATGTAGGGGGCGGCGAGACGGCGGCCCAGGGCGACGGTGAGGCGGACGGCGCGGGAGATCCGGCGGACCTCCTTGGTCAGTGACCCCGCCTCGACCACGGACGCAATCTCCTTCAGATCTGCAGCCACAGAGAGGCAGACACACGTGAGCTACCGCCCGTTGAGCGCCCACGGTGCCGGAAGCTGAGCTAGCGGTCGAGGATCTGGCCGTCGTCTCGACGCACGGCCTGGATCCGCCCGTCGTGTCGTAGGCGGAGTGGAGAAGATGGCGAGGTCGGTGGCAAAGCCGAAGGGGCCGGAGACGGAGGTTGGCCGCGCCGGGGACGCCATGAGATGCTCTGCGATCCGCGGGTGAGGAGCGAGGCGATGAGGAGCGCGCGCGAATGGCGGAGCAGGCGGTTGTCCATGAAGGCAAGGAGGAGCGGCTTGAGGTGGGAGGGGAGGGGAGGTCGCGGCGGGATCGGCCGCAGTAGGTGGCGGCGGCGGTCGAATAGAGGGAGAGGGGAGAGGGGTTAGGGTTTGGGGAGGAGTGGTGTGCGGGGGAGAGGGGGGAGGGGGGAGGAGTGACGTGCGGTGGGTGAGTGGTGTGCGGTTGGTGGGAGAGGGACGCTGGATCGAGGGAGTGAGGAGAGTGTGGACGGCTCAGATCGACTACAGTGGGGGGTGATCCGTGGGCTGCTTCCTGATTGGTTCAAAACATGAGGCATTTATTAAAATTATCTCTTAGTGCTAAAAATAGGGGTTTTTGTAAAGCAGCTACCAAAATTATTTTGGAAAATGGCATCACTAAAATTTACAATTAATTTATACCACATTTTATGGAAGATCACCAATTTGTATGCATTTCCGATCCTACTAGCTATTTTTGGCCATTTAAATAAATTTTCGCCGATTCAGTTGGAACCGGGTCAAATTTAAACTGCAGCTGCCTTGTAGTTTGCTATTTATTTTTTCCAAAAATCATTTCTAGGTACATAATTATCCATTTAATCAGAGAAACACCAAAAAATATCAAGATTCAACCACTAACTAGGAACGGTCATTCCCGCCGTTTTGACCGCATTTTGAAACGGGCATAAAAAATTAAAAAAAATCAAAAAATAGGAAAACCTTTGCATTGTGTCATTATATATGACCAAGTTACCAGAAAAAAATATAAACTTGTAATACGGTCATTCTTTTAAAAAAGTGTTCTCAGAAATGAGCTATCATGCGTGAAGATTCATGGCTTTCAAGCCAAATGATCAATCCTATGGCCACATTCATGGCATAGTTTGTTCAAATGATCTCATATTGTGCACAAGGGTGCATCTTGGAATGGGAAACAATGTTGCCTAAGGGAGTTTTCACTTTCTTTGCACGAAAAAATCATTTTCCATTTTTCGAGTGCCCAAAAGGAAGTTTTTTTTGTGAAGGACCTACCAAATAATTGTTGCGAAATTGGACCAAGTCATTTTTATAAAATACTAGGCCATATTTAATGCACAATTGACCAAATGGTTGGGTGTAAAAAGTTTTGATCCACCTCTCGTGAAAAAGACAAATTTCGGCCGATTCAACTGGAAGCGGGTCAAATTTGAACTGCGGCTGCCTCATAGTTTGCTATTTATTTTTTCCAAAAATCATTTCTAGGTACATAAGTACCTATTTAATCAGAGAAACACCAAAAAAATTCCAAGATTCAACCACTAGCTAGGAACGGTCATTCCCGCCGTTTTGACCGCATTTTGTAACGGGCATAAAAAATTCAAAAAAAAATCAAAAAATTGGAACACCTTCGCATTGTGTCATTATATATGACCAAGTTACCAAGAAAAATAATAAACTTGTAATACGGCAATTCTATTAAAAAAGTGTTCTCAGAAATGAGTTATCATGCGTGAAGATTCATGGCTTTCAAGCCAAATGATCAATCCTATGGCCACATTCATGGCATAGTTTGTTCAAATGATCTCATATTGTGCACAAGGGTGCATCTTGGAATGGCAAACAATGTTGCCTAAGGAATTTTTCATTTTCTTTGGACGAAAAATTCATTTTCCATTTTTCGAGTGCCCAAAAGCAGGTTTTTTTGTGAAGGACCTCCCAAATAATTGTTGCAAAATTTGACCAAATAAATTTTCTAAAATACTAGGACATATTTAATGCACAATTGACAAAATGGTTGGGTGTAAAAAGTTTTGATCCGCCTCTCGTGAAAAAGACAAATTTCGGCCGATTCAGATGGAAGCGGGTCAAATTTGAACTGCGGCTGCCTCATAGTTTGTTATTTATTTTTTCCAAAAATCATTTCTAGGTGCATAAGTACCTATTTAATCAGAGAAACACCAAAAAAATTCCAAGATTCAATCACTAGCTAGGAACGGTCATTCCTGCCGTTTTGACCGCATTTTGAAACGGGCATAAAAAATTCAAAAAAAAATCAAAAAATTGGAACACCTTCGCATTGTGTCATTATATATGACCAAGTTACCAGAAAAAATAATAAACTTGTAATACGACAATTCTATTAAAAAAGTGTTCTCAGAAATGAGCTATCATGCGTGAAGATTCATGGCTTTCAAGCGAAATGATCAATCCTATGGCCACATTCATGGCATAGTTTGTTCAAATGATCTCATATTGTGCACATGGGTGCATATTGGAATGGCAAACAATGTTGCCTAAGGGAGTTTTCACTTTCTTTGCACGAAAAAATCATTTTCCATTTTTCGAGTGCCCAAAAGGAAGTTTTTTTGTGAAGGACCTACCAAATAATTGTTGCAAAATTGGACCAAATCATTTTTATAAAATACTAGGCCATATTTAATGCACAATTGACCAAATGGTTGGGTGTAAAAAGTTTTGATCCACCTCTCGTGAAAAAGACAAATTTCGGCCGATTCAACTGGAAGCGGGTCAAATTTGAACTGCGGCTGCCTCATAGTTTGCTATTTATTTTTTCCAAAAATCATTTCTAGGTACATGTGTACCTATTTAATCAGAGAAACACCAAAAAAATTCCAAGATTCAACCACTAGCTAGGAACGGTCATTCCTGCCGTTTTGACCGCATTTTGAAACGGGCATAAAAAATTCAAAAAAAATCAAAAAATTGGAACACCTTCGCATTGTGTCATTATATATGACCAAGTTACCAAGAAAAATAATAAACTTGTAATACGGCAATTCTATTAAAAAAGTGTTATCAGAAATGAGTTATCATGCGTGAAGATTCATGGCTTTCAAGCCAAATGATCAATCCTATGGCCACATTCATGGCATAGTTTGTTCAAATGATCTCATATTGTGCACAAGGGTGCATCTTGGAATGGCAAACAATGTTGCCTAAGGAATTTTTCATTTTCTTTGGACGAAAAATTCATTTTCCATTTTTCGAGTGCCCAAAAGCAGGTTTTTTTGTGAAGGACCTCCCAAATAATTGTTGCAAAATTTGACCAAATCAATTTTCTAAAATACTAGGACATATTTAATGCACAATTGACAAAATGGTTGGGTGTAAAACGTTTTGATCCGCCTCTCGTGAAAAAGACAAATTTCGGCCGATTCAGATGGAAGCGGGTCAAATTTGAACTGCGGCTGCCTCATAGTTTGCTATTTATTTTTTCCAAAAATCATTTCTAGGTGCATAAGTACCTATTTAATCAGAGAAACACCAAAAAAATTCCAAGATTCAATCACTAGCTAGGAACGGTCATTCCCGCCGTTTTGACCGCATTTTGAAACGGGCATAAAAAATTCAAAAAAAATCAAAAAATTGGAACACCTTCGCATTGTGTCATTATATATGACCAAGTTACCAGGAAAAATAATAAACTTGTAATACGGCAATTCTATTAAAAAAGTGTTCTCAGAAATGAGCTATCATGCGTGAAGATTCATGGCTTTCAAGCCAAATGATCAATCCTATGGCCACATTCATGGCATAGTTTGTTCAAATGATCTCATATTGTGCACAAGGGTGCATCTTGGAATGGCAAACAATGTTGCCTAAGGGAGTTTTCACTTTCTTTGCACGAAAAAATCATTTTCCATTTTTCGAGTGCCCAAAAGGAAGTTTTTTTGTGAAGGACCTACCAAATAATTGTTTCAAAATTGGACCAAATCATTTTTATAAAATACTAGGCCATATTTAATGCACAATTGACCAAATGGTTGGGTGTAAAAAGTTTTGATCCACCTCTCGTGAAAAAGACAAATTTCGGCCGATTCAACTTGAAGCGGGTCAAATTTGAACTGCGGCTGCCTCATAGTTTGCTATTTATTTTTTCCAAAAATCATTTCTAGGTACATAAGTACCTATTTAATCAGAGAAACACCAAAAAATTCCAAGATTCAACCACTAGCTAGGAACGGTCATTCCCGCCGTTTTGACCGCATTTTGAAACGGGCATAAAAAATTCGAAAAAAAATTAAAAAATTGGAACACCTTCGCATTGTGTCATTATATATGACAAAGTTACCAAGAAAAATAATAAACTTGTAATACGGCAATTCTATTAAAAAAGTGTTCTCAGAAATGGGCTATCATGCGTGAAGATTCATGGCTTTCAAGCCAAATGATCAATCCTATGGCCACATTCATGGCATAGTTTGTTCAAATGATCTCATATTGTGCACAAGGGTGCATCTTGGAATGGCAAACAATGTTGCCTAAGGGAGTTTTCACTTTCTTTGCACGAAAAAATCATTTTCCATTTTTCGAGTGCCCAAAAGGAAGTTTTTTTGTGAAGGACCTACCAAATAATTGTTTCAAAATTGGACCAAATCATTTTTATAAAATACTAGGCCATATTTAATGCACAATTGACCAAATGGTTGGGTGTAAAAAGTTTTGATCCACCTCTCGTGAAAAAGACAAATTTCGGCCGATTCAACTTGAAGCGGGTCAAATTTGAACTGCGGCTGCCTCATAGTTTGCTATTTATTTTTTCCAAAAATCATTTCTAGGTACATAAGTACCTATTTAATCAGAGAAACACCAAAAAATTCCAAGATTCAACCACTAGCTAGGAACGGTCATTCCCGCCGTTTTGACCGCATTTTGAAACGGGCATAAAAAATTCAAAAAAAAATTAAAAAATTGGAACACCTTCGCATTGTGTCATTATATATGACAAAGTTACCAAGAAAAATAATAAACTTGTAATACGGCAATTCTATTAAAAAAGTGTTCTCAGAAATGAGCTATCATGCGTGAAGATTCATGGCTTTCAAGCCAAATGATCAATCCTATGGCCACATTCATGGCATAGTTTGTTCAAATGATCTCATATTGTGCACAAGGGTGCATCTTGGAATGGCAAACAATGTTGCCTAAGGAATTTTTCATTTTCTTTGGACGAAAAATTCATTTTCCATTTTTCGAGTGCCCAAAAGGAGGTTTTTTTGTGAAGGACCTCCCAAATAATTGTTGCAAAATTTGACCAAATCAATTTTCTAAAATACTAGGACATATTTAATGCACAATTGACAAAATGGTTGGGTGTAAAAAGTTTTGATCCGCCTCTCGTGAAAAAGACAAATTTCGGCCGATTCAGATGGAAGCGGGTCAAATTTGAACTGCGGCTGCCTCATAGTTTGCTATTTATTTTTTCCAAAAATCATTTCTAGGTACATAAGTACCTATTTAATCAGAGAAACACCAAAAAAATTCCAAGATTCAATCACTAGCTAGGAACGGTCATTCCCGCCGTTTTGACCGCATTTTGAAACGGGCATAAAAAATTCAAAAAAAATCAAAAAATTGAAACACCTTCGCATTGTGTCATTATATATGACCAAGTTACCAGGAAAAATAATAAACTTGTAATACGGCAATTCTATTAAAAAAGTGTTCTCAGAAATGAGCTATCATGCGTGAAGATTCATGGCTTTCAAGCCAAATGATCAATCATATGGCCACATTCATGGCATAGTTTGTTCAAATGATCTCATATTGTGCACAAGGGTGCATCTTGGAATGGCAAACAATGTTGCCTAAGGAAGTTTTCATTTTCTTTGGACGAAAAATTCATTTTCCATTTTTCAAGTGCCCAAAAGGAGGTTTTTTTGTGAAGGACCTCCCAAATAATTGTTGCAAAATTTGACCAAATCAATTTTCTAAAATACTAGGATATATTTAATGCACAATTGACAAAATGGTTGGGTGTAAAAAGTTTTGATCCACCTCTCGTGAAAAAGACAAATTTCCGCCGATTCAGCTGGAAGCGGGTCAAATTTGAACTGCGGTTGCCTCATAGTTTGCTATTTATTTTTTCCAAAAATCATTTCTAGGTACATAAGTACCTATTTAATCATAAATACATGGTTTGGTGGCGATACGTCGAGGTTTGGGCGGTGGTCGAGGGCCCCAACTCTAGAACGCGTAAACTCGCATGCCCGCTGCGTGGTCACCGCGTGACTGTGGCGTTGCCATGTGTTCTGGGCGGCCTATGCATGTCTAGTGCGTTGGCCACTCCCCAGGTAGGTGCTAGGAAAAAAATTACAACATAACATTCTCACGAGGAGACCGATCGATGCTCAAACATGAATTAGCAGCCAAGTGTTTGATTAGCGGTACGGAAAATGCACATGGCTAATGGGCGTGAGTTTTGGTTGAGGATGATCAGTTACTAAGAACACCGTCTTCACAAATTTTCAGCTCAAAAGGAGGAGTCTAGGTGGTACTTGCTTTGCAAAGTACCACACTGGACATAAATACGAATGTTGAAGATGGGCTCAAAATAATGAATGGATTGAGCTGGCCTTTGGTGGAGGATAGTTATTTGGGCATAGGAAAGCACTGTAAAAAATGGATACCATTTGGACATGCCAAAGTGGTACTTCCTTCACAAAGTATTTTTTTGAACAGAATAGGAAAATGAATATTTTTGAATTATTTTTGAACTAGGCAAGGAAGGTTTTTTACATATTTTACGAAGATATGACCCAAAGAATTTATGAGATTTTTTGGGCAATTTTGGGAATGACAGAAATATAGGTTGCTTCACAACCTAGGGCAAAAACTGCCACATGGACATGACACATAGGCAAAACTGATGAGGTGGCACCTAGTCGTAGCAACCCACCACAATTTTCAAGGTTATGACCATCTATATTGGTCATGAACAGCTAGAAATAAGGCAGCGAACCAGTGCTATCTGCTTTGTGACCATTTCGTGTAAGGAAATTATGACCTTTCTGACCAAAATGGTCGTTATAGTTTAGGGTTTGGAGCCCCCCGAACAGCTTTTGACCAATTGGTCTGAAATGGTCATAGATCTATGACCAATTCTTCCAGGGTCACTAACAAAAGGTCATAAGTTGACATATTTCTTGTAGTGTCTAGCGGTATAGTACTTGCCCGAGATTCGATCGTCGGTATACCGATACCTTGTTCAATCTCATTATGGCAAGTCTCTTTACTCGTTCCGTAACACATCATCCCGTGACCAACCCCTTAGTCACATTGATCTCATTACGATGATGTATTACCGAGTGGGCCCAGAGATACCTCTTTGTCATACGGAGTGACAAATCCCAGTCTCGGTTCGTGCCAACCCAACAGATGCTTTCGGAGATACCCGTAGTGTACCTCACTACTAGGAAAAGGCATGCTAGTGGCACACCACTTTTGCCTACTAATGGCGCACTAGTGGTGCACCACTAGCACCACGCCATTAGATTTTTTACTAATGGCGCACCCCTGGTGCGCCATTAGTATCTGGTGCACTAATGGCGCACCAGGTAGTGCACCATTAGTATGTCCATCTGTGCGCCATTAGTATGCCTCCCAGGGGGCCATATGTACCCATGTGCTTTGGCATACTAATGGCGCACTGATGGGTGATGCGCCACTAGTATCATCTGGAAAGTGCGCCATTAGTATCTTGAGTGGTGCACCACTAGTATGAATACTAGGGGTTAATTTTTTTTTCTTTTCTGATATTTTCGCAGGATACAAAATATATTATTAGACAGAATTTAGACAACACCAGATTCATCGAATACAATAGAAGGTTAGTCTCCGAATACAATTCATCATACTAGTCTCCGAATACAATTCATCATATTAGTCTCCGAATACAATTCATCATATTAGTCTCCGGATTCAGAAGACCGAACAAAGATAGAACATTATATTACAAGTCTCGAGAGCGCGAGTAACGAGTTTGTCTTCACATTACAAGTCGATATCGATCATCTAAACTACCATCACATAGAAGAGAGCTGCGGACGATCGTACCCCCGACGGAGTTATCCACAAAGCCCTTGCCCTCTGGCACCTTGGCCGCGAAAACCGGGTATGCCACATCCTTCTCTCTGAGACGCCGCTTCTCCAAAGAAAGAAAACTATCATGCAGCTCCGCATAGCACCGGTTGCAGCATTGAGCATATTAGTCAGTAGCATCGGCCTACTCGCCACATGCGCCCTCCTCATTATATCCTTAGGTGAAGGTGGCCCGTCCTGAGCATGGATCGTACTCGGTGCCGGCTGGCTCGCACCCTTGTTACTCTTTCTTTTCCATGCCTTCTTCTTCTCCTATAATGGGACCGAGTTCTGCTCATAGACCGCCTTCTTGAGTGTGTTGGGGCTGATAATATTTCGCACCTCGGCTATCTGAGGCTCGGTGAAGTCGGCAGATGGAGGCGTCTCCTGAGAACTGAATGCCAGACGACGCCTGTTGCAACTTGGTTTCTCCAAGGTACCAGCTAGATCGCGATCGTCTTTTGTAGAGTTGGGTTCTTGAGAAGGTGGCCCCATGAATTCGCCATCGTACCCATGATTGGCAAAGTACTTATCGACGTTGGCAAGTGTACGCACATGGGCAAATGGGCAAATGGACATGGTGTGCTATTTGAATAAGCAACCCACGTCCTTGACGTGGCACACGCCTCACAAACCACACACATGAACGGGAACGTCGAGGACCGGGTGCGTTCGTCCCCGAGACAAAGTCTTCGGTGGGTGATCCCGTGATAGCACGGGCCTAGACTTGGTCTATCATCTCGCGATGACATGCACTAAAACGAAGAAGCAGTTATTCTCCGTGTCCTACCCCTCTAGGTGCCGAACAAAGCCCTAGACCACCGGGGCCATCGGAGGGGTGCCGGTTTCTAGAACCGGATGAGGGCCATCCAAAGAAGAAAACACAAGACGGTAATTATGATGTGCTAAGGTTGTTTGCCAAGCATGGAAGAAAACAACAACAAAAGTATAATACATATTATCAAGAATGCACAAGAAGGAAAGAGATCTAGGTTGGATGCTTTACCGAGAGCTCCTCTCGGAAAAGGTGGCCATTACAGAGAGTATTATACGTGTATTATACGCTGGCGGTTCCGTTTCCCCGTGGTCATGCGCGTGCACGTGTGTGTGGATATTTTCCAAAAAAAATCCCCTAGTATAAGAGGAGGGGAATGGGCACCGGCCGCATCGCCCACCCCATTTCCCCCAAATCGCCTCCCTCTCCCTCCTCTCTCCTCTGCCTCGTCGTCTCCCTCACCGGCCACCCCACCTGCTCGCTCACCACCACCGCCTCCCTCTCTCCTCCTGCTTGCTTCTAGCTCGGATGGAGCAAGGCCATGGCAAAGCTGCCATCACAGAAGGAGATCTCGACAGGATGGGCGCGGAGACCATAGCAGATGTCGTGTAGGCCCTCGTCGATGGTGCGGGTGCAGGAGGTGCTGCATCCCCACGCGCTGGATCGGTCGCTGCGACGGCGGCTGTGGAGGAGAAGAAGGTGGCCGTGGCGGCCTCCGCCGTGCCGGAGCTTGGCGTGACGGCGTCGAGCGGCCCATCTCATGGACCTACGTTTTGGGGAACATAGTATTTTCAAAATTTTCCTACGATCACGAAAGATCTATCTACTAGATACATAGCAACGAGGGGGAGAGTGTGTCTACGTACCCTCGTAGACCGGGAGCCGAAGCGTCTAGTGACGCGGTTGATGTAGTCGAACTTCTTCGCGATCCAACCCATCAAGTACCGAACGTACGGCAACTCCGCGTTCAGCACACGTTCAGCTTGATGACGTCCCACGAGCTCTTGATCCAGTTGAGCTTCACGGGAGAGTTTCGTCAGCACGACGGCGTGGTGACGGATATGATGAAGTTACCATCGCAGGGCTTCGCCTAAGCGCCACAACGATATGACCGAGGTGTGTTACTGTGGAGGGGGGCACCACACACGGTTGGGAGAGATCAACTAATCAACTTCTGTGTCCTAGCGTGCCCCCTGCCCCCGTATATAAAGGAGAAAGGGGAGGCCGGCCGGCCCTTTATGGTGCGTCAGGATAGGCAATCCTACTAGGAATAGGATTGCAATCCTATTCCTAGTAGCAATCACCAAGAGGGGAAGGAAAGAGAGGGTGAGAAGGAGAAGGAAAGAGGGGGCCACGCCCCCCTCCCCTAGTCTAATTCAGACAGCCCTTGGGAGGGGGTGCGCCACCTCCTAGCTGCTGTCCTCTTTCTCCCCTATGGCCCACTAAGGCCCAACTTTCCCTCGGGGGGTTACGGTAACCCCCCCGGCACTCCGGTAAATTCCGAAACTTTCCAGAACACTTCCGGTGTCCGAATATACTCGTCCAATATATCAATGTTTACGTCTCGGACATTCCGAGACTCCTCATCATGTCCGTGATCTCATCCGGGACTCCGAACTACCTTCGTTACATCAAAACTCATAAACTCATAATACCAATCGTCATCAAACATTAAGCGTGCGGACCCTACGGGTTTGAGAACTATGTAGACATGACCGAGACTCATCTCCGGTCAATAACCAATAGCGGAACCTGGATGCTCATATTGGTTCCTACATATTCTATGAAGATCTTTATTGGTCAAATCGCATAACAGCATACGTTGTTCCCTTTGTCATCGGTACGTTACTTGCCCGAGATTCGATCGTCGGTATCTCAATACCTAGTTCAATCTCGTTACCGGTAAGTCTCTTTACTCGTTCCATAATACATCATCCCGTGACTAACTCATTAGTCATTTGCTTGCAAGGCTTATTATGATGTGTATACCAAGAGGGCCCAGAGATACCTCTCTGACACTCGGAGTGACAAATCCTATTCTTGATCTATGCCAACACCACGAACACCTTTGGAGACACCTGTAGAGCATCTTGATAATCACCCAGTTACGTTGTGATGTTTGATAGCACACAAGGTGTTCCTCCGGTATACGGGAGTTGCATAATCTCATAGTTATAGGAACATGTATAAGTCATGAAGAAAGCAATAGCAGTAAAACTAAACAATCATAGTGCTAAGCTAACTGATGGGTCTAGCCCATCACATCATTCTCCTAATGATTTGATCCCATTGATCAAATGACAACTCATGTATATGGCTAGGAAACATAGCCATCTTTGATCAATCAGCTAGTCTAGTAGAGGCATAATGGGGATACTCTGTTTTGTCTATGTTTTCACACATGTACTAAGTTTCCGGTTAATACAATTCTAGCATGAATAATAAACATTTATCATGATATAAGGAAATAAATATTACTTTATTATTGCCTATAGGGCATATTTCCTTCAGTCTCCCACTTGCACTAGAGTCAATAATCTAGTTCACATCTCCATGTGATTTAATACCGATAGTTCACATCGTTATGTGAATAACACCCATTGTTCACATTGCCATGTGACCAACACCCAAAGGGTTTACTATAATCTAGTTCACATTGCTATGTGATTAATACCCAAGAGTAATAAGGTGTGATCATGTTTTTCTTCTGAGAGAAGTTTAGTCAACGGGTCTGTTACATATAGATCCATATGTATTTCGCAAATTTCTATGTCTACAATGCTCTGCATGGAGCTACTCTAGCTAATTGCTCCCACTTCCAATATGCATGCAGATTGATACTTAGAGTCATCTGGATTAGTGTAAAGCTTGCATCGGCGTAACTCTTTACGACGAACTCTTTATCACCTCCATAATCGAGAAAACATTTCCTTAGTCATCCAATAACTAAGGATAATTTTGACCGCTGTCCAGTGATCTACTCCTAGATCACTTTTGTACCTCCTTACCAAACTCATGCTAAGGTACACAACAGGTTTGGTACACAGCCTGGCATACTTTATAGAACCTATGGCTGAGGCATAGGGAATGACCTTCATTCTTTCTCTATCTTCTGCCGAGGTCGGGCTTTGAGTCTTACTGAACTTCATACCTTACAACTCAGGCAAGAACTCCATCTCTGACTGATCCATTTTGAACTACTTCAAAAAACTTGTCAAGGTATGTACTCATTGAAAAAACTTATCAAGCGTCTCGATCTATCTCTATAGATCTTGAGGCTTAATATGTAAGCAACTTTACCGAGGTTTTTCTTTGAAAAAACTCCTTTCAAACACTCATTTATGCTTTCTAGAAAATTCTACATCATTTCTGATCGGCAATATGTCATTCACATATACTTATCCGAAAGGCTGTAGTGATCCCACTCACTTTCTTGTAAATACAGGCTTCACCGCAAGTTTGTATATAACTATATGCTTTGATCAACTTATCAAAGTGTATATTCCAACTCCGAGATGCTTGCACCAGTCCATAGATGGATCGCTGGAGCTTGCACACTTTGTTAGCACCTTTTGGATCGACAAAACCTTTTGGTTGCATCATATACAACTCTTCTTTGAGATATCCATTCAGGAATGCAGTTTTGACGTTCATTTGCCAGATTTCATAATCATAAAATGCGGCAATTGCTTACATGATTCGGACAGACTTAAGCATCGCTACGGGTGAGAGAGTCTCATCGTAGTCAACTCCTTGAACTTGTCGAAACCCTTTCGCAACAAGTCAAGCTTTGTAAATAGTAACATTACCGTCTGCGTCGGTCTTCCTCTTGAAGATCCATTTATTTTCGATGGCTTGCCGATCATCGGGCAAGTCAACCAAAGTCCACACTTTGTTCTCATACATGGATCCCATCTTAGATATCATGGCTTCAAGCCATTTTGCGGAATGTGGGCTCATCATCGCTTCCTCATAGTTCGTAGGTTCATCATGGTCTAGTAACATGACTTCCAGAACTGGGTTACCGTACCACTCTGGTGTGGAACGTACTCTGGTTGATCTACAACGTTCAACAAAAACTTGGTCTGAAGTTTCATTTTCATCATCATTAGCTTCCTCACTATTTGGTGTAGGAATCACTGGAACTAGTTTCTGTGATGTTCCACTATCCAATTCGGGAGAAGGTACAATTACCTCATCAAGTTCTACTTTCCTCCCACTCACTTCTTTCGAGAGAAACTCCTTCCCTAGAAAGGATCCATTCTTAGCAACGAATATCTTGCCTTCGGATCTGTGATAGAAGGTGTACCCAACAGTCTCCTTTGGGTATCCTATGAAGACACATTTCTCCGACTTGGGTTCGAGCTTATCAGGTTGAAGCTTTTTTACATAAGCATCGCAGCCCCAAACTTTAAGAAACGTCAACTTTGGTTTCTTGCCAAACCACAGTTCATAAGGTGTCGTCTCAACGGATTCAGATGGTTCCCTATTTAACATGCATCCAGCTGTCTTTAATGCATAACCCAAAACGATAGTGGTAAATCGGTAAGAGACATAATAGATCGCACCATATCTAATAAAGTACAGTTACGATGTTCGGACACACCATTACGCTATGGTGTTCCGGGTGGCGTGAGCTGTGAAACTATTCCACATTGTTTTAAATGAAGACCAAACTCGTAACTCCAATATTCGCCTCCGTGATTAGATCGTAGAAACTTAATTTTCTTGTTACGATGATTCTCTACTTCACTCTGAAATTCTTTGAACTTTTCAAATGTTTCAGACTTGTGCTTCATCAAGTAGATATACCCATATCTTCTGAAATCATCAGTGAAAGTCAGAAAATAACGATACCCGCCGCGAGCTTCAACACTCATCGGTCCACATACATCAGTATGTAAGATGTCCAACAAATTTGTTGCTTGCTCCATTGTTCCGAAGAACGGAGTTTTAGTCATCTTGCACATGAGGCATGGTTCGCAAGCACCAAGTTATTCATAATCAAGTGATTCCAAAAGTCCATCACTATGGAGTTTCTTCATGCGCTTTACACCAATATGACCTAAACGGCAGTGCCACAAATAAGTTGCACTATCATTATTAACCTTGCATCTTTTGGCTTCAATATTATGAATATGTGTATCACTATGATCGAGATCCAACAAACTATTTTTCATTGGGTGTATGACCATCAAAGGCTTTATTCATGGAAACAGAATAACAATTATTCTATGACTTTAAATGAATAACCGTATTGCAACAAACATGATCAAATCATATTCATGCTGAACGCAAATGCCAAATAACATTTATTAAGGGTCTACACTAATTCTGAAAGTATAGGGAGTGTGCGATGATGATCATATCAATCTTGGAACCACTTCCAACACACATCGTCACTTCACCTTTAACTAGTCTCTGTTCATTCTGCAACTCCCGTTTCGAGTTACTTATTTTAGCAACTGAACCGGTATCAAATAACCAGGGGTTGCTATGAACACTAGTAAAGTACACATCAATAATCTTTATATCAAATATACCTTTGCTCACTTTGCCATCCTTCTTGTCCACCAAGTATCTAGGGCAGTTCCACTTCTAGTGACCATTTCCTTTGCAGTAGAAGCACTTTAGTTTCAGGCTTGAGTTTAGCTTTGGGTTTCTTCACGGGAGTGACAACTTGCTTGTCATTCTTCTTAAAGTTCCCCTTCTATCCCTTTACCCTTTACTTGAAACAAGTGGTCTTGTTAACCATCAATACTTGATGCTGTTTCTTGATTTCTACCTTCGCCGATTTCAGCATCGCGAAGAGCTCGGGAATTACTGTCGTCATCCCTTGCATATTATAGTTCATCACGAAGTTCTACTAACTTGGTGATAGTGTCTAGAGAACTTTGTCAATTACTATCTTATCTGGAAGATTAACTCCCACTTGATTCAAGCAATTGTAGTACCCAGACAATCTGAGCATATGCTCACTGGTTCAGCTATTCTCCTCCATCCTGTAGGCAAAGTACTGTCAGAGGTCTCATACCTCTCGACACGGGCATGAGTATGAAATACTAATTTCAACTCTTGGAACATCTTATATGCTCCATGGCGTTCAAAACGGTTTTGAAGTCCCGGTTCTAAGCCGTAAAGCATGGTGCACTAAACTATCAAGTAGTCATCATACTGAGCTTTTGTCAAAACGTTCATAATGTCTGCATCTGCTCCTGCAATAGGTCTGTCACCTAGCGGTGCATCAAGGACATAATTATTCTGTGCAGCAATGAGGATAATCCTCAGATCACGGACCTAGTCCGCATCATTACTACTAACATCTTTCAACTTAATTAACTCTAGGAACATATCAAAAACATAGGGGAGCTATAACGCGAGCTATTGATCTACAACATAATTTACAACTACTATCAGGACTAAGTTCATGATTAATTAAAGTTCAATTTAATCATATTACTTAAGAACTCCCACTTAGATAGACATCCCTCCGGTCATCTAAATGATCACGTGATCCAAATCAACTAAACCATGTCCGATCATCACGTGAGATGGAATAGTTTCAATGGTGAACATCTTATGTTGATCATATCTACTATATGATTCACGCTCGACCTTTCGGTCTCTAGTGTTACGAGGCCATATCTGCATATGCTAGGCTCGTCAAGTTTAACCCGAGTATGCTGCGTGTGCAAAACTGGCTTACACCCGTTGTATTTGAACGTAGAGCTTATCACACCCGATCATCACGTGGTGTCTCGGCACGACGAACTTTCGCAACGGTGCATACTCAGTGAGAACACTTATACCTTGAAATTTGTAAGGGATCATCTTATAATGCTACTGTCGTACTAAGCAAAATAAGAAGCATAATAAGATAAACATCACATGCAATCAAAATATGTGACATGATATGGTCATCATCATCTTGTGCTTTTGATCTCCATCTCCAAAGCACCGTCATGGTCACCTTCGTCACCGGCGCGACACCATGATCTCCATCTTAGCATCGTTGTCATCTCGCCAACTATTGCTACTACGACTATCGCTACCACTTAGTGATAAAGTAAAGCAATTACATGGCGATTGCATATTATACAATAAAGCGACAACCATATGGCTCCTGCCAGTTGCCGATAACTTTACAAAACATGATCATCTCATACAAAACCGTATAACTCATCATGTCTTGACCATATCACATCAAAACATGCCCTACAAAAACAAGTTAGACGTCCTCTACTTTGTAGTTGCAAGTTTTACGTGGCTGCTACGGGCTTAGCAAGAACCGTTGTTACCTACGCATACAGAACCACAACAATGTTTCGTCAAGTACGTGCTGTTTTAACCTTCACAAGGACCGGGCGTAGTCACACTTGATTCAGCTATAGTGAGAGAGACAGACACCCGCCAGTCACCTTTAAGCAACGAGTGCTCATAACAGTGAAACCAGTCTCGCGTAAGCGTACACGTAATGTCGGTCCGGGTCGCTTCATCTCACAATACCGCCGAAGCAAAGTATGACATGCTGGTAAGCAGTATGACTAGTATCGTCCACAACTCACTTGTGTTCTACTCGTGCATATCATCTACGCATAGACCTGGCTCATGATGCCACTGTTGGGGAACATAGTATTTTCAAAATTTTCCTACGATCACGCAAGATCTATCTACTAGATGCATAGCAACGAGGGGGAGAGTGTGTCTACGTACCCTCATAGACTTGGAGCGGAAACGTCTAGTGACGCGGTTGATGTAGTCGAACTTCTTCGCGATCCAACCGATCAAGTACCGAACGTACAACACCTCCGCGTTCAGCACACGTTAAGCTTGATGACGTCCCTCGAGCTCTTGATCCAGTTGAGCATCACGGGAGAGTTCCGTCAGCACGACGGCGTGGTGACGGATATGATGAAGTTACCGTTGCAGGGCTTCGCCTAAGCGCTGCAACGATATGACCGAGGTGTGTTACTGTGGAGGGGGCACCGCACACGGTTGGGAGAGATCAACTGATCAACTTGTGTGTCCTAGCGTGCCCCCTGCCCCCGTATATAAAGGAGAAAGGGGGAGGCCGGCCGGCCCTCTATGGCGCGCCAGGAGAGGCAATCCTACTAGGAATAGGATTGCAATCCTATTCCTAGTAGGAATCACCAAGAGGGGAAGGAAAGAGAGGGTGAGAAGGAGAAGGAAAGAGGGGGCCGCGCCCCCCTCCCCTAGTCCAATTCGGACTGCCCTTGGGAGGGGGTGCGCCACCTCCTGGATGCTATCCTCTTTCTCCCCTATGGCCCACTAAGGCCCAACTTTCCCTCGGGGGGTTCCGGTAACCCCCCGGCACTCCGGTAAATTCCGAAACTTTCCAGAACACTTCCGGTGTCCGAATATAGTCGTCCAATATATCAATCTTTACGTCTCGGACATTCCGAGACTCCTCGTTATGTCCGTGATCTCATCCGGGACTCTGAACTACCTTCGGTACATAAAAACTCATAAACTCGTAATACCGATCGTCATCAAACGTTAAACGTGCGGACCCTACGGGTTCGAGAACAATGTAGACATGACCGAGACTCATCTCCGGTCAATAACCAATAGCGGAGCCTAGATGCTCATATTGGTTCCTACATATTCTACGAAGATCTTTATCGGTCAAACCGCATAACATCATACGTTGTTCCCTTTGTCATTGGTATGTTACTTGCCCGAGATTCGATCGTCGGTATCTCAATACCTAGTTCAATCTCGTTACCGGTAAGTCTCTTTAATCGTTCCGTAATACTCATTAGTCATTTGCTTGCAAGGCTTATTATGATGTGTATTACAGAGAGGGCACAGAGATACCTCTCCGACACTCGGAGTGACAAATCCTATTCTTGATCTATGCCAACACCACGAACACCTTTGGAGACACCTGTAGAGCATCTTTACAATCACCCAGTTACGTTGTGACGTTTGATAGCACACAAGGTGTTCCTCCGGTAGAGGCATACTAGGGGCACTCTGTTTTGTCTATGTATTCACACATGTACTAAGTTTCCGGTTAATACAATTCTAGCATGAATAATAAACATTTATCATGATATAAGGAAATAAATAATAACTTTATTATTGCCTCTAGGGCATATTTCCTTCACTACGGAGGCCGGCGGCGAGCACGTGGACCTGCAGGTAATCCTTGCTAGCAGTCCCCTCCGTTTTTAGTTACCCCCATTAAGCAGTAGATTTAGGTGTTAGGGTTTTTTTGGTGTTGCTAGTTGCTACGTCGATCCCCTTCTCATAATTAATTAGGGTTTTTAGATGTTTCATTGATTGATTTATAGTGAAAGGTTAAGTTTGGTGTGATTGCATCATCCAGTAGATCTACTAGTTAGAGTTTTTGAGTTAGATGTTTAGTTGGGGGTTTTTTGTATTGGATTCAATTATAGCAACTGATATGTGGAATCTATGATTGAATTAATCATCCAGTAGATGTAGTGTGGTTAGGTTTTTTTGTATTGGATTAATTTATAGGCAGTTATATGTAGAATATTCGATTGAATCATCGAGTGGATGTAGTGTTTAGGGTTTTCTAATTAGATGTTCAGTTAGGTTATTTATATTAGAATCTGGATTGCCGCATGTGCTCAGATTCTGTTATGTGCTGTATATGTTGTTAGATTTGTTGTGCATATTCCCTCAATTAATTGTTGAAATGAACATGGTACGTTTATAACTAGTGCACAATTTCAAAATAGTTAGGAGCTTCACTTCATTATCCATAAACTAAAATAACTAGTGCACAATTTCAAAATAGTCAGCATGATCTAAAATTTTAGTATGACCAAGCTATCATTGTAGAATGCTTGATCTTTGGATAAGTTTAGGTCAAATTACATTTTAGGTTATTAGAAGCACATTGCAGATTGCTTGACCTTTGCATACTGTGTTATATGTAGTTAGTAGTATAATTGAATTAATTACTTATATTGCAGAATGAGGAAGTTGTTGGCAACAAGAGGAAGCTGGACATCGCTGGGTTCAACGACCCGTCTGATTCTGACGACGACGAGGAGGTAACCCCAAGCCGTTTTTTGTCTGTTTATTAATCTGTGTGAGATATTGTTCGTTGGTGATGCCCTATATGAATGGGCTATTATGTTTGTTTGTTCATTAAATTCCAGTAATTGGCAATTATCTGATGTTTGTTAATTACATTACTCTAAATGGGAAGTATGTATTTATGCAAATCATTTGAATGTGCAGTACAACTCTGGAGATGAGGTGGAAGAGTGGAACCACAAGTCCTTCATTGAGAAAGAAGCCAACAAGATCAAGGAGAAGGGGAAGGCGGCGTACTACAAGTGGGGCAAGTTCAGGTGCCCATACTGCACCACTAAGACAATTCCCAAGGATGGGATCTATGAGCACCTTATGTCGCATGCACGCGGTTTAAAGACGAGTGGGAGGGACGTGAAGATCAGGGCAGAGCATGCAGCCCTCCTGAAGGCTATGGGTCCCATCTAGTCACCCTCTGTGAAGCTGGTAGTGGTACTAATCATCAGTATAGTTGATGATGTTTAACTTTTGCGCTAGTATGGTTGTGAACTGTGAAGAATCTGGAAGGTGGGAAGTGTTTGTGAACTGTTAAGTAGTATGGAAGACTCTTAAGTAGTATGGTAGACTCTTAAGTATGACAGAGACTTAATTAATCTAGTATGTCTCTGAAGTATATCAACTGTCTAGATGCCGGCCAGCTATGCTTTGTTGCAGTGTTTATATTCTGATGTTGCAATGATCACAGTAGGTGCTTCAATGTTGCTTGACTGATGAGACATGCTCCATACAGTGGGCATGTGCTTGGTAATGGTGTGTGCAAAGAACAAGCCTTATCTACATAGGATAGATAGGGAAAAACATGGACTTGAGGTTTTCATAAGTTAGCATGATCGAATCTTCCATTACAAATATATTATATAATTTAGAAAATGTTGAAAATCATTTTTTTGTCAATGCACAAGAAGGAAAGAGATCTAGGAATTCGCCATCGTACCCATGATCGGCAAAGAATAAAGGGGCAGTTGATCCTAATTAATTAAGTACTAAGATACCCCGGCCCATGCATTAGTCACAAGTACCCCATATGTCCTATTTTTAGCAAAGTCATGCTAAAATTCACGGAAAATTTCAGCATCACCTTTGCTGAAAATAGGACATATGGAGTACCTGAATTTGCCGAAACGGAAGTTAATCGACATTCCAGCAAACTCAAGGGCCTCTTGGGGTACCTTCAAAATCATAACAATACGATGGTCGGAGACAAAACCCAGCAAAAATCAGGATGGAGCGCATCGGGCTTTCAACTCCACTTTAGACTATTCAAATTCCAGTTTGCATAGGCTTGAGCATATCATTTCAAATAGTTGTGTATAGCTTGCAAAAGCATATATTGTCTGGTACTGAAGCTTCATAAAGAAACATATAGAGCATTACTAAGAAACATACTGGGTTTCAAAGAGCATTAATTACTAAGAAGCAGTAATATACAAATATAAAACAGAGATGTGCCAAACGTAATCAAACGACAACTTCTAGTACTCTTAAATGATCTACAGTTTGCTCCTCATCATACACTCGCTTCTTAAAATCCAGTACACAACTTTCAGAAATCAACAGATATCATTTGCTTCCGCAGTTACATCATGATACAATCCGATATCATTGGACAGAAAATCATTAAGACAAAGGAGATGCAGTGTGCATTTAAGTAAAGAAAAATGGAATGGAGGTACATAGCTGAAGCACATAAGTAGAGCTGTACATCACATAAGTAGCAGAGGCATACCCATTGCCATAGCATCAATAAAATGACAGGCTAGAGAAGATGGAACATTCAGACTTCAGATGGTGTCTGTGCCTTCAAATCATAATGTAAATGAGGCCTTGTAGGGTTGATGGTGAATGCCATGTTGATTGAATTAACTAGTCAACTCACATGACATAGGAGGATGGCCTTCACAAAATATTACGGTTTTAAGATAGAAAACAGTAAACCAGTCATGGGGGTTAAAACTGGCCATTAGTTGGGGTACTGGAAGTCATGTCCTGCGCTATTGGCTTACTTTTCTAGCGGACGAGAATTAATGCATTAGATAATGTCAATAATTGAAGCAAGCTTGACATTTGGTACCATGACATATATATTTAAATCTGACAGCATCAGCATCAGCAACCGAGGTACTGACCACGCCACCATCCACCAATGCACTTTTTTGAGAAAGATTTACGAATCGTTCCACGTCGACTTATTCAACTGTGAAGGATGACTTTGTATTCCAATCAAGTCTTGCAGTTTCTACTTGTCCTGTTCTACATCACAACCTTTTATAAGCTCCTCCCCTTGTCCTCTCTAACATGTCGATGTAAAAAATACATACTATAATTTTTCTTTCCAATGCGTACATGCTATCCTTTCATTTCGAGGTACCTTCCGCCGTTCTTTTCTTTATATGCCCCTCCATTTTTTCAATCAAAGTGAGCAATGCCAACTGCGGCAAAGGTGGAAAAGAAGAGTGAGAAACTGTAGTATGCCCCGTCTCTACATGCATTATTGAAAATATAAAATTCAGATATACTGTAGTTGTTAAACATTACATTAATAATGCATCGATCAGATATACTACAGATTACAAATGACAGTCAACTCATAGAGAATTTCACTATTGGCTTACTTTTCTAGCGGACGAGATCCGATAATTTAGAAAGAAGATTGTTGAAACCGGGTAATTACAATACTAAGCTGCTCTCGCAGACCACAGAAATCCGATCGATGCAGGATACTCTAGGGCGCTGGCTTGCAAAATCCAGTACACAACTCAAGGACTCGACGGACTTGAACTACCGGAGACAATAGAGATGGCACAAAGGTCCGGAACTGAAGCAGCAAAACAAACACACCGATACAGCGAGACAGACAGACAGGGACATGATCCAGGGCGATATCCAGCAGCAATCGGTCATTCAATATGTACTAGGAAGGATCGACTGATGTAACCGAGTCGAAATCCATGGAAAACGGACCCAAAATCGACCCTCCATCCACCAGTCGTGCTCCGGTTGGTGGGCACACGCGCGTCGCGACCGAGGGAGGAGGCCAGAGGGGAAGGAGAGGATGATGCACTTACCCACGCGGGCGGCGCGGCGGAGGAGAAGCGGGTGGTGAGCGAAGCGTGCGTCGTCGACCTCTTCAACGTCGCCGGAGCGGGGGGCGGAATAGGTGCCTGCCTGCCTCATTACCTGCGCGCGGCCGAGACGTTAGCGAGCGTGGAGGAAGGGAGGAGGAAGCAGGGGGCACGAGCGAGACGGGGACTCACATACGACAAAGCGGTGCAGTGTTGCGGGCTCCGTTGGCGGCGCTTGGGGGAGAGGCGGCGCTCGGGGTGGAGGCGGGGCTCGGGGGGGAAGCGGCGATCGAGGGGGAGGAAGGGGAGGATGGGGAGAGGGAGGCGGCGGGGGCGCGTGGGCGGCTGGGGCGCAGTGGGTCGGGGCAGCGGCGGTTGCGCGATGGAGGGGGGGACGGGGGTCGAGGCGGCGGCGTCGGGGCAGCGCGAGGAGAGGGACGAAATGGGATCTGGCGAGCGAGGGCGAGGGAGAGAGGCCAGAGGTATGGATGGGGGCAGAATACTAATGGCGCACCTCCCCCTCATGCGCCATAAGTACATCTATTCTAATGGCGCACCTCCCCCATGGTGCGCCATTAGTATTATTATTTTATTTCTGTTTGAGCCCACAGGTTTTGTTCCACCAAACTCTATCTACAACAAACCCCATCTATTAGACCGATTGGTCTGCACGCAGCGCACACACCAGGAGGTCCTGGGTTCAATTCCTAGCCTCCCCAATTTTTTTATGCATTTTTTTCTGTTGCACATATCTTTTTATCCATGCATCCAAATATAACATGTCACATATGCTAGATGCTGAGAATATCATGTAGAAAAATAATATGCAGTTTTTTGCCATGTTAAAAACATTATAAATGTTGTTTGATATTTATTTGTGTTTAAATATGTTCAAACTTGTTTAAATCATAACTAAATATCCATAGCTCCAAATTTGACAAACTTTCTATGCTTTTGGGAGTAACATATAACCAAGCACAGCTAGTCTTTTGTTGGATTTTTAGTTGCATTCATTTGTGAATTGGTAAAACATTTATGAATATGAAAAAATATCATCAAATTTGAAAAAATATTCATAAATTCAAAAAGTGCCCATGAAAAAACATTTATGAATATGTCGAAATACAATCGAGAAATGAAGGCTACAATTTAAATATAATCAATCTTAGCTAGCTATCTGTTCACAATCTTCTTGCCCTTCTTTTTCGCAAATGGAGTTCTTCTCTTGAACGGACGTCCTTTAGGTAGGGTGGTCCTGCTTCTTCTTGTGGTGTATGGCACTTCATCGTCGTCGTCATGTTCCATCTTCGGGTCGCCGTACTTGTCGAAATCTTGCTCATTGGCGACTCCATCCATTCCGATGATCTTCCTTTTGCCTCTCCTCACGACAACACGACTGGGCTTTGATGGGTCGGTAATGAAGAAGCATTGGTCCACTTGGGAAGCCAGTACCCATGGCTCATTTTTCGCGGTGACGTTTGCGCCCGCGGTCTTGGATTTGGCTTCGGGTATAACCATGGTGGTGAAATACCGGTCTTCTTTTAGGACGCTCTTGGCCCATCTGACACGGAACATCGGGACCTTCTCTCTAGCGTAGCTCAGCTCCCAGATCCCTTCGATCCTTCCGTAGTATCTATCCTTGTCGTTATCGGTGTAGGATTCCATCGTTACCCTGGAGTTCTAATAACCATCGCTCTTCATGTCCTTGTCCTCGGTGTAGAACGTGTACCCGTTGATATAATACGCCTCATAGGTCATCAGGTTGTGCTCGGCGCCCTGTGACAAGGCGAATATGAGATTTTCTTCTGCGGAAGAATCCTCATGTAAAGGGTACGACAGAAGGTTCTCTTGAACCAACGCGTGAAACATGAGTTGTTGGAGCTCGGTTGTTGGAGCTCGAGGGAGAAAAAAGTGCATGTGCACGGTTGTTGGAGCTCGAGGGAGAAAAAATGATCTACAACATAAAGATAGCTTTCCCCCCTTACTTACCTATCAAAACAAGGAAATTTAACCACTTAATTTTGATGAATCTATGGTGCAATTGAGGTGAGGAGGAGGAGGCAGCCGACACAAGCTTGGAGGAGGAGGTGGAGAGAATGAAGTGGGGAAAGTGAGTGTGTAGGTGTGGCTGTCCAAAATATCTAGCTGGTCCCACTTTACTAATGGCGCACCAGTCATCAATGCGCCATTAGTAACCAGTGTTACTAATGGCGCATTGATGGCTGGTGCGGCATTAGTAGTTTTGCAAAAAAAATAGTACTGGCGCACTGAGTTGGAGGTGCGCCATTACTAGTTAAACTAGTAATGGCGCACTGTGCCACCGTGCGCCATTAGTATGTCTGTAAAAATAAAAATAAAAAGTTGTTACTAATGGTGCACCGACACATGGTGCACCATTAGTATATACTAATGGCACACAACATGTCTAGTGCGCCATTAGAGGCCATATCATCCATAGCCCTTTTCCTAATAGTGCCTTTATAGCCACCCAGGTACGTTGTGACATTTGGCACACCCAAAGTACTCCTACGGTATTCGGGAGTTGCACAACCTCATGGTTCATGGAACAGATACTTGACATTGGAAAAGCTTTAGCATACGAACTACACGATCTTGTGCTAGGCTTAGAATTGGGTCTTGTCCATCACATCATTCTTGTCGGGGATATACCCCGTGGTCGCGCCTTGTTCCACCCCGGGCCGTCCGCGCCCATGACTCGGCCGCCGTGACCACGGCCTCGCTTCTACCGAGAGTCGCTGCCGAGCGCCCGCCTGTTTTCTACTACAGAGCCGTCGACCCGCCGGCGCCCCTGTTGACCCGCCATCAGCGTCACGCCCCTGGCCGAATCCTCCTGAGAACCAACCTTCCTCCGCCTACCATGCTGCTGCTGCGATTCACCCCGACGAGTCAAGCTGGCTCCAGCTCCAAACAGTCGTAAACCAGGCCACACCAACCAACAATCTGCCTCCTGTCAAAATTCCATCTATGCTGCGGCTGAGCCATCCCCTGCTCCGTGGAGCCGCTAGTCGCTGCCATTACTTTTGCGGACTTGTCAATGCCTCTTGGACTTGAATGGCTGCAGTGGGAACCACAATCCGGAGGAGATGCGGCCAAGAGGAGCAATTCTTGAGCTGCCATGTTGAGCCGTCGTTGTCCATACCAGGCCAACTTCGCCATTACTCCGTGCTGTCGCGGCCAAAGCCCCCCGCTCCACTGCGGTTGGTTCCCGAGCCTCGCGAACCGGTCTTGTTCACCTTACTGATAGTGAGCCGGCGTCGGGTCATCTTGGATGCATCTATGTACCGGTATAAACTATCTTAATCCTGGCCGTAAGTCGCCGGCGAGTCACCACCTCCGCTAGCCGCCTCGTACCTGAGCCACCGCGGCCTCGAGCCTAGACTCGCGTCAAACCGGCCGGCCGGCTGACCCGCTTTCGTCGTCCGCGCCTGCGGTCGCCTTCGTCGCGCGTCGAGCCACTGCCGCCGCCTCAAAACCGCCGTCGTCTCCATAAACCGTCCTTCCTGCTTTAAATCGGCGCCCCCAAGCTGCCACTTCCAAATCGCCTCCCGTGCGCCGTTCCGAGCCACAAGCCGCCTCCCGCGTTGAACTGGCCATGGCCGCGCGCCGTTCCGCCCGGCGCCCTTCTGCTGTGTCCGTCCCATGTTGCCACTGCCTGCCTTGAGCAGGATTCATCACTGCGGTTTCGTGGATGGCCTCTGTTGTCGTTTCCTGCGCCGCAAGTCGCTGTGCGGCCTCCGAGCCGCCGGGTCTCCACCGCGGATGAGTCTCCAACCCTCGCCCCTGACAACCAGCGCTACAGAGTTGAGAGCGGAAGATGTGAGCTTGAGCGGCTGCTGAAGGGAGTTCAGGGATGTGACATTAATGTTTTGAATCACAAACAAACCGCTACAGCAACCGAGCTTGACTATATATGTTTACTTCTACAAAGTTGTACTTACTTGGCGGTTTGCGGCGAAGAAGTTCCACTACTTTGGCTGGTTTTGAATTGGTACTTGACGCTACCCGGAGGGCATTACTTGGTCAAATTGTTATGGGTACTGGTCTTTTATCAGTACAATTACTACAGTTACCCGGGTTTTCTCATGGGTATGGACACCAATGAAGAAACAAAGACCAAGGAGTTTTCAGCTCATAATTTATCAGAGAATACATGTCAGTTATTACGAGTGTCTGCAACTCGTCCACGATGAACCTCAGTTGTATCACAGTCATCGTCAAACTCGCGGCCAATAGTTTCGGACAAAATACGTCAGGTGATATCCATCTAAATCTATTTTCTTGCTATATATTATTTTCATCAGGAAAACAGTTACTTTGATCTGTATATTTTGATATGCAGGACAATTATTTATTAAAGGGAACAAAGAGAGTTTGTTGCATAGCACAACTCGAACATAGGCGCCCGACGAGCACAGCTCGGGAATATGTTACATGGGGGCTTCTCCATGCCAAGTTCTTATGGCCTCTCAAACCGGCACCCTCGATAAACCGGGGGATCAGACTTTTTTCCAATATAAATATCTTATGGTGGTATCCATCTAAAGTTTATTTCTCTTATTATATATCATTTTCATTAAGAAAATAAGATGTTTTGATCAGTCTATCTGGTTATTCAGGACGACTCCCGTATAGGTACTCTGCCGCTGTGATCACTAAAGGGCTTCCTGTTCAAACATAGGTCGTATTCGTACAAAAGAGAACATACCCAAACTTATTGACGAGCTTCCTGTTCAAACATAGGTCGTATTCGAACCAAAGAGAACATACCCAAACTTATTGACGGGCTTCCTGTTCAAACATAGGTCGTATTCGAACCAAAGAGAACATACCCAAACTTATTGACGGGCTTCCTATTCAAACATAGGTCGTATTCGAACCAAAGAGAACATACCCAAACTTAATGAAGCCATTCTGTTCAAACATAGGTCGTATCCGAACCAAAGAGAACATGGCAAAGGCCAGTAGGGGGCAGGATCGTATCCGAATCCTAGCTTAGCCCCTATGGTCCGGTTTGTATGGTCGTATCCGAACCATAAGCTCAATGGATCGTATCTGAATCCATTGCTTGGCTAAATTTTTAAGGCCAGTAGGGGGCAGGATCGTATCCGAATGCTAGCTTAGCCCCTATGGTCCGGTTTATATGGTCGTATCCGAACCATAAGCTCAATGGATCGTATCCGAATCCATTGCTTGGCTAAACCTTGCTTTGGAGCCTGGCAGCTCGCAAAAAAGCCTCGACTACATGGTTTTATTTGCAAACTCGTATTTCTGGTATTTGTGTTTTATGGTTCTTTGATCCGGAGTGGGACAACTTCAAAGTTGACCACATATCTACAAAGTTAAAAGTCTGGGTCATGAACACCAGCATTAGTTAAAAGTCTGGGTCATGAACACCAGCATGAGTTAAACCGGCGTTCATTATAACCCGGATCATCCATCAGGCAAAAGCCAAGTAAGAGAGCCAAGAGCCTCATCAGCACCTATGCTTTCAATTATGCCTACCGGATTAAGGACGTCAGGCACACTTAACGACAGGTATGGACTATGTTTGTGTTTTTTATACAAATCAAGCTATGTATTTGAAACATGTATCAGGGTAGTATAATCCGTCCGGTGGTAAACCGCCAGGACATCTTTTAGCATTGTTTTATGCAGAAGCAGGTAAGATAATGACCGGTGTTCATTAAACCGGCTTGGCTTTCGACTATAAGTCGCCAGTGTGAGATAAAATAATGACCAGTGTTTATTAACCCGGCCTGGTTGTGATCAAACATTACTGGAACCGGTTTTCAAACCGGATCATATTATCCCAATCTTTAATAGCCAACATGGCTGGATTTTTATCATGGTTATCAAATACCAATACTATGATTGAGGTTTTCAAAGTCGATTTAAGCGCAATGGATATTATGTCGTCGATGGAAGTGCTTTATTTTACAAAGGAATAGTCCCGAGTTGCTGCAGTCTTACAACTCGGCACTTGTGGGCTACATTATTCAAATTGAGATTACATCGAATACACAAGTCTCATGTCGCTGCAAGCATGCACCATGACACTTGGGGGCTAATGCAAAATCATCTTTTACTGGCCTTATTGAAGACCCGATTCATCACATTGTAATGAGCCGGCCCTTGGGGGCTGCCAATTGCTCATATCAACAATTCAAGGTTCAAACCCCATGATGGAAGTTACATTATATAATGTTATTTTCAATGATTATATCTACAAAGTCCCTGCTCATTATTGCATAATGACCCGGCCCTTGGGGGCTACACGTTGTTGTTCAAGTTTACATGATTATATCTACTAAAGTGCCTGCTCATTATTGCATAATGACCCGGCACTTGGGGGCTACACTTATTGAAGTTTTTGAGCATTATGCAAATTACAAGTCCCAGGTTGATGCAAGCATGACAACCCGGCACTTGGGGGCTACATATGTGGAATATTCAGTTTTGACTAGTGACTGAGATGAACAATCTGGATTTCTTCAAGATTGCAACGATTATATTCAAACAAGTATTAAGATGTCACTATGTTCTCCTCTTAAGACTTGGGGGCTACAGTCATGACCCGGAATTATCAGTTTTTATAACCCGACAATGGTGGTAGTCATAAACCGGCAAGTTTTACATTTCCAAACCGGTTGGATATCAATTGAATATTTGAAGATCAATATTTTTGTTAAGTCAGAGCATTGAAGGCCGAGTCAAATGGATTGTTTGTTTGCAATATTTTTTCTACAAACAAGTTGATTATGAAGCTGGTCTGTTGACCCGCATTTTCTAGAAGAAGGAAAGACAATGACTTAAGGATGGTCAGATGCCGGATTACAAGAAATTCTTAAACCGGAGCACAACCTATCAGATTCGCTATTGTGTTTATTTTGCAGCATAAGTTTACCATGGATAAATCCAAGCTTAACTTGGGGGCTAATGTCGGGGATATACCCCGTGGTATGAACCGGCCGGAATTATGACCCGGCCGGACTTGGTGGTTTACTTGAGATGGTTTACATTTGGCAATTTACTGGTAAACCGGCTGGCGGATCACGGATGACAAGGCCCAAGGCCCAGAAGGCTGGTTCATGTATGGTGGGCCGGTTTATGAAGAAAGCATAAGGAATATTCTCTTACAAAGGAAGCAAGACTAGGACTCCTTGTAATAAAGCAATCCTATGTTGGAAATATGCCCTAGAGGCAATAATAAAAGAGTTATTATTATATTTCCTTGTTCATGATAATCGTTTATTATCCATGCTATAATTGTATTGATTGGAAACTCAAATACATGTGTGGATGAATAGACAGACTTTGTGTCCCTAGTGAGCCTCTACAGGACTAGCTCGTTGATCAAAGATGACCGCGGTTTCCAGGTCATAGACATGAGTTGTCATTTGATAACGGGATCACATCATTAGGAGAATGATGTGATGGACGAGACCCAAACGTTAACATAGCTTTTGATCGTGTCAGTTGTCGCTATAGTTTTCTGCATGTCAAGTATAAGTTCCTATGACCATGAGGTCATGTAACTCACTGACACCGTAGGAGTGCTTTGTGTGTGCCAAACGTCGCAACGTAACTGGGTGACTATAAAGGTACTCTACAGGCATCTCCGAGGGTGTCTGTTGGGTTGACATGGATCGAGACTGGGATTTGTCACTCCGTGTGACGGAGAGGTATCTCCGGGCCCACTCGGTAATACGTTATCTCAATGAGCTCAAAGTGACTAAGTAGTTGGTCACGAGATTATGTATTACGGTAACGAGTAAAGAGACTTGCCGGTAACGAGATTGAACTAGGTATAGAGATACCGACGATCGAATCTCGGGCAAGTAACATACCGACGAGACAAAGGGAACTGCTTACGGGATTGCCTGAATCCTTGACATCGTGGTTCATCCGATGAGATCATCGAGAAACATGTGGGAACCAATATGGGTATCCAGATCCCGCTATTGGTTATTGACCTGGGAGTGTCTCGGTCATGTCTACATGGTTTCCGAACCCGCAGGGTCTACACACTTAACGTTCGGTGACGCTAGGGTTGTTAGTGAGAAAAGTGTATGGTTATCGAAGGTTGTTCGGAGTCCCGGATGAGATCCCGGACATGACGAGGGTCTCCGGAATGGTCCGGAGACGAAGATTGATATATAGGATGAAAGGTTTCGGAGTCCGGAAGTGTTCCGGGGAGCATCGGGAAATCGGCGGAGTACCGGAAAGGGTTTTCGGGGGGTCCGGAAGAAGTTCTGGGCCTAATGGGCCACAAGGGGGACACCACAGCCCTCAGGGGGCTGTGCGCCCCCCCCTGGGCCCTCTCCTCATGCGGCTAAGGGGGTGGGACCCCCTAGGGCAGCCGCACCCCTATGGAGTGGGGGGCAAGGCACCTAGGGGGGGAAACCCTAGGGCCTGGCCCTGGCCGCCGCCCCCCCTGCCTTGGCCGCCGCCCCCCCTTGCCCTGGCCGCCGGCCCCCTAGGGGAAACCCTAGGGCGCCCTCACCTCTCCACCCCCCCTATATATAGTGAGGCAAAGGGACGGCAACAACACAAGTTCGTGCCTCGGTGCTGCCCTCCCTCTCCCATAACATCTTCTTCTCCCGCGGTGCTTAGGCGAAGCCCTGCCGGAGTTCTTCTCCACCATCACCACCACGCTGTCGTGCTGCCGGTTCTCCATCAACCTCTCCTCCACCCCTTGCTGGATCAAGAAGGAGGAGACGTCCCCGAGCCGTACGTGTGAAGAACGCGGAGGCACCGTTGCTTCGGTGCTAGGATCTTCGGCGATCTGAATCGCAACGAGTACGACTCCATCATCCGCGTTCATAACGCTTCCGCTTAGCGATCTACAAGGGTATGTGGATCCTACTCTCCCCTCGTAGTTGCATCTACTAGATTGATCTTGGTGAACGTAGAGAAAAATTTTTGTTTTCCATGCAACGTTCCCCAACAGTGGCATCATGAGCTAGGATCTTGCGTAGATGCTTTCTCGAGTAGAACACAAAAGGTTTTGTGGCGTTGATGTTTAAATTGCTGCCCTCCTTAGTCTTTCTTAATTCAGCGGTATTATGGGATGAAGCGGCCCGGACCAACTTTACATGTCCACGTACATGAGACCGGTTCCATCGACAGACATGTGACTTTTGTTGCATAAGATGGCTGGCGGGTGTCTGTCTCTCCTATCTTAGTTGAATCGGAATAGAACAAGGCGGTCCTTGTAGAAGGTTAAATAGCAACTTGAATATCACCGTTGTGGTTTTGCGTAGGTAAGAAGCGTTCTTGCTAGATACCCATAGCAGCCACGTAAAACATGCAACAACAAATTAGAGGACGTCTAACTTGTTTTTGCAGGGTATGCATGTGATATGATATGGCCAATGACATGATGAATTATATTTGATGTATGAGATGATCATGTTGTAATAGTTAATATCGACTTGCATGTCGATGCATACGGCAACCGGCAGGAGCCATAGGGTTGTCTTTAATTTTTGTATGACCTGCGTGTCAATCATTAAGCGCTTTGTAATGCTTTACTTTATCGCTAAACGGTAGCAATAGTAGTAAGAGCATGGTGGGCGCCGACAACCCCGATGGCGACACGATGATGGAGATCATGATGATGGAGATCATGGTGTGGCGCTGGTGACGATGGAGATCATGCCGGTGCTTTGGAGATGGAGATCAAAAGCACGAGTTGATGGCCATATCATGTCACTTATGATTTGCATGTGATGTTAATCCTTTTATGCATCTTATTTTGCTTAGGACGACAAGAGCATTATAAGATGATCCTTCACTAAAATTTCAAGATAAAATTGTGTTCCCCCCGAGTGTGCGCCGTTGCGAAGGTTCGTCGTTTCGAAGCACCACGTGATGATCGGGTGTGATAGACTCTACGTTCGCATACAACGGGTGCAAGCCAGTTTTGCACATGCAGAACACTCGGGTTAGACTTGACGAGCCTAGCATGTACAGACATGGCCTCGGAACACGGAAGATCGAAAGGTCGAGCATGAGTCATATAGTAGATATGATCAACATGTTGATGTTCACCATTGACACCACCTCATCTCACGTGATGATCGGACTTGGGTTGGTGAATTTGGATCATGTCACGCTCGAATGACCGGAGGGATGTCAATTTGAGTGGGAGTTATAATTAATTTGATTAGGTAATAACTCACTTATCATGAACAATAGTCTAAAATGTCTTTGCAAATTTTTGTTGTAGATGGCTCGCGCAGTAGCTCCCCTGAATTTTAATGCGTTCCTAGAGAAAGCTAAACTGAAAGATGACGGGAGCAACTTTGTGGACTGGCTCCGCAATCTGAGGATCATCCTCACAGCTGCCCAAAAGGTTTATGTCCTAAATGCACCGCTAGGTGAACCCCCCGCTCCTGGAGCCTCTGCGGACGTTATGAACGTTTGGCAGACGCGTTCGGATGACTATTCGATAGTGCAGTGTGCCATGTTGTACGGCTTGGAAGGAGGACTTCAAAGACGTTTTGAACGTCATGGTGCATATGAGATGTACACGGAGTTGAAGTTCATCTTTGAGAAGAATGCTAAGATCGAGAGGTATGAGACCACCGATAAATTCTTCGCTTGCAAGATGGAGGAGAATTCGTCTGTTAGTGAGCACTTACTGAAGATGTCTGGGTACTATACCCGCATAGCTGATCTGGGACTTGTGTTCCCGGATGAGGCTATCATTGACAGAATTCTCCAGTCACTCCCTCCAAGCTACAAGAGCTTCGTGCAGCAGTATAACATGCAAGGGATGAACAAGACCATCGCCGAGCTGTTTTCGATGCTGAAAGTCGCTGAGGCAGACATCCAGAAGGAGTATCAAGTGTTGATGGTCAATAAGACCACCAGTTTCAAGAAGAATGGCAAGGGCAAGAAGGGTAACTCTAAGAAGGGTGGCAAAGCAGTTGCTAATCCAGTGAAGAAACCCAAGGCTGGACCCAAGCCAGAGACTGAGTGTTTCTATTGCAAGGGGAACGGCCACTGGAAGCGGAACTGCCCCAAGTATCTGGCGGACAAGAAGGGGGCCAACAACAACAAAGGTATATGTGATATACATGTTATCGATGTGTACCTTACCAACTCTCGTTGTAGTGCCTGGGTATTTGATACCGGTTCGGTTGCTCACATTTGCAACTCTAAACAGGAACTGCGGAATAAACGGAGGCTGGCGAAGGACGAAGTGACGATGCGCGTGGGAAACGGTTCCAAGGTTGATGTGATCGCCGTCGGCACGCTCGCTCTTCGATTACCATCGGGATTAGTTATGAACCTGAATAATTGTTATTTAGTGCCTGCGTTAAGCATGAACATTATATCTGGATCTTGTTTATTGCGAGACGGTTACTCATTTAAGTCAGAGAATAATGGTTGTTCTATTTATATGAGTAATATCTTTTATGGTCATGCACCCGAAGTTAGGGGTTTATTCTTATTGAATCTCGATAGTGATGATACACATGTTCATAACATTGATGCCAAAAGATGTACAGTAGATAATGATAATACCACTTTCTTGTGGCACTGCCGTCTGGGTCATATCGGCGTAAAACGCATGAGGAAGCTCCATGCTGATGGACTTTTGGAGTCTCTTGATTTTGAATCACTTGACACGTGCGAGCCGTGCCTCATGGGCAAGATGACAAGGACCCCGTTTTCAGGGACAATGGAACGGGCAAGTGACTTATTGGAAATCATACATACCGATGTGTGCGGTCCGATGAGTGTAACGGCGCGCGGTGGATATCGTTATTTTCTCACCTTCACTGACGACTTAAGTAGATATGGGTATATTTACTTGATGAAGCATAAGTCTGAAACTTTTGAAAAGTTCAAGCAATTTCAGAGTGAAGTTGAAAATCATCGTAACAAGAAGATCAAGTTCCTACGATCTGATCGAGGGGGAGAATATCTGAGTTATGAGTTTGCTGATCACTTAAGAAAGTGTGGAATTGTTTCACAGTTGACGCCACCTGGAACACCACAGCGTAATGGTGTGTCCGAACGTCGTAATCGAACCCTATTAGATATGGTACGTTCTATGATGTCTCTTGCCGATTTGCCACTATCGTTTTGGGGATATGCGTTAGAGACAGCTGCATTCACTTTAAATAGGGCTCCATCTAAGTCCGTTGAGACAACACCGTATGAACTATGGTTTAGTAAGAAACCGAAGTTGTCTTTTCTCAAAGTTTGGGGTTGCGATGCTTATGTCAAAAGGCTTCAGCCAGAAAAGCTCGAACCCAAAGCGGACAAATGTGTCTTCATAGGATACCCAAAAGAAACTGTTGGGTACACCTTCTATCTCAGATCCGAGGGCAAAGTGTTTGTCGCTAAGAACGGGTCCTTTCTCGAGAAGGAGTTTCTCTCGAAAGAATTGAGTGGGAGGAAGGTAGAACTTGATGAGGTTATTGAACCTCTGCTTCAACCAGAGAGTAGCGCAGCACAGAAAGATGTTTTTGTGGAGCCTACAGAGGTTGAAGAGGAAGCCAATGATGATGATCAAGAAGCTTCTGATCAAGTTACTACCGAACCTCGTAGGTCGACAAGGGTACGCACTGCACCTGAGTGGTATGGTAACCCTGTCTTGGAGGTCATGTTGTTAGACAACGGTGAACCTACGAGCTATGGAGAAGCGATGGTGGGCCCGGATTCCGACAAATGGTTAGAGGCCATGAAATCCGAGATGGGATCCATGTATGAAAACAAAGTATGGACTTTGGAAGTATTACCTGAAGGGCGGAAGGCCATTCAGAATAAATGGATTTTTAAGAGGAAGACGGACGCTGACGGTAATGTCACCGTGTATAAAGCTCGACTTGTGGCAAAGGGTTTTTCACAAGTTCAAGGAATTGACTACGATGAGACTTTCTCACCCGTAGCGATGCTTAAATCCGTCCGAATCATGTTAGCGATAGCTGCATATTTCGATTATGAAATTTGGCAGATGGATGTCAAAACAACGTTCCTTAACGGTTTTTTAAGGAAGAGTTGTATATGATACAACCGGAAGGTTTTGTCGATCCAGAGAATGCTGACAAAGTATGCAAGCTCCAGCGTTCCATTTATGGGCTGGTGCAAGCATCTCGGAGTTGGAATCTTCGCTTTGATGAGGTGATCAAAGCGTTTGGGTTTGTACAAGTTTACAATGAAGCTTGTATTTACAAGAAAGTGAGTGGGAGCTCTATAGCGTTTCTAATATTATATGTGGATGACATATTGCTGATTGGAAACAATATAGAATTTTTGGATAGCGTGAAGGGGTATTTGAACAAGAGTTTTTCGATGAAGGATCTCGGTGAAGCTGCTTTCATATTGGGCATCAAGATCTATAGAGATAGATCAAGACGCTTGATAGGACTTTCACAAAGTACATACCTTGATAAAGTTTTGAAGAAGTTCAAAATGGATCAATCCAAGAAGGGGTTCTTGCCGGTATTGCAAGGTACAAAGTTGAGTAAGACTCAGTGCCCAGTGACTGCGGAAGATAGAGAAAAGATGAGTGTCGTCCCCTATGCTTCAGCCATAGGCTCTATCATGTATGCAATGCTGTGCACGAGACCAGATGTCAGCCTTGCCATAAGTATGGCCGGAAGGTTTCAAAGTAATCCTGGTATGGATCACTGGACAGCGGTCAAGAATATCCTAAAGTACCTGAAAAGGACTAAGGATATGTTTCTCGTTTATGGAGGTGATCAAGAGCTCGTCGTAAAGGGTTACGTCGATGCAAGCTTTGACACTGATCCGGATGACTCTAAGTCTCAAACCGGATACGTATATATTCTCAACGGGGGAGCGGTAAGCTGGTGCAGTTCCAAGCAGAGCGTGGTAGCTGATTCTACATGTGAAGCGGAGTATATAGCTGCCTCGGAGGCGGCAAAGGAAGGTGTCTGGATGAAGGAGTTCATGACAGATCTTGGAGTTGTGCCTAGTGCACTGAACCCAATGACTCTGTTCTGTGACAACACTGGTGCCATTGCTCTAGCCAAGGAACCAAGGTTTCACAAGAGGACCAGACATATAAAGCGACGCTTCAATTCCATCCGCGATTCGGTCAAGGAGGAGGACATAAACATTTGCAAAGTACACACGGATTTGAATGTTGCAGATCCGTTGACTAAGCCTCTTCCACGGGCTAAGCACGATCAACACCAAGACTCTATGGGTGTTAGATTCATTACCTTGTAATGCTAGATTATTGACTCTAGTGCAAGTGGGAGACTGTTGGAAATATGCCCTAGAGGCAATAATAAAAGAGTTATTATTATATTTCCTTGTTCATGATAATCGTTTATTATCCATGCTATAATTGTATTGATTGGAAACTCAAATACATGTGTGGATGAATAGACAGACTTTGTGTCCCTAGTGAGCCTCTACAGGACTAGCTCGTTGATCAAAGATGACCGCGGTTTCCAGGTCATAGACATGAGTTGTCATTTGATAACGGGATCAGATCATTAGGAGAATGATGTGATGGACGAGACCCAAACGTTAACATAGCTTTTGATCGTGTCAGTTGTCGCTATAGTTTTCTGCATGTCAAGTATAAGTTCCTATGACCATGAGGTCATGTAACTCACTGACACCGTAGGAGTGCTTTGTGTGTGCCAAACGTCGCAACGTAACTGGGTGACTATAAAGGTACTCTACAGGCATCTCTGAGGGTGTCTGTTGGGTTGACATGGATCGAGACTGGGATTTGTCACTCCGTGTGACGGAGAGGTATCTCCGGGCCCACTCGGTAATACGTTATCTCAATGAGCTCAAAGTGACTAAGTAGTTGGTCACGAGATTATGTATTACGGTAACGAGTAAAGAGACTTGCCGGTAACGAGATTGAACTAGGTATAGAGATACCGACGATCGAATCTCGGGCAAGTAACATACCGACGAGACAAAGGGAACTGCTTACGGGATTGCCTGAATCCTTGACATCGTGGTTCATCCGATGAGATCATCGAGAAACATGTGGGAACCAATATGGGTATCCAGATCCCGCTATTGGTTATTGACCTGGGAGTGTCTCGGTCATGTCTACATGGTTTCCGAACCCGCAGGGTCTACACACTTAACGTTCGGTGACGCTAGGGTTGTTAGTGAGAAAAGTGTATGGTTACCGAAGGTTGTTCGGAGTCCCGGATGAGATCCCGGACATGACGAGGGTCTCCGGAATGGTCCGGAGACGAAGATTGATATATAGGATGAAAGGTTTCGGAGTCCGGAAGTGTTCCGGGGAGCATCGGGAAATCGGCGGAGTACCGGAAAGGGTTTTCGGGGGGTCCGGAAGAAGTTCTGGGCCTAATGGGCCACAAGGGGGACACCACAGCCCTCAGGGGGCTGTGCGCCCCCCCCCCTGGGCCCTCTCCTCATGCGGCTAAGGGGGTGGGACCCCCTAGGGCAGCCGCACCCCTATGGAGTGGGGGGCAAGGCACCTAGGGGGGGAAACCCTAGGGCCTGGCCCTGGCCGCCGCCCCCCCTGCCTTGGCCGCCGCCCCCCCTTGCCCTGGCCGCCGGCCCCCTAGGGGAAACCCTAGGGCGCCCTCACCTCTCCACCCCCCCTATATATAGTGAGGCAAAGGGAGGGCAACAACACAAGTTCGTGCCTCGGTGCTGCCCTCCCTCTCCCATAACATCTTCTTCTCCCGCGGTGCTTAGGCGAAGCCCTGCCGGAGTTCTTCTCCACCATCACCACCACGCCGTCGTGCTGCCGGTTCTCCATCAACCTCTCCTCCACCCCTTGCTGGATCAAGAAGGAGGAGACGTCCCCGAGCCGTACGTGTGAAGAACGCGGAGGCACCGTTGCTTCGGTGCTAGGATCTTCGGCGATCTGAATCGCGGCGAGTACGACTCCATCATCCGCGTTCATAACGCTTCCGCTTAGCGATCTACAAGGGTATGTGGATCCTACTCTCCCCTCGTAGTTGCATCTACTAGATTGATCTTGGTGAACGTAGAGAAAAATTTTTGTTTTCCATGCAACGTTCCCCAACATCCTAATCCTACTAGGACTCTACATATAACCCGCCCCTTCAACATATATAAGGAGGGGCAGGGCTCCCCAAAGAGGGGGAGAAGTTTAGACAAGTTTCTAGGGTTAGACACAAAGAGCCGGTTGACCGGCGACACCACGGGGATCATAATGAGACATAGCCTCAAACAGCACGTAGGGTTATTACCGGATGATGTTTCCCGGGGCCCGAAGCTGTCTAAATTCGTGTCTTACATCGCGTCTCTCTATTTCTCTCAACCCCTCTCAAGCTACTACATAGATGCGCGGCCTCACCACTAAGTCCGCTAAACCAGACATCTGACGTGTTAATTCCACGACAATTCTCCTAATGTTCTGATCCCGTCATCAATGACATCCAATGTCCATGGTTAGGAAACCGTAACCATCTATTGATCAACGAGCTAGTCAACTAGAGGCTTACTAGGGACACATTGTGTTCTATGTATTCACACATGCATTACTGTTTCCGGATAATACAATTAAAGCATGAACAATAGACAATTATCATGAACAAGGAAATATAATAATAATCATTTTATTATTGCCTCTAGGGCATATTTCCAACAGTCTCCCACTTGCACTAGAGTCAATAATCTAGTTCCATTGTGATGAATCAAACACCCATAGAGTTCTGGTGTTGATCATGTTTTGCTCGTGGAAGAGGTTTAGTCAACGGATCCGCGACATTCAGATCCGTATGCACTTTACAAATATCTATGTCTCCATCTTGAATATAATTTCGGATGGAGTTGAAAAGACGCTTGATGTGCTTGGTCTTCTTGTGAAACCTGGGCTCCTTGGCACTGGCAATAGCTCCAGGTTGTCACAGAAGAGAGTCATCGGGCTCGACGCGCTTGGAATAACTCCTAGGTCGGTGATGAACTCCTTCGACTCCTTCCTGCACTGCTTCGGAAGTAGCTATGTACTCCGCTTCACATGTAGATGTCGCCACGATGCTTTGCTTGCAACTGCACCAGCTAACTGCCCCACCATTCAAAATATACACGTATCCGGTTTGTGACTTGGAGTCATCCAGATCTGTGTCGAAGCTAGCATCGATGTAACCCTTTACGACGAGCTCTTCGTCACCTCCATAAACGAGGAATATATCCTTAGTCCTTTTCAGGTACTTCAGGATGTTCTTGACCGCCGTCCAGTGCTCCATACCGGGATCACTTTGGTACCTCCCCACCAAACTTATGGCAAGATTCACATCAGGTCTGGTACACAGCATGGCATACATAATAGAACCTATGGCCGAGGCATAGGGGATGACACTCATCTTTTCTCTATCTTCTCCCGAGGTCGGGATTGAGCTGTGCTCAATATCATACATTGCAATACAGGAAAGAACCCTTTCTTGGACTGATCCATATTGAACTTCTTCAATATCTTGTCAAGGTATGTGCTTTGTGAAAGACCAATAAGGCGTCTCGGTCTATCTCTATAAATCTTGATGCCTAATATGTAAGCAGCTTCTCCAAGGTCCATCATTGAAAAACACTTATTCAAGTAGGCCTTTATGCTTTCCAAGAATTCTACATCATTTCCCATCAGCAATATGTCATCCACATATAATATGAGAAATGCTACAGAGCTCCCACTCACATTCTTGTAAATACAGGCTTCTCCCCAAGTCTGTATAAACCCAAACGCTTTGATCACCTCATCAAAGCGAATGTTCCAACTCCGAGATGCTTGCACCAGCCCATAGATGGAGCGCTGGGGCTGGCATACCTTGTTAGCATTCTTAGGATCGAAAAAACCTTCCGGCTGCATCATATACAGTTCTTCCTTAAGGAAGCTGTTAAGGAATGTCGTTTTGACGTCCATTTGCCATATCTCATAATCATAGAATGCGGCAATTGCTAACATGATTCGGACGGAATTCAGCATCACTACGGGAGAGAAAGTCCCATCATAGTCAATTCCTTGACCTTGTCGATAACCTTTAGCGACAAGCCGAGCCTTATAGATGGTCACATTACCATCCGCGTCAGTCTTCTTATTAAAGATCCATTTATTTTCTATGGCTTGCCGATCATCGAGCAAGTCAACCAAAGTCCATACTTTGTTATCATACGTGGATCCTATCTCGGCTTTCATGGCTTCAAGCCATTTGTTGGAATCCGGGACCACCATCGCTTCTTCATAGTTCGAAGGTTCACCGTTGTCTAACAACATGATTTCCAGGACAGGGTTGCCGTACCACTCTGGTGCGGAACGTGTCCTTGTGGACCTACGAAGTTCAGCAGTAACTTGATCTGAAGCTTCATGATCATTATCATTAACTTCCTCTCTAGTCGGTGCAGGCACCACAGAAACATCTTCCTGCGCTGCGCTACTTTCCAGTCCGGAAGGGGTGACAATCACCTCATCAAGTTCCACTTTCCTCCCACTTACTTCTTTCGAGAGAAACTCTTTCTCTAGAAAGGATCCATTCTTGGCAACAAAGATCTTGCCTTCGGATCTGAGGTAGAAGGTATACCCAGTAGTTTCCTTAGGGTATCCTACGAAGACTCATTTTTCTGATTTGGGTTCGAGCTTTTCAGGTTGAAGTTTCTTGACATAAGCATCGCATCCCCAAACTTTGAGAAACGACAACTTAGGTTTCTTCCCAAACCACAGTTCATACGGTGTCGTCTCAACGGATTTAGATGGTCCCCTATTTAAAGTGAATGCGACGGTCTCTAAAGCATAACCCCAGAATGATAGCGATAAGTCGGTAAGAGACATCATTGATCGCACCATGTCCAATAGAGTACGATTACGATGTTCGGATACACCATTACGTTGAGGTGTTCCAGGCGGCGTCAATTGTGAAACAATTCCACATTTCCTTAGGTGCCTGCCAAATTCGTGACTTAAATATTCTCCTCCACGATCTGATCATAAGAACTTTATTTTTCTGTCACGTTGATTCTCAACCTCATTCTGAAATTCCTTGAACTTTTCAAAGGTCTCAAACATGTGTTTCATCAAGTAGACATACCCAAATCTACTTAAGTCATCAGTGAGGGTGAAAACATAATGATAGCCACCGAGAGCTTCAACACTCATTGGACCGCATACATCAGTATGTATGATTTCCAATAAGTTGGTTGCTTGCTCCATTGTTCCGGAGAACCGAGTCTTGGTCATCTTGCCCAAGAGGCATGGTTCGCACATGTCAAATGATTCATAATCAAGAGACTCCAAAAGTCCATCTGCAAGGAGCTTCTTCATACGTTTGACACCAATATGACCAAGGCGGCAGTGCCACACCAATATGACCAAGGCGGCAGTGCCACAAGTATGTGGGACTATCATTATCAACCTTACATCTTTTGGCATCCACACTATAAATATGTGTAACATCACGCTCGAGATTCATTAAGAATAAACCAATGATGTCGCCACCGGTCCTTCGGTAAAATAATTACCGGAAGACCGGTTGCTTTATTAAACCGGCGAGGAATGATATTCCTGCTGGCAGACAATTCCTTGATACAGAATTTCCAGTACACTGAAAATTATACAAGGTTGAGCTAGGGATGGCTCAACGGATTTTATTACAAGCGCGCCAATATATTACATAGAGGCGGATATGGCACAAGGCTGGGTGGCATACTACTAACTCGTAATAAAAGGCGGTGTCACAGTGAAGTGGGTGGTGTGACTCCAATATTTTACAGTTCATCGAGTGTCGAAGTGAGACCCGATGAATTTATTTGGTGGTAGGCGGAAGCGGTTATAAAAAAGTGATCAACTCCAGGATCGCAAGAGACTGACTGGGACTCCTCTAAGCGTCGGACTCGCTATCGAACTCTTCATCCATGAGATCGCCTTCGTCCACATCTGGCCAAATCAACAAGCCAGGTGAGTACTTTGAATGTACTCGCAAGACAGTTCGGACTTAAGATATAACAAATGCCAACATGAATGCATATGAGTATTCCAGCAAAAATACAACCGAAACAAAATATGATGCACTGAAAGTAAAGACTGGAAGTCGGGCGGTAATCCTCCCGAAATCCAAAAGATAAAAATAATGGGACCAAACGAGGGTCTGGGTGACGCCTCATAGGAAAATAATAAATGATAACAGGCCACAGTCGAGCGTCTGAGTGACACCACATAAAGGGCTTATAACAAAAGTAAGTAACGAGAATGCCTCAGTCGGACGTCTGAGCGACATCACATACAGGGCTTATATCAAAATAAATAACAAGAATGCCACAGTCGGACGTCTGAGCGACATCACATAAAGGGCTTATAAATAAAAAGAATGCCACAGTCGGACGTCTGAGCGACATCACATAAAGGGCTTATAACAAAAATAAATAACAAGGATGCCACAGTCGGACGTCTAAGCGACATCACATAAAGGGCTTATAACGTAAATAAATAACAAGAATGCCACAGTCGGACGTCTGAGCGACATCACATAAAGGGCTTATAAATAAAAAGAATGCCACAGTCGGACGTCTGAGCGACATCACATAAAGGGCTTATAAATAACAGGATATAATGATGAGATACTTCGGAAAGTAAAATTCAATACAGGGATGGTGGTGAGTTCATTTACCAAATGAACCTGATGACAACGCTGTTTTGGCTACTCACAAGAATATACTAGAGACGGTCACCGGGTTGACATGAATATAGATCCTAGGCCACAAACATGGCTACTGAAGGAATTTTAACTCTGTAGAGCTTGTACTAATAACTCATAGCCAACGGGTTCTACTAGCCACGTGGGCTAGCCCCGTCTACAGTGTTTTAGTAGAAACCCAACTAACCAGTACACACCCATTTAACATCCTGCCGCCCGGAATCACCCGCGACGACATTCACGGAAAACTTTAAGACGGGGAGGCTACAACCTCGAATAGCATGGGATCAAATATATATAAGCGCGCTCTAAGGGGTGTCCCCCTCTTGGTCCCAACAGGAAACAACCATGCCCCCTGACCGGATGACGGGCTTTAATCCGGGGCCATGGAACCCTCATCCCGGCCCCTCTACTTGGTCTGTACTCGGAAAGTGGTTTACAACCGACTAGACCGTAATCCCAACGGACGGCCTATGATAGTACTGAAAAGGAGACGAACGGAATCGTGACATGATCTCCGTTGATACTGAGTTGCCAACTACTGGCATGCTCCAACAATACCAGTATTCCACCCCATCATATCACCATATGATCGAGGTGGTTCAACATTCTCCTTCGGGACTTACCCGAAGCATCACTTGCATGAAATATGCCATACACATATGCTCATATAATCATGCTTATGAACGAGCTACTCGAGCAAACATGCAACACACTCATCATATCAAGAGTTCAAACATGCTTGCCTGGTTCTGAAAAGTCGGAGCCTAACTCGGCATGATTCGCGTCTCCGTCACGGCCTCCGGTATCTATGTATTCAAACAAAAATATATACTAACATAAATACCGCGCGTGCAAATAAAGTTGCTCAAAATATTTCCACATAAATATGACAAAAAACTAGACAGAAAACCAAGATGGACAGAAAAAGAATCAACTGAAAATCCCTTTTAGTTTAAAAGATAATAAGGTTTCTGTCTAGGGACCTATCTGTAATGAAACAGAAAAGATCCAGTGGCCAGAACAGAAAAGGACAAAGCGAACCGGTACGTAGTACATCACCCGCAGAGGGAAACGCACTTTGCATAAATACGCCAACAGAAAACGGTTCGAGGGGGAGATGTGAGAGACTGATAGAGGGACCCCACCTATCTGGTTTGAAAAAGAAACAGAGTCACGCCGGCGCCGGTGCTGCGGTGATCGCCGGCGTCGATCCACGGCGAGATAGGGGAGGGAGTGGTACCTATGGCTCCACGGTGGTCTTCCGCGTCGAACGGTGGTGGCGTTGGGTGCCGGCGAGTCCCACGTCGACGGCAAGCTTATCTCCGGCGGACGGCGGCTCGGGTGTTCGTGTACCTCGTCGGGGAAGGTTTCTGGAGAGAAATTGGGCTGGGGGTTAGGACTAGGTGGATGCCAGGGTACTACGTTCAAGCTCACGGCGGCAGAGGAGCCCTCACCGGAGTGAACGGAGCTGGAGGTCGAGGCGGAGGTAGCTGGCCGGAGCCGGGGAAGAAAAGCCTCTCGGGGCTCTTCTAGAGGTTGGGCATGGTCTAGGGATGTAGTGGAGGCGTGTGTGCTCGAGCACGAGCTCGGGGGTGCCTTTTATAGGCGTCTCGAGGTGGCTGCCGTGAATGGATAAGTCCGGCGAGCCAATTATAGTGCTGTAGTGGTCGGACGGCGGGGTTAGGAGCCTGAGCATCTTCCAAGAGCTGTTGTGGTTCCATTCCCGCGCCTAACCTAGCAGGAGAGGTAGAGTTACGACCTGTCACCGACGAAACGGCCGTGCGGCACGTCGGCGGCAGAAATGGCGCTCTGCGCGTGCCAGGCCACGGCAACGGCGTGCCAGGCGTGTGCTGGCTGTGGAGAAGGACACGCGGGGCACTGGGGTGGTGTGGGCGGCACGTAACGGCGTGGAGCTGCGGCGTTGCGTCTGTTAGCCGCCACGGGCGGCGCTGTGGCCGTGGCAGTCGCCGGCGCGGTCGGGCCAGGGCGCCACCGACGCCCAGAAGCTGCCAAGCGATCGTGCGGCACGTGGATAAGAAGAAGCTGCAGTGCAGCATCGAGCCAAGGGAGATACAGACGGAGTTTTGTCGCCGCGCCCGACGACTGTCGAAACTGACGAAACTGACGAAGTGTTAAACTGTCGACAGTTTCAGTTAACAGCTAACAGTTCAGTGTAGGCTAGGTGTTTGATGAAATGATTCTGGTATTTGTGCAATGTCTCTGGAGCTGATTTTTGGTGGAGTGGCCTCTTGATGTACCTAGAGGCTGCATGATTTTACACAGAATTTTTGGATGAAGATAAATATGAATTTCACCAAATTTTGCAAATCTGGTCCAAACTTGCAGCAGGTGAAATTTGAAAAATTTGAACTGTGGACCAGTGAAACAAGATGGATCTAGGTTGTGGGTATTAAGGACTATCTAGGAGAGTTGGTTTGGATTCAAATAGGTAGATGAAAAAGGTGGTTCCTTTGTAAATCACCAAGGTCCACTATAAAAGACAGAATTTGTTTTGAAGTGAAATAAATAGGAGAAAAATCCCAATAAGGTTCAAACTTGCTGGAATTGATGAAATGCTTGTCCCATGGTGTGAAGAGAGTCTTGGAGAGGATTGTTCCTATTGGGATCATGGCAGGAGGAATTTGGAGGGGAGATAGGTCAAGGCTAAACTTGAGAATTTTAAAACAAGAAGTGGTGAACTCAAACAACTCCATTTGAATCTCAACTTGTGCTTGAGCCAAACATAAGAGGAGAACTTCAAGGCTAAAACCAAGCTTGAGAAGACACACAAACTTTGGCAAAAAGGGATTTTAGAAGGGCAAAAGAAAAGATCAAACAATCCCCTTTCAAAAAGGCCAAAAGTTTGCAAGAAAAACCAACTCAAAAATTCGGGGTGTTACAACACCTACCCCCTTAGGAAAAATCTCATCCCCGAGATTTCAGCTGATCGTCAAATAGGTGCGGATGTTCTGTCCGAAGGAAATCTTCCCTTTCCCATGTTGCCTCATCCTCTGTGTGGTTACTCCACTGAACCTTGAGAAATTTAATAGTTTTCTGACGGGTCCTCCTTTCAAACTCCTCCAAAATCTTCACTGGGTGTTCTCGGTATGTAAGATCTGGTTGCACGTCAAGATTTTCATGTGACACATGTTTATCTGTGTTGCTTACACACTTCCGTAGTTGCGAGACGTGGAACACGTCGGACAATTTCTTGGGGAGGTCCAGTTGGTAAGCTACTGTGCCTCTTCGTGCAACTATACGGAAGGGTCCGATGAATCATGGTGCTAGTTTCCCTTTGACTTTGACACTACAAGAAATATGTCAACTTTTGACCACCACTATTGGTCACTGAATGGAAATTTCCATTTGTGACCTTTTTGTGACCAAAAACATAAGGTCAAAAGCTGGCCATCATAAACTGACATTAGCGACCTTCTCTGTGAGAAGGTCATAGACGTTTATGACCAAAATATGCCTACTGTCGTGTTTTAGTCACTATCAGCCTCCCCAGACCACGTAGGCATCCAGCGTGGCAAGCCGATGTGGCACAAGAATCAGCCCGGTCCAATTGGCTGTTCTACATGGGCCTAGCCCAACAATTCGGCCTTTTATAAATTTTTCCCTATTAATTCTGGACAGCCACATGGGCTAGGCCCAACATTATAGCCTTTTTATTTTTGGGCCAGGCCTTTTTTTCTCAACAATTTTTATTTTTCTTCTTTTATATAAAAAGGGGTCCACTTGTCACATGGATCCCACCTCACAGGGTCATATTATTCATATTTCAATTTAATAGTAAATAAATAACCATTTTATTTGGCAGCTGGTCCCACCAATCAGATTGGTCCCACTTGTCATGCTTATCTCAAAATTGGTCTGACACATCAAAAATTTCGAAATTTGTTAAACAATCTTAACTTGGACCCCCCCTCTTGTCAGATTTCCATTTCACATGTATTCAAATCACATACACAATAATTATTTCGAACAGACTACAACACATAATCCATCCAAAACGAAATTCGTCCAAAACAACACTATATTAGTCTATTACAATCGTTACAGTATACTACAACCCAGATATGCCTACAATTACAACACATAATATGCTACTCTTTGCAGATAGACTTCACAGCTTCGAACTTGGATTCGCACTTCACCTGTGCAAAAAATAAGAATGAACATATAAGAATAAGAATGTGTTTAGAACATCAAACAGTAGCCAATGAGGGATCCAATAAATTATAAGCAAGAATGAACAGCAAATGCCATGTACATAAATAGTATGACTAACACTAACAAGTATGTGTTCATGGAGTGACTAAAATGTTCTCACTAGCTGGGATTTTTTGGTATATAGTATACTGACATGTGCAACTCTAACTAAATTGATCATAGAAATGAAAAGAACTGTAAGAAGGAGTTCATTCAGAATACAGACATGTAGAATTTTAAGCACCAGCGGAACAGATCTAGCAAACCAAACCAAACCATCAGAAAGAACAAAGTGCGTGAATCCAAGTGGGTCTCAAGCAAAATCTCCAGCAAAACTACAATGCAACGTATAGTAAGTAACAGCAACGGCTCAGACCCTATGAATGGTAGCCTAGCATAGAACAACACTACATAGTACTTGGCAAGCAAATTTGAGCAATTTAGTGACCGCATCGCATGACAACAAATATAAAAACTATGAACAACATCGCATATGACATGTCACAACTGAGAACACATTTGACAATGCAGAACGCATGCACAACCACACATCCCATAATAGGGTTATCTAGAGGCAGTTAGCTAGCTGCTACCTTCTCACTCACTCATCAATTTAGAACTATAAAAGAGCGCAAAAGAAATAAATCAACGAGAGCATAAGGCATACTGTAGCCAGCTAGCTAGATTTCATCTTAAGACTTATCCTTGTGCTTCTGTAGCATCGCGATAACTTGGTTCAGGGGTGGGTCTACAGGCCTCCGAAAAAACTGGTCGCCGATCTTGAACTCGTAAGCCTCCGGCTGCCCAGAATGAACTCCTTCAACTACAAAGACACACGCGGAATTAAAAGGACGATGGTAAGAGCAGGGAAGAACAACATTCGATAGTGCTTCACAGTAACTAATTTAGTTGGACTTTGTACTACTCTGGTTTCATTATGATATAATGGAACCAGGGATGCTTACAAAAAGAAAAGGCATAGACCATAATGTTACACAGTACTCAATTTATGGTCTGAACATCAGATGCCGTCTGTGCTCTAAAAAAATGTAAAGAACAACATGTGTAATTATATGTGATACAAGAGCATAAGCTAATGTCAGATAAGATCAATTATTGCATTGCATATATATACTGAGGAGCGAGCAGAGACAAATTCGAGTTCCAAGAGATTGTAGATCATATTTACAAGCATATTAGATACAGCCATGGGTAGTATGTGCATGGGTACGTTGATATGTGAGTTTGCATGAGAGTATGCATCTTTAGTTTTTTTTTGCGCCACTCCTATTCTCTTCCTCTTTTCTGGAACCACACCACTCTAATTCTCCGAAACAAGATTCTTATCCAAGGAGAAGACAGAGCTCTAAATAAAAGCGATGCAACTTGCGCAACCTGCTCCTCCACTTGTCAAGTTTTTTTCTTCTGTGAGGGATTCTTGTCATTGAGCTTCCAAGAAAAGTGATGCAAGTTGCCAACCCAGAATGCAAGTAGCAGTAGTGCTATGATAGGGGCAACGAATTACCAGGATACACATCGATGGTCTCGTGCTCAATGCCGGTTGGCACAAGGCTGTTGTTGTACCGCTACGGGCCCTTGCCGTTTATCAGCACGCCGTCCGGCATCCCGAGCTCCTTCCCTTCGTCCAGCATCTTCCTAAGATCCTGCAGCGCTGAACCACACAATCAAGCAATTAAGTGAATGTGGCGCTGTACCTCTTATAAGAAAATCAGTGTGGCGATGTACGTCTTATAAGGAAATCAGTTGGTGCCCAGCACACCTTCCTGCCAGCAGTTCTTCCAGTGCTGGATCCCGTTCCTGCATGCCATCGTGCAACGCAGAGTCATGAGCAAGTTTGAGTGTATATACTGAATAACCATTACAATTTAGCCAACAACAACAACATGGACATGATACTAATTACCTACCAAGATGTTACTATTGTTCAAACCATTTTTTACTGATTACTATACTATCTCAGTTAGCGTCAGCTCAAACATGTCTCGGTTTTTCCAGAGAAAATAGGCATATAGTAGCTAAGCAATAGTCATGCTATTTACAGACATTACTAACATGATAAATGTGCTTGTGTCAATGGCAGATGAGAAAATGAAGGCCTGAAGTTATCAAAATAATCTACGAGCAGTAGGTTGCTGTTGGGTATAAGAAGCCTTGGTGGCCTGCTGCTTGTCCTGGTTCTCATCGAAACAGCCCAACTGCGTGAAATCCTCAATGGACCTGACATGAACCTGCAAAGGAAGACAAATAAAAACAATTAGCATCCATGAAGCTAACCCAAGCCTTTTTTTTTGTAATCCTCTGTGTAATTTGAAAAGAGGCTGCATTGTGAGAGCAGAGTAGGCAGTATTGGTACTAGTACTGTACCTTGGAGAGGCCCTTGAGATGGGTCTTCTCCTGTGCATCCTCCAGCACCAGGACCTCCTGCTCCTTGGGCTCCAGCAGACCAAAGATGTGGGTGTCCTCCACCAAGTGTAATCACCTCATCCTTTGCAAACTAAAGCACCAGTTGCATATGAACAAAGACCAAGACAAACTGAGAACGAGAACGTTGGTAGGAACTATGACTATTTTATATGGTATCTGAACATCTTAGGCAGGAGAGCATCGATCCCACTAGTCCAATTCAACGATAGAACCGATGCATCCTATCCGGGTATGGATTTCGAACATCATGAGTAGAGTACCAAAATTAGCATCACTAGAAAAATTTTGTATCCAACTAACGGAGGCATTATCAACCCAGAAGCCCCTCCTATATCTGTCTACCTATCTGTTTTTTCTGGTAGCAGAAGTGCAGAACCCTAGTTAATCTGAGCCCTCTGTTCCCCTTGCTCTGTAATCGGAGAGAAGGGGGCAAGCAGCGATGAGAGATAGAGGCTAGCGGGCATGCGCGGGGGACTCGAGGCCCGCCCTAGACCTTGGTATAGGAATGAGACAGGAGGGGGGCTTTACCTAAGGCGGAAGACGTGGACGATGCGGGCGCGGAGGGGTCGGGGGCGTCGGCGGTGGGCGCTCCCCGATGTGCGTCGCCGCGGCCCTATCTCCTCCCTCTCCTTGTTTAATCTCCTCCACGTCCTCTGACCCCGACCCTCGTTGAGTGGCGGCGGGCGGGGAAAGGCAGCGGCGGACGGACGGATGCACGGCCACCGATGAGATGCGAGAGGAGGAGGTCCATGGTGCTCCCGTCGGCTCGGAACCCCGCCATCCTGTAGGAGAAGGTCGCACCATCGGGCATGGGGAAGAGGGACGCTGAGGCGAGCAGCGCCGCCCACTACGAGACTCCTGGGTTGGCCATGGTAGCAGGGGCGGATCTGGATGGCGGTTGGAAGCATAGGGAGCGAGCTGGGCCGGGATCGAAGCAGGGGCAGATCTAGATAGCTGACTGGCTAGGTTGGATCAGAGTCAAAGTTGACTCAAAGTAGGGGCAGATGGGTTGGATCCGAGATGGTTCGCTTCAGATCATTGGGAGGCATGGGGACTCAGGCGCCTCACCGTCGACAGCCATGGTGCGGCGGCGGCTAGGGTTTGGCGAGCGGGTGTGGGTGCGGGAGAGAAGGGATTGGATCGGTGGGGAGTGGGGGCGGAATTCCAGTGGGGGCGTGGGGGCTGCGTGGGTGAGGGTGAGGGGGTGAGAGGGTGAGGGGGTGAGGGCCGCCGTTGGATATGTGAGTATCCGACGGTGATTGATGCATGATCCGCGTGACATGCCTATGGACCAATCAGACCGCAGCAAATAATTTAAAGACCTTATGACCATCTACATTGGTCGTAATCAAGTAAAGATAAGTTTTCATGAAAAAATCATTTTTCATTTTTTGGTGCTGAAAATGAGTTTTTTTGTAAGTCCTACCAAATATTTGTTCAAATGATATCATACTTTGCGCAAGTTTACATCTTGGATTGGTAAACAATAGTCACACAGGAAGTTTTTATTTTCTTTACATGAAAAATCAATTTTCCATTTTTTGAGTGCCCAAAATAAGTTTTTTCCTGAAGGACCTCCCAAATAATTGTTGCAAAATTGGACCAAATCAATTTTCTAAAATACTAGGACATATTTAATGCACAATTGACAAAATGGTTGGGCGTAAAAAGTTTTGATCCACCTCTCGTGAAAAAGACAAATTTCCGTCGATTCAGTTGGAAGCGAGTCAAATTTGAACTGCAGCTGCCTCATAGTTTGCTATTTATTATTTCAAAAAATCATTTATAGGTACATAAGTATCTATTTAATAAGAGAAACACCAAAAAATACCAAGATTCAACCACTAGCTAGGAACGGTCATTCCCGCCGTTATGACCGCATTTTGAAACGGGCATAAAAAATTCAAAAAAAATCAAAAAATTGGAAAACCTTCGCATTGTCTCATTATATATGACCAAGTTACGAGGAAAAATAATAAACTTGTAATACGGTAATTCTTTTAGAAAAGTGTTCTCAGAAATGAACTATCATGCGTGAAGATTCCTGGCTTTCAAGCCAAATGATCAATCCTATGGCCACATTCATGGCATAGTTTGTTCAAATGATCTCATATTGTGCAAAAGGGTGCATCTTGGAATGGCAAACAATATTGCCTAAGGAAGTTGTCAATTTATTTGCACGAAAAATTCATTTTCCATTTTTCGAGTGCCCAAAAGGAGGTTTTTTTGTGAAGGACCTCCCAAATAATTGTTGCAAAATTGGACCAAACCATTTTTACAAAATACTAGGCCATATTTAATGCACAATTGACCAAATGGTTGGGTGTAAAAAGTTTTGATCCACCTCTCGTGAAAAAGACAAATTTCCGCCGATTCAGTTGGAAGTGGGTCAAATTTGAACTGTAGCTGCCTTGTAGTTTGCTCTTTATTTTTTCCAAAAATCATTTCTAGGTACATAAGTATCTATTTAATCAGAGAAACACCAAAAAAATACCAAGATTCAACCACTAGATAGGAACGGTCATTCCCGCCGTTTTGATCGCATTTTGAAACGGGCATAAAAAATAAAATAAAAAATTGGAAAACCTTTGCATTGTGTCATTATATATGACCAACTTACCAGGAAAAATAATAAACTTGTAATACGGCAATTCGTTTAAAAAAGTGTTCTCAGAAATGAGCTATCATGTGTGAAGATTCATGGCTTTCAAACCGGATGATCAATCCTATGGCCACATTCATGGCATAGTTTGTTCAAATGATCTCATATTGAGCACAAGGGTGCATCTTGGAATGGCAAACAATGTTGCCTAAGGGAGTTTTCACTTTATTTGCACGAAAAATTCATTTTCCATTTTTCGAGTGCCCAAAAGGAGGTTTTTTTGTGAAGGACCACCCAAATAATTGTTGCAAAATTGGACCAAATCATTTTTATAAAATACTAGGCCATATTTAATGCACAATTGACCAAATGGTTGGGTGTAAAAAGTTTTGATCCACCTCTCGTGAAAAAGACAAATTTCCGCCGATTCAGCTGGAAGTGGGTCAAATTTGAACTATAGCTGCCTTGTAGTTTGCTCATTATTTTTTCCAAAAATAATTTCTAGGTACATAAGTATCTATTTAATCAGAGAAACACCAAAAAAATACCAAGATTCGACCACTAGATAGGAATGGTCATTCCCGCTGTTTTGACCGCATTTTGAAACGGACAAAAAAATTCAAAAAAAATAAAAAATTGGAAAACCTTCGCATTGTGTCATTATATATGACCAAGTTACCAGGAAAAATAATAAACTTGTAATACGGAAATTCTTTAAAAAAAGTGTTCTCAGAAATGAACTATCATGCATGAAGATTCATGGCTTTCAAGCCGGATGATCAATCATATGGCCACATTCATGGCATAGTTTGTTCAAATGATCTCATATTGTGCACAAGGGTGCATCTTGGAATGGCAAATAATACGTCCAAAACGTATCTATAATTTCTGCTTGCTCCAAGCCTCTTTTGTGTGATATTGCTATGATATTTATGCACTTCCATACACTTTTGATCATATTCGGACTAACCTATTAATTCAGTGCACCCCAGTGCCAGTTTTTGTTTTCTGCTGTTTTTGTATTTCAGGTTTTCCCATTACTTAAATTGCCACAAAAATTCCGGGAAAAATATATAAAAAATCAGCGCTCCGGAAGCTTCCATGCGGCCGAAGTAGGGCCAGAGGGGGGCCACAGGGGCTCCAGGCGCCCAGAGGGCGCGGCCCCCCTCCTGGCCGCCGCGCCAGGCCGCCTAGGCCCCCCTTACCTCCTCTGATGCCCCCTTTGGCATATATTTACACCGCGTCCCGAAACCCTCGAGGACGGAACACTTTTTCGCGATCTCATCTATGTTCCGCCGCCGCCGTGCTTCCAAGATCGGGAGCACCAGGAGAACTCTTCCCGGCACCCTGCCGGAGGGGAGAACCACCACCGGGAGCTTCTCCACCACCATGGACGCCTCTCGGATGAGTTGTGAGTAGTCTCCCTTGGACCATGGGTCCATGACCAGTAGCTATGTGATGTTCTCCTCCCCTCTTTGTTCTTCACCGATTAGACCTCGTGAGCTGCCCTACATGATCGAGGAACATATGTAATCCTTATGATGTTGCTATGATAAGTTTGCTGGGATCCGATGGATTATGAGATTATGTTCAGATTGTGTGTGAGTAATATATTTGATTCACCTCTTTTATATTTATGTTCTTGAGTAATTCTTGCATGTTCTCCGTTGCTGTTTATTGCTTTGTACAAGTAGTAGGTAGTGACTCCAAGAGGGAACGTTATGCTTGATTGTGGGTTCATGCCCCTCGATGACTAGCTTGAGTGACAGAAACATTAGTCTAGGGGATGTGCTGTTGCCACAAGGGGGAAAACAACGGTGCTTGTACTTGCGGGTGCAAGGATTGTTTACTTTACGCAAAGTTCTTTTAATGCAGTTGTCTGTTGCTTTGAGTTTACACTATGGGTGGGACTCGCAACTTAATACCAGCGAGATGTTCTGGATAGATATCTCAAGGTGGATGATTAGTAGTAGATGCAGATGGATTTCGGTCTACTTGCCTTGGCGTACCGCCCATGCTTTTGAGCCTCTACCTTTCTTTGCAGCATAGTTAGCATTGGTTTGCGCACATAATTATGTCAATTGCCCAGCTGTAATTCGTTTACCTCGCTTAGCTGTTTTATCGTCTTTTGGGAGAGAGACATCCCTAGTGAACATCATGGGACCCCAGTCCATATTACCATCACTGATCACCCCGTTATTTACTTCATGTTCTTATTTACTAGTTGCAGTCATACCTATCACTATTATCTCTTGTGTTTGATCCTTTGTAAACGACAAGGCCAGAGGGATTGACAACCTCTTTGTACTCGTTGGGAGCAAAGTTATTTGTATCTGTGTGCAGGTCCTGTCAATCGCTAAGTATCTGGCGCCGTTAGCAGTTGACACCTTCTTGTTGACCCTCGGAGTCTCACGGGATTCGATCCTTGGTATCTTTGCCAAGGGAAAACTACCGCTACGCTACATCTCACACCTTCCACTTGGGGTAACCAACGAGGGGCGAGAAGCCATCAGCAAACAATGTTGCCTAAGGGAGTTTTCACTTTATTTGCACGAAAAATTCATTTTCCATTTTTCGAGTGCCCAAAAGGAGGTTTTTTTGTGAAGGACCTCCCAAATAATTGTTGCAAAATTGGACCGAATCAATTTTCTAAAATACTAGGACATATTTAATGCACAATTGAAAAAATGGTTGGGTGTAAAAAGTTTTGATCCACCTCTCGTGAAAAAGACAAATTTCCGCCGATTCAGTTGGAAGCGGGTCAAAGTTGAACTGCAGCTGCCTCATAGTTTGCTATTTATTTTTTCCAAAAATAATTTCTAGTTACATAAGTACCTATAGAATCATAAATACATGGTTTGGTGGCGATACATCGAGGTTTGGGCGGTGGTCGAGGGCTCCAACTCTAGAGCGCGTAAACTCGCATGCCCGCCGCATGGTCACCGCGTGATTGTGGCATTGCCATGTGTTCTGGGAGGCCTAGGCATGTCTAGTGGGTTGGGAGCTCCCCAGGTAGGTGCTAGGAAGAAAATTACAACATAAGATTCTCACGAGGAGACCGATCGATGCTCAAACATGAATTAGCAGCCAAGTGTTTGATTGGCGGTACGAGAAATGCACATGGCTAATGGGCTTGAGTTTTGGTTGAGGATGATCAGTTGCTAAGAAGACCATCTTCACAAATGTTCAGCTCAAAAGGAGGAGTCTAGGTGGTACTTGCTTTGCAAAGTACCACACTCGACATAAATACGAATGTTGAAGCTGGGCTCAAAATAATGAATGGATTGAGCTGGCATTTGGTGGAGGATAGTTATTTGGGCATAGGAAAGCACTGTAGAAAATGGATACCATTTGGACATGCCAAAGTGGTACTTCCTTCGCAAAGTGTTTTTTTCAACAGAATGGGAAAATGAATATTTTTGAATTATTTTTGAACTAGGCAAGGAAGGTTTTTTACATATTTGACGAAGATATGACCCAAAGAATTTATGAGATTTTTTGGGGAATTTTGGGAATGACAGAAATATAGGTTGCTTCACAACCTAGGGCAAAAACTGCCACATGGACATGACACATAGGCAAAACTGATGAGGTGGCGCCTAGTCGTAGCAACCCACCACAATTTGCAAGGTTATGACCATCTATATTGGTCATGATCAGCTAGAAATAAGGCAGCGGACCAGTGCTATCTGCTTTATGACCATTTCTTGTAAGGAAATTATGACCTTTCTGACCAAAATGGTCGTTATAGTTTAGGGTTTGGAGCCCCCGAACAGCTTTTGACCAATTGGTCTGAAATGGTCATAGATCTATGACCAATTCTTCCAGGGTCACTAACAGATGGTCATAAGTTGACATATTTCTTGTAGTGTGAATCGTTGTAGTCCTCTCATCGGTGACACACGCAGGTATAGGTCGTCACCGGGCTCGAAACTTATTTCCCGATGCTTTTGATCGTAATAGCTCTTTTGTCGGCTTTGGGCAGTCTTGAGTCGATCCCGTATCAGTTTTACTCTCTCCTCGGCATCCTTTAACATATCGGGACCGAATATGCGGCTGTCCCCTGTTTCCGACCAATTCAATGGAGTACGGCATCTTCGTCCGTACAATGCTTCGAAAGGTGCCATCTGCAGGCTAGCTTGGTAACTATTGTTATATGCGAACTCGGCATATGGTAGGCTTTCCTCCCAACTTGCCCCATAGGTGAGGACACATGCCCTTAGCATGTCTTCGAGTATTTGATTTACTCGTTCCGTTTGTCCTCCAGTCTGGGGTGGTAAGCCGTACTGAATGTTAGTTGCGTTCCGAGGGCTTGCTGCAACCGGTCCCAAAATTTCGAGACGAACTGAGTGCCCCTGTCGGATATTATAGTCTTGGGCACACCATGTAGGCATACTATCCGGGCGAGGTAAAGCTTGGCGAGATTTTGAGTGGTGTGTGTTGTCTTGACGGGTATGAAATGTGCCACCTTGGTTAGTCTATCTGTGATGACCCATATTGCATCGTTACCGTGTTGTGACCGTGGTAGTCCAACAATGAAGTCCATTCCGATATCATCCCATTTCCACTCTGGTATCTTATTTGGCTGTAATAGCCCTGCGGGTTTTTGGTGCTCGGCTTTAATGTGTTGACATGAATCGCAGCATGCAATAAATGTGGCTATATCCCTTTTCATGCCGTGCCACCAAAATCTTTCCTGAATATCTTTGTACATTTTCGTACCTCCAGGGTGGATTGAGTATGGAGCGGTATGACTTTCCGCTAGAATTTGCTGTTTAAGGTCGTTGCTGTTGGGTACGCAAAGTCTGTCTCCGTACCATAATATTCCTTCATGGTCTATGGTGAATTCTGACGCCTTGCCTTGACTTATTTTTCTTTTTATTCCTTCGATGCTGGGGTGTCCGAGTTGAGCCTTTTTATCAGCTCTATCAGTGTAGGCTGTATTTCTAGCTTGGATACTTTGCCCTCCGTGACCATTATTAGGTTGAGTCTGGCGAATTCTTGCTGAAATTCGGGTCTTAGGTTCTGTATGCTGCCGCTGTTCGGGTAACGGCTGAGATCATCGGCTACCACGTTTGCTTTCCCGGGGTGATAGTGGATACCCACGTCATAATCTTTTACCAGTTCCAACCAGCGTCGTTGTCGTAAATTTAGATCTGGCTGTGTGAAAATATAGCTGAGGCTCTTATGGTCCGTATATATTTCACAGCGATTTCCAAGTAAGAAGTGCCTCCATTCCTTGAGTGCATGAATGACTGCTGCCAACTCCAAATCGTGAGTGGGATAATTTTCTTCATGTTTTCGCAATTGCTGGGATGCGTAGGTGACTACTTTGCCTTCTTGCATCAGTACGCATTCGAGGCCTTTCCGGGATGCGTCGCAATATACTTCAAAGCTCTTGTGTATGTCTGGCACAATTAATACTGGGGCTGTCGTTAACCTCTTTTTGAGCTCTTGGAAGCTTTTCTCACATGCTTCGGTCCACTCGAATTTCTTATCCTTCTTGAGTAGCTGGGTCATTGGTTTGGCTATGGTGGAAAATCCTTCAATAAACCTTCTGTAATATCCGGCCATACCGAGGAAACTGCGTATATCCGTCACACTGGCTGGCGACTTCCAGCCAAGTACAGCCTTGACTTTATCTGGGTCCACAGCAATTACTTCTTGTGTTAATACGTGTCCTAGGAAACCCACTTGTCACAACCAAAATTCACATTTGCTGAATTTGATGTAAAGTTGGTGTTTCCTTAATTCTCCCAGAACAATGCGGAGGTGTTCCGCATGTTCTTCCGGTGTTTTGGAATATACCAAAATATCGTCAATAAATACCACCACAAATTTGTCCATGAATTTCATAAATACCTTATTCATGAGGTGGACGAAATATGCGGGGGGTTGGTCAGTCCGAACGGCATCACTGTAAATTCATAAATTCTGTATCTTGAGGTGAATGTTGTTTTCGGGATATCTTCTGTGCGTACTTTTAGCTGATGATAACCTGACCTTAAGTCAACTTTTGAGAAAACCTTGGCTTGTGCGAGCTGGTCAAATAAATCATTTATCCGTGGCATCGGATATTTATTTTTGATTGTGACCATGTTGAGCGCTCGGTAGTCTATACACAGCCTCATGGTCCCATCTTTCTTTTTGGCAAATAATACCGGCGAGCCCCAAGGTGAGGAGCTGGCCCGTATAAATCCCTTGTCCTGCAATTCCTTTATTTGCTTCTTTAATTCAACCAACTCAGATGGCGCCATTCTGTATGGTTTCTTATATATGGGTGTGGTTCCTGGTGCTAGCTCAATAATGAACTCTATTTCTCTGTCTGGCGGCATGCCTGGTAATTCCTCGGGAAATACGTCTGGAAATTCTCATACAACTGGAACCTTGCTTAACTCAGAGGCTTCAACTTTGTTCAATTTTGGTTGCCGAGATACTGGTCTCTCCTGAGCTGCGACTCATATTGTTTTCCCATGATGATGAGCAAGAATCACTGTTCTGTTGAACCAGTCGATAAATCCTTTATTGGTGGTCAGCCAGTCCATACCCAGGATAACATCCAGTCCTTTGTTTTCCATCACGATGAGGTTTGCGTGGAATTTTAATCCCTCAATCTCAATGGTCAAACCTCGGCAGGAATTTTGAGTGCTCTGCTTACTTCCGGGGGACTTGATGGTCATTGATTTTCCCAAGGGAAGCATTGAAAAACCATGTTACAAAGCAAAACTCTTCGAAATGAACGAATGAGAAGCTCCAGAATCAAACAAAACCGTGGCAGGTATTGTGTTGACAGGGAACGTACCGAGTACGATATCCGGTGCATCCTGTGCCTGCTCCTTGGTCTCATGGTTCAGGTGGCCTTTCCTGTGATTGTTATTGGGGTTGAAGTTGTTACGCTTAGGCGCGGAATTGTTCCCGTTGCTGTTCGGCTTTGGCGCTAAGTTTCTTGGCTTAGGGCACTGTTTGGCATAGTGTCCTTCTTCTCCACATGCATAGCAGGTAACACCCGGGCGATAGGTGAAATCCTTGTCTCTTGCATGAAAATTCTTATTTGGACGTGTATCGTTGGTCGTGGGTCTGTTCACAATGTTCCTCTGGAAATTCATTTTATTCTTGTTGTTGCGGGGGTGGTTGGTCTGATCCCTTTTTCTCTTGCGAATATCCTCCAGACTGCGACGTTCATTTTCTAGTGTAATAGCTTTGTCTACCAGTGTCTTGAAATCTGGAAAAGTGTGTACAACTAACTGGCATTTTAGTACTGGTGCCAGTCCGTCCAGGAATTTCTCCATCTTTTTATTTTCTGTCATTCGCTCTTCGTTGGCATATCGTGATAATTGCGCAAACTGACTGTTGTACTCTTGTAATGTCATGCCTCTTTGCTTGAGATCATCAAATTCTCTTTTCTTGATTTTCATGATACTCTTAGGGATGTGTGCCCCATGAAAGCCTTCCTTGAAATCTTCCCAGGTGATATTATTTATGTCAGGATGCATAAGCAGAAAATTTTCCCACCATGACGCGGCTGCTCCCGTGAGGTAATGCGGTGCGTACAACACTTTTTCACGGTCTGGGCATTGTGCCACGATTAACTTCCTCTCAATGTCTCGAAGCCAGTCATCGGCCTCAAGAGGCTTGTCTTTGTGTGAAAATGTTGTTGGGCGCGTCTTCTGAAATTCAGACAATTTTGAGTGCTGCTGGTATGGTTCGCGGTGATTTCCCATGTTAATGACATGGTTCATCATTTCTTGGTGCTGTTGCCGGCTTTGCTCGTAAAGGCGGCATACTTGAGAAAATGTTGTCTCACTACCCTGCTGACTTGACTGCCCCTCTGAGAAATTGTTGTTTGTCTGCGTGCCATAATTTTCCTCCGGCGGACTTGGCATGGAACGTGTCCAGGGACGAGTCATTTCTTACTCTAGGGTAGCAAAGCAGAAAACCTGAGAAGAACCGAGCAGCAAAATAAACCAAGATTTTGCAAAAGCGGTCAAACACGAGCTCGAAAAAGATTTTTGAAATAAACTGGTCGATTGCGCACGGAGAAGGCTGCTAGTACATATGTTACACGCTGATCCTAATTATACATACGTCACTCAGGGTGTGCGCACACATCCTGACATGTTATTTGAAACTAGTGCACTCCTCCAAGGTCCTACATGATGCGCAAACAGACTACTCCCATCAACCTATTTTACATATCACACAAATATTACAAGAGAGCGCGGCGTGTTGCGAAATGACGCGCTAGTCAGAGATGTTGAAGATTTCCCTCGGCCTGCCGAGGGTAAGGCCCAGTGGTGCTGGAGACTCAACTTCCTCCTCACTGATGGGCTCCAGGCGCGGAGTATGAGTACGAGGTGTCGAAGCAGGTGCAGCAGGCGGTGCAGCTCTGACTGGAGTGGGAGCAATGACTTGGTCAAACTCTTCAGTGGTAGGCAGACAGCGAGCGGTGGCTACAATGGAAGGTGCATAGGATGCGGCGGACGAGACAAAAGTCATTGGTGATGCGGTATGGAGCAGCTCCCTCCTGTTGGCGGAGCCACTCTGGACCATCTCCATACGGGCGGCCACCAGATCGTCCACCAGATTATCAAAGGCTGCCTCAAGTGCCTTGAGGTATTCAACCATTGATTCACTGGCTTCGTCACGCTCCCCATTTGCACATGCAAATGCATAGTGGCACGTATAAGGCACGTGGCATGGGAGGTAACGGAAGCGAAGAGTCTTCATCGAAGGCAGAATGTCCCGGAGAAGAGCTATCGCCTCACGGGCAGCCATCTGCATAGCATGCCTCTCCGTAGGCATGGCTCTGCCCACAAATCGAAGGCGGCGCGCTTCAGAATGCCCACCTTTGAAGTGCACCACAGCCTGATGCATAGACACGCTGTCGTTGAGCTTGTGACGGTAGAGTGTAAATTCGGGACGTGTGGATGGCCCGATGGCGACTTTGGTGATGGCGATGAGGAGCTTGACAAACACCTCAGGAATGTTGGCGAACACCTGTGCATCACAGTCGTTGCTGGCAATCTACAAAAGTAGACAAAAATTCCGAATAGTCAGGCCATAAATTTATGCTGACCAACAGAAAATTTCTACAGATGTAAAAAAATGCTGAAAAGCAGATTTTCGCTAATAACCGATTAGCGAGCGCACCTAGTGGCTTCCTACAGTCAGCCTAGCTCTGATACCAAGGTTGTCGCCACCGGTCCTTCGGTAAAATAATTACCGGAAGACCGGTTGCTTTATTAAACCGGCGAGGAATGATATTCCTGCTGGCAGACAATTCCTTGATACAGAATTTCCAGTACACTGAAAATTATACAAGGTTGAGCTAGGGATGGCTCAACGGATTTTATTACAAGCGCGCCAATATATTACATAGAGGCGGATATGGCACAAGGCAGGGTGGCATACTACTGACTCGTAATAAAAGGCGGTGGAATATGTCACAGTGAAGTGGGTGGTGTGACTCCAATATTTTACAGTTCATCGAGTGTCGGAGTGAGACCCGATGAATTTATTTGGTGGTAGGCGAAAGCGGTTATAAAACAGTGATCAACTCCAGGATCGCAAGAGACTGACTGGGACTCCTGTAAGCGTTGGACTCGCTATCGAACTCTTCATCCATGAGATCGCCTTCGTCCACATCTGGCCAAATCAACAAGCCAGGTGAGTACTTTGAATGTACTCGCAAGACAGTTCGGACTTAAGATATAACAAATGCCAACATGAATGCATATGAGTATTCCAGCAAAAATGCAACCGGAACAAAATATGATGCACTGAAAGTAAAGACTGGAAGTCAGGCGGTAATCCTCCCGAAATCCAAAAGACAAAAAATAACGGGATCAAACGAGGGTCTGGGTGACGCCTCATAGGAAAATAATAAATGATAACAGGCCACAGTCGGGCGTCTGAGCGACACCACATAAAGGGCTTATAACAAAAGTAAGTAACGAGAATGCCTCCGTCGGACGTCTGAGCGACATCACATACAGGGCTTATATCAAAATAAATAACAAGAATGCCACAGTCGGACGTCTGAGCGACATCACATAAAGGGCTTATAAATAAAAAGAATGCCACAGTCGGACGTCTGAGCGACATCACATAAAGGGCTTATAACTAAAATAAATAACAAGGATGCCACAGTCGGACGTCTAAGCGACATCACATAAAGGGCTTATAAAGTAAATAAATAACAAGAATGCCACAGTCGGACGTCTGAGCGACAGCACATAAAGGGCTTATAAATAAAAAGAATGCCACAGTCGGACGTCTGAGCGACATCACATAAAGGGATTATAAATAACAGGATATAATGATGAGATACTTCGAAAAGTAAAATTCAATACAGGGATGGTGGTGAGTTCATTTGCCAAATGAACCTGATGACAACGCTGTTTTGGCTACTCACAAGAATATACTAGAGACGGTCACCGGGTTGACATGAATATAGATCCTAGGCCACAAACATGGCTACTGAAGGAATTTTAACTCTGTAGAGCTTGTACTAATAACTCATAGCCAACGGGTTCTACTAGCCACGTGGGCTAGCCCCGTCTACGGTATTTTAGTAGAAACCCAACTAACCAGTACACACCCATTTAACATCCTGCCGTCCGGAATCACCCGCGACGACATTCATGGAAAACTTTAAGATGGGGAGGCTACAACCTCGAATAGCATGGGATCAAATTTATATAAGCACGCTCTAAGGGGTGCCCCCTCTCGGTCCCAACCGGAAACACCCATGCCCCCTAACCGGATGACGGGCTTTAATCCAGGGCCATGGAACCCTCATCCCGGCCCCTCTACTTGGTGTGTACTCGGAAAGTGGTTTACAACCGACTAGACCGTAATCCCAACGGACGGCCTATGATAGTACTGAAAAGGAAAAGAACGGAATCGTGACATGATCTCCGTTGATACTGAGTTGCCAACTACTGGCATGCTCCAACAATACCAGTATTCCACCCCATCATATCACCATATGATCGAGGTGGTTCAACATTCTCCTTCGGGACTCACCCGAAGCATCACTTACATGAAATATGCCATACACATATGCTCCTATAATCATGCTTATGAACGAGCTACTCGAGCAAACATGCAACACACTCATCATATCAAGAGTTCAAACATGCTTTCCTGGTTCTGAAAAGTCGGAGCCTAACTCGGCGTGATTCGCGTCTCCGTCACGGCCTCCGGTATCTATGTATTCAAACAAAAATATATACTAACATAAATACCGCACGTGCAAATAAAGTTGCTCAAAATATTTCGACATAAATATGAAAAAAACTAGACAGAAAACCAAGATGGACAGAAAAAGAATCAACTAAAAATCACTTTTAGTTTAAAAGATATTAAGGTTTCTGTCTAGGGACCTATCTGTAATGAAACAGAAAAGATCCAGGGGCCAGAACAGAAAAGGACAAAGCGAACCGGTACGTAGTACGTCACCCGCAGAGGGAAAACGCACTTTGCGTAAATACGCCAACAGAAAATGGTTCGAGGGGGGGATGTGAGAGACTGACAGAGGGACCCCACCTGTTAGGTTTCAAAAAGAAACAAAGTCGCGCTGGCGCCGGTGCTGCGATGATCGCCGGCGTCGATCCACGTCGATATAGGGGAGGGGAGTGGTACCTATGGCTCCACGGTGGTCTTCCGTGTCGAACGGTGGTGGCGTTGGGTGCCGGCGAGTCCCACGTCGACGGCGAGCTTATCTCCGGCGGACGGCGGCTCGGGTGTTCGTGGACCTCGTCGGGGAAGGTTTCTGGAGAGAAATTGGGCTGGGGGTTAGGACTAGGTGGATGCCAGGGTACTACGTTCAAGCTCACGGCGGCGGAGGAGCCCTCACCGGAGTGAACGGAGCTGGAGCCCGAGGCGGAGGTAGCTGGCCGGAGCCGGGGAAGAAAAGCCTCTCGGGGCTCTTCCAGAAGTTGGGCGTGGTCTAGGGACGTAGTGGAGGCGTGTGTGCTCGAGCACGAGCTCGGGGGTGCCTTTTATAGGCGCCTCGAGGTGGCTGCCGTGAATGGATAAGTCCGGCGAGCCAATTACGGTGCTGAAGTGGTCGGACGGCGGGGTTAGGAGCTTGAGCATCTTCCAGGAGCTGTTGTGGTTCCATTCCCGCGCCTAACCTAGCAGGAGAGGTAGAGTTACGACCTGTCACCGATGGAACGGCCGTGTGGCACGTCGGCGGCAGAAACGGCGCTCTACGCGTGCCAGTCCACGGCAACGGCGTGCCAGGCGTGCGCTGGTTGTGGAGAAGGACACGCGGGGCACTGGGGTGGTCTGGGCGGCGCGAAACGGCGTGGGGCTGCAGCGTTGCATCTGTCAGCCGCCACGGGCGGCGCTATGCCCGTGGCAGTCGCCGGCGCGGTCGGGCCAGGGCGCCACTGACGCCCAGAAGCTGCCAAGCGACCATGCGGCGCGTGGATAAGAAGAAGCTGTAGTGCAGCGTCGAGCCAAGGGAGATACAGACGGAGTTTTGTCGCTGCGCCCGACGATTGTCGAAACTGACGAAACTGACGAAGTGTTAAACTGTCGACAGTTTCAGTGAACAGCTAACAGTTCAGTGTAGGCTAGGTTTTTGATGAAATGATTCTGGTATTTGTGCAATGTCTCTGGAGCTGATTTTTGGTGGAGTGGCCTCTTGATGTACCTAGAGGCTGCATGATTTTTCACAGAATTTTTGGATGAAGATAAATATGAATTTCACCAAATTTTGCAAATCTGGTCCAAACTTGCAGCGGGTGAAATTTGAAAAATTGGAACTGTGGACCAGTGAAACAAGATGGATCTAGGTTGTGGGTATTAAGGACTATCTAGGAGAGTTGGTTTGGAGTCAAATAGGTAGATGAAAAAGGTGGTTCCTTTGTAAATCACCAAGGTCCACTATAAAAGACAGAATTTGTTTTGAAGTGAAATAAATAGGAGAAAAATCCCAATAAGGTTCAAACTTGCTGGAATTGATGAAATGCTTGTCCCATGGTGTGAAGAGAGTCTTGGAGAGGATTGTTCCTGTTGGGATCATGGCGGGAGGAAGTTTGGAGGGGATGTAGGTCAAGGCTAAACTTGAGAATTTTAAAATAAGAAGTGGTGAACTCAAACAACTCCATTTGAATCTCAACTTGTGCTTGAGCCAAACACAAGAGGAGAACTTCAAGGCTAAAAACCAAGCTTGAGAAGACACACAAACTTTGGCAAAAAGGGATTTTAAAAGGGCAAAAGAAAAGATCAAACAATCCCCTTTCAAAAAGGCCAAAAGTTTGCAAGAAAAACCAACTCAAAAATTTGTGGTGTTACAATTGACCAGCGAGGCATGACCATAAAACATTTCTATCATATAAATAGAACAAGCATTATTCTCAGATTTAAATGAGTAGCCATCTCGCATTAAACGAGATCCAGATACAATGTTCATGCTCAAAGCTGGTACTAAATAACAATTATTCAGGTTTAACACTAATCCCGAAGGTAGATGCAGAGGTAGCGTGCCGACGGTGATCACATCGACCTTGGAACCATTCCCGACGCGCGTCGTCACCTCGTCCTTCGCCAGTCTCCACTTATTCCGCAGCTCCTGCTTTGAGTTACAAATGTGAGCAACTGCACCGGTATCAAATACCTAGGAGGTACTACAAGTGCTGGTAAGGTACACATCAATAACATGTATATCACATATACCTTTTACATTTCCGGCCTTCTTATCACCTAAGTATTTGGGACAGTTCCGCTTCCAGTGACACGTTCCCTTGCAATAAAAGCACTCAGCCTCAGGCTTGGGTCCATTCTTTGGCTTCTTCCCGGCAACTGGCTTACCGAGCGCAGCAACTCCTTTGCCGTCCTTCTTGAAGTTCTTCTTACCCTTGCCTTTCTTGAACTTAGTGGCTTTATTCACCATCAACACTTGATGTTCCTTTTTGATCTCCACCTCCGCTGACTTCAGCATTGAATACACCTCGGGAATGGACTTCTCCATCCCTTGCATATTGAAGTTCATCACAAAGCTCTTGTAGCTAGGTGGGAGCGACTGAAGGATTTTGTCAACAACCGCGTCATCTGGGAGATTAACTCCCAACTGAGACAAGCAGTTGTGAAACCTAGACATTTTGAGTATATGTTCGCTGACAGTACTATTCTCCTCCATCTTATAACTGTAGAACTTGTCGGAGATTTCATATCTCTGACTCGGGCATGAGCTTGGAAAACCATTTTCAGCTCTTGGAACATCTCATATGATCCGTGTTGATCAAAACGCTTTTGGAGCCCCGATTCTAAGCTGTAAAGCATGCCGCACTGAACCAGGGAGTAATCATCACTACGCGACTGCCAGGCGTTCATAACGTCTTGAGTTGCTAGGAAAACGGGTGCATCACCTAGCATTCCTTCAAGTACATATGCTTTCTTGGCAGCTATGAGGATGATCCTCAAATTACGGACCCAATCCGTATAGTTGCTACCATCGTCTTTCAGCTTGGTTTTCTCTAGGAACGCGTTGAAGTTGAGGGCAACATTAGCGTGGGCCATTGGATCTACAAGACATATTGTGAAGATTTTAGACTATGTTCATGACAATTAAGTTCATCTAAACAAATTTAATGAACTCCCACTCAGATAGACATCTCTCTAGTCATCTAAGTGATACATGATCCGAATCGACAAGGCAGTGTCCGATCATCACGTGAGACGGACTAGTCACCAACGGTGAACATCTTTATGTTGATCGTATCTTCTATACGACTCATGTTCGACCTTTCGGTCTTCCGTGTTCCGAGGTCATGTCTATACATGCTAGGCTCATCAAGTCAACCCTAAGTGTATCGCGTGTGTAAATCTGTCTTACACCCGTTGTATGTGAACGTTAGGACCTATCACACCCGATCATCACGTGGTGCTTCGGAACAACAAACCTTAGCAACGGTGCACAGTTAGGGGGGACACAAATCTTAAAACTTTAGTGAGAGATCATCTTATTTACTACTGTCGTTCTAAGCAAATAAGATGTAAAACATGATAAACATCACATGCAATCAAATAGTGACATGATATGGCCAATATCATTTTGCTACTTTTGATCTTCATCTTCGGGGCTCCATGATCATCATTGTCATTGGCATGACACCATGATTTCCATCATCGTGTCTTTCTGAAGTTGTCTCGCCAAACATTACTTCTACTACTATGGCTAACGGTTAGCAATAAAGTAAAGTAATTACATGGCGTTTTCAAAGACACGCAGGTCATACAATAAAATAAGACAACTCCTATGGCTCCTGCCGGTTGTCATACTCATCGACATGCATGTCGTGATTCCTATTACAAGAACAAGATCAATCTCATACATCACATATATATCATTCATCACATCCTTTTGGCCATATCACATCACACGGCACATGCTGCAAGAACAAGTTAGACATCCTCTAATTGTTGTTGCAAATTTTTTACGTGGCTGCTATAGGTTTCTAGCAAGAACGTTTCTTACCTACGCCAAAACCACAACGTGATATGCCAATAACTATTTACCCTTCATAAGGACCCTTTTCATCGAATCCGATCCGACTAAAGTGGGAGAGACAGACACCCGTTAGCCACCTTATGCAACTAGTGCATGTCAGTCGGTGGAACCTGTCTCACGCAAGCGTATGTGTAAGGTCAGTCCGGGCCGCTTCATCCCACGATGCCGCCAAATCAAGATAAGACTAGTAGCAGCAAGTAAATTGACACTATCAACGCCCACAACAATCTTGTATTCTACTCGTGCATAGTAACTACGCATAGACCTAGCTCATGATGCCACTGTTGATGAGCGGTGCAAAATATAAAAAAAATTCCTACGCATCACCAAGATCTATCTATGGAGATTACAAGCAACGATAGGGGAGTGCATCTTCATACCTTTTAAGATCGCGATGCGGAAGCGTTGCAAGAACGCGATTGGTGGAGTCGTACACGAAGCGATTCAGATCACGGTCGAATTTGATCTAAGCGCCGAACAACAGCGCCTCCGCGTTCAACATATGTGCAGCGCGATGACGTCTCCTGTGCCTTGATCCAGCAAGGGGAGAGGGAGAGGTCGGGGAACACTCCGTCCAGCAGCAGCGCGACGGCGTGGTGGTGGTGGAGGAGCATGGTACTCAAGTAGGGCTTCGCCAAGCACTGCGAGAGACGAGGAGCGAGAGGGGTAGGGCTGCGCCAAGAGAAGAGAAGACTCGTGCGTCTGGCAGCCCTGAAAACCCCACTATATATAGGGGGAGGGGAGGGCCTGCGCCCCCATCTAGGGTCCCCCCTAGGGGTGGCGGCAGCCCCAAATCCCATCTGGGGGGGGCGGCCCGGAGGGGGAGAGAGGGGGGTGCCCCTAGGGTGGGCCTTAAGGCCCATCTGCACCTAGGGTTTGCCCCCTCTCCTCCCACCTGCGCCCTGGGCCTTGGTGGGAGGCGCACCATCCCACCTAGGGGCTGGTCCCTTCCCACACTTGGCCCACGCAAACCTATGGGGCTGGTGGCCCCTCCCGGTGGACCCCCGGAACCCTTTCGGTGGTCTCGGTACGTTACCGATAACGCCCAGAACACTTCCGGTGACCAAAACGGGACTTCCCATATATAAATCATTACCTCCAGACCATTCCGTAACTCCTCGTGATGTCCGGGATCTCATCTGGGACTCCGAACAACATTCGGTAACCACGTACTACATTCCCTATAACCCTAGCGTCATCGAACCTTAAGTGCGTAGACCCTCGAGTTCGGAAAACATGCAGTCATGACCGAGACATATCTCCGACCAATAACCAACAGCGGGATCTGGATACCCATGTTGGCTCCCACATGTTCCACGATGATCTCATTGGATGAACCACGATGTCAAGGATTCAATCAATTCCGTATACGATTCCCTTTGTCTAGCGGTATAGTACTTTCCCGATATTCGATCATCGGTATACCGATACCTTGTTCAATCTGATTATGGCAAGTCTATTTACTCGTTCTGTAAGACATCATCCCGTGACCAACCCCTTAGTCACATTGAGCTCATTACGATGATGTATTACCGAGTGGGCCCAAAGATACCTCTTTGTCATACGGAGTGACAAATCCCAGTCTCGCTTCGTGCCAACCCAACAGATGCTTTCGGAGATACCCAGAGTGTACCTCACTACTAGGAAAAGGCATGCTAGTGGCGCACCACTTTTGCCTACTAATGGCGCACTAGTGGTGCGCCACTAGCACCACGCCATTAGATTTTTTTACTAATGGCGCACCCCTGGTGCGCAATTAGTATCTGGTGCACTAATGGCGCACCAGGCAGTGCGCCATTAGTATGTCCATCTGTGCGCCATTAGTATGCCTCCCAGGGGGCCATATGTACCCATGTGCTTTGGCATACTAATGGCACACTGATGGGTGATGCGCCATCAGTATCATCTGGACAGTCCGCCATTAGTATCTTGAGTGGTGCGCCACTAGTATGAATATTAGGGATTATTTTTTTTCTTTTCTGATATTTTCGCAGGATACAAAATATATTATTAGACAGAATTTAGACAACACCAGATTCATTGAATACAGTAGAAGGTTAGTCTCCGAATACAATTCATCATATTTGTCTCCGAATACAATTCATCATATTACTCTCCGAATACAATTCATCATATTAGTCTCCGAATTCAAAAGACCGAACAAAGATTGAACATTATATTACAAGTCTCGAGACCGCGAGTAGCGAGTTTGTCTTCACATTACAAGTCGATATCGATCATCTAAACTACCATCACATAGAAGAGAGCTGCGGACGATCGTACCCTCGATGGAGTTGTCCACAAAGCCCTTGCCCTCTGGCACCTTGGCCGCGAAAACCGGGTATGCCACATCCTTCTCTCTAAGACGCCGCTTCTCCAAAGAAAGAACACTGTCATGCAGACTCCGCATAGCACCGGTTGCAGCATTGAGCATATTAGTCGGTAGCATCAGCCTACCCGCCACATGCACCCTCCTCATTATATCCTTAGGTGAAGGTGGCCCGTCCTGAGCACGGATCGTACTCGGTGCCGGCTGGCTCACACCCTTGTTACTCTTTCTTTTCCGTTCCTTCTTCTTCTCTTGTAATGGGATCGAGTTCTGCTCACAGACCGCCTTCTTGAGTGTGTTGGGCTGATAATATTTCGCACCTCGGCTATCTAAGGTTCGGTGAAGTCGGCAGCTGGAGGCGTCTCCTGAGAACTGAATGCCAGACGACGCCTGTTGCAACTTGGTTTCTCCGCGGTACCAGCTAGATCGCGATCGTCTTTTGTAGAGTTGGGTTCTTGAGAAGGAGGCCCAATGAATTCGCCATCGTACCCATGATCGGCAAAGTACTTATCGACGTTGGCGAATGTACGTACATGGGCAAATGGGCAAATGGACATGGTGTGCTATTTGAATAAGCAACGCATGTCCTTGACGTGGTACGTGCCTCACGAACCACACACACGGGCGGGAACGTCGAGGACCGGCTGCGTTCGTCCCCGAGACAGAGTCTTCGGTGGGTGATCCCGTGACAGAACGGGCCTAGACTTGGTCTATCATCTCGCAATGACATGCACTAACACGAAGAAGCAGTTATTCTCCGTGGCCTACCCCCTCTAGGTGCCGAACAACGCCCTAGACCGCCGGGGCCACCGGAGGGGTGCCGGTCTCTAGAACTGGATGAGGCCCATCCAAAGAAGAAAACACAAGACGGTAATTATGATGTGCTAAGGTTGTTTTCCAAGCATGGAAGAAATCAACAACAAAAGTATAAAACATATTATCGAGAATGCACAAGAAGGAAAGAGATCTAGGTTAGATGCTTTACCGAGAGCTCCTCTCGAAAAAGGTGGCCATTACCGAGAGTATTATACGTGTATTATACGCTGGCAGTTCCGTTTCCCCATGGTCATGCGCGTGCACATGTGTGTGGATATTTTCCAAAAAAAGGCCCCTAGTATAAGAGGAGGGGAACGGGCGCCGGCCGCATCGCCCACCCCCTTTCCCCCAAATCGCCTCCCTCTCCCTCCTCTCTCCTCGGCCTCGCCGTCTCCCTCACCGGCCACCCCACCTGCTCGCTCACCACCACTGCCACCCTCTCTCTCCTCCTGCTTGCTTCTGGCTCTGATGGAGCAAGGTCGTGGCGAAGCTGCCATCACAGAAGGAGATCTCGACAGGACGGGCGCGGAGACCGTAGTAGATGTCATGCAGGCCCTCGTCGGCGGTGCGGGTGCAGGAGGTGCTACATCCCCACGCGCTGGATCGGACGCTGCGGCGGGGGTGTGGAGGAGAAGAAGGTGGCCGTGGCGGCCTCCGCCGTGCCGGAGCTTGGCGTGACGGCGTCGAGCGGCCCATCTCATGGACCTATGTGTTGGGGAACGTAGTATTTTCAAAATTTTCATACGATCATGGAAGATCTATCTACTAGATGCATAGCAACGAGGGGAAGAGTATGTCTATGTACCCTCGTAGACTGGGAGCGGAAGCGTCTAGTGACGCGGTTGATGTAGTCGAACTTCTTCGTGATCCAACCGATCAAGTACCGAACGTACGACACCTCCGCGTTCAGCACATGTTCAGCTTGATGACATCCCACGAGCTCTTGATCCATTTGAGCTTCACGGGAGAGTTTCGTCAGCACGACGACATGGTGACGGATATGATGAACTTACCGTCGCAGGGCTTCGCCTAAGCGCTGCAACGATATGACCGATGTGTGTTACTGTGGAGGGGGGGCACCGCACACGGTTGGGAGAGATCAATTGATCAACTTGTGTGTCCTAGCGTGCCCCTGCCCCCGTATATAAAGGAGAAAGGGGGAGGCCGGCCGGCCCTCTATGGTGCGCCAGGAGAGGCAATCCTACTAGGAAAAGGATTGCAATCCTTTTCCTAGTAGGAATCACCAAGAGGGGAAGGAAAGAGAGGGTGAGAAGGAGAAGGAAAGAGGGGGCCGCGCCCCCCTCCCCTACTCCAATTCGGACAGCCCTTGGGAGGGGGTGCACCACCTCCTGGCTGCTGTCCTCTTTCTCCCCTATGGCCCACTAAGGCCCAACTTTCCCTCAGGGGGTTCCGGTAACCCCCCCCCCCCCGGCACTCCGGTAAATTCCGAAACTTTCCAGAACACTTCCGGTGTCCGAATATAGTCGTCCAATATATTAATCTTTATGTCTCGGACATTCCGAGACTCCTCGTCATGTCCGTGATCTCATCCGGGACTCCGAACTACCTTCGGTACATCAAAACTTATAAACTCATAATACCGATCGTCATCAAACGTTAAGCGTGCGGACCCTACGGGTTTGAGAACTATGTAGACATGACCGAGACTCATCTTCGGTCAATAACCAATAGCGGAACCTGGATGCTCATATTGGTTCCTACATATTCTACGAAGATCTTTATCGGTCAAACCGCATAACAGCATGCGTTGTTCCCTTTGTCATCGGTACGTTACTTGCCCGAGATTCGATCATCGGTATCTCAATACCTAGTTCAATCTCGTTACCGGTAAGTCTCTTTACTCGTTCCGTAATACATCATCCCATGACTAACTCATTAGTCATTTTCTTGCAAGGCTTATTATGATGTGTATTACCGAGAGGGCCCAGAGATACCTCTCCGACACTCGGAGTGACAAATCCTATTCTTGATCTATGCCGACACCACGAACACCTTTGGAGACACATGTAGAGCATCTTTATAATCACCCAGTTACGTTGTGAAGTTTGATAGCACACAAGGTGTTCCTTTGGTATACGGGAGTTGCATAATCTCATAGTTATAGGAACATGTATAAGTCATGAAGAAAGCAATAGCAGTAAAACTAAACGATCATAGTGCTAAGCTAACGGATGGGTCTAGTCCATCACATCATTCTCCTAATGATGTGATCCCGTTGATCAAATGACAACTCATGTCTATGGCTAGGAAACATAGCCATCCTTGATAAATGAGCTAGTCTAGTAGAGGCATACTAAGGACACTCTGTTTTGTCTATGTATTCACACATGTACTAAGTTTCCGGTTAATACAATTCTAGCATGAATAATAAACATTTATCATGATATAAGGAAATAAATAATAACTTTATTATTGCCTCTAGGGCATATTTCCTTCACTACGGAGGCCGGCGGCGAGCACGTGGACCTGCAGGTAATCCTTGCCAGCAGTCCCCTCCGTTTCTAGTTACCCCCATTAAGCTGTAGATTTAGGTGTTAGTGTTTTTGTTGTTGTTGCTAGTTGCTACATCGATCCCCTTCTCATAATTAATTAGGGTTTTTAGATGTTTGATTGATTGATTTATAGTGAAAGGTTAAGTTTGGTGTGATTGCATCATCCAGTAGATCTACTAGTTAGGGTTTTTGAGTTAGATGTTTAGTTGGGGGTTTTTTGTATTGGATTCAATTATAGCCACTGATATGTGGAATATATGATTGAATTTGTCATCCAGTAGATGTAGTGTGGTTAGGGTTTTTTGTACTGGATTAATTTATAGGCAGTTATATGTAGAATCTGTGATTGAATTATCCAGTGGATGTAGTGGTTAGGGTTTTCTAATTAGATGTTTAGTTAGGTTATTTATATTAGAATCTGGATTGCTGCATGTACTCAGATTCTGTTATGTGCTATATATTTTTTTAGATTTGTTGTGCATATTCCCTAAATTAATTGTTGAAATGAACATGATACGTTCATAACTAGTGCACAATTTCGAAATAGTTAGGAACTTCACTTCATTATCCATAAACTAAAATAACTAGTGCAAAATTTCAAAATAGTCAGCATGATCTAAAATTTTAGTTTGACCAAGCTATCATTGTAGAATGCTTGATCTTTGGATAATTTTAGGTCAAATTACATTTTAGGTTATTAGAAGCACATTGCAGATTGCTTGACCTTTGCATACTGTGTTATATGTAGTTAGTAGTATAATTGAATTAATTACTTATATTGCAGAATGAGGAAGCTGCTGGCAATAATAGGAAGCTGGACATCGCTGGGTTCAACGACCCGTCTGATTCTGACGACGACGAGGAGGTAACCCCAAGCTGTTTTTTGTCTGTTTATTAATCTGTGTGAGATGTTGTTCGTTGATGATGCCCTATATGAATGGGCTATTATGTTTGTTTGTTCATTAAATTCCAGTAAATGGCAATTATCTGATGTTTGTTAATTACATTACTCTAAATGGGAAGTATGTATTTATGCAAATCATTTGTATGTGCAGTACAACTCTGGAGATGAGGTGGAAGAGTGGAACCACAAGTCCTTCATTGAGAAAGAAGCCAACAAGATCAGCGAGAAGGGGAAGGCGGCGTACTACAAGTAGGGCAAGTTCAGGTGCCCATACTGCACCACTAAGCCAATTCCCAAGGATGGGATCTATGAGCACCTTATGTCGCATGCACGCGGATTAAAGACGAGTGGGAGGGACATGAAGATCGGGGCAGAGCATGCAGCCCTCCTCAAGGCTATGGGTCCCATCTAGTCACCCTCTGTGAAGCTGGTACTGGTACTAATCATCAGTATAGTTGGTGATGTTAACTTTTGCGCTAGTATGGTTGTGAACTGTGAAGAATCTGGAAGGTGGGAAGTGTTTGTGAACTGTTAAGTAGTATGGCAAACTCTTAAGTAGTATGGCAGACTCTTAAGTATGACAGAGACTTAATTAATCTAGTATGTCTCTGAAGTATATCAACTGTCTAGATGCCGGCCAGCTATGCTTTGTTGCAGTGTTTATATTCTGATGCTGCAATCATCACAGTAGGTGCTTCAATGTTGCTTGACTGATGAGACATGCTGCATACAGTGGGCATGTGCTTGGTAATGGTGTGTGCAAAGAACAAGCCTTATCTACATAGGATAGATAGTGAAAAACATGGACTGGAAGTTTTCATAAGTTAGCATGATCGAATCTTCCATTACAAATATATTATATAATTTAGAAAATGTTGAAAATCATTTTTTTGTCAATGCACAAGAAGGAAAGAGATCTGGGAATTCTCCATCGTACCCATGATCAGCAAAGAATAAAGGGGCAGTTGATCCTACTTAATTAAGTACTAAGATACCCTGGCCCATGCATTAGTCACAAGTACCCCATATGTCCTATTTTTAGCAAAGTCATGCTAAAATTCACGGAAAATTTCAGCATGACCTTTGCTGAAAATAGGACATATGGACTACCCGAATTTTCCGAAATGGAAGTTAATCGACATTCCAACAATCTCAAGGGCCTCTCGAGGTACCTGCAAAATCATCATGACACGATGGTCGGAGACAAAACCCAGCAAAAATTTGGATGGAGTGCATCGGGCTTTCAACTCCACTTTAGACTATTCAAATTCCAGTTTGCATAAGCTTGAGCATATCATTCCAAATAGATGTGTATAGCTTGCAAAAGCATATATTGTCTGGTACTGAAGCTTCATAAAGAAACATATAGAGCATTACTAAGAAACATACTGGGTTTCAAAGAGCATTAATTACTAAGAAGCAGTAATATACAAGTATAAAACAGAGTTGTGCCAAACGTAATCAAACGACAGCTTCTAGTACTCTTAAATGATCTACAGTTTGCTCCTCGTCATACACTCGCTTCTTAAAACCCAGTACACAACTTTCAGAAATCAACAGATATCATTTGCTTCCGCAGTTACGTCATGAAACAATCTGATATCATTGGACAGAAAATCATTAAGACAAAGGAGATGCAGTGTGCATTTAAGTAAAGAAAATGGAACGGAGGTACATAGCTGAAGCACATAAGTAGAGCTGTACAGCACATAAGTAGCAGAGGCATACCCATTGCCATAGCATAAATAAAATGACATGCTAGAGAAGATGGAACATTCAGAATTTAGATGGTGTATGTGCCTTCAAATCATAATGTAAATGAGGCCTTGTAGGGTTGATGGTGAATGCCATGTTGATTGAATTAACTAGTCAACTCACGTGACATAGGAGGATGGCCTTTACAAAATATTACGGTTTTAAGATAGAAAACAGTAAACCAGTCATGGGGGTTAAAACTGGTCATTAGTTGGGGTACTCGAAATCATGTCCTGCGCTATTGGCTTACTTTTCTAGCGGACGAGAATTACTGCATTAGATAATTTCAACAATAATTGAAGCAAGCTTGACATTTGGTCCCATGACATATATATTTAAATCTGACAGCTTCAGCATCAGCAATCGAGGTGCTGACCACGCCACCATCCACCAATACACTTTTTCCTAGAAAGATTTACGAATCGTTCCACGTCGACTTATTCAACCGTGAAGGATGACTTTGTATTCCAATCAAGTCTTGCAGTTTCTACTTGTCCCCGTTCTACATCACAACCTTTTATAAGCTCCTCCCCTTGTCCTCTCTAACATGTCGATGTAAAAAATACATACTATAATTTTTCTTTCCAATGCATACATGCTATCCTATCATTTAGAGGTACCTTCCGCCGTTCTTTTCTTTATATGCCCCTCCATTTTTTCAATCAAAATGAGCAATGCCAACTGCGGCAAAGGTGGCAAAGAAGAGTGAGAAACTGTAGTATGCCCCGTCTCTACATGCATTATTGAAAATATAAAATCCAGATATAATGTAGTTATTAAACAATACATTAATAATGCATCGATCAGATATACTGTAGATTACAAATGACAGTCAACTTATAGAGAATTTAACTATTGGCTTACTTTCCTAGCGGACGAGATCCGATAATTTAGAAAGAAGATTGTTGAAACCGGGTAGTTACAATACTAAGCTGCTCTCGCAGACCACAGAAATCCGATCGATGCAGGATACTCTTGGGCGCTGGCTTGCAAAATCCAGTACACAACTCAAGGACTCGACGGACTTGAACTACCGGAGACAATAGAGACAGCACGGAGGTCCGGAACTGAAGCAGCAAAACAAACACACCGATACAGCGAGACAGACAGATAGGGACATGGTCCAGGGCGATATCGAGCAGCAATCGCTCATTCAATATGTACTAGGAAGCATCGACTGATCTAACCGAGTCAAAATCCATGGAAATCGGACCCAAAATCGACCATCCATCCGCCAGCCGTGCTCCGGTTGGTGGGCGCACGAGCGTCGCGGCCGAGGGAGGAGGCGAGAGGGGGAGGAGATGATGATGCACTTACCCACGCGGGCGGGGCAGCGGAGGAGAAGCGGGTGGTGAGCGAAGCGTGCGTCGTCGACCTCTTCAACGTCGCCGGAGCGGGGGCGGAATAGGTGCCTGCCTGCCTCACTGCCTGCGCGCAGCCGAGACGTTAGCGAGCGAGGAGGAAGGGAGGTGGAAGCGGGGGGGCACGAGCGAGATGAGGACTCACCTACGACAAAGCGGTGTAGGGTTGCAGGCTCCGGTGGCGGCGCTCGGGGGAGAGGCGGCGCCCGGGGTGGAGGTGGGGCTCGGGGGGGAGGCGGCGCTCGAGGGGGAGGAAGGGGAGGATGGGGAGAGGGAGGCGGTGGGGGCGCGTGGGCGGCTACGACGCAGTGGGTCGGGGCAGCGGCAGCGGCGCGGTGGAGGGAGGGACGGGGGTCGGGGCAGCGCGAGGAGAGGGACGAAATGGGATATGGCGAGCGAGGGCGAGGGAGAGAGGCCAGAGGTATGAATGGGGGCAGAATACTAATGGCGCACCTCCCCCTCGTGCGCCATAAGTACATCTATTCTAATGGCGCACCTCCCCCATGGTCCGCCACTAGTATTATTTTTTTATTTCTGTTCAAGCCCACAGGTTTTCTACTACCAAACTCTATCTACATCAAACCTCATCTACTAGACCGACTGGTCAGCACGCAGCGCACACACCAGGAGGTCCTGGGTTCGATTCCCAGCCTCCCCAATTTTTTTATGCATTTTTTTCCTTTGCACATATCTTTTTATCCATGCATCCAAATATAACATGTCACAAATGCTAGATGCTGAGAATATCATATAGAAAAATAATATGCAGTTTGTTGCCATGTGATACGTCCAAAACGTATCTATAATTTCTGCTTGCTCCATGCCTCTTTTGTGTGATATTGCTATGATATTTATGCACTTCCATACACTTTTGATCATATTTGGACTAACCTATTAACTCAGTGCACCCCAGTGCCAGTTTCTGTTTTCTGCTGTTTTTGTATTTCAGGTTTTCCCATTACGTAAATTGCCAGAAAAATTCCGGCAAAAATATATAAAAAATCAGCGTTCCGGAAGCTTCCATGCGGCCAAAGTAGGGCCGGAGGGGGGCCACAGGGGCTCCAGGCGCCCAGAGGGCGCGGCCCCCCTCCTGGCCGCCGCGCCTGGCCGCCTGGGCCCCCCTTAGCTCCGCTGGCGCCCCCTTTTGGCATATATTTACCCCGCGTCCCGAAACCCTCAAGGACGGAACCCTTTTCGCGATCTCATCTCGGTTCCGCCGCCGCCGCGCTTCCAAGATCGGGAGCACCAGGAGAACTCTTCCTGGCACCCTGCCGGAGGGGAGGATCACCACCGGGAGCTTCTCCACCACCATGGACGCCTCCCAGATGAGTTGTGAGTAGTCTCCCTTGGACCATGGGTCCATGACCGGTAGCTATGTGATGTTCTCCTCCCCTCTTTGTTCTTCACCGATTAGACCTCGTGAGCTGCCCTACATGATCGAGGCACATATGAAATCCTTATGCTGTTGCTATGATGAGTTTGCTGGGATCTGATGGATTATGAGATTATGTTCCGATTGTGTGTGAGTAATATATTTGATTCACCTCTTTTATATTTATGTTCTTGAGTAATTCTTGCATGTTCTCCGTTGCTGTTTATTGCTTTGGCCAAGTAGTAGGTAGTAACTCCAAGAGGGAACGTTATGCTTGATTGTGGGTTCATGCCCCTCGATGACTAGCTTGAGTGATAGAAACATGAGTCTAGGGGATGTGTTGTTGCCACAAGGGGGAAAACAACGGTGCTTGTACTTGCGGGTGCAAGGATTGTTTACTTTACGCAAAGTTCTTTTAATGCAGTTGTCTGTTGCTTTGAGTTTACACTATGGGTGGGACTCGCAACTTAATACCAGCGAGATGTTCTGGATAGATATCTCAAGGTGGATGATTAGTAGTAGATGCAGATGGATTTCGGTCTACTTGCCTTGGCGTACCGCCCATGCTTTGAGCCTCTACCTTTCTTGCAGCATAGTTAGCATTGGTTTGCGCACATAATCCTGTCAATTGCCCAGCTGTAATTTGTTTACCTCGCTTAGCTGTTTTATCGTCTTTTGGGAGAGAGACATCACTAGTGAACATCATGGAACCCCGGTCCATGATACCATCACTGATCACACCCGCTATTTATTTCCTGTTCTTATTTACTAGTTGCAGTCATACCTATCACTATTATCTCTTGTGTTTGATCCTTTGTAAACGACAAGGTCGGAGGGATTGACAACCTCTCTGTACTCGTTGGGAGCAAAGTTATTTGTATCTGTGTGCAGGTCCTGTCAATTGCTAAGTTGCGCCGTTAGCAGTTGACACCTTCTTGTTGACCCTCGGAGTCTCACGGGATTCGATCCTTGGTATCTTTGCCAAGGGAAAACTACCGCTACACTGCATCTCAAACCTTCCACTTGGGGTAACCAACGAGGGGCGAGAAGCCATCAAGCAAAGTTTTCTGGCGCCGTTGCCGGGGACTCCACTCTTCAAGATAGGGGAGTTGCATGCTATCTGTTACCTTTGCTTATTAGTCTTGTTAGTTTACCTTTCAGTTTTTGCTTTAGTTCCCTTTATCAAAAATCACAAAAATAGTTATCTTGCTTGCTTGCTGCTATGGGTTCCACCGAGAACACCAAGTTGTGTGACTTCACTAGTCATAACAACGATGACTTTATCTGCACGCCTATTACTACACCTGCCACTTCAGCACCTTCTTATGAAATTAAACCTGCTTTACTGAACTTAGTTATGAAAGATCAATTCTCCGGTGCTGGAGATGATGCTGCTTTGCACTTAAATAATTTTTTTGAACTCTGTGATATGCAAAAGTACCAAGAAATAGATGGTAATATTGTTAAGCTTAAGCTTTTTCCTTTCTCCTTGAGAGGAGGAGCTAAAATTTGGTTTCAATCTTTGCCTAGAAATAGCATAGATTCTTGGGACAAGTGCAAGGATGCCTTTATTGGGAAGTACTATCCACCTGCTAAAATTATCCAACTAAGGAGTAACATAATGAATTTCAAACAATTGGATAACGAACACGTTGCCCAAGCTTGGGAACGCATGAAATCTCTTGTCAAGAACTGCCCTACTCATGGTTTGACTACTTGGATGGTTATCCAAACTTTTTATGAAGGCTTGAACTTTACCTCCCGGAACTTGTTAGATTCGGCCGCGGGAGGAACCTTTATGTCAACTACACTTGGTGCTGCCACGAAGCTTCTCGATGAGATGATGACCAATTATTCCTAATGGCACACCGAACGCGCTCCAACAGGTAGGAAGGTAAACTTTGTCGAGGAGATTTCCTCCCTAAATGAAAAAGTTGACTTGATCATGTCTCTACTTTCCAAGCAATCTTCTATTGATCCTCGTGATGTTCCTTTAAATTCTTTGATTGCTCAAGAACAAGTAGATGTGAACTATATCTCTAGAAACAATTTCAATAACAATGCTTATAGGAGTAATTTTGGTAGCAACCCTAGACCGTTCCCCTCTAATTCCTATGGGAACAACAATGCTTATCCTAGCACCAAGAACTCCACTTCTGAACTAGAGATTATGCTTAAAGATTTCATCACTACCCAAAAAGCCTTCAATAAGAGTGTAGAAGAAAAACTAGCCAAACTAGATGATCTCTCTTCGAAGGTAGACAATTTAGCCCATGAGGTAGAGTTGCTTAAAATTAGAACTTCCCCTCTTGAGGAGAGGAAGACCACTCCTATGAATGCTATTCAAGTGCAAATTAATGAAAACATTAGGATGTTGGCTAAACTTAAAGAGAGATCGGCTAGAGAAAAGGAGGAAGATGATAGAATTAAGAACCTTCCTACCCACCACACTGTTGCTACTATTCAAGTTGCTGACGATATCCAAACTCTTAGCACCCAATGCACTCCTGGTCCCATTGGACCTATTAATGGTGATGCTATGACCTCAACCGTAGAAACTCCTATGACCATAGAAACTACCAAACAAGTGAGCCTAAAGGACACCACTACCACTTTACTTGATAGTAGTGACCTTGATTTTGATAATTGCACCCTTTCCAAAGTTATTGATTTCCTTCATAAGATGTCTAGAGATCCCCGCACTAGCACACTCAATCTTGCCTTCACCGAGCATATCACTAATGCTCTCATCAAAGCTAGGGAGGAGAAACTTAGGGTAGAAGCCTCCATACCTAGAAAGCTAGAAGATGGTTGGGATCTATGATTAAAATTAAGTTGAATAACTTCTATTGCTATGCTTTATGTGATGTTGGAGCTAGTACCTCCATCATGCCCAAAAGAATATATGATATGCTTAAATTGAAACCTTTTGATTCTTGTTCTTTTGGTGTTCGTCTTGTTGATTCTTCCATAAAGAAACCCTTGGGGAGGATCGACGATGTTCTTATCATTGTCAATGACAATTATGTTCCCGTTGATTTTACTATTATGGATATTGAATGTGAACCTTCTTGTCCAATTATTTCGGGACGTCCTTTTCTTCGCACCGTTGGTGCTATCATTGACATGAAAGAGGGGAATATAAAATTCCAATTTCCTCTCAAGAAAGGGATGGAACACTTCCCTAGAAAGAGGATTAAGTTACCTTTTGAGTCCGTTATACGGGCTAGCTATTCTTTTACTCTTGATAAAACTTGATCTCTTCGCATTATGCCTAGCTTAAAGGCATAAAAGAAAGCGCTTTTGGGAGGCAGCCCACAATGAATAAAGTTTTATTTTGCTTTTGTTGTGTCTTGATGTTTGTTACTACAGTAGCATCATCATTGTATCTTTACTTTTCAGCTTTGTGCCAAGTTTAGCCTCTGATTGCAAGAAAGTTCAAAAGTTGTGACGTGCTGTCCAGGAAACAGATTCTGTCCTTGGACAGAAAAAATCGTATAAAATCACCAGATCATCTTTTTGGTCTGAATTCTTTCGACAGCGTGCTCTATACAATTGGATTTCGGGCGTCTGTTCTGAGTTTTTTGGTTTGAGTTGCAGAAGTGCCCCGAAAAAATTATTTACTACCTGCTGGTCTGTTTTTCACAGATTATGTCCTGTTTTGCCTTTTCTTCGTTTTGCAAACCTTGAGCTTGCTTTTTCTTTGCAAAAACCTTTTGGCAATCTTGAGAAACAGTAGACCTTCAAGATTATCCTTATTTCCAGCAAGGAAAAATTATTTTATTATGGGTACTAACCTCGCTAATCAGATTATGATGAGTTATGTATGAAGGGAGTTTTCAATTGTGCGAGGGAAGATGATAAAAAGATTCAGGAGTGTCAAACGCTCAAGCTTGGGGATGCCCCCGTGCACCCCCAAGAAATATTCAAGAATACTCAAGCGTCTAAGCTTGGGGATGCCCCCGTGCATCCCCTTCTCCATCAACAATTATCAGTTCGTCTTTCGTTCCACTATATTTTAATCACTTCATGTGTTATGTGCTATGCTTGGAGCGTCTTGCTTTTAGTTTCCTTTTTAGTTTTCTTTAGCTTTGCTTGCTGTTCATAACGAGTTAGAACCCATCTTTCTTTGTGTGGGAGAGAAACACGCTCCACTTCAACCTAGAACACAACATAGGATTTTTCATGTTTATCTTTGCTATGTATGTTCTTTGTCTTTCAATAGCTACTGTCATGTTCAGCTCTTAGTTTTCATGCTTTTATTTTTAAAGAGCTTTTGTTTAGTTGGTCGCTGGAACTCTCTTGAGTTATCATGCTTATCTTGTTAAGAGAGTTGGCTTATGTTGCACTGGTTGATATGTCTATGATAAAAATGCTATGTGCATAATGGTGCTTAGTAGTACATGTTTTCTTATGGTTAGTCTCAAATAGCTGGGGGGTTCTTAATGTGTTATTGAAGTACCAACATGATTTGTTTGCCTATGATGTCGTATGGTTTAGTGTTATCTTCCTCCAAGAATTTATTTTGATTGACTTGGCATATGCTCACGCATATTTAAGACTGTAAAGAAAGTCTATCAAGCCTTGATGATCTTTAATTTCTGAGTAGCGATATAACTTCCATGCCCGATTCAATGTTGCTTTGTCGCTCTACATGATTATGGCCGTCATTGCTCTTTTAGTTGGTCGCTCCCAGTCTTTTGCTAACCTTCGCCTGTACTAAGCGGACTGACTGCGTGTGCATCCAAAATCCTTTAAAACCAGTTATGCCATATGAGTCCACCATACCTTCCTATACATGGTATTTACCTGCCATTCCTAACGAAGACTATCTTGTACCATCTCGAAATTATTCAAAAAAGAATTTCTCTTTTGTGCCTCTGTTTTAGCTCATGAGGAAGTAGTAGTTAATTCATGATCTTTTTAAGTTGGACAAGTTTCACCCCGGGATTGCATGTCTAATCTGCAAACCCCTAATACGAGAAGGAACTGGCAAAGAGTGCGCCCGGCTCATTAAAAAATATACAACAAACAAACCCTCCTTCACGCTTTGTTCATGAGAAATCAGAAAACTTTGGCAGTGATAAACAAAGGAGATTAAGGGGATGTTATCGTCCTCGTGCGGGAGCCGTTCCTCGAAACTTGTCCAACTCGAGAAGTAATTGAGTTATCTACTAGCATTCGTTGACGAAATATGCATATCCCAAAAATAATTTTTACCTCTGTTTTTAAAAACCAAGAGCTCTGGTACATGTTTAGTTTTTGTTTCCGACCACGGGTTTTCAACCTTGCCATCAAAAGCCACGGTTCGAGAGTCTCCACCTTCTTTCTTTAAAGCACCAACTATTGAGAGCATGATTGTCATTCTGAGTGTAATGTGCATTGTCCCAAAGTACCATTGTCTTTTGCATGATTATGATATCGTTTATTCTGAAATCATTGTATCTAGTCGTCACTTAAACTTCGGAGGTGCCCCTGCATTTATGTTTTGCTTCACTAAAGGGGCAAGCGAGGTATCACTTTGTCATGTTTGCACACCATGCTCACTACAAATCTATTGAGTGTTTCAGTATCATATTGTAAAACCTTCAGTTCTTTGTGATATTCTCATGAGGCAACTTAATTACTAAAGATTCATTTTCTCAGTAAGCATTTGTCATGTGACTGTGAAAAGTTCTTATATGGTTGATAGCATGTCACCACAGAAATTATGCTTGTTATCATTTACCTACTCGAGGACGAGCAGGAATTAAGCTTGGGGATGTTGATACGTCCAAAACGTATCTATAATTTCTGCTTGCTCCATGCCTCTTTTGTGTGATATTGCTATGATATTTATGCACTTCCATACACTTTTGATCATATTTGGACTAACCTATTAACTCAGTGCACCCCAGTGCCAGTTTCTGATTTCTGCTGTTTTTGTATTTCAGGTTTTCCCATTACGTAAATTGCCAGAAAAATTCCGGGAATAAAAAATCAGCGTTTCGGAAGCTTCCATGCGGCCAAAGTAGGGCCGGAGGGGGGGGGGCACAGGGGCTCCAGGCACCCAGAGGGCGCGGCCCCCCTCCTGGCCACCGCGCCAGGCCGCCTGGGCCCCCCTTAGCTCCGTTGGCGCCCCCCTTTGGCATATATTTACACCGCGTCCCTAAACCCTCGAGGACGGAACCCTTTTTCACGATCTCATCTCTGTTCCGCCACCGCCGCGCTTCCAAGATCGGGAGCACCAGGAGAACACTTCCCGGCACCCTGCCGGAGGGGAGGATCACCACTAGGAGCTTCTCCACCACCATGGACGCCTCCCGGATGAGTTGTGAGTAGTCTCCCTTGGACCATGGGTCCATGACCAGTAGCTATGTGATGTTCTCCTCCCCACTTTGTTCTTCACCGATTAGACATCGTGAGCTGCCCTACATGATCGAGGCACATATGTAATCCTTATGCTGTTGCTATGATGAGTTTGCTGGGATCTGATGGATTATAAGATTATGTTCAGATTGTGTGTGAGTAATATATTTGATTCACCTCTTTTATATTTATGTTCTTGAGTAATTCTTGCATGTTCTCCGTTGTTGTTTATTGCTTTGGCCAAGTAGTAGGTAGTAACTCCAAGAGGGAACGTTATGCTTGATTGTGGGTTCATGCCCCTCGATGACTAGCTTGAGTGACAGAAACATGAGTCTAGGGGATGTGATGTTGCCACAAGAGGGAAAACAACGGTGCTTGTACTTGCGGGTGCAAGGATTGTTTACTTTACGCAAAGTTCTTTTAATGCAGTTGTCTGTTGCTTTGAGTTTACACTATGGGTGGGACTCGCAACTTAATACCAGCGAGATGTTCTGGATAGATATCTCAAGGTGGATGATTAGTAGTAGATGCAGATGGATTTCGGTCTACTTGCCTTGGCGTACCGCCCATGCTTTGAGCCTCTACCTTTCTTGCAGCATAGTTAGCATTGGTTTGCGCACATAATCCTGTCAATTGCCCAGCTGTAATTCGTTTACCTCGCTTAGCTGTTTTATCGTCTTTTGGGAGAGAGACGTCACTAGTGAACATCATGGAACCCCGGTCCATATTACCATCACTGATCACACCCGCTATTTATTTCCTGTTCTTATTTACTAGTTGCAGTCATACCTATCACTATTATCTCTTGTGTTTGATCCTTTGTAAACGACAAGGCCGGAGGGATTGACAACCTCTCTGTACTCGTTGGGAGCAAAGTTATTTGTATCTGTGTGCAGGTCCTGTCAATCGCTAAGTTGCGCCGTTAGCAGTTGACACCTTCTTGTTGGCCCTCGGAGTCTCACGGGATTCGATCCTTGGTATCTTTGCCAAGGGAAAACTACCGCTACACTGCATCTCAAACCTTCCACTTGGGGTAACCAACGAGGGGCGATAAGCCATCACCATGTTAACAACATTTTAAATGTTGTTTGATATTTATTTGTGTTTAAATATGTTCAAACTTGTTTAAATCATAACTAAATATCCATAGCTCCAAATTTGACAAACTTTATATGCTTTTGGGAGTAACATATAACCAAGCACAACTAGTCTTTTTTTTTGATTTTTAGTTGCATTCATTTGTGAATTGATAAAACATTTATGAATATGAAAAAATATCATCAAATTTGAAAAAATATTCATGAATTCAAAAAGTGCCCATGAAAAAACATTTATGAATATGTCGAAATACAATCGAGAAATGAAGGCTACAATTTAAATATAATCAATCTTAGCTAGCTATCTGTTCACAATCTTCTTGCCCTTCTTTTTCGCAAATGGAGTTCTTCTCTTGAACGGACGTCCTTTAGGTAGGGTGGTCCTGCTTCTTCTTGTGGTGTATGGCACTTCATCGTCGTCGTCATGTTCCATCTTCGGGTCGCCGTACTTGTCGAAGTCTTGCTCATTGGCGACTCCATCCATTCCGATGATCTTCCTTTTGCCTCTCCTCACGACAACACGACTGGGCTTTGATGGGTCGGTAATGAAGAAGCATTTGTCCACTTGGGAAGCCAGTACCCATGGCTCATTTTTCACGGTGACGTTTGCGCCCGCGGTCTTGGATTTGGCTTCCGATATAACCATGGTGGTGAAACACCGGTCTTCTTTTAGGACGCTCTTGGCCCATCTGACACGGAACATCGGGACGTTCTCTCCAGCGTAGCTCAGCTCCTAGATCTCTTCGATCCTTCCGTAGTATCTGTCCTTGTCGTTACCGGTGTTGGATTTCATCGTTACCCCGGAGTTCTGATAACCATCGCTCTTCATGTCCTTGTCCTCGGTGTAGAACGTGTACCCGTTGATATTGTACGCCTCATAGGTCATCAGGTTGTGCTCGGCGCCCTGTGACAAGGCGAATATGAGATTTTCTTCTGCGGAAGAATCCTCATGTAAAGGGTACAACAGAAGCTTCTCCTTGAACCAACGCGTGAAACATGAGTTGTTGGAGCTTGAGGGAGAAAAAAGTGCATGTGCACGGTTGTTGGAGCTCGAGGGAGAAAAAATGATCTACAACATAAAGATAGCTTTCCCCCCTTACTTACCTATCAAAAAAAGGTAATTTAACCACTTAATTTTGATGAATCTATGGTGCAAATGAGGTGAGGAGGAGGAGGCAGCCGACACAAGCTTGGAGGAGGAGGTGGAGAGAATGAAGTGGGGAAAGTGAGTGTGTAGGTGTGGCTGTCCAAAATATCTAGCTGGTCCCACTTTACTAATGGCGCACCAGTCATCAATGCGCCATTAGTAACCAGTGTTACTAATGGCGCATTAATGGCTGGTGCGCCATTAGTAGTTTTGCAAAATAAAAATAAAAAAATTAGTACTGGCGCACTGAGTTAGAGGTGCCACCGTGCGCAATTAGTATGTCTGTAAAAATAAAAAAAAGAAGTTGCTACTAATGGCGCACCGAATATCTGGTGCGCCATTAGTATTCGTACACTAATAGCGCACCGACACATGGTGCGCCATTAGTATATACTAATGGCGCACCACATGTCTGGTGCGCCATTAGTGGCCATATCATCTATAGCCCTTTTCCTAGTAGTGCCTTTATAGCCACCCAGGTACGTTGTGACGTTAGGCACACCCAAAGTACTCCTACGGTATTCGGGAGTTGCACAACTTCATGGTCCAGGGAACAGATACTAGACATTGGAAAAGCTTTAGCATACGAACTACACGATCTTGAGCTAGGCTTAGAATTGGGTCTTGTGCATCACATCATTCTCCTAATGATGTGATCCCGTCATCAATGACATCCAATGTCCATGGTTAGGAAACCGTAACCATCTATTGACCAACGAGTTAGTCAACTAGAGGCTTACTAGGGACACATTGTGGTCTATGTATTCACACATGCATTACTGTTTCCGGATAATACAATTAAACCATGAACAATATACAATTATAATGAACAAGGAAATATAATAATAACCATTTTATTATTGCCTCTAGGGCATATTTCCAACAGTCTCCCACTTGCACTAGAGTCAATAATCTAGTTACATTGTGATGAATCGAACACCCATAGAGTTCTGGTGTTGATCATGTTTTGCTCGTGGAAGAGGTTTAGTCAACGGATCCGCGGCATGCAGATCCGTATGCACTTTACAAATATCTATGTTTCCATCTTGAATATAATTTCGGATGGAGTTGAAACGGCGCTTGATGTGCTTGGTCTTCTTGTGAAACCTGGGCTCCTTGGCACTGGCAATAGCTCCAGGTTGTCACAGAAGAGAGTCATCGGGCTAGACGCGCTTGGAATAACTCCTAGGTCGGTGATGAACTCCTTCGACTCCTTCCTGCACTGCTTCGGAAGCAGCTATGTACTCCGCTTCACATGTAGATGTCGCCACGACGCTTTGCTTGCAACTGCACCAGCTGACTGCCCCACCATTCAAAATATACACGTATCCGGTTTGTGACTTGGAGTCATCCAGATCTGTGTCGAAGCTAGCATCGATGTAACCCTTTACGATGAGCTCTTCATCACCTCCATAAACGAGAAATATATCCTTAGTCCTTTTCAGGTACTTCAGGATGTTCTTGACCGCCGTCCAGTGTTCCATACCGGAATCACTTTGGTACCTCCCAACCAAACTTATGGCAAGATTCACATCAGGTCTGGTACACAGCATGGCATACATAATAGAACCTATGGCCGAGGCATAGGGGATGACACTCATCTTTTCTCTATCTTCTCCCGAGGTCGGGCATTGATCTGTGCTCAATATCATACCTTGCAATACAGGCAATAACCCTTTCTTGGACTAATCCATATTGAACTTCTTCAATATCTTGCCAAGGTATGTGCTTTGTGAAAGACCAATGAGGCATCTCAATCTATCTCTATAAATCTTGATTCCTAATATGTAAGCAGCTTCTCCAAGGTCCTTCATTGAAAAACACTTATTCAGGTAGGCCTTTATGCTTTCCAAGAATTCTACAACATTTCCCATCAGCAATATGTCATCCACATATAATATGAGAAATGCTACAGAGCTCCCACTCACTTTCTTGTAAATACGGGCTTCTCCCCAAGTCTATATAAACCCAAATGCTTTGATCACCTCATCAAAGCGAATGTTCCAACTCCGAGATGCTTGCACCAGCCCATAGATGGAGCGCTGGGGCTTGCATACCTTGTTACCATTTTTAGGATCGACAAAACCTTCCGGCTGCATCATATACAGTTCTTCCTTAAAGAAGCCATTAAGGAATGTCGTTTTGACGTCCATTTGCCATATCTCATAATCATAGAATGCGGCAATTGCTAACATGATTCAGACAGACTTCTTCATCACTACGGGAGAGAAAGTCCCGTCGTAGTCAATTCCTTGAACTTGTCGATAACCTTTAGCGACAAGCTGAGCCTTATAGATGGTCACATTACCATCCGCGTCAGTCTTCTTCTTAAAGATCCATTTATTTTCTATGGCTTGCCGATCATCGGGCAAGTCAACCAAAGTCCATACTTTGTTATCATACGTGGATCCTATCTCGGATTTCATGGCTTCAAGCCATTTGTTGGAATCCGGGCCCACCATCGCTTCATCATAGTTCGAAGGTTCACCATTGTCTAACAACATGATTTCCAGGACAGGGTTGCCGTACCACTCTAGTGCGCAACGTGTCCTTGTGGACCTACGAAGTTCAGCAGTAACTTGATCTGAAGCTTCATGATCATTATCATTAACTTCCTCTCTTCCTGCGCTGCGCTACTTTCCAGTTCGGAAGGGGTGACAATCACCTCATCAAGTTCCACCTTCCTCCCACTTACTTCTTTCGAGAGAAACTCTTTCTCTAGAAAGGATCCATTCTTGGCAACAAAGATCTTGCCTTCGGATCTGAGGTAGAAGGTATACCCAATAGTTTCCTTAGGGTATCCTATGAAGACTCATTTTTCTGATTTGGGTTCAAGCTTTTCAGGTTGAAGTTTCTTGACATAAGCATCACATCCCCAAACTTTGAGAAATGACAACTTAGGTTTCTTCCCAAACCACAGTTCACACGGTGTCGTCTCAACGGATTTAGATGGTCCCCTATTTAAAGTGAATGCGACGGTCTCTAAAGCATAACCCCAGAATGATAGCGATAAGTCGGTAAGAGACATCATTGATCGCACCATGTCCAATAGAGTACGATTACGATGTTCGGATACACCATTACGTTGAGGTGTTCCAGGCGGCGTCAATTGTGAAACAATTCCACATTTCCTTAGTTGCGTGCCAAATTCGTGACTTAAATATTCTCCTCCACGATCTGATCGTAAGAACTTTATTTTTCTGTCACGTTGATTCTCAACCTCATTCTGAAATTCCTTGAACTTTTCAAAGGTCTCAGACTTGTGTTTCATCAAGTAGACATACCCATATCTACTTAAGTCATTAGTGAGGGTGAAAACATAATGATAGCCACCGCGAGCTTCAACACTCATTGGATCGCATACATCAGTATGTATGATTTCCAATAAGTTGGTTGCTTGCTCCATTTTTCCGGAGAACCGAGTCTTGGTCATCTTGCCCAAGAGGCATGGTTCGCACGTGTCAAATGATTCATAATCAAGAAACTCCAAAAGTCCATCTGCATGGAGCTTCTTCATACGTTTGACACCAATATGACCAAGGCGGCAGTGCCACAAGTATGTGGGACTATCATTATCAACCTTACATATTTTGGCATCCACACTATAAATATGTGTAACATCACGCTCGAGATTCATTAACAATAAACCATTGACCAGTGAGGCATGACCATAAAACATTTCTCTCATATAAATAGAACAAGCATTATTCTTAGATTTAAATGAGTAGCCATCTCGCATTAAACGAGATCCAGATACAATGTTCATGCTCAAAGTTGGTACTAAATAACAATTATTGAGGTTTAACACTAATCCCGAAGGTAGATGCAGAGGTAGCGTGCCGACGGCGATCACATCGACCTTGGAACCATTCCCGACGCGCATCGTCACCTCGTCCTTCGCCAGTCTCCGCTTATTCCGCAGCTCCTGCTTTGAGTTACAAATGTGAGCAACTGCACCGGTATGAAATACCCAGGAGGTACTACGAGCGCTGGTAAGGTACACATCAATAACATGTATATCACATATACCTTTTACATTTCCGGCCTTCTTATCTCCTAAGTATTTGTGACAATTCCGCTTCCAGTGACACGTTCCCTTGCAATAAAAGCACTCAGTCTCACGCTTGGGTCCATTCTTTGGTTCTTCCCGGCAACTGGCTTACCGGGCGCAGCAACTCCTTTGTCGTCCTTCTTGAAGTTCTTCTTACCCTTGTCTTTCTTGAACTTAGTGGTTTTATTCACCATCAACACTTGATGTTCCTTTTTGATCTCCACCTCCGCTGACTTCAGCATTGAATACACCTCGGGAATGGACTTCTCCATCCCTTGCATATTGAATCATCACAAAGCTCTTGTAGCTAGGTGGGAGTGACTGAAGGATTCTGTCAACGACCGCGTCATCTGGGAGATTTAAGTCCCAACTGAGACAAGCAGTTGTGCAACCTAGACATTTTGAGTATATGTTCGCTGACAGAACTATTCTCCTCCATCTTATAACTGTAGAACTTGTCAGAGATTTCATATCTCTCGACTCGGGCATGAGCTTGGAAATCTATTTTCAGCTCTTGGAACATCTCATATGCTCTGTGTTGCTCAAAACGCTTTTGGAGCCCCGATTCTAAGCTGTAAAGCATGCCGCACTGAACCAGGGAGTAATCATCACTACGCGACTGCCAGGCGTTCATAACGTCTTGAGTTGCTGGGAAAACGGGTGCATCACCTAGCGTTGCTTCAAGTACATATGCTTTGTTGGCAGCTATAAGGATGATCCTCAAGTTACGGACCCAATCCGTATAGTTGCTACCATTGTCTTTCAGCTTTGTTTTCTCTGGGAACGCGTTGAAGTTGAGGGCAACATTAGCGTGGGCCATTGGATCTACAAGACATATTGTAAAGATTTTAGACTATGTTCATGACAATTAAGTTCATCTAAACAAATTTAATGAACTACCACTCAGATAGACATCTTTCTAGTCATCTAAGGGATACATGATCCGAATCGACTAGGCCGTGTCCGATCATCACGTGAGACGGACTAGTCACCAACAGTGAACATCTTTATGTTGATCGTATCTTCTATACAACTCATGTTCGACCTTTCGGTCTTCCGTGTTCCGAGGCCATGTCTGTACATGCTAGGCTCATCAAGTCAACCCTAAGTGTATCGCGTGTGTAAATCAGGCTTACACCAGTTGTATGCGAACGTTAGGACCTATCACACCTGATCATCACGTGGTGCTTCAGAACAACGAACCTTAGCAACGGTGCACAGTTAGGGGGAACACAACTCTTGAAATTTTAGTGAGAGATCATCTTATTTACTACCGTCGTTCTAAGAAAATAAGATGTAAAACATGATAAACATCACATGCAATCAAATAGTGACATGATATGGCCAATATCATTTTGCTACTTTTGATCTTCATCTTCGGGGCTGCATGATCATCATTGTCACCGGCATGACACCATGATCTCCATCATCATGATCTCCAGCATCGTGTCTTTATGAAGTTGTCTCGCCAAACATTAGTTCTACTACTATGGCTAAAGGTTAGCAATAAAGTAAAGTAATTACATGGCGTTTTCAATGACACGCAGGTCATACAATAAAATAAGACAACTCCTATGGCTCCTGCCAATTGTCATACTCATCGACATGCAAGTCGTGATTCCTATTACAAGAACATGATCAATCTCATACATCACATATATATCATTCATCGCATCCTTTTGGCCATATCACATCACACGGCACATGCTGCAAGAACAAGTTAGACGTCCTCTAAATCTTGTTGCAAGTTTTTTACGTGGCTGCTATATGTTTCTAGCAAGAACGTTTCTTACCTACGCCAAAACCACAACGTGATATGCCAATTACTATTTACCCTTCATAAGGACCCTTTTCATCGAATCCGATCTGACTAAAGTGGGAGAGACAGACACCCGCTAGCCACCTTATGCAACTAGTGCATGTCAGTCGGTGGAACCTGTCTCACGCAAGCGTATGTGTAAGGTCGGTCCGGGCCGCTTCATCCCACGATGCCGCCAAATCATGATAAGACTAGTAGCGGCAAGTAAATTGACACTTTCTACGCCCACAACAATCTTGTATTCTACTCGTGCATAGTAACTACTCATAGACCTAGCTCATGATGCCACTGTTGGTGAGCGGTTCAGAAAATAAAAAAAAATTCCTACGCATCACCAAGATCTATCTATGGAGATTACTAGCAACAAGAGGGGAGTGCATCTTCATACCTTTGAAGATTGCGATGCAGAAGCGTTGCAAGAACGTGGTTGGTGGAGTCATACACGAAGCAATTCAGATCGCGGTCGAATTCGATCTAAGTGCCGAACAATAGCGCCTCCGCGTTCAACATATGTGCAGCCTGGTGACGTCTCCCGCGCCTTGATCCAGCAAGGGGAGAGGGAGAGGTCGGGGAAGACTCCGTCCAGCAGCAGCACAATGGCGTTGAGGTGGTGGAGGAGCGTGATACTCCAGTAGGGCTTCGCCAAGCACTGCGAGAGACGAGGAGCGAGAGGGGTAGGGCTGCGCCAAGAGAAGAGGAGACTCGTGCGTCTAGCAGCCCCGAAACCCCCACTATTTATAGGGGGGGTGGGGTTGCGCCCCCATCTAGGGTCCCCGCCTAGGGGTGGAGGCAGCCCCAGATCCCATCTTGGGGGGGGCGGCCCGGAGGGGGAGAGAGGGGGCGCCCCTAGGGTGGGCCTTAAGGCCCATGTGCACCTAGGGTTTGCCCCCTCTCCTCTCCCCTGCGCCCTGGGCCTTGGTGGGAGGCACAACAGCCAATCTAGGGGCTGGTCCCTTCCCACACTTGGCCCACGCAAACCTCTGGGGCTGGTGGCCCCTCCTGGTGGACCCCCGGAACCCTTTCAGTGGTCTTGGTACATTACCGATAACGCCCAGAACACTTCCGGTGACCAAAACGGGACTTCCCATATATAAATCATTACCTCTGGACCATTCCAGGACTCCGAACAACATTCGGTAACCACGTACTACATTCCCTATAACCCTAGCGTCATCGAACCTTAAGTGTGTAGACCCTACGGGTTCAGAAAGCATGCAGTCATGACCGAGACATATCTCCGGCCAATAACCAACAGCGGGATCTGGATACCCATGTTGGCTCCCACATGTTCCACGATGATCTCATCGGATGAACCATGCTGTCAAGGATTCAATCAATCACGTATACAATTCCCTTTGTCTAGCGGTATAGTACTTGCCCGAGATTCGATCGTCGGTATACTGATACCTTGTTCAATCTCGTTATGGCAAGTCTCTTTACTTGTTCCGTAACACATCATCCCATGACCAACCCCTTAGTCACATTGAGCTCATTACGATGATGTATTACCGAGTGGGCCCAGAGATACCTCTCCGTCATACGGAGTGACAAATCCCAGTCTCGGTTCGTGCCAAACCAACAAATGCTTTCGGAGATACCCGTAGTGTACCTTTATAGCCACCCAGTTACATTGTCACGTTTGGCACACCCAAAGTACTCCTACGGTATTCGGGAGTTGCACAACCTCATGGTCCAAGGAACAGATACTTGACATTGGAAAAGCTTTAGCATACGAACTACACGATCTTGTGCTAGGCTTAGAATTGGGTCTTGTCCATCACATCATTCTCCTAATGATGTGATCCCGTCATCAATGACATCCAATGTCCATGGTTAGGAAAACGTAACCATCTATTGATCAACGAGCTAGTCAACTAGAGGCTTACTGGGGACACATTGTGGTCTATGTATTCACACATGCATTACAGTTTCCGAATAATACAATTAAAGCATGAACAATAGACAATTATCATGAACAAGGAAATATAATAATAACCATTTTATTATTGCTCTAGGGCATATTTCCAACACGTATCTATAATTTATTATTGTTGCATGCTATTATATATTCCGTTTTGGATGTTTAATGAGCTTTATTATACACTTTTATATTATTTTTGGGACTAACCTACTAACCCAAGGCCCAGTGCAGATTGTTGTTTTTTGCCTATTTCAGTGTTTCGCTGAAAAGGAATACCAAACGGAGTCCAAACGGAATGAAACCTTCGAGAGAGTTATTTTTGGAATGATATCTTCACGAGAGACTTGGGGTACAAGTCAGAGAAGAAACGAGGTGCCCACGAGGGGGCATGGCGCGCCCAGGGGGGTAGGCGCACCCCCACCCTCATGGGCCCCACGTTGCTCCACCGACGTACTTTTTCCTCCTATATATGTCCACGTACCCTGAAAACATCGAGGCAACAGACGAAACCCTAATTCCACCGCCGCAACCTTCTGTTCCCGTGAGATCCCATCTTGGGGCCTGTTCCGAAGCCCCACCGGAGGGGGGATCGATCACGGAGTGCTTCTACATCAACACCACAACCTCACCGATGAGTTGTGAGTAGTTTACCGTAGACCATCGGGTCCATAGTTATTAGCTAGATGGCTTCTTCTCTCTCTTTGGATCTCAATACAAAGTTCTCCTTGATCTTCGAGGAGATCTATTCGATGTAATGTTTTTGCTGTGTGTTTGTCGAGATCCGATAAATTGTGGGTTTATGATCAAGATTACCTATGAACAATATTTGATTCTTTTCTGAAATCTTCTATGTATGATTATAATATCCTTGCAAGTCTCTTCGGATTATTGGTTTGGTTTGGCTTACTAGATCTATAGTTCTTGCAATGGGAGAAGTGTCTGGCTTTGGGTTCAATCTTGCGGTGTCCTTTCCCAGTGACAGCAGGGGCAGCAAGGCACATATAGTATGGTTGCCATCAAGGATAAAAAGATGGGTTTTATATCATATTGCTTGAGTTTATCCCTCTACATCATGTCATCTTGCTTAAAGTGTTACTCTGTTCTTATGAACTTAATACTATAGATGCATGCTTAAAGTGTTACTCTGTTCTTATGAACTTAATACTCTAGAAGCATGCTAGATAGCGGTCGATGTGTGGAGTAATCTCTACTCCTAATGTCTCAGTTGGTAGTCTCTGCTCACCGGTAAAATTTCGTCCCACCACTTTCGTCCGGGTTTTTTCGTAGGTTTTTTTCGTCTCCACTCACATACACATGCGCAAAAAGAAAACCACCCCCGCACGAAACTCCTCCTCTCGATCCGTGTCTCTCTAGCCGTCAAGGTGTCGACTGTCTCCCTTCTTGATCCGTGTCTCTCTAGCCGTCGAGGCGTCGACTGTCTCCCTTCTCTACCCACCGCCCACCGCCCTCGCCTCTCTTTGTCCCGATCTAGATGGCGCCTCCCACCTCGGCGAGGCGGCGGCCTTGAGCGCCGATAGCGCCGCATGTATCTCCAAAATCTCCTTCCTGCAGTCCTAGCCACCCCTCTCTATTTCCTCACAAACCCTAGGGCCTCCACACCACCACATCGCCCCCATCCCACCAATGGCCTAGCCCTAGATGGAGGCCACAGCTGCAACTACTTCCTCCTTCCTAACCCTTTCACGTTGATGCATCTTTTTCACTGTAGCTATGCGAGGCGTCTGGCATGGGTGCCGCGATGTCCAGTGGTTATTATGATCTCGTGATCCCATCCTCTTCTTCCCTCCGATCTCAGCGCCTTGGCCGACGCCGGCGACTCCTTGGCGCCCCGCCGCTGCCATCACATCTGAGGCGCCAGCCTGACCTCGGTCCACTAGAAGGAAGGTTTGGACCATCCCTCGAAGCCTTGCTCTGCCCCGATCTGCAAGAAAGGCAGGCAACATCGGGGATTGGAGAGAGGAGACTAAAGGAAGGAGGGTGATCGGGGATAGACGGGATGGTCTCGGTCCGGAGTAATACAAGAGAACGACAGCTGGAAGGATGGACGGTGTTGGATGGAGGGGAGAGTGGGAGAGACAGGGTTGGCATGAGGTAACTGCTACTTCTCAAGCTTGCGTTGTATTCTCTCGAAGAGGAAAGGGAGATGCAGCACAGTAGCGTAAGTATTTCCCTCAGTTTTTCAGAACCAAGGTATCAATCCAGTAGGAGACCACGCGCGAGTCCCTCGCACCTGCACAAACAAATAAGAACTTCGCAGCCAACGCGATAAGGGGTTGTCAATCCCTTTACGGTCACTTACGAAAGTGAGATCTGATAGAGATGATAGTTTGATATTTTTGGTTATAAGAACAAAAAGTAAAAGCGGAAAAAGTAAAGTAGGTGTAGATTGATATGTTGAGAATAGACCCGGGGGCCATAGTGTTCTCTAGTGGCTTCTCTCATGATAGCAATATTCTATGGCGGGTAAACAAATTACTATCGAGCAATTGATAGAAAAGCAAATAATTATGAGACTATCTAGGCATGATCATTATATATAGGCATCATGTGCGAGACAAGTAGACCAAAACGATTCTGCATCTACTACTATTACTCCACACATCAACCGCTATCCAGCATGCATCTAGTGTATTGAGTTCATAAGAACAGAGTAACGCCTTAAGCAAGATGACATGATGTAGAGGGATAAACTCAAGCAATATCATATAAAACCCATCTTTTTATCCTCGATGGCAACAATACATTACGTGCCTTGCTGCCCCTACTGTCACTGGGAAAGGACACTGCAAGATTGAACACAAAGCCAAGCACTTCTCCCGTTGCAAGAACTATAGATCTAGTAGGCCAAACCAAACCAATAATTCGAAGAGACTTGCAAGGATATTATAATCATACATAAAGAGTTCAGAGAAGAACCAAATATTTCTCATAGATAATCTTGATCATAAACCCACAATTCATCGGATCTCGACAAACACACCGCAAAAAGAGATTACATCGAATAGATCTCCTCGAAGACCGAGGAGAACTTTGTATTGAGATCCAAAGAGAGAGAAGAAGACATCTAGATACTAGCTATGGACCCGAAGGTCTGTGGTAAACTACTCACAACTCATGGTGAGGTGATGATGATGATGTAGAAGGTTACGGCGGTGGAACTAAGGTTTTCTCTGTTGTTCTGATGGTTTCGGGGTACGTAGGCATATATAGGAGGAAGGAGGGCACCGGGGGCCATACGAGTGATCCACGAGGCAGGGGGCGTGCCCTAGGGGGGCGCCCCCACCCTCGTGGGTGCCACGTGTGCCCTACTCCGTGGGTCTCAAGTCTCCCGTGCGTGATTTTCACCAAAAATATCACTCCCGAAGGTTTCATTCCGTTTGGACTCCGTTTGATATCCCTTTTCTGTAAAACCCTGAAATAGGCAAAAAACAGCAATCTGGACTGGGCCTTTTGGTAAATAGGTTAGTCCCAAAAATAATATAAAAGTGTATGACAAAGCCCATTAAACATCCAAAACATCATAAATAATAGCATGGAGCAATCAAAAATTATAGATACGTTCGAGACGTATCAAGCATCCCCAAGCTTAATTCCTGCTCGTCCTTGAGTAGGTAAATGATAAAAACAGAAATTTTTATGTGGAATGCTAACCAACATAGTTTTTCAATGTAATTCTCTTAATTGTGGCATGAATGTTCAGATCTTAAAGATTCAAGACAAAAGTCTTTATTGACATAAGAAACAGTAATACTTCAAGCATACTAACAAAGCAATCATGTCTTCTCAAAATACTATGGCTAAAGAAAGTTATCCCTACAAAATCATATAGTCTGTCTATGTTCCCTCTTCATCACACAAAATATTCATATCATGCACAACCCCGATTTTAGCCAAGCACTTGTTTTCATACTCTATTCTTTCAAACCTTTCAACTTCCATGCAATACATGAGCGTGAGCCATGGACATAGCACTATGGGTGGAATAGAGAAGTGGTTGTGGAGAAGACAAAAAGGAGGGAGATAGTCTCACATAAACTAGGCGTATCAACGGGCTATGGATATGCCCATCAATAGATATCAATGTGAGTGAGTAGGGATTGCCATGCAACGGATGCACTAGAGCTAAAAATGTATGAAAGCTCAACAAAAGAAACTAGTGGGTGTGCATCCAACTTGCTTGCTCATGAAGACCTAGGGCATTTGAGGAAGCCCATAGTTGGAATATACAAGCCAAGTTCTATAATGAAAATTCCCACTAGTATATGAAAGTGACTAAACATGAGACTCTCTATCATGAAGAACATGGTGCTACTTTGAAGCACAAGTGTGGAAAAAGATAGTAGCAATTGTCCCTTTTCTCTTTTCTCTAATATTTTTGGAGGGTATTTCTCTTTTTTTTATTAGCCCCTCTCTATTTTTTTGGGCCATCTCTTTTCTTTATTGGTCTTTCCTCACATGGGACAATGCTCTAATAATTATAATCATTGATTTACAACTTGATATTAGAACAAGCATGACTCTATATGAATGCCTCCGGCAGTGTACCGGGATGTGCAATGAATCAAGAGTGACATGTATGAGAAATTATGCATGGTGGCTTTGCCACAAATACGATGTCAACTACATGATCATGCTTGGCAATATGACAATATGATGCGTGTCATATGAACGGAATGGTGGAAAGTTGCATGGCAATATATCTCGGAATGGCTATGGAAATGCCATGATAGGTAGGTATGGTGGCTGTTTTGAGGAAGGATATATAGTGGATGTATGGTACCAGCGGAAGTTGCGCGGTACAAGAGAGGCTAGCAAAGGTGGAAGGGTGAGAGTGCGTATAATCTGTGGACTCGACATTAGTCATAAGAACTCATATACTTATTGCAAAAATTTACGAGTCATCAAACAAAGCAATCAACGCATGCTCCTAGGGGGAGGTTGGTAGGAGTTAACCATCGCGCGCCCCCGACCTCCACACAAAGGTTGACACTTTACAAATACCTGATGCTCTAACTTCGTCACATAGCGGTTCACCATATGTGCATGCTACGGGAATCACTAATCTTAACACAAGCATTTCTCAATTCCATAATAACTCCACTACCATGACTCTAATATCACTATCCTCATATCTCAAAACAATTATCAAGCATCCAACTTCTCATCATATTCAATGCACTTAGCGTGAAAGTTTTTACTACATTGATATTAGGTGTCTATCATGTGAAGACTAGTTTTATAGCCAAAGCACATTACCATGCTGTTTTAATATAATCTCAAATGGATATAAGTGAAGCATGAGAGTTCAACAATTTCTTCAAAATATTATCACCACCGTGCTCTAAAAGATATAAGTGAAGCACTAGAGCAAAAACTATTCAACTTAAAAGATATAAGTGAAGCACATAGAGTGTTCTATCAATTTCTAGGCCATATTTAACTCTCTCAAATAGGTGTGTCCAGCAAGGATAATTGTGGCAAACTAACAAGCAAAGACTCAAATTATACAAGACGCTCCAAGTAAAACGCATATCATGTGGTGAATAAAAATATAGCTCCGAGTATAGTTACCGATAGATGAAGACGAAAGAGTGGATGCCTTCCCGGGGCATCCCCAAGCTTAGGATTTTGGTTGTCCTTGAATTTTACCTTGGGGTGCCTTGGGCATCCCCAATCTTAGGCTCTTGCCACTCTTTGTTCCATAGTCCATCAAATCCTTACCCAAAAACTTGAAAACTTCACAACACAAAACTTAACAGAAAATCTCGTGAGCTCCATTAGTATAAGAAAGCAAACCACTACTCAAAAGTACTGCAATGAATTCATTCTTTGTTTATATTGGTGTTAAACCTACTGTATTCCAACTTCTCTATGGTTCATACTTGCCAATATTAATCATAGATGCATTGAAATAAGCAAACAACACACGAAAAACAGAATCTGTCAAAAACAGAACAGTCTGTAGTAATCTGCAGGTTTTGTATAATTCTGTAACTACAAAAAATTCAAAATAAATTGGTAAACGTGAGGATTTTCTCTATTAATCGTCTGCAAAAAGAATCAACTAAACAACACGCTCCAGTAAAATCTGATGACCATTCTAGCGAGTGCTAACGATTCTGTTTTTCACAGCAAGATCACATAAACTTCACACAAGTCTTCCCAAAGGTTCTACTTGGCACAAACACTAAACAAAACACAGAACCACATCTAAACAGAAGCTAGATGCAATATTTATTCCTAAACAGAAGCACAAACAAAAACTATAAAATTGGGTTGCCTCCCAACAAGCTCTTTCTTTATAGCCATTAAGATAGGCTTGAGAATTCAATGATGCTCACATGAAAGACAAGGATTGAAGCACAAAGAGAGCATCATAAAACATGTGACAAACACATCTAAGTCTAACATACTTCCTATGCATAGGAATCTTATAGGAAAACAAATTAGCAAGACAAGCAAGATCTAGCATATGCAAGGAAGAAGGAGGAAACAAGATCAATCTCAACATGAAGAGAGGTGATTTAGTAACATGAAGATTTCTACAACCATATTTTCCTCTCTCATAATAATTGCATGTAGGATCATAAGTAAATTCAACAAAATAGCTATCACATAACATATTCTCAACACGATCCACATGCATGCAAAGTTGACACTCTTCCAAAATAGTGGGATTAATATTAACTAAAGTCATGACCTCTCCAAACCCACTTTCAATATTATTGCAAACTTTATTATCAATCTCATATTCATCATGGGGCTTAAATAAATTTCCAAGATCATAAGAAGAATCACCCCAATCATGATCATTGCAACAAGTAGTGGGCATAGCAATACTAGCATTCCCAAGCTTAGGGTTTTGCATATCATTAGCACAATTGACATCAATAGAATTTATAGTAACATCATTGTAATCATGCTTTTTATTTAAGGAGCTATCATGAATCACTTTTTTCCTTTAACAATTCCTCACAATTTTCAGATTCATAAATTTCAAGAAAAACCCCATAAAGATAATCATATTAGCAAGTGGATAAGGATTCATACTTTAGCAAGCGAAGATGCAAGCTAATTGAGGGCACATAGCAACCCAAGCAAACAAGAGGCACGCGAACGGTAAACACACGGCAAAAGAAGGGCAAATAAAACGGCAAGGGTGAAGTGGGGGAGAGGAAAACGAGAGGCAAGAAATTTAATGCGAAGGATAAGGGTTTGTGATAGGTACTTGGTATATGACTTTTGCGTAAGCCTCCCCGGCAACGGCGCCAGAAATTCTTCTTGCTACTTCTCGAGCTTGCGTTGTATTCCCTCGAAGAGGAAAGGGAGATGCAGCACAGTAGCGTAAGTATTTCCCTGAGTTTTTTAGAACCAAGGTATCATTCCAGTAGGAGACCACGCGCGAGTCCCTCGCACCTTCACAAACAAATAAGAACTTCGCAGCCAACGCGATAAGGGGTTGTCAATCCCTTTACGGTCACTTACGAAAGTGAGATCTGATAGAGATGATAGTTTGATATTTTTGGTTATAAGAACAGAAAGTAAAAGCGGAAAAAGTAAAGTAGGTGTAGATTGATATGTTGAGAATAGACCCGGGGGCCATAGTGTTCTCTAGTGACTTCTCTCATGATAGCGATATTCTACGGCGGGTAAACAAATTTCTATCGAGCAATTGATAGAAAAGCGAATAATTACGAGACTATCTAGGCATGATCATTATATATAGGCATCACGTCCGAGGCAAGTAGACCGAAAAAATTCTGCATCTACTACTATTACTCCACGCATCGACCGCTATCCAGCATGCATCTAGTGTATTGAGTTCATAAGAACAGAGTAACGCCTTAAGCAAGATGACATGATGTAGAGGGATAAACTCAAGCAATATAATATAAACCCCATCTTTTTATCCTCGATGGAAACAATACAATACGTGCCTTGCTGCCCCTGCTGTCACTGGGAAAGGACGCCACAAGATTGAACCCAAAGCCAAGCACTTCTCCCATTGCAAGAACTATAGATCTAGTAGGCCAAACCAACCAATAATTCGAAGAGACTTGCAAGTATATTATGAGCACACATAAAGAGTTCAGAAAAGAACCAAATATTTCTCATAGATAATCTTGATCATAAACTCACAATTCAACGGATCTCGAAAAACACACCACAAAAAGAGATTACATCGAATAGATCTCCTCGAAGACCGAGGAGAACTTTGTATTGAGATCCAAAGAGAGAGAAGAAGCCATCTAGATACTAGCTATGGACTCGAAGGTCTGTGGTAAACTACTCACAACTCATGGTGAGGCGATGATGATGATGTAGAAGCACTCCATTGAAGATCCCCTCTCCGGCGGAGCTCCGGAACAGGCCCCAAGATGGGATCTCAGGGGAACAGAGGGTTGCGGCGGTGGAACTAGGGTTTTCTCTGTTGTTCTGATGGTTTCGGGGTACGTAGGCATATATAGGAGGAAGGAGCGCACCGATGGCCATACATGGGTCCCACGAGGCAGGGGACGCGCCCTAGGGGGCGCCCCCACCCTCGTGGGCGCCACGTGTGCTCTACTCCGTGGTTCTTAAGTCTCCCATGTGTGATTTTCTCCAAAAATATCTCTTCCGAAGGTTTCATTCCGTTTGGACCCCGTTTAATATTCCTTTTCTGTAAAACCCTGAAACAGGCAAAAAACAGCAATTTGGACTGGGCCTTTGGGTTAATAGGTTAGTTTCAAAAATAATATAAAAGTGTATGATAAAACCCATTAAACATCCAAGACATCATAAATAATAGCATAGAACAATCAAAAATTATAGATACGTTGGAGACGTATCAGTAACGAGAGGTCAGTTTGGTTGCCGGAAAGGTTGAGGAGACAAGCCGCTGTATAGCTTTTTGTAGCTGCTAGCATGCGTGCTTGCTTGCTGATGTGCGCTTGTGACTACCGCTGCTTCGCATGTGTGTGTGTGGTGTGCCCCTGGCGGTGTGCGCTTGCTGCCACTGCTGAGCGTGTGTGTGTTCTATGCATGCGCTTGCTGTCGTGCTGTATGGTAAAATATCATACACTTCTTTTTGTTTTGCTGAACAATTCATGACCACTCTTTAACAGAAGCCACCTGAACTTAGTTTGAGCTCTCATGTTGTTAAATGAAGCATGATTTTTAGTGAGCTGAACAATGCTTCTGATTTCCTAACTTAACAGGAAAGTTAGTTATGTTTGTATTGTTCTAATCAGTTTTTTTACACTATTATGTAATCGCCATGCTTATATATCAAGGGATTACAACATCTTGATTATTATTTTTATGATTGTTTCCTTTCTCAAATTGCTGATCCACGATATCCTGCAGATTTCAATGTTGACTTGAATCCTGTAGGAGTTGATCAAGATATCTGCTATGTTGTGATGCAATCACTGGTTAATTTGAGAGAGAGAACGGCATGGCAGCAAAAGTAACGAGATGTGGTGTTCCAACTATAAATGCCTACATTGTCTTTAGTATATGTCCATATAAAGAAAATTGTAGTGTTCCAACTATTGAATCTTTGATCAAGTGGTTGTTTAATTCATATATATCACAACTGTTAAATTAATTATTATTTTAGCTATATTATAGTTTGAGCCAAGGGCTTCTTACAATTCTTGCTGCAACAAATTTACACTTCCTAGATTCATTTTCTCACATGAGTTTGTTTAGAGCAGGGTATTTGATGAATGAGTTTAGATCACTCTTCTACTAGATGGATTGACATGTACCAAAGATTGATCCCAAGCAGAACTACAACCTATTCATGGATTACCTTCAGGCCCGCATTCTAACCAACAAGATTGGGCAACCTCAACATCACCATCGACTACACAGAGGCTGTGAAGAAGTTTGGATACGAGATTGATGACGTAGCTGGACGGGTGAGCGAGCTTTGTTATAACTTATAAGTGATTCGTACACTTGGGACTCACACTAATTAATTGATGCTTTATTTCATTGTGAAGTTCTCTAATTGAAGTACTAAGTTTTGTTTGCATTTTGTAGAAGCGGTTCACAAATTTGGTTGGGTAGCTTAGATTTTTTTTATCCAATATTTAACTAAACAAAAAAATCTCACAACGTGCACTATGCAAGAGACCACTATAGTTTTAGATCCGAAGCCATATATTTATCTTGATTAATATTGCACCCCTGTTGAAAGTATCGTTTGTGTGTCTTAGAACTCAGCAACTTTGTATGAATATTTCTAGAAACAGATTTATACCTAAAATAGACGGGTAGGTTGCAGATTATTGGTAAAGAAGAATTGGAAATCAGTTGTTTACTATATCACTGTGAGCAGATCATTAGGGTCTACAAGTTTGGACAAACATTGTCATCTATTACGCACGGCACCATCACTTGATATGAACTTAGATTTGTTACCCGAGGCTGAGTTATGGGTTCATGGAATACGAAAGAAGCTTAGCATTGAATTGACGTACCATCCCTACATGTACATAACATTCATCGATCACAATCTTTTTTATCTAGAAAATCCATAATAATTATGATGTTTAACACTTTTGAGAACTTTAGCCCATGAGAGATTGTCAGCCATGACAATGTATACCCAATCAAAAATTTCAGCCACATCGAGAGATCGCGAGATGGAACGTAGGTCTATTGTAGACAAAATATTGATTAATAGCTTTTGATACAGTTTTTACTTTTTAGTGATTAGTAATACCCTCCAAAATTCAAATATATAAGTGTTATGTTTGAACCACATTCCTTTTTTGTGGCTTAATTTTACAAGTCTAGGACCTTCTCTGTAGTGGGGCATAGGAGAAGTTCTTAACGCTTTAGCCTATGATGTGCCATGGGATGTAGCCGGCATTGATCGAACCATGGTGTATGCAACTTCAAGTATATTCTAATTTTGTTCACTGCTTTGTGGTCATGTACTCTGTTTATGTGGTTTCTGAAAAAAAATCTTCTCATATGGCCTTGAGGTGCAGGAAGCTGGAGTCCGTGGAGAGGCAGTCGATCAAGTTCTTGCTGGAGAGGGAGGTGGATGCGGACCATGCAGATTTCGTTCATGGGTATATGGTTAACAAGGAAATGATATAGCTGATGTTGTGCACTTGTGCTAGAAGATTTCCAGGGCTTTTTTGGGCGCAGAAGTGTATGTGTATACTGTCCAACGGTGTAAGAGCCTCTTTTACTGACGGGAATTTCTTAGAGATTTGGAGTTTGTGCATATAGTCCATTACCTCAAAAAACTTTCCTCTGGTTTGTACTCCCTCCGTTCCAAAATTCTTGTCTTCGATTTGTCTAAATACGAATGTATCTAGTCGCATTTTAGTGTTAGCTACTTCCCTATCTAGATGAATCTAAGACAAGAATTTTGGGACAGAGGGAGTAGGATTCAAAACTACATATTTTATTTCTATGATGTACTTAGCATGCAATGTAAAATAAAATTGGGACACACCTCATAAAAAGGTAACTCATCCCATCATCAGTAGTGAAAGGCTCAATGACAAATAGCAGAGTCAATAAAAGGTAAGTCATCTCCCAAGCATTGAATTTATTTGGAGCGCAGGACATGCTTCCTGTCTGTTTGTAATTTCTCTTAGGTAAGGCATTCAATCCCTTAGTACATTGATGTCTCCTTTATCCTTCTATATATCCGATATATTTTTGTTTTTTTCCTTGAAAGTTTTGTACCGAGTTCTTGGGATGTATTATCTTTGGTATCTTTAGTATCTTCAGCCACAATACGACCTGCAAGAAGACCGCAGGTGGAGTGTGCTTGGACGGCAGCTTGGCCGCCAGCTGCACGCCCTTCCATGCGGCCAGGCAGAGATTCTTCGCCTCGGCAACCGCCTTGGCCTGGAGCGGAGTTGGTTGTGGGGCGAAACCATGGTGGGGCGGCATGTCGATCTATGTGATACCGACGGCGTTGGTTGTGGGGCAAGACGGTGGCGCGAGGTCGTGGTGGGGAGAAGACATGGGCGCGAGGCCGTGGAGGCTGACGGGAGAGGAGGTCGGCAGAGCAACGCCGTGGTGGGGAGAAGCGACTTGTGTGAGCGGCTGCTGTGCAGTGACGGAGCTGTTGCAATTACATTATCTTATTACAGGATAATTAGCAGAATGATTTGTTTACTGAATCACATTATCTTATTACAGAAAATTAGATGTTTTCACATTTAAAATTTTAGATTCATCTTTACTTGTAAGGAAAAAAAGTCTGATGCTACAGCCACAGAGGAACAAATCCAAAATGCACAAACATATATATTGGAGCTATCATGATTTTTGTTGTTGGGGTAAGGCAATTGAAGATTGTGGTCACAAATTCAGTAAAGCATGCCTCTACTTATGAGCCGACAATCAAAATTACAATAAACTCCACACTGGATATTGAATGTAATGAGCAATAATAAGAACATACCTGTACATATATGTATTGTACTGTCGCCGTAAGTTATTTATTGGTTACTGCCTATCAAAGAAATGTGTTAGCGTTGATTCTCTAATAATGTATACGGCAAACTGTTTTCACGCATCCAGAACTAATATTGGTTACCTTTGGCATTGGGTAAACATAGAGAAACTGGAATTGAGAAATGCATCCAAACTTGTACGAACTCCCAGATATTTGACCTGCAAATAGTGTATCGAGACTGTACATAACTTCCAATATATGGAATTTAGTATTTGTACTAATTATTAAAGCATACAAGAAGAGCTAAGCACCGGAAAAAAGTGCATGTCAACAAAATAAGTAATAGGAAAGACCAAAGCATTATTTTTTAGTGAGAAATAAGTGAACAAAAAACTTTGTTAACTGTTCACCGTTACCACTTTAATAGTAGAGATGTTAGTGTGTACGGAGTGAATTTCTTATTGTCGCAACTAATCTTGGCATATAAGTGATGATAAGTTCTTCATCTAATTAATACAATAATTTAATGCTTTAGTAAGTTCTCATCTTTGACATCTTTTTGATGGAAAAAGGAAGGAGAGCTGCTCCATACAGCAATATATGATATAACTGGAATAAGCTGATTTGATGCCCAGTTGTCCTCCCCATGCCCTACCTATGCTAACCACCTCTGCTATCCCTACCCCCTCCCTGCTCTCCCTTCTCCCATCATAGATAGCAAAGGATCAAAATAGCCAGACCTGGAGGAAATATTCCCACGGACTACCTCATGTAAGCAAGGAGCATCAAGAACGCGAGTTCCTCTAGGTATGAAAATCTCTGGATCTTTCTCTTCTCTATTCTATGAAAATCTCTGGATCAAAATAGCCAGACCTGGAGGAAAAATTCCCGAGGACTACCTCATGTAAGCCAGGAGCATCAAGAAGGCGAGTTCCTCTAGGTATGAAAATCTCTGGATCTTTCTCTTCTCTAATCTAAAAGTGTAATAATTATTAGATTATTTCAACTTACATGACAAAGGGTCTGTTGGCACGACTGAAGAATCCTTGGAAATGAAAACTCTTACTCAGATATGTGAAGTCATGCCTCATGCCTGAAGCACATTCAACAAAAAGATAAGATGCTCCGGGGGATCAATCACAGCGATTTCCTTGACAAACGACACATGATCTGAAGTTTTCAGCAACAAAAAAAACTGTCAGACACCTCGGCTAGCAACAGGAAAAGGAGCAATGCAATGCAAAGTGATTACATGGATAGTGCAATAGTAGAGGAGCATAGTAACAAATGTGTTGTATTAAGTTACAACTTCATTGGGTTCTGCTCAAACAACGTAAAGACTAATTGCATTTCTGGGATGGTAGCTTAGCTCCATTCCTAGAAGAAGGAACGGCTACAATTCTACAAGCACGAAGACACTCTGGATCAAGGCGGCTCCCCGAATCTGATTCCAGAGAAGAAACCCATCAATTAACAGTCATTTACAAACTGAAAATCTATTATATATAAAAAGTGCTTGACGGGTTAATTAGAAAAAAGATAAATAAGCTAGAAATTACCACAATAATTAGAAACATCTGGTCTTTGATTCGGTGGACCCATAACTTCAAAGACATAATTAATGGATTAGATCTAAGAGTGCTCCATCTAAAAAAAACTGCACCTATCTTTAACATGTACGCATGTTTCATCTCAAAAGCTCCATCTCAAAAAAAAAAA
>LR738715.1:797120838-797131787 GCA_902687465.1 Secale cereale
GGTGGCAGCAACCGGGACTAAAGGGGTGTATTAGTGCCGGTTTCAGCCACCAACCGGGACTAATGCCCCTCCTATATAACCAGGACTTGCGAAAATTTCGCCAGTTTCCTTCTTCCGCGCCCCCGACGCCTCCCTCTCCTTCCCCGCCCTCGTCGCCCCGTCGCCGTCGCCGTCGCCCCCGTCGCCCCGTCGCCGTCGCCGTCGCCCCCGACGCCGCCCCGACGCCGCCTCGTCGCCGTAGCCCCGCCTCGCGACCCCATTCCGCCCCGCCCCGCGCCGTCGCCGCGCCCCGGCCCGTCGCCGTCGCGCCGCGCGCCCCGCCCCGCCGCCGTCGCGCCGCCCAGCCCCGCCGCGCGATGTGAGGGCTCCCTATTTTTATGTTTATATATAGTTGCTGTGTATATATGTATATATCTGTATATATTTTTTATGTTTATATAAATTATTGTATATATAGTTGCTGTATATATATGCATGTGTATATATAGTTGCTGTATATATATGTATGTGTATATATTTTTTTTTTCTTAGGAATTTGCTAAATATATATGTCAAATATATATGTATGTGTATATAAATATATTTTTTCTTAGAAAGTTGCTGTATGTGATGTGTGTATGTGATGTATATATATGTGTATGTGGCTATATAGTTTTTTGTGTTTATATATGCTAAATATATATAGAAAGTTTTATATATGCAAAAGTTACAAATTTAGAAAAGGAAGGATAGGAAAGAAGAAAATAAGAAAGAGGAAAGAAAGAAGAAGAGGAGAGGAAGAAGAGGAGAAATAAATAAGAAGAAGAAGAAAAAGAAAAAAAGAGGAGAAGAAGAAAGGAATAGAGGAGAAGAAGAGAAATTTTCTCTTCTTCTCCTCTATTCCTTTCTTCTTCTCCTTTTTTTTCTTTTTTTTTCTTCGATCTTCTCCTCTAGCGGTTCCTTTTTTCTTCTTCTTCCTTTTTTTTATCGGATATGTCTATGTCGATATACACCCTCCCCGATAACTTCGACATTAGGGGGGGGCCGGGGTCGAGGGTCGTCGAGGGACCGAGGGACCGGTCGAGAGATCGCCGAGGGGCCGAGGGTCGTCGAGGGGTCGAGAGGCCGAAGGTCGAGGGGTCGAGAGGTTGCCTAGCAGTCGGGGGTCTAGGGTTGTGGATCGCCGAGCAGTCGGGGGTCAAAGTATTGAAGAATTCCATGACTTCATCATTTGCCAGAAGTAACCGGGGCATTTTGGTACAAAGTTATGCAAAGTTATTCTGGAATGGAGTTCCTGATAGGATAATCCGTCTTTTGTTACGAATTATCCTATCTGGGACTCCGTTCCAAAATAACTTTGGAGAGCTTCGTACCATCATGCTACTGTTACTTTCGCCTAATGATGAAGTATTGGTTTTGTTGAATCCTTTGACACTCGACAAAATGTGACATGAGGGGGTCTAGGGTTGTGGATCGCCGAGCAGTCGGGGGTCGAGGGGTCGAGAGAGGTTGCCTAGCTAGCTAGTGTCAAAGTATTGAAGAATTCCATGACTTCATCATTTGCCAGAAGTAACCGGGGCATGTTGGTACGAAGTTATGCAAAGATGTTCTGGAACGGAGTTCCTGATAGGATAATCCGTCTTTTGTTACGGATTATCTTATCTGGGACTTCGTTCCAAAACAACTTTGGAGAGCTTCGTACCATCATGCTACTGTTACTTTCGCCTAATGATGAAGTATTGGTTTGTTGAATCCTTTGACACTAGACAAAATGTGACATGAGGGGGTCTAGGGTTGTGGATCGCCGAGAAGTCGGGGGGGTCGAGAGGTTGCCTACCTGTGTCAAAGTATTGAAGAATTCCATGACTTCATCATTTGCCAGAAGTAACCGGGGCATGTTGGTACGAAGTTATGCAAAGATGTTTTGGAACGGAGTTCCTGATAGGATAATCCGTCTTTTGTTACGGATTATCCTATCCGGGACTCCGTTCCAAAACAACTTTGGAGAGCTTCGTACCATCATGCTACTGTTACTTTCGCCTAATGATGAAGTATTGGTTTTGTTGAATCATTTGACACTAGACAAAAGGTGACATGAGGGGGTCTAGGGTTGTGGATCGCCGAGCAGTCGGGGGTCGAGGGGTCGAGAGAGGTTGCCTAGCTAGTGTCAAAGTATTGAAGAATTCCATGACTTCATCATTTGCCAGAAGTAACCGGGGCATTTTGGTACGAAGTTATGCAAAGTTGTTCTGGAACGAAGTCCCTGATAGGATAATCCGTCTTTTGTTACGAATTATCTTATCTGGGACTCCGTTCCAAAACAACTTTGGAGAGCTTCGTACCATCATGCTACTGTTACTTTCGCCTAATGATGAAGTATTGGTTTTGTTGAATCCTTTGACACTAGACAAAATGTGACATGAGGGGGTCTAGGGTTGTGGATCGCCGAGAAGTCGGGGGGGGTCGAGAGGTTGCCTAGCTAGTGTCAAAGTATTGAAGAATTCCATGACTTCATCATTTGCCAGAAGTAACCGGGGCATGTTGGTACGAAGTTATGCAAAGTTGTTTTGGAACGGAGTTCCTGATAGGATAATCCGTCTTTTGTTACGAATTATCCTATCCGGGACTCCGTTCCAAAACCACTTTGGAGAGCTTCGTACCATCATGCTACTGTTACTTTCGCCTAATGATGAAGTATTGGTTTTGTTGAATCCTTTGACACTAGACAAAATGTGACATGAGGGGGTCTAGGGTTTGTGGATCGCCGAGCAGTCGAGGGTCGAAGCTAGTTCTACGTTTGCCATTAATATATCCATCTGTCATGTTTGAATAATAATTGGCATGTTGTAAATATTTGTAGAAACAATGGACCACAACACCCGAGACCTAGCACAAGAAGCGATGTTGATGGACCTAATCGCAGACGGACAAAATGTCGTCTTGTCGTTTCTCAACGACACCGATGACCAGGTTGAAAAAGAGCTGCAGCTGGAAGATCTAGGCTATGATATTGATGGATCCGGTGACCCAATGCACATGGAAGAAGTAGACCGTGAGGACGGCTCCGGTGACCCAATGCCGGTGCAAGAAGGAGACCGTGATGCTGGCTCCGGTGACTGAACCGAGTCCGTCCAGGAGGTATATATGTTAGTTAAGCATGTGCTGACTAGTTAATTGATGAATTCATTAACTCTCGTCTTTGTTCCTTTTTCTAGCCCTCCGGATCGAGCAAATCTTCGGTAAAGAGACGAGGAGCGAAGAAAAAGTTGAGGCCGGATGAAAAGTTTGAGATCTCAGAAATCTCGCGCTCCGGCGAGCCGATTGCACCCATCCGGACAAAGAACGCATTTGTTAATCAGTGCGGGGTTCTGGTTAGGGACAAGATCCCGATCAGCATCCATCAATGGTTAAAGCCGGCTGCAAATGACACTCAGGTGACTTATGTCACTGATATGCAGAAAGAAGATCTTTGGACTGAGATGAAGTCAAATTTCGTCCTACCGCGAGAGGATGATCCGGCGAAGCCAGTTAAAGAGGAGTTAATCAAGTCTGCTGCACTTTCGAAGATGGCAGACCAATTCAGGGCATGGAAGAAAAAACTGAATACGTTTGTCAAAGATAAAAAAGACTCCAGAATTCGTGGGCATATATGAGAAGATCAAAGATGACTGGCCCGCATTTGTGACCCATAAGAAGTCGGAAAAGAGTCAGAAGATGTCGGAGACAAACCGGATAAATGTTGCGAAGAAGAAGCATCACCATTGCATGGGGTCGGGCGGCTACCTCGTAGCCCGGCCTAAGTGGGCCAAGGCTGAGAATGATCTGCTTCAGAAAGGGATCGAACCAGAGACAATGTAGTGGCCATACCGTTGCCGGACTTGGTTCTTCGGGGCTGGCGGAACCTTGGACCCTGTAACAGGGTGGTGCATTTGGACGGACAAGCAATTGGAAACACCACTCAGGAAGATGCTGCAGTATATCAAAGCAGCGCATGAAGGGACGTTCTTCCCCGACAGAGAGAACGACGAGCTGACAATGGCCCTCGGGAATCCTGAGCACCCTGGACGGACACGAGGCACGCCAGGCTCCCTTCCGTGGCGTGCTGGGTTTCCGGACGCAGGAGGCTACAAATGCCACGACAGGAGGAAGAAAATGGAGCTGACCGAAATCCAGGCGCTGCGGGCCAGAATACAAGCGATAGAGGAACGGGAAGCAAATCGGGAGAAAAGAATTGCCGAAGCTTCCCCCGAAGCTACCCCGCCATCTCAGCGGAGAAGCAGCGTGGCTTCCACCGAGCTGCTTCAGCCAGAGCCTGTCTTGACGGCTACTGCTAGGAATCCCGTGGATGCTATCACGCAGGCACAAAATTGCCACCTTATGGCGCAGTGGATAAATCTGAAGGTCAAGGCGGCTGCTGGCTCTGTTTATCCTTGTGGACCCGACGACACTTTTCACTGCCGGCCGATTCCAGAAGGATATGCTAGGGTGATGGTCGACGAAATAACGGAGGGATTTGAGGAGCTCCAGCTTGACCACCCTACCGGTGAAGGGGAGACTCGGCTGGGTTCTTCACTAAAGACTCCATGCCTATGGCGGAAGGACCTAATCAACATTCTCAACTGGACGCCTCCGCCTCCTCCTCCTCCTCCGGCGAGTCAGGGCACTCCGCCTCCTACACCGCCTCCTCCTCCGGCGAGTGACCATCTGGGCACTCCGGCTCCTTCTCCGGCACGTGGCGGCACTCCGCCTCCTTCGCCGCCGGCGCGCCCGAGCAACCAGCCGGCTCCTCCTTCTCCGCCTAGTCAGCAAGGGCGGAAGAGACCTGCCGCCGCTCCGGCTGCTCCTGCTCCGGCGCGTAAGCAAGGAAAAAAGACAGCCGCTTCGTCTGGTCCGGCGACGTCTACCAGTACAGCCAGAGGCGGGAGGCGATGCAGATTCGGTCCTTCTCTCACGCCTCTAGAGAAGTTACCGTACGAGAGGTCCGACGAGGAAAACACGAAGATCGCTCAAGGCGAAGTGAAGGACTTTTTTGAAGTGTTGAAAGCACAGAGACATCCACCTCCGGAGGAGAAGATAGATGCGGTGAAAGCAAAGCGCAGTCTTGCTGCCCTGAAGCAACCAGCGCAAAGTAAGCCGCAGGACAACTATGACCGCATGATCCAAAAGTCATATCAAGCAGCGAAGCGGTCGGGAAGTACTAAAAGTGATCAGAGGTTAGCAGAAGGGCGAGCTGGGAAACAAATTTCCCAGCTCGGCGAACAAGCGGACCAATCGTGCCCCTCGCTCAAGGTGTCTAGCGACATGGTCGCTAATGATCCGAGGATGGTGCCCGGTTATACCAATCTTGCAGATTACGCGTCCGACGATGTACACTATGATTTCTTGGAAGTGCAGATAGAAAGATACGAGTACAAAAAGCCTCTCGTCAAAAATGAAAGATCTCTATCAACGAATATGCGAAGATTGCATGATTGGTACTTGAAAATCTGCAGAGAGTCTGGGGGGAGGGATAACTTGTATTTGAGAGTTAAACCGGAGCATGACCTCGTTGGAATTGACCTGTTGCCTGTTCCATTTGAGGAGTTCTATCAGTTTTTCAATCAATTGGCCCTCGATAAAGCAACGGTCACCTGCTACTGTCTGTAAGTAGTACTACTTCTGTCATTAAGTCTCTCTATATAGCTGATCTTCATTGCATGTATTTATAATTATCCTCACTACTATATTATGCAGATTGAAGATCGTCGAATTCAAGAAAAGACAAGTAGGTGATATTGGGTTTATTAACACATACCTCATAGATGCAACCGAGGTTAAATTGCGTCCCGACGATATCGAGACCAACTTGCTACGATCGTTGGTGGTAAATGAAAACAAAGATATAATACTCTTTCCTTACAACTTCAAGTGAGTGTTACTGTCTTGTGCATATTTCGTTTCCCTTATATATCAGTCAAGGTTATAGTGATGTAATTGATGAGTTCATGCATTCGTGCGCAGCTTCCACTATATTCTCTTAGAGATTAAGCTTGAGAAGGGAGTAGTAACTGTCTTGGACTCTAAACGTAAAGATCCCGAGGAGTATGCGGACATGACTCAAATGCTCGTCAGTTAAGTTAAATCGATCAATATTATCCACCATGCATATATATCAGCAACTTCATTTCTGATATCAACTAATTGTTTTCTTTGTCTGGCAGGGTTTCGAGAAAATTCACCAAAAAAGCTCCGGGACTGCCGAAGAAGCTACAATTTAGATACCCGAAAGTAAGTACTATATAGTAGCATGTTCCGCGCGCGCATCTCCTATATCTTGATTCAAGCGCTAGTTTCATCAATACCAATTTGGCATTCTTGCTTATCAGTTTGATTGACCTCTATTTCTTGTAAAGTGGTTGTGGCAGGAACCCGGGAATGATTACTGTGGATACTACATTTGCAAGTCCATCCGCCACACGACCTGTGAGCGGGGCTACACTGAAGAACAATTTGAAGTGCGTAAGCAATCAATAATATTCACAAATTTATAGCATCATTTCATGTATTGACCCCCTACGTCAAATTAGATGTTTTGGATGCGGGATGAACTCCTAACACCAGATCGTCTGCGAGCAATTCAAGAGGAATTGGCGGCATTCTTCCTTGAACACGTGATCGCTGAAGACGGAGAATACTATGTGGACCATGCATCCATATGATAGGAGATTATATTTGTAAGAGATAATTATTGTATATATGTGCCCGATAGTGTCGGATAGACGATATACGAGAACTTGTTGTTCGATCAATCTCTCGGAGAAGGAGAGGTGGTCGATATTACTTCTCTCTGTATGCATATATATATATATATGTTGATTAATTATACGATCTTCTGTATCCTTCGTTTGCTTTACTAGCTAGCTAGCTAGCTACCGTGTCTAGTCATCTCTATACGTATGTGTAGTACGTAGCAAGCACGGATATAAGAGAGGACACTTCTCTCTATTAATTAGCTAGCTAACACAATATGAAACACCTAAATTAACCCCCCAAAACCTCCAACCCCCCTCCCCTTTCAAAAAACAAAAACAAAAACCACAGCCACAGAAATGCTGACGCGTGGATGCCTTTTGGTCCCGGTTGGTACCATCAACCGGGACTAAAGCCCCTCCTGCCTGGGCTCGGCGCACAGGCCACGTGGACACCCTTCTGCCCCGGTTCTGGATTGAACCAGGACTAAAGGGTCAGAGCATTAGTACCGACCCTCTTGTCCCGGTTCTGGAACCGGGGCTAAAGGCCCAAATGAACCGGGTCTGATGACCCTTTATCTACTAGTGTAAGTACCTACCTTCTATGCACTAGGCGGATGACACTTGATAACTTTCCTTACATGTGTTTATAACAATATACTATATACCAACAACTCTCAAAGTAAAAATTGGTAGAAATAGTTCATTGGTTTCAGACATTGACAAATCTATATTATGTAATATCTGTATCACATGCTTTTTATATAGTGCGACCAATAGTAAGAGCATCTGGACATTGTTATATCTTATATGTAGAATACACAATGGTACAAAACTATAAACTAGAAGGTTTACTAGTAGAAAACAGGGCATTGGTCCAGCCCACTAGCCCCGGTTCAATCTAGAACCGGGTCCAATGGGGGTACTGGACCCGGTTCGTGAGTCCAGGGGCCGGCCGGGCCACGTGGGCCATTGGTCCCGGTTCGTCTGGACCTATTGGTCCCGGTTGGAGCTAAAAACCGGGACCAATGGCTTTTGCTCCTGTCCCACCACTATTGGTCCCGGTTGGTGTTATGAACCGGGACCAAAGGCACCCCTTTAGTCCCGGTTTGTAGCACGAACCGGGACCAGTGAGTTGCCTATATATACCCCCTCACTCAAGAGCAGAGCTCACTGCTCTGTTTATTTTTCTGGCCGAGGGGGAGAGGGGTTAGTGGTGCTCTAGCTCACCTCCAATGCACACAACGTGTTCGGTGGAATGCCCGAGCCACACTAGTTAAGCTTTTCTCCTCTCGAAGCTCTATTTTCTCCGAGATTTGTCTAGGTTTAGCAGTCCGTCACGTCCCGTCCCCGTCTTCGCCGCCGTCGATCGCCCCCGCCGATCTCGTCACCGGCACCACCGTGGTGAGCCTCTTGTTATGTCCATGCTTTTCTTACTTTTATTATTGCTTTAGATAGATATTTGTCTAATTTTCTTACGTTTATTATTGCTTGTTATTATATAGTGCGATGGTTTTGATATCCGCCAACGTGGGCCCTCGTCCGGTCTACTATTCGGATGTGGTATATTATCTTTAATTTATAACTATTTGTTTTAGTGTTTATGATAGTTATGCCGACCAACCTGACATGCATAGATGTTTTATTATGTCTAGGAGGTAGTTGAACCAGAAATTCCAACCGACCCTCTTGTGGAGAGGTTAAATTTAGTTGAAGAGGAAAACATTTCGTTAAAGAAAAAAATGGAAAAAATGGAGGAGGAGAAGATGGAATTGGAGTTGCATGTTGCGGAAGTTATCGATGATCACAAGATCAAGATGGACCCTATTGTCGAGAGGTTAAATTTAGTTGAAGAAGAAAACAAATTCATGAAGGAAAAAATAATAAAAAATTGTGGACGAGAAGATGATATTGGAGTTGCATGTTGCGGATGTCGTCGATGATCACAAGATCAAGATGGATGCAATGCGGTTGAAGATTAAAAAGATTAGAAAATATGCCAGGAAAAAAGACAGCCGCTTCGACTGGTCCGGCGACGTCTAGCAGTACAGCCAGAGGCGGGAGGCGATGCAGATTCGGTCCTTCTCTCACGCCTCTAGAGAAGTTACCGTACGAGAGGTCCGACGAGGAAAATACGAAGATCGCTCAAGGCGAATTGAAGGACTTTTTTGAAGGGTTGAAAGCACAGAGAGATCCACCTCCGGAGGAGAAGATAGATGCGGTAAAGCAAAGCGCACTCTTGCTGCCCTGAAGCAACCAGCAAAAAGTTAGCCCCAGGACAACTATGACCGCATGATTCAAAAGTCATATCAAGCAGCGAAGCGGTCGGGAAGTACTAAAAGTGATCAGAGGTTAGCAGAAGGACGAGCTGGGAAACAAATTGCCCAGCTCGGCGAACAAGCGGACCAATCGTGCCCCCCGCTCAAGGTGTCTAGCGACATGGTCGCTAATGATCCGAGGATGGTGCTCGGTTATACCAATCTTGCAGATTACGTGTCCGACGATGTACACTATGATTTCTTGGAAGTGCAGATAGAAAGATACGAGTACAAAAAGCCTCTCGTCAAAAATGAAAGATCTCTATCAAAAAATATGCGAAGATTGCATGATTGGTACTTGAAAATTTGCAGAGAGTCTGGGGGGGGAGGGATAACTTGTATTTGAGAGTTAAACCGGAGCATGACCTCGTTGGAATTGAGCTGTTGCCTGTTCCATTTGAGGAGTTCTATCAGTTTTTCAATCAATTGGCCCTCGATAAAACAACGGTCACCTGCTACTATCTGTAAGTAGTACTACTTCTGTCATTAAGTCTCTCTATATAGCTGATCTTCATTGCATGTATTTATAATTATCCTCACTATATTATGCAGATTGAAGATCGTCGAATTGAAGAAAAGACAAGTAGGTGATATTGGGTTTATTAACACATACCTCATAGATGCAACCGAGGTTAAATTGCGTCCCGACGATACCGAGACCAACTTGCTACGATCGTTGGTGGTAAATGAAAACAAAGATATAATACTCTTTCCTTACAACTTCAAGTGAGTGTTACTGTCTTGTGCATATTTGGTTTCCCTTATATATCAGTCAAGGTTATAGTGATGTAATTGATGAGTTCATGCATTCGTGCGCAGCTTCCACTATATTCTCTTAGAGATTAAGCTTGAGAAGGGAGTAGTAACTGTCTTGGACTCTAAACGTAAAGATCCCGAGGAGTATGCGGACATGACTCAAATGCTCGTCAGGTAAGTTAAATCGATCAATATTATCCACCATGCATATATATCAGCAACTTCATTTCTGATATCAACTAATTGTTTTCTTTGTCTGGCAGGGTTTGGAGAAAATTCACCAAAAAAGCTCCGGGACTGCCGAAGAAGCTACAATTTAGATACCTGAAAGTAAGTACTATATAGTAGCATGTTCCGCGCGCGCATCTCCTATATCTTGATTCAAGCGCTAGTTTCATCAATACCAATTTGGCATTCTTGCTTATCAGTTTGATTGACCTCTATTTCTTGTAAAGTGGTTGTGGCAGGAACCCGGGAATGATTACTGTGGATACTACATTTGCGAGTCCATCCGCCACACGACCTGTGAGCGGGCTACACTGAAGAACAATTTGAAGTGCGTAAGCAATCAATAATATTCACAAATTTATAGCATCATTTCATGTATTGACCCCCTACTTCAAATTAGATGTTTCGGATGCGGGATGAACTCCTAACACCAGATCGTCTGCGAGCAATTCAAAGGGAATTGGCGGCATTCTTCCTTGAACACGTGATCGCTGAAGATGGAGAATACTATGTGGACCATGCATCCATATGATAGGAGATTATATTTGTAAGAGATAATTATTGTAAATATGTGCCCGGTAGTGTCGGATAGATATACGAGAACTTGTTGTTCGACCAATCTCTCGGAGAAGGAGAGGTGGTCGATATTACTTCTCTCTGTATGCATATATATATATATATATATATATATATATATATATATATATATATATATATATATATATATGTGTGTGTGTGTGTGTGTGTGTGTTGATTATACGATCTTCTGTTTCCGTCGTTTGCTTTACTAGCTAGCTAGCTAGCTACCGTGTCTAGTCATCTCTATACGTATGTGTAGTACGTAGCAAGCACGGACATAATAGAGGACACTTCTCTCTATTAATTAGCTAGCTAACACAATATGAAACACCTAAATTAACCCCCCAAAACCTCCAACCCC
>LR738715.1:797131915-797194239 GCA_902687465.1 Secale cereale
TTTCAAAAAAAAAAAACCACAGCCACAGAAATGCTGACGCGTGGATGCCTTTTGGTCTCAGTTGGTACCATCAACCGGGACTAAAGCCCCTCCTGCCTGGGCTCGGCACACATGCCACGTGGACACCCTTCTGCCCCGGTTCTGGATTGAACCGGGACTAAAGGGTCAGAGCATTAGTATCGACCCTCTTGTCCCGGTTCAGGAACCGGGGCTAAAGGCCCAGATGAACCGGGTCTGATGACCCTTTATCTACTAGTGGTTGTTCACTAACAAAAAATACCTTAATTAATTTATTAGTTCAATTGTACGGTGACAAAAAATAAATAAGGGTAACTGAGGCCCGCAGATAAAAAAATTGTAACTATCTCTGCCTAAACATGTGTTTACGCGTGGAGAACTGTAATTAGCATTCTAAGGAGTCACAATAAGGGATGAACTAAGAGTAATTTTTTCGGAAAGGAAAAGGGTAATATTATATAAATAAATATCTAAAGGCATGGAAAAAAACACTTTTATTATAGTTCTTCGACATGTTGACTCACTTTTTGGTAGAAGAGAATAAGTACATGGAAAATTTGCATACAACAAACTATCTTCAAAGTAATAAGTAACATATCAATGCTAACATAATATGGCAGGATGTATATGGTCTACTGATATGCCGAAGTAATTGAAGCGTGCAGCAACATTCTCATTCATACCTAGCATTGATTCTCAATATTATTTGATATTTGGGGCTTACTACATAGTTGAGATCTTGAATATGAATAGGTGTAAGGGGGAAACTAGCAATGTCGATCCCACGCACGAATAAAGTGGATAGGCATACACAAATTAATATTTGCACTACCTTAATTACATCATTTCAACAGTACAAACACATGAAAAGGATGAGAAGAAGGGAGAAATATGACATGAACAGGAAAGGGATTTTCACTAATATGGATGAAGACGACGTTAGATTCCAACCCGCTACCAAGGTTGAAGACGACGTGTTAGTCGGCCTTGATTTTCACTACTATGGATGTGTCTTGTGAAGGATGAACTTAGTTCGAATCCAAGATGGCTACGGGAGATGAGATTCGTGCCTACAAGGGCACATCGAATCAGCAACAACACCGACGTTGCTCTTTGCGTAGCTAGACATTAGCTGGCGACGTCAATCTGGGAGTCAACGGATAAATGGAGCGTATCTTTGCTCTATGATTAGCTCGACAACAGTCGGCAGAAGCAACCCTGGAGTCAATAGAGAAAGGAAGGAAGGGAGAAATGGGACAAAGAGGATCTGGCAAGACCAGCCTTGGTGTTAAGATGTGCACTATAGACTGTAAGAGATGCCTGAACGTTGTGGGCATCTGCGTGATCCTGCTGGGCTAAAAGCCCAACTAATCATTGAAGTACGAAAAAATAATTTTAATACAAACAACACAAATAATCAACTATGTATTGTTCTAAAAAATCTGCTATGAATTATGAAAAAACACCTATGATTAATGTACATCATCTAGGGAAAAAGGATAGAGCATATACGTATTTTAAGCATAAATTATATAATTTTTGTTATGCATTTTTTAAATAAATCTATGCGAACATATACATCATGGGAATATGAACAAAAAGATATAATCGTTACAACATCACCCATGTCTGACTCAAATTTGTTGCATATGATACTTCTCGGGGAAACATTATTTACTAAAAATAAGATACTTTAAAACACCTAAACGGGATTGTCAATCCAGCCACAAATCATGTACACATCAGTACTGCCACATTAGGCAAACCTATGGATTCGAGCACAACGCACTAAAAAAAGTTCAAAATGACATAGCCTCCAGATAATTCCCCGAAACATTAAAGGGGGTAACTCTTATATCCTTAAAATCACCACCTAATGACGAGCCCAAAGAAGTAGTAAATATGAACTTATTTCAACCAAACTATATTCAATACTAGCCTGCACGAAGAGCAGGCCACTTTGCTAGTTATTGTATAATAGTGCAAGCATATCTCAGTTTCAAAGTGGAAAATGCACTTCTCAGTTTTACAGACTGAAAATTATGACAGTACAAACTGAAAATACACCAACGCTGATGGTGCCTCCCCCAACCTTGTACAGGTATATACGAATGGTCCATTTTCAGCAGTTATGTGATTTTGTGTACTGTACATAAAAATCTGTACAAACTGCGCCAGAATAAAAGTTTCCGAAGAAGGAACTCTAAAGATTTCTGCAGTTTTCTACAGTTTCAGATTTCTACAGTTTTATCATCTTGAAGATAAGTTGCAGCAAGCAAGCAAATAGGGAGGAGGGTGATACCTTCCGTGCTTGGCATAGCGTCTCTGGCACTATGGTGGGATGGGAGCAGCGGCGGAAGAAGCAGAGCCGGACAAGCGGTGGTATTCCGTCCAACCAACCAACACTGTGGAGGGAGGGGAAGAGAGAGGAGGGACCTGACGAGCTCCAGGCCTTCCATGGCGGACCTCCATGTCCATATCCCTGCACAAAGTTTCTTTGTAGCTCAGGCTACATGGACCTCTTATCCTCAACCTTCAGCCCTGCTTTAAGATTCGTACTCTTCAACTAACTTACAACAAGAAGATTTCTCTTTTTTGTTTCTCTAAAATAAAACAAAATATGAACTTCAAACTTTGCAGATCAAGCAAACACTAGAACATCAATGTGTGAAAAAACTTTCAGATTTTTTGGTCTGATATAAATATACAAAATGAGATTTTGTTTGACTAATAATATTATTTTAAGTATTTAAAATGCGTGAAAAAAACTGAAAGTTTTTTCCCAGATTGTAGTTAGAATGTGTTGTTGTTCTGCAAAATTTGAAGTTTATATGTTGTGTCGTTTGAGAGAAACAAAAAAGAAAAATGTGTCTGCACGAATCGCGATGCAAAAATGGATGGCAAAGATAAGGGGTACCATGTAGCCTGAGCTACAGAAAACCACTCTCATATCCCTGTCAGTGGAGAAGACCGGACCGTAGCTGCTGCTGTCGGTGAACCTTCCAAGGCGTCGTCCTGCTCCTGGTCATGGTGGCCCTTCCATGGCATCGTCCTGGTAATGGAGACGGAGTCGGAGAGGGAGAAGAGACGGGGATGGGTGAATCAAATCAAGTCCAGATGAGCAGCCGCGAGGGAGCTAGGAAAGGGTGACGTGCCGCACGGCGTTGGAGTGGAGGAAGGCCGTTGCAGATCGAGCCGACGCACTCGAAATCAGCCACCGGATAATAAAAATGAGATCTTGGCGACGGTGACGGAGCCAATGGAGTGGCGCCAGCGACGCGGGCAAGGGAGAGGCTCCGACGACGCGAGCTAGGGAGAGGCGCCGACAACGCAGGCGAGGAAGAGGCGCCGGCGACGCAGGCGAGGGATTCGGCTGAGCGAGACAAAGAGTGGGTGAGTGAGCGAGAGAGTGGACGAGGTGGGGGTAGTTTAGGAAAAAGCAAAAACAATTGTATGTGGCGAACTTTGTACTAGAAACTCCTAGCGACAAATATATCTACACGGAGAGAGTATAAAATATTATTTGTATATGTTTATATATATATGTAATTAGCAGTATCCAGTTTTTTATTGCAAATAAAAAATTACGTTGTCTTCCTTGTCCAACATCAACCTTTTAGCATGTCATATTTTAATGAATGCTCACAATCATAAAAGATGTCCAAGATAGTATAATTATGTGAAAACCTCTCTTTCTTTATTACTTTCTATTAATTGCAACGATGACCAAAACTATGTTTGTCAACTCTCAACAACTTTTATTCATCATACTCTTTTATATGTGAAGTCATTACTCTCCATAAGTTCAATATGATTTCTTTAATTATTTTTATTCTTTATTTTATTACCTCAAGATCATAGTAAGATAATCAAACCCTTGACTCAAAACTAATCTTTATTATATATAGCTCACGACCTCGAATACATAGAAGGATCATAAAGCAGAGCTCAAAGCTAGATCATACTAAACTTCATTCTACTAGATCAAGATATAACCAAAAGGATTGAACCAAGAATAAACGGTAAAGATAGAAGTGATGATACGATACCGGGGCACCTCCCCCAAGCTTGGTAGTTGCCAAGGGGAGTGCCCATACCCATGTGTTTATGTCTCTTTCTTCGGGGGTAGTGACGATGGAGTTGTTGATGATGTAGGCTTGTCGTCCATCTTCCAAGGCATAAGCTCACCATCGTAGAAGGATGATCGAGTCTCCGGGGTCCTCAAATCTGCAGCCAAACTCATCCTCTTGAATCTATATTCATACTCACAGTTTTGGTTTTGGAGGTCATAGATCTGGGCTTTGAGCTGCTCGATTTTCTCGTGAAGCTTGAAGATGGTCTCCCCAATGTTCTTGGCATCCAGCTTGTGGTTGTGGGTGAACTCCGCGATCATCATGTGGTTGGCGTTGAGTCCACGTTCCACCATCCCCTGGCACTTGAAAACTTGTTGCTCCATTGCTTCGAGTCTAGCCTCCACGCTTCCGATCCTCCTTGGTCCCTCAACATCGTGGATGTGCAGCACCCCCTCACGCATCTCCATGGTTTGAGGGTGTTGCAGCACCTCCGCAAGGTAGGGGTTGATGACCTTCACAAAAAACGTGTCCTTGGGAGCGCTTGAAGACGTCAAGGTGATCTAGATCTGTCAGAAAAACAGCTCAAAACAAAAGCACAGGATTTTGGCGTGGTACGGTGGTCAAAACCTTCGGGAGATTATATAATGAATTTTTACCGACCAAAAGAAGTATTGTGCAAGAAAACGGAGTCCGGAGGGCACACGAGGTGCCCACGAGGCGGGGGCGCGCCCAGGGGGTAGGGCGCGCCCTCCACCCTTGTGGATGCCTCGTGTCCCTTTCGGACTACTTCTTATTTTTCCTATTTTCTTAAATATTCCAAAACGGAGAAAATTTGCCATTAGAACTGTTTTGGAGTCAGTTTACTTACCATACCACATACCTATTCCATTTCGGGGTCTGAAATGTTCTAGAAAGTGTCCCTTATGTATTCCTCCGGGGTTACGGTTTCAACAACATTGGTTTCAACATTTATGGGATTACCAGAGATATAATGTTTGATTCTTTGACCATTCACCACCTTCGGATTTGTGCCTTCGAAGTTGTTGATTTTTATGGCACCGAAACAATAGACCTCCTCGATAACTTAAGGGCCTTCCCATTTAGAGAGAAGTTTTCCTGCAAAAAATCTTAAACGAGAGTTGTATAGCAAAACATAATCACCTACATTAAACTCATGCTTTTGTATCATTTTGTCATGCCATCTTTTAACTTTTTCTTTAAATAGTTTGGCATTCTCATAAGCCTGGGTTCTCCACTCATCAAGTGAGCTAATGTCAAATAACCTCTTCTCACCGGCAAGTTTGAAATCATAATTTAGCTCTTTAATGGCCCAATATGCCTTATGTTCTAGTTCGAGAGGTAAGTGACATGCTTTTCCATAAACCTTTTTATACGGAGACATACCCATAGGATTTCTATATGCAGTTCTATAGGCCCATAATGCATCATCAAGTTTCTTGGACCAATTCTTTCTAGATCTATTAACGGTCTTTTGCAAAATTAATTTTAGCTCTCTATTACTCAGTTCTACTTGACCACTAGACTGCGGGTGGTATGAGGATGCAATTCTATGATTAACATCATACTTAGCAAGCATTTTACGAAAAGCACCATAAATAAAATGTGAACCACCATAAGTCATTAAGTATCTAGGGACTCCAAACCTCAGAAAAATAATTTCTTTAAGCATCTTAATAGAGGTGTTATGATTAGCACTACTAGTTGGAATAGCTTCTACCCACTTAGTAACGTAATCAACGGCAACTAAAATATGTGTATACCCATTAGAGGAAGGAAACAGTCCCATATAATCAAAGCCCCAAACATCAAATGGTTCAATAACAAGTGAATAGTTCATAGGCATTTCTTGACGTCTACTAATATTACCAATTCTTTGACATTCATCACAAGACAAGACAAACTTACGGGCATCCTTGAAGAGAGTATCCCAATAAAAGCCAGATTGCAATACCTTATGTGCAGTTCTATCGCCAGCATGGTGTCCTCCATAAGCCTCGGAGTGACACTTGCGTAGGATCTGTTCCTGTTCACGCTCAGGTACACAACGTCGAATAACACCATCTACTCCTTCTTTATAAAGGTGTGGGTCATCCTAGAAGTAATGTCTTAAATCATAGATTTTTTTTTCTTTTGCTGGTATGTGAAACTAGGTGGTATAAATTTAGCAACAATGTAATTAGCATGATCAGCATACCATGGAGCAGTATGAGAAGCATTTATGACAGCCAATTGTTCATCAGGAAAACTATCATCTATAGGTAGTTGGTCATCAAGAACATTCTCTAACCTAGACAAGTTGTCTACAACGGGGTTCTCAGCTCCTTTTGTATCAATAATATGCAAATCAAATTCTTGTAGCAAGAGAACTCATCTAATAAGCCTAGGTTTAGCATCTTTCTTTTCCATGAGGTATTTAATAGCAGCATGATTAGTGTGAACAGTTACTTTAGAATCAACAATATATGGCCTGAACTTATCACAAGCAAATACAACTGCTAAAAATTCTTTTTCAGTAGTAGCATAATTTCTCTGGGCACTGTCTAGAGTTTTACTAGCATATTGGATAACACTTAATTTCTTATCAACTCTTTGTCCTAAAAGAGCACCTACAACATAATCACTAGCATCACACATAATTTTAAATGGTAAATTCCAATCAGGTGGCTGAACTATAGGTGCAGAAATCAAGGCTTTCTTAAGTATTTCAAATGCTTCTACACAATCATCATCAAAGACAAATGGAATATCTTTTTGTAAGAGATTAGTCAGAGGCCTAGAGATTTTTGAGAAGTCTTTAATGAACCTCCTGTAAAAACTGGCATGTCCAAGGAAACTTCTTATACCTTTGATGTCCTTAGGACACGAAATCTTTTCAATAACATCAACTTTAGCTTTATCAACTTCAATACCTCTTTCAGAAATTTAATGCCCCAAGACAATAGCTTCATTAACCATAAAGTGGCACTTCTCCCAATTCAATACAAGATTAGTTTCTTCACATCTCTGCAAAACTCGATCAAGGTTGCTCAAGCAATCATCAAAAGAAGTTCCATAAACGGAAAAATCATCCATGAAAACCTCAACAATCTTTTCACAAAAATCAAAGAATATAGCCATCATGCAGCTTTGAAAGGTACCAGGTGCATTACACAAGCCAAAAGGCATACATCTATAAGCAAAGCTACCGAAAGGGCAAGTAAAAGTGATTTTTTTTCTTGATCCTCCTTTGACACAGGTATTTGAGAGAAACCAGAATAGCCATCTAGAAAGCAAAAATGTGTGTGTTTGGATAATCTTTCACGCATTTGATCAATAAAAGGTATGTAATGATCCTTTCTAGTAGCTTTATTTAATTTGCGGAAATCAATTACCATTCTATAACCTGTAAGAATTATTTGTGGGATCAATTCATCTTTATCATTAGGAACAACAATAATACCTCCCTTCTTAGGGACACAATGGACAAGACTTACCCACTGACTATCAGCAACAGGATAAATTATACCTTCCTGTAGAAGCTTTAGTATTTCTTTCCTTACCACTTCTTTCATCTTAGGATTTAACCGTCGTTGGTGATCAACAACCGGTTTAGCGTCTTTCTCCAATTTTATTTTGTGCTGGCATAGAGTGGGACTAATGCCCTTAAGATCACCAAGAGTATATCCAATAGTAGCACGGTGCTTCTTAAGAGTTTTCAATAATTTCTCTTCTTCCTGCTCTGAAAGGTTAGCACTAATAATAACAGGATATATCTTCTTTTCATCAAGATAAGCATAGTTAAGAGTATCAGGTAATGGTTTGAGCTCAAACATGGGATCACCCTTGGGTGGAGGAGGATCCCCTAGAACTTCAACAGGAAAGTTGTGCTTCAAAATGGGTCCCTACTTAAATAATACTTCATCTATTTCCCTTCTTTCATTCATAAACATATGATTTTCATGGTCAAGAAAATATTGTTCTAAAGGATCGTTAGGAGGCACGGCAGTAGAAGCAATACCAATAATTTCATCCTTAATAGGCAATTCTTTATCATGGGGTTGTCTACAAAATTTAGCAAAGTTAAAATCATGAGACATATCCCCTAAACCAACAGTAACAATATCCTTTTCGTAGTCTATCCTAGCTTTAACAGTATTCAAGAAGGGTCTACCAAATATAATGGGACAAAAGTCATCTTGTGGGGAACCAAGAACATGAAAATCAGTAGGGTATTTAACTTTCCCACACAAGACTTCAACATCTCTAACAATCCCAATTGGTGAAATAGTATCTCTATTGGTAAGTTTAATGTAACATCAATACCTTCTAACTCAGTAGGTGCAATATCATGCATAATTTCTTCGTATAAGGAATGAGGTATTGCATTCGCACTAGCACCCATATCACATAAACCATGATAGCAATGATCTCCTATTTTAACAGAAATAACAGGCATGCCTACAATAGGTCTATGTTTATTTTTAGTGTCGGGTCTAGCAATTCTAGCAGCTTTGTTACTGAAGTAAATAACATGCCCATAAATATTATCAACCAAGAGATCCTTAAACATATCAATACTAGGTTCAACTTTAATTTGCTCAGAGGGTGTAGGTGTTCTAGCATTACTCTTACGAACCATAGTTGTAGCTTTGGCATGATCCTTTATTCTAACAGGGAAGGGTGGCTTGTCAATATAAGCGGTAGGAACAATAGGATCAACATTATAAGTGATAGTCTTTTCCTCAACTTTAACAGGTTCAACTACTTTTACTTCAATGGGAGGATGATATTTAAACCACTTCTCCTTAGGGAGATCAACATGAGTAGCAAATGATTCACAGAAGGAAGCTACTATCTCAGAGTCAAGTCCATATTTAGTGCTAAATTCACGGAAAACATCGGTATCCATAAAAGATTTAACACAATCAAACTTAGGTGTTATACCTGACTCCTTACCTTCTTCGAGATCCCAATCTTCAGAGTTGCGTTTATTCTTTCCAACAGATCCCATTTGAATTCAATAGTCTTCATCATAAAAGAACCAGTACAAGAAGTATCGAGCATGGAGCGATTATTGAGAGAAAGCCGAGCATAAATTTTTTGAATAATATTCTCTTGAGAGCTCATGATTGGGGTATGAATATAACATTGACTTAAGCCTCCCCCAAGCTTGAGCGATACTTTCTCCTTCGCGAGGCCAAAAATTATATATATATAATTACGATCACGATGAACCTGATGCATAGGATAAAACATCTGATGGAATTCCAATTTCAATCGGTTGTAGTTCCATGATCCAATATCATCGCATAGCCTAAACCATGCCAATGCCTTTCCCTTCAAAGATAAAGGTTGGACCTTCTTCTTGATAGCATCCTCGAGCATACCTGCAAGCTTAAATAATCCACAAACTTCATCCACATAGATTAGGTGCAAATCGAGATGCAATGTCCCATCTCCTGTAAAGGGAATAGCTAGCAGTTTCTCTATCATACCCGAAGGAATTTCAGAGTAAACATTTTCGATAGGTTCAGTAGGTTGAGGAGCAACTCTATGCTCTACTAGTCGGGGTGAAGATACCCCGAACAAGCCCCTCGAAGGATTATTTTCCATAGTAACAAGTGACAGTAAATTTCAGCACACTACATAATTTTTTCTTTACCAAAGGCGCTTCACTCCCCGGCAACAGCGCCAGAAAAGAGTCTTGATGACCCACAAGTATAGGGGATCTATCGTAGTCCTTTCGATAAGTAAGAGTGTCGAACCCAACGAGGAGCAGAAGGAAATGATAGGCAGTTTTCAATAAGTTATTCTCTGCAAGCACTGAAATTATCGGTGACAGATAGTTTTGGGATATGATAATTTGTAACGAGTAACAAGTAATAAAAGTAAATCAGGTGCATAGAGATGGCCCAATCCTTTTTGTAGCAAAGGACAAGCCTGGACAAACTCTTATATAAGGAAAAGCTCTCCCGAGGACACATGAGAATTATCGTCAAACTAGTTTTCATCACGCTCATATGATTCACGTTCGTTACTTTGATAATTTGATATGTGGGTGGACCGGTGCTTGGGTACTGCATTTTCTTGGACAAGCATCCCAATTATGATTAACCCCTAATGGAAGAATCCGCGACTACAAAAGAAGTATTAAGGTAAACCTAACCATATCATGAAACATATGTATCCAAATCAGCCCCTTACAAAGCAATGCATAAACTAGGGTTTAAGCTTCTGTCACTCTAGCAACCTATCATCTACTTATTACTTCCCAATGCCTTCCCCCTAGGCCCAAATAATGGTGAAATATCATGTAGTGGACGTTCACATAACACCACTAGAGGAAAGACAACATACATCTTATCAAAATATCGAACGAATACCAAATTCACATGACTACTTATAGCAAGACTTCTCACATGTCCACAGGAACAAACGTAACTACTCACAAATTATATTCATGTTCATAATCAGAGGGGTATTAATATGCATAAAGGATCTGAACATATAATCTTCCATCGAATAAACTAACTAGCATCAACTACAAGGAGTAATCAACACTACTAGCAACCCACAGGTACCAATCTGAGGTTTTTGACACAAATATCGGATACAAGAGATGAACTAGGGTATGAGAGGAGATGGTGCTGGTGAAGATGTTGATGGAGATTGACCCCCTCTCGATGAGAGGATCGATGGTGATGACGATGTTAACGATTTCCCCCTCCCGGAGGGATGTTTCCCCGACAGAACACCTCCGCCGGAGCCCTAGATTGGTTCCGCCAAGGTTTTGCCTCGAGACGGCAGTGCTTCGTCCCGAAAGCTTCCCTATTATTTTTTCCAGGGCAGAAGACACCTTATACCAGAAGATGGGCATCGGGGGCTGCCAGGTGGCCCATGAGGCAGGGGCGCGCCCTCCACCCTCGTGGACGGTGGGTGGCCCCCCTCTGGTGCTTTCTTCGTCCAATATTTTTAATATATTCCAAAACTGACTTTCGTGGAGTTTCATGACTTTTGGAGTTGCGCAGAATAGGTCTCTAATATTTGCTCCTTTTCCAGCCCAGCATTCCAGCTGCTGGCATTCTCCCTCTTCATGTAAACCTTGTAAAATAAGAGAGAAAAGGCATAAGTATTGTGACATAACGTGTAATAACAGCCCATAATGCAATAAATATCGATATAAAAGCATGATGCACAATGGACGTATCACGTGTCACCAAGATCAATCTAGGAGATGCTAGCAACGAGAGAGAGAGGGAGAGGATCTTCATACCCTTGAAGATCGCTTGATGACCCACAAGTGTAGGGGATCTATCGTAGTACTTTCGATAAGTAAGAGTGTCGAACCCAACAAGGAGCAGAAGGAAATAATAGGCAGTTTTCAGTAAGATATTCTCTGCAAGCACTGAAATTATCGGTAACAGATAGTTTTGTGATAAGGTAATTGGTGACAAGTAACAAGTAGTGAAAGAAAATAAGGTGCAGCAAGATGGTCCAATCCTTTTTGTAGCAAAGGACAAGCCTGGACAAACTCTTATATAAAGGAAAACTCTCCCGAGGATACATGGGAATTATCGTCAATCTAGTTTGCATCACGTTCATATGATTCACGTTCGTTACTTTGATAATTTGGTATGTGGGTGGACCAGTGCTTTGGTGCTTCCCTTACTTTGAAAAGCATCCACTTATGATTAACCTCTATTGCAAGCATCCGCAACTACAAAAGAAGTATTAAGGTAAACCTAACCATAGCATGAAACATATGGATCCAAATCGGCCCCTTACGAAGCAACGCATAAAGTAGGGTTTAAGCTTCTGTCACTCTAGCAACCCATCATCTACTTATTACTTCCCAATGCCTTCCTCTAGGCCCAAACAATGGTGAAGTGTCATGTAGTCGATGTTCACATAACACCACTAGAGGAAAGACAACATACATCTCATCAAAATATCGAACGAATACCAAATTCACATGACTACTTATAGCAAGACTTCTCCCATGTCCTCAGGAACAAACGCAACTACTCACAAATCATATTCATGTTCATAATCAGAGGGGTATTGATATGCATAATGGATATGAATATATGATCTTCCACCAGATAAACCAACTAGCATCAACTACAATGAGTAATCAACACTACTAGCAACCCACTACTAGGAAAAGGCCTACTAATGGCGCACCTATTTTGGCCATTAATGGCGCATTAGTGGTGCGCCATTAGTGCCACGCCATTAGTATATTTTACTAATGGCGCACATATGGTGCGCCATTAGTATCTGGGATACTAATGGCGCACCTCAGATGCGCCATTAGAATATACCACAGTGCGCCATTAGTATGCCTCCCAGGGGGCCATATATACCCAGGTGCTTTGGCATACTAATGGCGCACTACTGCCAGATGCGCCATTAGTAACTTTGGCATACTAACGGCGCACTGTTTAACGATGCGCCATTAGTATCCTTTGGCATACTAATGGCGCATTGTGGTGTGATGCGCCATTAGTATGAATATTAGGTTTTTTATTTATTTTTTAATTTTCCGTTTTTTGCACAGGTTACAAAATGTATTATTGGACAGAATATAGACAACACACATCAACAACAGATTCATCGAATACAATAGAAGATTAGTCTCTGAATAAAATTCATCATATTAGTCTCCGAATACAATTCATCATATTAGTCTCCGAATTGAAAAGACCGAACAAAGATAGAACATTATATTACAAGTCTCGAGACCGCGAGTAGCGAGTTTGTCTTCACATTACAAGTCGATATCGATCATCTAAACTCCATCACATAGAGAGAGCTGCGGTCATCACGATGAGCATCATCACGATGAAACTTGTCTTCATCCGGTTCCTCCAACGCTCCCTCCCCTCTCCCGCTAGATAGCGGGCGTATCTAGATTCCGCCTCGTCCCTAGTGGTGTACCCTTTGTAACTGTTACCGCTGAATCGGTGAACCTGTCTCCGACACTCCTTCCAGTCGTCGTAGACTCCGGGAACCTTACCCTTGTACACGACATACGACGGCATCGCTATGCACTAGCCAAACGAAACGTTAGTACCAATTCACAGACAATACATAAGCAATATATAAGTATGCAACAGAACGGTCGGAAGAGAAAAGCAAGACATTAATAGCATCGATTACATCTAAGTTGAACGACTCTCGAAACCAAAGAGACATACTACAAGTTCATTAAAGTTTAATTACAACATGACCCAATCGATGTTTCAGAACTAGACACAGCATCACTACTTTCGACTCGACTCAAGGGACCGGAGCGTGGATGAAGCCGTCGTCTATCATGGGAGTCATGAAATCACGGGCGTTGTAAGCCTGCATTTGTAGCATTGTGCCGATGTCACTGTTGAACGGTTGATTTCTGAGGTAGAACTGCCCCGAGGTACGAAGGACATCTTGATGGATGATTTCCGCAAACTCCGATTGGATGCGAAAGAATTCTTGTCTGATGTCCGTGTCCTGGATTGCCGACACGCTCGCGGCCCAATCTTTGAGTTTACTCGGTAGCAGAAGTTGATGATGGTCCCGTACGATCGCCTGCATGTGATGGATGGCGTAGTAGGCACCCTTCTGACCGCCAGGCGGCTGCTTGACGCAGCAGAACGTCGTATTGTGGGAGAACACGTGCTTGCCGGTCTTACGAATAGGCCTGGTGAAGGTGCCTCCAGATTTGGCGTAGACGGGGAGAACATCATCAAGAACCTTCTTGACATTTGTGTAGTCTACGTTCGACTGACGGTCCGGGTCGAAATACGTGGCCATGGAATATTTGGGGCTTAGGAGGATGAGCATGCAATGTGTGTCACTGCAGAAAACACGGAATGTTAAAAGAAAAACGATCGAAATCTAAGAATTCATATGTTACGGGGTGGTTGAGGGGAGGACTTACTCGGGAAAGTAAGGCACGAGGAAGTTATCCTTATCTCGGTTTGCCAGAATGACGCCTTTGAGGTAAGAACTCGCGACTTGCCGTTCCCCAGCGCAGCCCAAGATCTTGGCACGCATGTAGAAGGGGTCGACTATCACGATGTCCGGGGTCTTGTCGCGAATGATCCGCATCTCCATACTCAGCGAAAATAGCCGAACGAAGGTGTAGTGCAGCGGATGAAGGTTCAACATAGCGTAGATGTCATCAAACCGCAGGACGATTGTACCCCCGATGGAGTTATCCATAAAGCCCTTGCCCTCTGGCACCTTGGCCGCGAAAACCGGGTATGCCACATCCTTCTCTCTGAGATGCCGCTTCTCCAAAGAAAGAACACTATTATGCAGACTCCGCATAGCACCGGTTGCAGCATCGAGCATATTTCTCGGTAGCATCGGCCTACGCGCCACATGCACCCTCCTCATTACATCCTCAGGTGAAGGTGGCCCGTCCTGAGCACGGATCGTACTCGGTGCCGGCTGGCTCGCACCCTTGTTAGTCTTTCTTTTGCGTGCCTTCTTCTTCTCTTGTAATGGGACCGAGTTCTGCTCACAGACCGCCTTCTTGAGTGTGTTGGGGCTGATAATATTTCGCACCTCGCCTATGTGAGGCTCGGTGAAGTCGGCAGCTGGAGGCGTCTCCCGAGAACTGAACGGCAGACGACGCCTGTTGCAACTTGGCTTCTCCGTGGTACCAGCTAGATCGCGCACGTCTTTTGTTGGGTTGGGTTCTTGAGAAGGAGGCCCCATGAAGTCGCCACCGTACCCGCCATGATCGGCAAAGTACTGATCGACGTTGGCAAATGTATCGTCGTCGTCGTCGTTCTGATCATGTGCCATATGCATGTTTGGATCCAGTGGCATAGGGATGTCCGGCACCGTTGCGGCGGTCTTGCCATGGGGCCGACTTGGCGCCGGCACGACTGGCGGTGTTGTCTTTGGGGTGGTGTCCCCCGCCCCCAAACGAATCTAGCTCTTCGGCCAAAGCAGGGGCCAGCTCAGGCAGGCGCTGAGGGTCATCACGTCATCATCGTCGGCCCCGACGGGTCGAATCGGAGGTAACAACTCATGGCAGCCTGGCAGCACCCGAACTAGTTGAACCCTAAACAAGTTGGGTGGCATCTGGGTACCGTGGAACACGGGGTTGCCCGGTTGAACGATTTTGCCCTTGGCGACATCGACCAACTCGTTGTTCATGAAGTGCAGGAGAGTGCACGGAACGTCGGCGGCGCCCTGCGAAAACTTGTAGGGCGTCAGGGATGCCCAGTCAAAGGCAAGGAGATGAAGTCCTCGGCTGAGAGAGGCTTAATTAGTTACCGTGATGATGGCATCGAGCTCGGCTAATGTCGAGGCACCGCCGACGGCGGGCGTGCAGTTGACGGAGGGGCCGCTTGCTGCAGAGGTGTCGGCCGGCGTACACCCGGGTGCATTAAGCTCCCGTGCCGGCGTCGGAGACACCAATGCCGCCTCCGCCGGAGACACCAATGGCCCCGCCATCGCGTTCTGCGAGTTGCTGGCCATGAAGCTAGGAATCGGGGGCGGCCCCTGTTGGCCGCCCGCAATCCACGCGTGCAACCCCTCGATCAAGGTAGGCACAATGGCGGTGATCGTCGCTCCGAGTAGTTGTTGCACTTGCTCTTGGACAATCTCCGGAATCCGCGCCACCTGTGCCTTGAGTTCTTGAACCTCGCGTGCCTGGCTTTCTGAGCTGGTCTTTTTTCTCCTTTCGCCCACCAGCGTTATAGTATGACGACCATTTTGTCGACAAGCCTTTGCCGGCCACACGACCAGCTGACATCGGCTTACTGAGCTTATCCTTTTTCTTCATTACATTCAACGCCCTATTTAGAGTGGTGTCCCAAGGGTTGCTCTTAGTCGACCCCGCGCTACTGCTTTCAGTCGCCTGTGGAAGGAATGTGAACCATTTAGAAATTTGGCTTCATTAATTAGAATGCAACCATATGGAGCTAATTACGCGGGGGTGTATTCCTTACCAGAACAAGCTCAAGCGCCCTGGTCTTCGGATCCGTGGTAAGCTCCTTTGTTTTCGGGTCCTTCTTGTACCGGGCCCTGACAAAGTTCCTGGTCTGCTTGTCACCGTATTTATCGAAGAGGGGCGGTAGGCCTTGCTCGGCACGGTTTGCCTCCTCCTTGTCCCATATAGGCTCCGCCACTATGTAACCGCCGGGACCGAGTGTGCGTTCCCCTAAGTTTAGCTCCCGCATTTCTTTCCCCCACTGACTTGATTCGGAGGTTGCGATGCTCGAGCACTTGATCTTGAAGTCGTTGTAGTCATCTTCGGTGATCGAAGGATTTTTCTCCTTGATCTTCTCATAACTCTCACCTTTCTCGATCATTCTCTTCACCGTGCTTTTCCAAGTAGACAGGGCCGTGTTCATCTTCGTGTGGGCAGCATTGCTCACTTTATTCCCTTTGAGGCTTGTGTTTTCAAATTCAGCGGGGAACTTGTATCGTTCGTGCAGCTTCGTGAAGAGGAGGTTGCGCAAATTCCCTCGGTCAGGATGCCTCAGGTTCTCGGTGTTGATCGAGACGGTGCTCCGGAGAATGCACCCGAGCTGAAGCGAGTACCCCTTGACTATTCGGTCGGGCGCCGTTGGATTCCCGTCGGAGTCCACTTTAGTAAATTCCTCCTTGAGGGTGCGGAGCACGGTCGGGCGCCGGTCCTTCCGTTGCCTCTTCGGTTGGCTGCCATCTGTGCGTGCGCCGCCATCATCAGTGGGGGCATCCTCGACGGCACCATTAATGGTGGCATCCTCGGCGGCACCATCAGTGGGGTCATCCTCGGCGGTACCATTAGTGGTCTCAGGATCGGTGGGGAAGGCGGCGTCCTCATACAAGTGAGGTTGTTCCTCCATCTCCTGGGACAGCTCCCAGAATGCCTTGCCGCCCGAACCCCCGGCCTCATCGTTGTTGGCCATGTTTCTTTCTAAATAGGAAAAAAGTTTGGTCAAAAAGTTGGTTATTGTCAAGGAACAAGATCATGGTCTCATCATTTAGGGTTTGTCGACACCGAGGCATCCTAAAAGCTAAGCTTTTATCATTGAGGGTTTTTCGACGCCGAGGCACCCTAAAAGCCTAAGCTTTCATCATTTAGGTTTTTATCGACACCGAGGCACCCTAAAAGCCAAGGTTTTATAATTTATGGTTTGTCGACACCGAGGCATCCTAAAAGCTAAGCTGGGAAGGAGAATTCTACGTTGGGCCTAATCACTTGGCTCTATTGCCGCCTATGGTTTAATGCGGCAAGAATAAAGGGGCAGTTGATCCTACTTAATAACTACTAAGATACCCCGGCCCATGCATTAGTCACAAGTACCCCATATGTCCTATTTTTAGCAAAGTCATGCTAAAATTCACGGAAAATTTCAGCATGACCTTTGCTGAGAATAGGACATATGGAGTACCCGAATTTGCCGGAACGGAAGTTAATCGACATTCCAGCAAACTCAAGGGCCTCTCTGGGTACCTGCAAAATCATCACGACACGATGGTCGGAGACAAAACCCAGCAAAAATACCACTGGCATATTACAATTATTGTTTCCGCGCTATTACGCAGATTCAGGTTGTCGCAACTATCACAAATCACAAGAGTTAATTTCTTTGTGCACATGAACCCTCACAACCTTCAAATGATTTTCTAGTTAAAATGTTGTACTTAAAATGATGTTTTTGCTGGATGCTGGGGTGCCAGTCCGATAACAAAATATAGTCCGGTTGCAAAAGAGAGTAAAATGTTCACAATAAGCCAATTGGATTTGAAGTTGTGCTCTATGTGTACCTAAATTGCAACTGCCCCCCCCCCCCTAAAGTGCCCGTACCGTGTTGTTGTCAATGCATATTCAGTTGCCTCTTCAAAAAAGAAAGGAAAGTTCACTAGTACTCCCGCCGTAAACTAATATAAACACGTTTGGATCACTAATTTAATGATCTAAACGCTCTTATATTAGATTACAGAGGGAGTATATAATAACTGATGTCTTGTCATATACGTATAAATCAAATTACCACTATGTCTTCCCTAGAAATTCCTGATATATATGCTTAGGTTTAGATCTCCATATCTTCTCGTGTCATAATGAAAAAGAACAGTGTTGGAGTGAGAGAAACAAACAAACAAAAAATCAGAGTAGAAAGGTTCTGACACTCAGGATCCTTGTAAGTTTGATCAGTTTTCTAGAACTGAAGACATGATTTTCTAGTGTTGTCCACTCCTATCATAAGTTTGATCAGTACTCTCCTATATAAGATGATTTAGTGTCTCTTCGAATAGAAAAACAACAATCTACTGTTCAAACAGTAATAACAACAATATGTTTTCCTTGCTTTCTTTCAGGTAATTTTTTGTTTTCAACTAATATACTGTAGTACAGAGTAACTAGAAGCATGCAACTTTCCATGTGCTGTCCTAGAGAAGAATAACTGGAGCAAATGCAGATGATGAATTCAGTTGAGGTTCAGTGCTACCCCTGCCTGACACAAAGCTCTTTTCATTCTTCTCTACTCGTAATAAAAACTGCTGGAACAAGAAGGTTGTGTGAATGTATCAGCGGCATTAGTTGGCATGAGCAACAACAAGTAGAGTAGAAAATAGATAGCGAAGAATCTGCATAGGGTTTCGTTGGTAGTTGGTACAACTTGAGTTTGAGTGACAGGGAGCAGCAAAGAATGTACAACTTGAGTTTGAGTTTGAGTTTGAGTGACAGTGACAGGGAGCAGCAAGTGTAGTTGAACGACTTAGGCATTTCTAAACTTCTAATCCCCTTGTCCACGTGCATGGACGACTTAGACTATATCACTTATATGACTTACATAGTTATTACATGTAAAAACATTGTTAAAACACTTGGACATATGAGGAATTTGATTCTCAGCAGAGTTGTATACTTATATCCGGAAATAGAAAATGAACTTCCATTGCAAATGCTCCACTGAAGTTAAAACTTGTTCATGACAGTGAGACCATCTATCTATATCTTAATTCTTAAGATGATGATACTAAAATGTGCCATGAATATAGAACAAGTGCATTCCTAGCTCTGTTGATGCCCAAGCCCAATACATGTGGCGGTATGGACAGGCGGGCTAAAATTTCTTACAGGGACTTAGGCAGTTGTAATCCTCTCCACGGAACCACCAAATCTAGCAATTTATAAAGGGTTCTGACACTTGGGAGGAACCACAATGCACGTAACAGTACAGCGGTAGGCACAGGAGAGATTCAAGAAAACTAGGGTTCCACTCATGAGATGAGGGAGAGAGGGAGATGGGAGGGGTGGATGGGATGGTGAAACAAACCAGACCTTGTAGAGTAGGATGGGATGACAAGGCGCGCGGTGGAAGTCTGGTGCCGGCTGGCGTCTTCTCCGGCGCTGTCGGGGACGGGGAGGCCGCGCGGCGCCGGGGCTCCACGGGAAGGCGGCGCGCGTCGGTGACGGGGAGGCAGCGTCGAAGCGGGCCGGGGGAGCGCCTGGCCTCGGCGGGAACAGCAGCGTAGGGCGGTGCTGGAAGGCGCCGGAGTTGCGCGAGGAGGGCGGCGTCGCGGGTCCTCTGGGCGGCGCCGAAGAGCGGAGGAGAGGGAGCGATGAGATGGAGAGGGGACCAGCGCGAGAGGGAGAGGTGTGGGGGTGGAGGGTAGACAGGGGTAATTTGGTCTGGGAATAGATGGAGTGGGGGAGAATACTAATGGCGCACCCCCTTGCGGTGCGCCATTAGAATGTGATAGCAATGGCGCACCAGCGAGACGGTGCGCCATAAGTAATGTTTTTATATTATTATTTTTAGATAGCAATGGCGCACCAGCCAGCGGTGCGCCATAAGTAATTTTTTTTATTTTTTTTTGTTGCATCTAATAGTTTTTTAGAAAATGAATATGAATATGAAACAGTAATAAATTTTTATAAAAACAGTAATAATTTTTTTTAAATATCATCAGATGTTTTTATTTGAAAATATTTATGAATATAAAAAAATATCATCAAATTTGTTATTTGAAAATACCATCAAATTTGTTATTTGAAAATATAATCAAATTTGTTTTTTGAAAATATAATCAATTTTTTTAGTTGCATTCATTTGTGACGGTGGAGCGGGGGAGGGTGCGGGGGTCGTCGGCGGTGGTGGAGCGGGGGAGGGTGCGGGGGGTGCTCGGCGGCGAGGGGGATCTGGCAAGGGCCGGGGAATCTGGCGAGGGGAGATAACGATCGAGATGGAGGGGGATCGAGATCGAGTGTCCTCATGAATATTCAATATTTTTTCATGAATTCAAAAAGTGCCCATGAAATTGAAAAATATTCATGATAGTTCAAAAAGTGCCCATGAAATACAATCGAGAAATGAAGATTACAATTTAAATACAATCGATCTTAGCTAGCTATCTGTCCACAATCTTCTTGCCCTTCTTTTTCGCAAATGGAGTTCTTCTGTGGAACAGACGTCCTTTAGGTAGGGTGGTCCTGCTTCTTCTTGTGGTGTATGCTGCTATTTCATCATCGTCGTCATGTTCGATCCTCGGGTCGCCGTACTTGTGGAAGTCTTGCTCATTGGCTACTCCATCCATTCTGATGATCTTCCTTTTGCCTCTCCTCACGACAACACGACTGGGCTTTGACGGGTCGGTAATGAAGAAGCATAGGTCAACTTGGGAAGCCAGTACCCATGGCTCATTTTTCGCGGTGACGTTTGCGCCCGCGGTCTTGGATTTGGCTTCGGGTATAACCATGGTGGTGAAATACCGGTCTTCTTTTAGGACGCTCTTGGCCCATCTGACACAGAACATCGGGACCTTCTCTCCAGCGTAGCTCAGCTCGCAGATCTCCTCGATCCTTCCATAGTATCTGTCCTTGTCATTACCGGTGTAGGATTCCATCGTTACCCCGGAGTTCTGATAACCATCGCTCTTCATGTCCTTGGCCTCGATGTAGAATGTGTAGCCGTTGATATCGTACGCCTCATAGGTCATCAGGTTGTGCTCGGCGCCCTGTGACAAGGCGAATATGAGTTGTTCTTCCGCGGAAGAATCCTCATGTAAAGAGTACGACAGAAGCTTCTGCTTGAACCAACGCGTGAAACATGAGTTGTGCTCTTTGATTATATCTCCGTCCGTCCTCTGTTGGCCTCGGTCATTGTACGTCTTCTCAATAAAGGGTTTGTGCTCTACCACCCAAGGATCGACCACGTCTATGTGTTGTAGCGCGACTAGGTTTGCTCTTTCAAAGTCGGCGAGTCGACCCTCCAAGTCGACATGCATTTCGCGGCGACCCTCACGGTGACCCCATCCAGCGAGCCTGCCGAGGTGCCTGTTGACGGGAAGACCAACGGGGTTCTCGATGCCTAGATAATTCGTGTAGTAGGAGATGCACTCTTCGGTCAGAAAGCCCCTGGCTATGCTTCCCTCTGGACGTGAGATGTTGCGAACGTATCCTTTGATGACACCATTCATCCTTTCGAACGGCATCATGCTGTGCAGGAACGTCGGCCCGAGTTGGATGATATCGTCCACGATATGGACCAGCAGATGCACCATAACGTCGAAGAATGCGGGCGGGAAGTACATCTCTAGCTCGCATAGTATCACCACGATCTCTTCCTGTAGCCTTCTGAGTTGCCTCACGCCAACCGACTTCCGAGAGATGACGTCGAAAAATTTGCATAGGCCAAATAGGGTTTCACGGACGTGCGCGTCCATGATCCCACGGATTGCAATTGGAAGTATCTGCGTCATCAGCACGTGACAGTCGTGAGACTTCATCCCGCTGAACTTCAGCTTCGCTGGGTCTAGGTATCTGCTTATCTTCCCCGCGTAACCGTAAGGAAGTTTTACTCCTATGAGGCAGGTGAAAAACTGCTCGATCTCCTCCTGACTTAGAGTGAAGCACGCAGGAGGGTAGTCATTTCCGGTCTTCTTGGCCTTTTTGCCTTTGCGACGACTTTCTGTGTCCTGCTTCGCCTCATCATCATCATCATCATCATCATCATATATAGCGTGAAGCTCCTGCCTGATGCCCATTGATTTCAAGTCTGCCCTTGCTTTCGGCCCATCTTTGGTCCTCTCTGGCATGTTGAGCAGGGTACCAAGCAGACTCTCGCACACGTTCTTCGTGATATGCATTACATCAAGGCTGTGAGGCACACGGTGGATCTTCCAGTACGGCAAGTCCCAGAAAACAGACCTCGTTTTCCATACCTTCAGCAGCGGCTCTAGCGCCTTTCGCTTCTTTCCCGGCTCTGGCGCCTTTTGCTTCTTTCCCGGCAGTGGGCAATCTTTCCAATTTTTCAACAGCTCGTCTATTTCCTCGCCACTCCTCGTACGCGGGCGTCCTCGGGGTTCGGTTTCACCATCGAACAGATCCTTGCGTTTTCTCCACAGGTCATCGTCGCGAAGCCACCTTCGATGTCCCATGAACACGGTTTTCGAAGACCCGGGATCTCTATCTAGCTGGCGATACATTGTGTCATCCATGCACCTGACGCATCCAGAAAATCCGTGGACCACCTGCCCCGCGACATATCCGTAACCGAGATAGTCGTGCACCGTCGTGAGCAGCGCCGCTCTCATAGGGAAATATTCTTTCTCTGTGGCGTCCCATGTATTGACTGGCGTTTTCCACAGCGTGTCAAGCTCCTCTTTCAGCAGCCCCAGATACAGATTGATGTTGTTCCCTGGTTGTTTCGGTCCTTCAATTAGCATACTCATGTGAATGTACTTCATCTTCATGCACAACCAGGGGGGAAGGTTGTACATCCACACAAACACAGGCCAGGTGCTATGTGTGCTTCTCTGGCTGCCAAACGGATTGACTCCATCGGTGCTCGCGCCCAGCACGATGTTCCTTGGATCGTTCCCAAATTCTAGGTCTTCGAAGTTCAATGCTTGCCACTGGCTCGCATCCTTAGGGTGACTCAGCATCTTGTCTTTTTTATCTATCTCCAGATCATTTGCGTCATATTATCGCTTCTTCTCCTCCCTATCCGCGTGCCAATGCAGGAGCTTTGCTACCTTAGGGTCCGCAAAATACCGCTGCAGACGAGGAGTGATCGGAAAGTACCACACCACTTTTCGAGCAGCTTTCTTCCTCTTCTTGTATCGAGTGACGCCGCACACCGGACATATGGTAGACTCCGCGTGCTCGTCCCGATAAATGATGCAATTGTTCATGCACACATGGTATTTCACGTGCGATAAATCCAAAGGACACACGATTTTCTTCGCCTCCTCGAAACTGGTCGGGCACTTGTTCCCCTTGGGAAGACGTTCGTGCCAGAATGACATGTTCTCGTCGAAGGATGCGTCGGTCATTTTGTGTTTTACCTTCATCTCCAGAGCCATGAGCGTTACTTTCAGGCGGGTATCCTCGGGCCTGCATCCTTCATACAATGGAGTAACCGCGTCTAACTCAAGTTGATCCATCTTGGCTTTCTCTCGGGCGGCAGCTCTTGCGTTATCCGTCTGCTTGAGAAGCAGCTCTTGAACATGAGGGTCCTGAACCCAGCCCATCGATGGTCCAGCGTAGGGTGCTCCGTCGGCATCATCATCTTCATGATCATGCCCGTCGTCTGCTCCGGCATCTTCCTCATCATCATGTCCTGCATCTTCTACATGATGACTGTGTACAGCATCACCGTCATGATCATCTCCTGGGGATTCTTCGTCTTCTCGCCCGCCCGAGCCGCGGTGGTTGTCTTACTGCCCTTCCTCATTTCTTGGCCGGCCCCCATGGATGACTTCGTAGTCATCTTCATCACCTTGCCATCGATAGCCATCCAAGAAACCACGCAAGAGCAGGTGGTCCCGCACCTGCCCGGAATCCGGGTCCGCAATAAGGCTCTTCAGCTTGCATCTTCGACACGGACATCTTATCTCCGTCTTGTTCTTTTGAAGATTCTCGGCCTTCGCGGACTTCAAAAACCTATTCATGATGCCTTCGGTCATCGTGCGGACCATGGTCGCCTGCAGGGTAGAGCAAAACGATATTTTAGAACCAAGAAAAAATTTGGCATGACTTTCCCTAAAAATAGGACCAAAAACAATGCTTAATGCCAAAATTCTCGCCGAAACGGAAATGAATCAACATTCCGGGAAAATATTGGCAACTATCGCATTTCAAATACCGATACACCTCCAAACACAAACACATATGCAATACCACAAACATATGCAACACCACGAACATACATAGATCTAGCTAGGCCATAAAAAGTGCATGTGCACATTGTTGTAGGGAGAACAACATAAATATAGCTTCCCCCCTTACTTACCTATCAAAACAAGGTAATTTAACCACTTAATTTGAATGAATCTATGGTGGAAATGAGGTGAAAAAGAGGAGGCACCCGAGACAAGGAGGAGGTGGAGAGAATAAAGTGGGAAGAAAGTGAGTGTGGATAGGAGTGGCTGTCCAAAATGTCTTGTTGGTGCCCACTTACTAATGGCGCACCAACTCAAAATGCACCATTAGTAATCCAGATTACTAATGGCGCACCTTCTGGTGGTGTGCCATTAGTAGTTTTGCAAAAAACAACATACTAATGGCGCACTGTGGAACAGTGCGCCATTAGTAGTTTTGCAAAAAAATGAATAAAATATATAATATAAAAAACAACAGTAGTGGCGCACTTTCCGACAGGTGCGCCATTACTAGTTACAACTAGTAATGGCGCACTGTGTCTGGATGCGCCATTAGTATGTTTGGAAAAGGAAAAAAATGATACTAATGGCGCACCCTGAGCTAGGTGCGCCATTAGTAGTTTCAACTCTAATGGCGTATCAGAAGGTGGTGCACCATTAATATATACTAATGGCGCACCGCTTGTCTGGTGCGCCATTAGTGTCAATCCCATCTATAGCTCTTTTTCTAGTAGTGGGCCCACAGGTACCAATCTGAGGTTTTGGTACAAAGATTGGATACAAGAGATGAACTAGCGTTTGAGAGGAGATGGTGTTGGTGAAGATGTTAATGAGGATAACCCTCCCCAAGACGGGAGAGTTGTTGGTGATGACGATGGTGATGATTTCCCCCTCCCGGAGGGAAGTGTCCCCGGCAGAACGGCTCTGCCGGAGCCCTAGATTGTTTCTGTCAAGGTTCCGCCTCGAGACGGCGGCGCTTCGTCTCGAAAGCCTCATTCTCATTTTTTCCAGGTCAAAACACTTGATATAGCAGAATATGGGCATTGGGGGGCTGTTAGGTGGCCCACAAGGTAGGGGGCGTGCCAGTGGGGTAGGGCGCGCCCCCATCCTCGTGGATGGTGGGCGGCCCCCCTCCTGTACTTCTTTCGCCAGATATTTTTTATATTTTCCAAAACCGACTTTCGTGGAGTTTCAGGGCTTTTTGAGTTGTGCAGAATACGTATCCAATGTTTGCTCCTTTTCCAGCCCAGAATTCCAGCTGCCGGCATTCTCCCTCTTCATGTAAACCTTGTAAAACAAGAGAGGAAAGGCATAAGTATTATGACATAATGTGTTATAACAGCCCATAATGCAATAAACATCAATATAAAAGCATGATGCAAAATGGACGTATCAACTCCCCCAAGCTTAGACCACGCTTGTCCTCAAGCGGAAGCCGAAATCGAAAAATATGTCCACTTGTTTAGAGATAGAGGTGTCGATAAAAATAAAATACGGGCATGAGGGCATCATGATCATTCTTATAACAGCAACATATGTATATTGTCATATGATTTCTTATGCTAAAGTAACAATCCATTCACAATGTCAAGTGTGAATCAAAAACTTCGTTGAAAACTAACAAACTGTGATCTCGGTCATTGAAGCAATTGCAATTTATCATAACATCGAAAATAGTCAATATAAGAGCTTTTGAGCAAGTCCACATACTCAACTATCATTTAATCTTTCACAATTGCTAACACTCACGAGATACTTATGGGTATGGAGTTTCAATCGGACACAGAGAAAGATAGGGGCTTATAGTGTTGCCTCCCAACCTTTTACCTCAAGGGTAATGTCAACAATAATAGTTCATGCTAGCTTACATCCAATTGGGTATATATGTCAGGATCTTTCCAACACAATGTGCTTGCCCAAGGATAAAATGTAAAAAGGGAAGGTGAAGATCACCATGACTCCTATAAAAGGTAAGAAAAATAGATAGGCCCTTCGCAGAGGGAAGCAGAGGTTGTCATGTGCTTTTATGGTTGGATGTACAAAATCTTAGCGCAAAAGAATGTCACTCTATATTGCCACTTGTGATGTGGACATTTATTATGCAGTCCGTCACTTTTATTATTTCCATATCACAAGATCGTATAAAGTTTATTTTCTCCACACTAATAGATCATACATATTTAGAGATTTGCAACAATGACAACTTACTTGAAGGATCTTACTCAATCCATAGGTAGATATGGTGGACTCTCATGGAAAAACTGGGTTTAAGGATGTATGGAAGCACAAGTAGTATCTCTACTTGGTGCAAGGAGTTTGGCTAGCATGAGGGGGAAAGGCAAGCTCAACATGTTGGATGATCCATGACAATATACTTTATTTCAGATATAAGAAAACATAACCCATTATGTTGTCTTCCTTGTCCAACATCAACTCTTTAGCATGTCATATTTTAATGAGTGCTCACAATCATAAAAGATGTCCAAGATAGTATATTTGTATGTGAAAACTTCTCTTTCTTTATTACTTCCTATTAATTGCAACGATGACCAAAACTATGTTTCTCAACTCCCAACAACTTTTATTCATCATACTCTTTTTGTATGTGAAGTCATTACTTTCCATTAGATCAATATGATCTCTTTTATTCTTTTTATATTTTCTATTATTCCCTCATGATCATAGTGAGATAATCAAGCCCTTAACTCAACACTAATCTTTATTATATATAGCTCACAGACTCGATTACAAAGATAAAGATCATAAAGCAAAGCTCACAACTAGATCATACTAAACTTTATTCTACTAGATCAAGATATTACCAAAAGGATCGAACTAAGAAAACGGTAGAGATAGGAGTGTGACGGTGATACGATACCGAGGCACCTCCCCCAAGCTTGGAAGTTGCCAAGGGGAGTGCCCATACCCATATGATTATGTCTCTTTCTTCGGAGGTGGTGACGAGTGTCGTACATCGAGCGTAGGAGATCCTCCAATTTGCGGATAATGCCCTTGAGTGCGGTGATATGCTCCTTCAGCAAAATATTTTCACGTGTGAGATACTTGTTTTGTATGTGAGCTAATTCAATCATCTTGAAAGCTTCAATCTTGGTTGGGGTAAAAAGGTTTGGAAGGGGTTGAAGGATGTCTTCTTCTTCTGCTGCCGGAGCCTGATCCTCCATAGCCTTCTTGATCCTATCCTCCTTGTTGATCTCCCCAGGTTCTTCTCTCTTCAGATCTATCTTCATTAGCCAAGCATCATTGCCCTCATTGTTGGAGGAGGAGTACGACATGATGCCTGGCCTTGTCAGCTCTAGCAGAAAATAGGTCGAAACAAAAATAGGGGATTTTGGTGTGATACGGTGGTCAAAACCTTCGGGAGGTTATATAATGAACTTTTACCGACCAAAAGAAGTAACGTGCAAGAAAACGGAGTCCGAAGGGCACACGAGTGTAACATCCTAAAATTCTAAATTTTGGAATGTTATGATAAATAGATAGTTTTGATTGCTTGATTGATGTGCTGTGCGAAATTGAGTGAAACTTGAAACTTTTGAAAGTTAAATGAGAGGGAATAAAATGACTTTCCCAAAACTTTCACTTTGCATTTTGATCTCTGAGAATTCAAATTCTTTCCAACACAAAACCCTGGAGTGAAGATAATATGACTTCTTCCATTTATTAAATGTAAAAGGGTTTTGAAAGGATTCTTGAAAAAAAAAATCTCGAGATATTTCAAATTCAGAAACTTTATGCGACTCAATGATTTTCCCGAGAAAAGATAAAATGACTTCTTCAAATTATAGGAAATATGAGTTGGAGGTTTTCTGAAATTTTCTATAACTCATTTTCAATATTTGAGTTATTGGGTTTTATTCAAATTATTTTTCTCCAAAAAATAAATTATATAGAAAATAGGGTAACATGATTCCCTACAGCAGAAAATTGGAGAGAAATAAATTTGAAGTCATTTTGGTATTTTTAAAAATCATTTTACTGGATTTTATTGCTTCAGTAGCACTATTTGATTTATTAGAATTTGGGCGAATTTTATTTGACTGTAGAAAAATTTTCACCTTGTGGGAAATCTTTTTCTGAAAATTTCGATATATAATATGCCTATATAAATGTTCCCTTTATTTTTGTTATTTAGTTTGTCTTTTGTGTTTCTATTAAAAAAAGAAAAACTGCGCGTGCGCCTTTGTTTATCTGTAGCTTACGTGCGAAGCTTAATAGTAGCAGGCGCCTCGTTTTTTTTCCTTTTCGTCCTAGCGGGCCAGGCCCAGTTAGTTTTTTTTAGTTTTTCTTTTCTTAGGCCGAAATTTAAAAAATAGAAAAAGAAATAGAGCAGCGGTGCGTGCGTGCGTGCGGCCGGCGCATGTAGTTTTTAGGCCCGTACGCTGCGGTTTCCATTCGTTTTGAATTGCACGTCTACATTTAGTCCCACATTGCCTAGCTATAGACTTTTAAGTCTCTTTTTCAGTTATATATATAAACCCATAGAGCCTCCAAAAATCATCCGATTCGGTTTAAATCAATATTTTGGTTTGCCTATATTCATTAAAAAATATTTTTTCTCTCTTCTCCAGCGGACTTCACGAAGTTATCTCTTGTCTCCGAAGTCATCTTTTCTCTACCTTATAAAAGTATCTTTCTTAGTATTTTTTTATATACTCCCGTAGCTTATTATTTCTAAACTAGTACGGTAAAATAATAAGATTATTAATTAGTTTATGTATTTATACATTAGACCTAGAATTCTTTTAGCCGTAGTTATTTTTTTCTTTCTTCTTCCGTAAAAAAGCTTGGCCCTAATTTTTCAAGTAGCCATAACTTTTTACTCGTTCATCCAAATTAGATGAAACCAGCGCCCACAGTTTCGTTTTGACTCCACCTATCCAGTGAATCAATCAAATAAACTTTCTACAACTTTTCAAATTTTGAAATTTGTTCAAGTTCATATTCAAACTTCTTTTGATCATATCTTTTTAACCGTAACTTCGTTTGAGTTGATTCTTTTTGCAAATCGAAGTTCTTGACCTAAACTTTCTGATAAGACCAAATTCACATAATTTTGGTACTGTTAGAAATTGTTTTATGTTTCAAGAGTCATTCGTTTGTTTTTGAAGTTTTCCGAAGTGTTTTATTCACCCTGTCCGATCTTCTGAGTGATTGCTTATGTGTGATTACTATTGTTTGCTTACGATAGATTGATCGGAGTGTGACGAATAGATCTATCACGAGTTCTGAGTGCAAATCTTCTACATCGTCAGTACAAGGCAAGTTCACACTTTGATCATATCCTTTTCATACCCAGTTTTATGCATTAGTTTCAACCCTCAAACATTGCATGAGTAGGATTGATAACATGTGGGTATCGAGAAGTAGTTGATAAGGTAGGAACCTATTGCCCTGCATTCAAACCCTTGGGAGTTACTATTACGTTATGCTTATATTGCCATGCTATGCTCGTAGACGTGGATTGGGTTTGAGAGTATTCATCACAGATGTGAGATTGTTAATTAATGGTATACTTAAGGTGGCAACTTTAACATACATCTCGGTGGATTGAGGCACCTGGGTATTCCAGCGATTGCCTGTTTAGGCACCTGGGTATTCCAGCGATTGCCTGTTTTTCTTTATGGACCGCCACCCAGGCTCAAAGGGATCATGAGATTACTCATACTAGAAACTTTCGTGTGCAGCCACAAGCTATTATGGGCTTGACTAAGTCGTGCGAACTCTTACAGTGGTGGACTAGCAGATGTAGGGGATGTAGGTTGGTACGGTCCACCCGATCGTAAGGTGCTAGCACTTCTGAAAGACTATGTCTCGGTCATCCGTTTCTCAAACAACATGAAGTGCGAGAATCCCAACGGAGGAGATCGGGTCTTGTGGGGAAAAGTGCGCAAACCTCTGCAGAGTGTACAAACTAATCATGATTAGCCGTGTCCCCGGTTACAGACGTCTTGAGTATCTAGTACTTGGATTATCATGTGAATCTCATCATGTGACTTTAATTAATTTTGTTGGGTTTTAATGATGATGCTTAATTGGGGATTGTGAGGGTGTCTACACTCTCAATGTTTAACAACCACCATGATAGTTAAAATAAAAGTTATTCCTTTGTTGTAGGGAAAAATTGGCTTTAGGCAAAAACTTTAACCTTACAGCCTCCACCAGCCAAATATGCATGTAGTTGTAGGCTTTGTTCATCATTATCATTACAGTGTGAATTTGGCAGTACATTCAATGTACTGACCCTTTGTGGCTGCAACGTCTCATGTTGCAGGATTATCTTACGACGAGTAAGTGATACGTTAGGGTTACGATTTCTACACTCAACTTTGCCGTTGGTGTTGATGGGAATCCACAACCTTGTTGCTTCCGCTATTTTGGATTGAGGTATTAGTATTTACGTTACTTTATACATGTGATTTACCTCTGTTATAAATCCTCGAGTACTGTGTGTGTCAGCATACCGATCCAGGGATGACTCTTAAGCACAGAGACTTGATCCATTCGGGTCGAGTCGCTACAAGATGGTATCAGAGCACATGTTGACTGTAGGACGTGACCCTAGGAACTGGCAAGCCCATAGGAAAGGATTTCTCTAAAACTTGCTTTTCAAAAAGATTATATACCTCTCCTCTTTTCTGAGCTTTGTCAAAACTTCCCTTTTTCCTAAATAGTTAGACAATACCCTTTTCCATTGGATCACTTCGGAGTATAGAAGATTTCACCATACATTGAAAGTGTTGAAGCTACAACAGTGGATACTCCGAAGGTTTGAAGAGTTGACGACTTTGATGAGATGATGACCTTTAGAAGACCAAACCCCTATTTTGTACTTATGTTAGCTGTGACAATTGTGAGCCATCATTTGTTTGATGTTTTCCGACGGCCACAAAACAAAACCCGTCTTTTCAAAACTATTGTTTGTGTTGAGTGTATCTCTCTCCATCTCCCAAAGCTCATCCCAAAAGGCTTGGACCCAATAGAGGATGAATGAAGATAGACTTGTATTCTATGGACCAATAACCCAACCGGAGGCAGAGCTATGGATACAAAACATGGAGGATCACTTCAGGAAGAATTTGGTTGCAAGGAAGTATGAGGTTCAATACGCTCTTCAGTACTTTACAAAAAGTGCTGCAACTTGGTGGAAAATTCATCAAGCCAAACAAGGATGTAATGGAGCAGAAAGTTGGGAGGAATCTGTTGAGATCCCGTCTCATTCGAGAACGTGGCGACAACCCGAAGAAGAAATGTTGTGCCTGCAGGATTTGCTGAGAAATAGGACACACCCAGGAGGAGCACAATGATGAATGCCCTAATTGTGAAGAAAGTCACCCAGCTGAAGAATGCCCAACTAGGAAGATTACCTGTTTCTTATGTGAAGGGACTGCCCATTACCCTGCTCAGTGTCACATTTACCCCATGGTACAATGAACTATCCACCAGAAGAAAGAAGTAATGAAAGAAGTCCTCGAGGAAACCTCAAGGGGATCCACGATGGAGGAAGATATTGACGACCCTGATGGAGAAGGCCTAAATAGATTTTTCTCCCGTGCTTGCTATTCATGTGGAGAAAAGGGACATCTTTCACAGTATTGCACGAAGGAAAGCCATGAGAATCTCGGAGACTTCCCGACAGAAGAAGTGGAGTTTGATCCACAAAAGATAGAAGAATTGATAGGAACGAAGAAAACGAAGAAGAGAAAGAGCATGTATCCCCAGAACAACCCAATTTCGGTGAAAAAGGACCTGAGTCACCTCACATGTTTTAGGTGCAAGGATTTAGGTCATTAGGCTAGCAAGTGCCCAACCAGGAAGCGAAGAACCCAGTGAACCAGGACAGCCACCATGAAGTCCTTAGATTGGTCTTATGCCATTAGTTGACACTGCAAGGAAGTAGGGCATTTTGCCAAGAGAAGGTTCAGACCAGAGGAAAGGTTGAACAGAGTAGTTGAGATTTTGATATTGAAATTAAGCATGTGGAATACATTTTTATTAAGATGTTGAGTTGAGTTATGGAATGACATTGTAAAGACTGGTGAAGAAATAGAAGTTGATATTTTTGGAATCCAAGAAGGAAATGTTGTGAGTTGCTGGATGATTGTGAGTGCCCCTCACCTAGACTAAAACCTAGAACCCACGGACAAGACGATCCCAAACCTCTCTCGGATAAACGACCCCATTTTACCCAAGGATGTCCGTATGTTGTCCTGAGAACCCCTTTTGTCTTATGCCTACAGATGACAACCTTTTAAGAGTCTTTTCTCAAAGGCCCAGAAACAATCATGACCCTGACTAGCGACTAGGGTTACCCAAAGATCCTGAAGGACATGATGAAGCATATTCACCTGGAAGGAGATGCAGTTTACAAGGGTTATCCCTTCATGGATAATGGAGTTGAACTTTGGTACGTGGAGGTCCACCTCCATCGTGTGAAAGGAGTTTGCCCAAAGACTATGGGTATATAATTTTTCATCTCCCGAGTACCACGACCAACATTCTTCGACTCTGTTCGTGAAGCTGCTATGGAGGCCATACATCAGATTGGAGAAATACTCAAAGCAAGACTTCGTTATACCCAGGAATGCCTGAGTGGTGTGCATGCAGAGCTGATGGAGATGAAGCACACGACCAATAGGACGAAGCAAAAGATTGATGATTTCAAGAAGTACATTGCACAATTCCAATGGGACTGAAGCGTCCTTAGCTAGGACAAAGGAATAAAGATGGGAGGAATGTTTGACCATACCCAACTAGGTGGATGGAAACATTTGTAGTGAAGCACCTTGGAAATTGAGATGTTGAATACTGGTTCAGGAGGTAACAAGAGATTTGATATGAGGAGAATATGGATTACGGATGAACCAGTGCATTTTGTGTAGGGCGATACTTTTCTGAGTGAACCCTGGACAAATAGAAAGGAAAGTGTTGCTCAAAGGAGTAGAGTTTGCACAAATAAGTTGGAGTTTATGTTTGATATGAAGCTTACCCCAAGAGTATGAAGGAAACAAGTACAATTGGATTTTTAAGAGGGTGTAATGCTGAAGTGTGGAGCAATAGAGACTCCAAGGATGAGTTAAGGATATACAAGTTCTGAAGTGGACCCAAGCCGAGGACCTAAGGAGGCTACGTAATTATAAGGGAACCACGAGACTTGTCAGAAGTAATATGTTCCTGGTGTAATAAAGCAGTGCACTATGCCAGAGATTGTCCCAAGGAGAAGGAGACTTATGCTAAAGTAGTTGAGTTGAATCCTGCAATGGAAATGCAGTAGATCGTAGTAAATTGAGAATCATTGAAGTTAGGATCATGATGATGGTTTTGGATTTTAATGAGTTGCTACTTTATAGGCATGAGTGAAATCACGATGCATAGAATGAGATTTTGAGGGAACTGGTGAGATTCATTTTAAGTGTGGTAGAATCCAACACCGTTACCCGAATACACTAGCTAGTGGTTAGCTACGTCATACTTGGAATGGTTGGCCCAAGGATGATTGTGAGTAATCACACTCTGTTTTGAACCAAGAGAAGTAAGGGATAATAGGATGGATTCCCGAAAACCAAGGAAGTTGGATGTCGGAAGTATGATCAGTGGCAACCCGATGATGAGACCAAGTGTTACTAGTGACAAGTTGGAGATAAGCCATAACCCACAGGCCCCAGGACCTATCAAGGAAGCAAGCACACTCTTGCTGAAGGAAAACCCCTGGAAGAAGTTACGACTTTGTCAATAGACGATCTTATAGATGTTTACGCAAAACCCGAGGGTTGTGAAGAACGATAGATGTTTTGTTCAGCTTGCAGAAGTAATGGATTTTATTCGAACTTAGTTTGTCGACAAGAGAAATTCTACAATGCTTGTGAGGATGACCAAGTGTTAGAATTCGAGATGCACTAAACCATATACAAGGTAATGATTTGGGTGCGGGATGGATTGATCACCATACCGACTTACTCTTATTATTCGCCTCTGTTATACGGGATGGTAAATCTGAGTGACTTACCTATAGTAGAGAGACGACGATGTCAAAACCTTGTTTAAACCTTAGAATGGTATAGAAATTTTCCCCCTGTACAAGGCAGGTGTTGCCAACCGTAGGTCATACGGTGAGGATGAAGTCAAGACCCGTTTTCTGCAGGAACCTAGTTGAACTGTTTGATGACCACCATGAGAGAACGATAGTTGTTTAGTATTGGCGCCAGACCTGTCAGCTAAGAAGAGCTAGTCACAGAAAGAACCTTACCAGGATGAATGACACAAGAATTGAGGACAAAGGTTAGACCCCTACCGAAGGAGCCCCGAGATGTAATTACCCTGAAGATTTGAGGAGACCAACCCTGTCAGCAATAAGGATGTAGTACTTGAGTTTTGAAGGAACCGTAACCATGTTTCTAAGTGTGGTAGCACCCCAGACCATACAATCAATGGATTTGCTAGAAGACCCCAAACCCTAACATATTTCTTGCTAGCCTCTCCGAATCTCGAGGACGAGATTCATTTTAAGTGTGGTAGGTTTGTAACATCCCAAAATTCTAAATTTTGGAATGTTATGATAAATAGATAGTTTTGATTGCTTGATTGATGTGCTGTGTGAAATTGAGTGAAACTTGAAACTTTTGAAAGTTAAATGAGAGGGAATAAAATGACTTTCCCAAAACTTTCACTTTGCATTTTGATCACCGGAAATTCAAATTCTTTCCAACACAAAACCCTAAAGTGAAGATAATATGACTTCTTCCATTTATTAAATGTAAAAGGGTTTTGAAAGGATTCTTCAATTTTTTTTCTCGAGATATTTCAAATTCAGAAACTTTATGCGACTCAATGATTTTCCCGAGAAAAGATAAAATGACTTCATCAAATTATAGGAAATATGAGTTGGAGGTTTTCTGAAATTTTCTATAACTCATTTTCAATATTTGAGTTATTGGGTTTTATTCAAATTATTTTTCTCCAAAAAATAACTTATATAGAAAATAGAGTAACATGATTCCCATACAGCAGAAAATTGGAGAGAAATAAATTTGAAGTCATTTTGGTATTTTTAAAAATGATTTTACTGGATTTTATTGCTTCAGTAGCACTATTTGATTTATTAGAATTTGTGCCAATATTATATGACTGTAGAAAAATGTTTACCCTGTGGGAAATCTTTTTCTGAAAATTTTGATATATAATATGCCTATATAAATGTTTCCTTTATTTTCGTTATTTAGTTTTTCTTTTCTGTTTCTATTAAAAAAAGAAAAACTGCGCGTGCGCCTTTGTTTATCTATAGCTTACGTGCGCAGCTTAATAGCAGCGGGTGCCTCGTTTTTTTCCCTTTCCTCCTAGCGGGCCAGGACCAGTTAGTTTTCTCTTCAGTTATTTTTTCTCTTAGGCCGAAATTTGAAAAAAAATAGAGCAGCAGTGCGTGCGTGCGTGCGGCCAGCGCATGTAGTTTTTAGGCCCGTACGCTGTGGTTTCCCTTCGTTTTAAATTGTACGTCTATGTTTAGTACTACATTGCCTAGTTATAAACTTTTAAGTCTCTTTTCCACCAATATATATAGACCCATAGAGCCTCCAAAAATCATCCGATTCGGGTTAAATCAATATTTTGGTTTGACTAGATTCATTAAAAAAATATTTTTTCTCTCTTCTCCGGCGGACTTCTCGAAGTTATCTCTTGTCTCCGAAGTCATCTTTTCTCTATCTTATAAAGGTATCTTTCTTCGTATTTTTTTATATACTCCCGTAGCTTATTATTTCTAAACTAGTACGGTAGAATAATTAGATTATTAATTAGTCTATGTATTTATACATTAGATCTAGAATTCTTTTAGCCGTAGTTATTTTTCTCTTTCTTTTTTCGTAAAACAGCTTGGCCCTAATTTTTCAAATAGCCATAACTTTTTACTCGTTCATCCAAATTAGATAAAACCAGCGCCCACAGTTTCGTTTTGACTCCACCTATCGAGTGAATCTATCAAATAAACTTTTACAACTTTTCAAATTTTAAAATTTGTTCAAGTTCATATTCAAACTTCTTTTGATCATATATTTTTAACCGTAACTCCGTTTGAGTTGATTCTTTTTGCAAATCGAAGCTCTTGACCTAAACTTTCTGATAAGACCAAATTCACATAATTTTGGTACTGTTAGAAATTGTTTTCTCTTTCAAGAGTCATTCGTTTGTTTTCGAAGTTTTCCGAAGTGTTTTATTCGCCCTGTCCGATCTTCTGAGTGATTGTTTATGTGTGAGTACTATTTGTTGCTTACGATAGATTGATCGGAGTGTGACGAATAGATCTATCACGAGTTCTGAGTGCGAATCTTCTACATCGTTAGTACAAGGCAAGTTCACACTTTGATCATATCCTTTTCATACCCAGTTTTATGTATTAGTTTCAACCCTCAAACATTGCATGAGTAGGATTGATAACATGTGGGTATCGGGAAGTAGTTGATGAGGTAGGAACCTATTGCCTTGCATTCAAACCCTTGGGAGTTACTATTACGTTATGCTTATATTGCCATGCTATGCTCGTATACGTGGATTGGGTTTGAGAGTATTCTTGACAGATGTGAGATTGTTAATTAATGGTATACTTAAGGTGGCAACTTTAACACACATCTGGGTGGATTGAGGCACCTAGGTATTCCAGCGATTGCCTGTTTAGGCACCTGGGTATTCTAGAGATTGCCTGTTTTTCTTTATGGACCGCCACCCAGGCTCAAAGGGATCATGAGATTACTCATACTAGAAACTTCCGTGTGCAGCAACAAGCTATTATGGGCTCTAGCATAGTTGACTAAGTCGTGCGAACTCTTACAGCGGTGGACTAGCAGATGTAGGGGATGTAGGTTGGTACGGTCCACCCGGTCGTAAGGTGCTAGCGCTTCTGAAAGATTATGTCTCGGTCATCCGTTTCTCAAACAACATGAAGTGCGAGAATCCCAACGGAGGAGATCGGGTCTTGTGGGGAAAAGTGCGCAAACCTCTGCAGAGTGTACAAACTAATCATGATTAGCCGTCTCCTCGGTTACAGACGTCTTGAGTATCTAGTACTTGGATTATCATGTGAATCTCATCATGTGACTTTAATTAATTTTGTTGGGTTTTAATGATGATGCTTAATTGGGGATTGAGAGGGTCTCTACACTCTCAATGTTTAACAACCACCATGATAGTTAAAATAAAAGGTATTCCTTTGTTGTAGGCAAAAATTGGCTTTACGCAAAAACTTTAACTTTACAGCCTCCACCAGCCAAATATGCATGTAGTTGTAGGCTTTGTTCATCATTATCATTACAGTGTGAATTTGCCAGTACATTCAATGTACTAACCCTTTGTGGCTGCAATGTCTCATGTTGCAGGATTATCTTATGACGAGTAAGTGATACGTTAGGGTTACGATTTCTACACTCAACATTGTCGTTGCTGTTGATGGGAATCCACAACCTTTTTGGAATGAGGTAATAGTATTTACGTTACTTTATACATGTGATTTACCTCTGTTATAAATCCTCGAGTACTGTGTGTGTCAGCATACCGATCCAGGGATGACACTTAAGCACAGAGACTTGATCCATTCGGGTTGGGTCACTACAACGAGGTGCCCACGAGGTAGGGGCGCGCCAAGGGGGGTAGGGCGCGCCCTCCACCCTCGTGGACGCTTCGTGTCCTTTCCGGACTGCTTCTTATTTTTCTATTTTTCTAAATATTCCAAAATGGACAAAAATTACCATTGGAACTGTTTTGGAGTCGGTTACTTATCGTACCACATACCACTTCCTTTCGGAGTCTAAATTGTTCTGGAAAGTGTCCCTTATGTATTCGTCCGGGGTTACGGTTTCAATAACATTGGTTTCAACATATATAGGATTACATGAGATATAATGTTTGATTCTTTGGCCGTTCACCACCTTTGGATTTGCGCCTTCGAAGTTGTTGATTTTTATGGCACCGGAACGGTAGACCTCTTCGATAACGTAAGAGACTTCCCATTTAGAGAGAAGTTTTCCTGCAAGAAATCTCAAAAGAGAGTTGTATAGCAAGACATAATCACCTATGTTAAACTGACAATTTTGTATCCTTTTGTCATGCCATCTTTTAACTTTTTCTTTAAATAGTTTCGCATTTTCATAGGCCTGGGTTCTCCATTCATCAAGCGAGCTAATGTTAAATAACGTCTTCTCACCGGCAATTTGAAATCATAATTGAGCTCTTTAATAGCCCAATATGCCTTGTGTTCTAGTTCGAGAGGTAAGTGACATGCTTTTCCATAAACCATTTTATACGAAGACAAACCCATAGGATTTTTATATGCAGTTCTATAGGCCCATAATGCATCATCATGTTTCTTGGACCAATTCTTTCTAGATATATCAACAGTCCTTTGCAAAATTAATTTCAGCTCCCTGTTACTTAGTTCTACTTGACCACTAGACTATGGGTGGTAAGGGGATGCAATTCTTTGATTAACATCATACTTAGCAAGCATTTTGCGGAAAGCACCATGAATAAAATGTGAACCACCATCAGTCATTAAGTATCTAGGGACTCCAAACCTGGGAAAAATAACTTCTCTAAGCATCTTAATAGAGGTGTTGTCATCAACACTACTAGTTGGAATAGCTTCTACCCACTTAGTAATGTAATCAACAATAACCAAAATATGTGCATACCCATTAGAGGAAGGAAATGGTCCCATATAATCAAAGCCCCAAACATCAGAAGGTTCAATAACAAGTGAATAATTCATAGGCATTTCTTGACGTCTAATAATATTACCAATTCTTTGGCATTCATCACAAGACAATACAAACTTACGGGCATCCTTGAAGAGAGTAGGCCAACAAAAACCGGACTGCAATACCTTATGTGCGGTTCTATCTCCAGCATGGTGTCCTCCATAAGCCTTGGAGTGAACTTGCGTAGGATACGTTCCTGTTCATGCTCAGGTACACAACGTCTAATAATACCATCTACTCCTTCTTTATAAAGGTGTGGGCCATCCCAGATGTAATGTCTTAAATCATAGAAACACTTTTTCTTTTGCTGGTATGTGAAACTAGGTGGTATAAATCTAGCAACAATGTAATTATCATAATCAGCATAACATGGAGCAGTACGAGAAGCATTTATGACATCTAATTGTTCATCAGGAAAGATATCATCAATAGGTAGTGGGTCATCAAGAATATTCTCTAACCTAGACAAGTTGTCTGCAACGGGGTTCTCAGCTCCCTTTCTATCAGGAATATGCAAATCAAATTCTTGTAGCAGGAGAACCCATCAAATAAGTCGAGGTTTAGCATCTTTATTTTCCATAAGATATTTAATAGCAGCATGATCAGTGTGAATAGTTACTTTTGAATCAAGAATATAAGGTCTGAACTTATCACAAGCAAATACAACTGCTAAAAATTACTTTTTAGTAGTAGCATAATTTCTCTGGGCACTGTCTAGAGTTTTACTAGCATACTGGATAACATTCAATTTCTTATCAACTCTTTGTCCTAGAACAGCACCTACATCATACTCACCAGCATCGCACATAATTTCAAAGGGTAAATTCCAGTCAGGAGGTTGGGCAATAGGTGCAAAGATGAATGCTTTCTTAAGTATTTCAAATGATTCTACACAATTATCATCAAAAACAAAAGATACATCTTTTTGTAAGAGGTTAGTCAGAGGCCTAGAGATTTTCGAGAAGTCCTTAATGAACCTCCTATAAAACCCGGCATGACCAAGGAAACTTCTTATACCTTTTGTTGTCCTTGGGACACTGCATCTTCTCAATAGCATCCACTTTAGCTTTATCAACTTCAATACCTCGTTCAGAAATTTTATGCCCCAAGACAATGCCTTCATTAACCATAAAGTGGCACTTTTCCCAATTCAAGACAAGATTAGTTTCTTCACATATCTGCAAAACTCGATCAAGGTTGCTCAAGCAATCATCAAAAGAAGTTCCATAAACGAAAAAATCATCCATGAAAACCTCAACAATCTTCTCACAGAAATCAGAGAATATAGCCATCATGCATCTTTGAAAGGTAGGAGGTGTATTACATAAACCAAAAGGCATACATCTATAAGCAAAGGCACCGAAAGGGCAAGTAAAAGCGGTCTTTTCTTGATCCTCTTTTTACACAAGTATTTGACAGTAACCAGAATAACCATCTAGAAAGCAAAAATGAGTATGTTTGGATAACCTTTCTAGCATTTGATCAATAAATGGTAGCTGGTAATGATCTTTCTTAGTAGCTTTGTTTAATTTGCGGAAATCAATTACCATCCTATAACCTGTAACAATTCTTTGTGGGATCAATTCATCTTTATCATTAGGAACAACAGTAATACCCCCCTTCTTAGGGACACAATGGACATGACTTACCCACTCACTATCAGCAACTGGATAAATTGCACCTGCCTCTAGAAGCTTTAGTATTTCTTTCCTTACCAGTTCTTTCATCCTAGGATTTAACCGTCGTTGGTGATCAACAACCGGTTTAGAGTCCTTCTCCAATTCTATCTTGTGTGGGCATAGAGTGGTTCTAATGCTCTTAAGATCATCAAGAGTATATCCAATGGCAGCACGGTGCTTCTTCAGAGTTTTGCATAATTTCTCTTCTTCTTGCTTAATTTCTCTTCATCAAGAGTATATCCTTGGGGCATGAATATAACATTGACTTAAGCCTCCCCCAAGCTTGAGCGATACTTTCTTCTTCGTGAGGCCAAAAATTATATATATAATTACGATCATGATGAACCTGATGCATAGGATAGAACTTTTGATGAAATTCCAATTTCAACCAGTTATAGTTCCAGGATCCAATATCATCGCACAGCCTAAACCATGTCAATGCCTATCCCTTCAAAGATAAAGAGAAAAACTTCTTCTTGATCACATCCTCGGGCATACCTATAAGCTTAAATAATGCACAAACTTCATCAACATAGATTAGGTGCAAATCGGGTTGCAATGTTCCATCTCCTGTAAAGGGATTAGCTAGCAGTTTCTCTATCATACCCGAAGGAATTTCAAAGTAAAAAATTTCAGTAGGTTCTGTAGGTTGAGGAGCAACTCTTTTCTCTACTGGTCGGGGTGAAGATACCCCGAACAAGCCCCTCAAAGGATTATGTTCCATAGAAACAAGTGACAGTAAATTTTAGCACACTATATAATTTTTTCATTACGAGATTCCACTTACCAAAGGCGCTTCACTCCCCGGCAACGGCGCTAGAAAAGAGTCTTGATGACCCACAAGTGTAGGAGATCTATCGTAATCCTTTCAATAAGTAAGCGTGTCGAACCCAATGAGGAGCAGAAGGAAATGATATGCAGTTTTCAGTAAGGTATTCTCTGCAAGCACTGAAATTATCGGTAACGGATAGTTTTGTGATAAGTTAATTGGTGACAAGTAACAAGTAGTGAAAGTAAATAAGGTGCGCAAGATGGCCCAATCCTTTTTGTAGCAAAGGACAAGCCTGGACAAACTCTTATATAAAGGAAAATGCCCCCGAGGACACATGGAAATTATTGTCAAGCTAGTTTTCATTACGTTCATATGATTCGCGTTCGTTACTTTGATAATTTGGTATGTCGGTGGACCGGTGCTTGGGTGTTGCCCTTACTTGGACAAGCATCCCACTTATGATTAACCTCTATTGCAAGCATCCGCAACTACAAAAGGAGTATTAAGGTAAACCTAACCATAGCATGAAACATGGCACCCGAGGCGCGTTAGGGCCATGCGCCGCTGCCTAAGAAGAGAACTGAGCCAAGTTGGCATCATGTTGACTATCGAACTCCACCTCATCTATCGTCTGACTGCCCCTAATATCAACTGTACCACCTTGACGAGAAGAGCTAAGGTTATATTGAGATTCCATTGTGGCTTGAGCTCTGGCGCCATGAAGGCGACCCCCAACATCCAGACCCATGTTGTTGAGGCGATCTTCATGAGGAGGAGAGAAAGGCCCTTGGCGAGAACTATCTGAATCAGCAGTGAAAGAGTCTGAAGGAGTCCTGGTCGGCCATGGGTCAAAGCAAGCTGCAGCTTCCTCATAGCGGACCGCAGCCGATCCGCTCTGACTAAAAGAGGCCCCGAAATCCAGGTTAGCCATAGACTTGCTTCTGCTTCCACACAAAGAACTGGTGTTGCCCTTTTGACTGGCATCAGCGATACGGCGCCAAGAGGAAGCACCAGCACGATGGCGAGAAATCCCACTAAGATTGGGACGGATACCTCTAGTTCCTCCGAATGGGGAAGCATCCCACTTGCTAGGCCCAACTCGACGGCAGCTCCCCTTAGCTGCCGCGGATCCAGGAGAGGCGAGCTTCTGACCGACAGCAAGCAAGCCAACCCTGACGAGGGCGCGAGCTGCGATCCGGTAGAGGCACCTGTGGAGGATCCCAGACCAGCACTTGGAGCTGCGGGACGATGCAGAAAAGACCCGGCGGGAAGAGCTCCGAGGATGCCCGATCTAGGAAGAACTAGCCCTGCTGACTGACACACAACTCCAATACTATGTGCCGCTTGTTGTTGCCACCGTCTAGCCCTGGCTCTCGCTCTCTCTCTCTCTGCTCCTTGCTCTTGCTACAAACTGAAGGAGAAACGAGGAAGAAGGAGACGACACAACAGGATATGCCTGGGGCACGAACGCCGCCGGCCGCACGAACGGCCACTTGGTTTTCTTTCCTGGTCATGCACTCAGTACAAACAAACACCCACGGCGGCAGCTTTGTAGTCCTACATCAAACTGAATGCCCACGTTTCTCCTGTGCACACACGCACGAACGCCCTGTTGGTTTCTGCTGCGAGCGAGCGATCCGCCCCGACATGCGCAAGACGCGCACTATGCGAAGTACGCGGCCAGCTCAAATCTGCCAACGGCCTGACTACAACCACTACATGCACACACACGCTACTGCTACAAGGGCACACACTACACTCGGTCGCGCACGCACGCACCCAAGTCCTGTCACGGGCCGAACCCGACGCAACCACAACGCGCACGCACACGACGTCGCATCCCGGGCTCGACGTGGCTTATTGGCTGACATTTCTTCCCCTAAGCCGTGGCCTAGAAGAGGCCGCCGTCCTCAACGCCGACGTCCACCAGCATCGCGCGCTCTCCCACCAGCACCCTCTGCAGCTGGGGGCAGTTGCGCTTGAAGTGGCCGTGCTCGCCGCACGTGTAGCAGCGCCCGCGTCGGTTCCCGTTGTTTCATGACGCCACGCTCCGCCCATCGTCGCTGTCACTGGGAAAGGACACCGCAAGATTGAACCCAAAGCTAAGCACTTCTCCCATTGCAAGAAAGATCAATCTAGTAGGGCAAACCAAACTGATAATTCAAAGAGATTTGCAAAGATATTTAAATCATGCATAAAAGATTTCATAAAAGAATCAAATATTGTTCATAGATAATCTTGATCATAAACCCACAATTCATCAGATCTCGACAAACACACCACAAAAAGAATTATATCGAATAGATCTCCAAGAAGATCGGGGAGAACTTTGTATTGAGATCCAAAGAGAGAGAATAAGCCATCTAGCTAATAACTATGGACCCGAAGGTCTGTGGTAAACTACTCACAACTCATCAGAGAGGCTTTGGTGTTGATGTAGAAGCCCTCCGTGATCGATGCCCCCTCCGGTGGAGCTCCGGAACAGGCCCCAAGATGGGATCTCACGGGTACAAAAGGTCGTGGCAGTGGAATTAGGGTTTCGTCGTGCTCTCGGATGTTTTCAGGGTATGTAGGTATATATAGGAGGAAGAGGCAGGTCAGGGGAGCCACGAGGGTGGGGGGCACGCCCCTGCCCTTGTGGCCGCCTCGTTCCTTCCCTGGCGTGTACTCTAAGTCTTCTATGTTATATTTGTTCCAAAAATGACTCTCACAAGGTTTCATTCCGTTTGGACTCCGTTTGATATTCCTTTTCAGCGAAACACTGAAATAGGCAAAAAAAATAGCAATTTGCACTGGGCCTGGGGTTAATAGGTTAGTCCCAAAAATAATATAAAACTGTATAAGCCCATTATACATCCAAAACAGATAATATAATAGCATGGAACAATCAATAATTATAAATACATTGGAGACGTATCAAGCATCCCCAAGCTTAGTTCCTGCTCGTCCTCGAGTAGGTAAATGATAAAAACAGAATTTTTGATGTGGAATGCTACCCAACATAATTCTCAATGTAATTTTCTTTATTGTGGCATGAATGTTCAGATCCGAAAGATTCAAGACAAAAATCTATATTGACGAAAGAATAATAATACTTCAAGCATACGAACAAAGCAATTATGTCTTCTCAAAATAACATGGCCAAAAGAAAGTTCATCCCTACAAAGTCATATAGTTTGTCAATGCTCCATCTTCGTCACACAAAATACTGAAATCATGCACAACCCCGATTTCAGCCAAACAATTGTTTCATACTTAAATTTTTTCAAACCCTTTCAACTTTCACGCAATATATGAGCGTGAGCCATGGATATAGCACTGTAGGTGGAATAGAGTGGTGGTTGTGGAGAAGACAAAAGAGGAAGATGGTCTCACATCAACTAGGCGTATCAATGGGCTATGGAGATGCCCATCAATAGATACAATGTGAGTGAGTAGGGATTGCCATGCAACGGATGCACTAGAGCTATAAATGTATGAAAGCTCAACAAAACAAACTAATTGGGTGTGCATCCAACTTGCTTGCTCATGAAGACCTAGGGCATTTGAGGAAGCCCATCGTTGGAATAAACAAGCCAAGTTCTATAATGAAAATTCCCACTAGTATATGAAAGTGAAAAAATAAGAGACTCTCTATCATGAAGATCATGGTGCTACTTTGAAGCACAAGTGTGGAAAAATATAGTTGCATTGTCCCTTTTTTATTTTCTTCTTTTTTCTTTTTTGGGCCTTTCTTTTCTTTGGCCTTTCTTCTTTTTCTTTTCTTTTTTTTTCTTTGGGACAATACTCTAATAATGGTGATCATCATACTTTTATTTGCTTACAACTCGATATTACAACTCGATACTAGAACAAAGTATGACTCTATATGAATGCCTCCGGCGGTGTACCGGGATGTGCAATGAATCAAGAGTGACATGTATGAAAAATTATGCATGGTGGCCTAGCCACAAATAGGATGTCAACTACATGATCGTGCATGGCAATATGACAATGATGAAGCATGTCATATGAACGGAACGGTGGAAATTTTCATGGCAATATATCTCGGAATGGCTATGGAAATGCCATGATAGCTAGGCATGGTGGCTGTTTTGAGGAAGGTATATGTTGGGTGTATGGTACCGGCGATAGTTGCGCGGTACAAGAGACGCTAGCAATGGTGGAAGGGTGAGAGCGCGTATAATCCATGGAGTCAACATTAGTCATAAAGAACGCACATACTTATTGCAAAAATCTACAAGTCATCAAAACAAAGTACTACACGCATGCTCCTAGGGGAAGGGTTGGTAGGAGTTAACCATCGCGCGATCCCGACCTCCACACAAAGGATGACACTCAATGAAATACCTCATGCTTCAAATTTGTCACACAATGGTTACCATACGTGCATGCCACGGGACTTGCAAACCCCAACAGAAGTATTTCTCAAATTCACAACTACTCTACTAGCATGACTCTAATATCACCATCCTCATATATCTAAACAATCATCAAGTATCAAACTTCTCATAATATTCAATGCACTTTATATGAAAGTTGTTATTATACTCATCTGGGATGCCTATCATATTAGGACTAATTTTATAACCAAAGCAAATTACCATGTTTTTCTAAGAGACTATCAAAATAATATAAGTGAATCATGAGAGATCAATAATTTCTATAAAATAAAACCACCACCGTGCTCTAAAAAGATATAAGTGAAGCACTAGAGCAAAACTACCTAGCTCAAAAGATATAAGTGAAGGACATAGAGTATTCTAATAAATTCCGATTCATGTGTATCTCTCTCAAAAGGTGGTACAGAAAGGATGATTGTGGTAAACTAAAAAGCAAAGACTCAAATCATACATGACTCTCCAAGCAAAACACATATCATGTGGTGAATAAAAATATAGTCTCAAGTAAGTTACCGATAGACGAAGAGGAAAGAGGGGATGCCTTCCCGGGGCATCCCCAAGCTTAGGCTTTTGATTGTCCTTGAATTTTACCTTGGGGTTCCTTGGGCATCCCCAAGCTTAGGCTCTTTCCAATCTTTGTTCCATAATCCAATCCTGACCCAAAACTTGAAAACTTCACAACACAAAACTTAACAGAAAATCTCATGAGCTCCGTTAGTATAAGAAAACAAACCACCACTCAAAGTACTGTAATGAACTCATTCTTTATTTATATTGGTGTTAAACCTACTGTATTCCAACTTCTCTATGATTCATACCTCCCGATACTACTCATAGATTCATCAAAATAAGCAAACAACACACGAAAAACAGAATCTGTCAAAAACAGAACAGTCTGTAGAAATATGTAACTTTCGAATACTTCTGTAACTCTAAAAATTCTGAAATAAATTGGTGGACGTGAGGAATTTCTCTATTAATCATCTGCAAAAAGAATCAACTTAAAAGCACTCTCTAGTAAAAAAAATGGTAGCTAATCTCGTGAGCGCAAAAGTTTCTGTTTTTACAGCAAGATCGCAAAGACTTCACCCAAGTCTCCCCAAAGGTTCTACTTGGCACAAACACTAATTAAAACACAAAACCACATCTAAATAGAAGCTAGATGCATTATTTATTACTAAACAGAAGCAAAAGCAAAGAAAACAAAATTGGGTTGCCTCCCAACAAGCGCTACCGTTTAACGCCCCTAGCTAGGCATGATACAAGAATAGATCTAGGTATTGCCCTCTTTGGTAGGAAATTATTCAATTGAACACTTATAATTATTAGGAGTTTCTTCCTTCCTATTAATAATCAAACTCTTAGGCAAGAAATCAAGAAATTCATTTGTAGCAAAAGGTTCTCTAACGATAGTGAGAGAAAAACACTTATTGATTTGAGATCCGCAGTTTCCTTACTAGAGGATTCACCCTTATTCTTAGGAACATACATAAACTTGGCAATTTAAGTAGTGGAGGGGTTTGAAGTATGTATCTCAGTAGAAAAAGCAGACCCTATATTGGTAATAATATCCTCAAGTTTATCAATTCTAGTAGAGTCTTGATCTATTTTCTCTTTAACTATGGGTTCTTTTTCTTTAAAAAATTTCAAAATAACTCCTACCTTAGATCCATATTGGGTAATTTGGTTATGGATACTTTTATCCAAACTCTCAACCAACTCCACGTTGGCAACTTTATTTTCAATAATTTCAAGCCTTTGCATTACGTGCTGTAAAGTTAAGATAGTTCCATTAACCAAAAGAGGTGGTGGGCCAAACAAATCTATCATAGCATTATAAGAATCAAAAGTATGGCTACCCAAGAAATTTCCTCCGGTAATGGTATCAAGAATATATCTATTCCTAGGAGTGATGCCTACATAAAAGTCGCGAAGAAGCACAGAAGTGGAGAGCTTCCTAGTAGATCTATTCTGAGCATTGCAAATTCTATACCAAGCGTATTTTAGATTTTCTTCCTCACTTTGTTTAAAATTAAGAACTTCACTCTCGGGAGTATTAATAATGATAGAAGGGCTAGCCATGATGGCAAAGCAAATGATAAAGCACACGGAGCAAATAAAAAGGCGAATAAAACGACAAAGGGTGAAGTGGGGGAGAGGAAAACGAGAAGAAAATGGCAAATAAAGTAATGCGAGGGATAAGGGTTTGTGATGGGTACTTGGTATATGACTTTTGCGTAGATCTCCCCGGAACGGCGCCCGAAATTCTTCTTGCTACCTGTTGAGCTTGCATTGTTTTCCCTCGAAGAGGAAAGAGTGATGCAACACACTAGCGTAAGTATTTCCCTTAGTTTTTGAGAACTAAGGTATCAATCTAGTAGGAGACTGTCGGTGTCAAAATCGGCGGATCTCGGGTAGGGGGTCCTGAACTATGCGTCCGAGGATTGATGGTAACAGGAGGCAGGGGACACGATGTTTACCAAGGTTTAGGCCCTCTCGATTGAGGTAAAACCCTACTTCCTGCTATATTAATATGAATGAATATATGTACAAGAGTTGACCTACCTCGAGATCGTAAAGGCTAAACCCTAAGTCTAGCCTATGAGGATTGTATGATTCTGAGCCTCTACGGACTAAAACCCTCCGGTTTATATACACACCGGAGGGGCCTAGGGTTTGTATATGTTGTCTTGAAGAGGAAGGAAAATCTACACCCGAGCCTAAAAATTGCCATTACAAGAATCCAGGAGTCCTATCCAGATACGGTAGATGATCTTCTATAACAATCTTCACGGCCCACCAGGTCGGCCCACTAGGAGTTTGTCCGGCCACATGAGGACCCCCCGATCCAGGACTCCCTCAGTAGCCCCTGAACCTGTCTTCGATGACGATGAGTTCGGCTTCCATATTGTCTTCGCCATTGCAAGGAGGGTTCCTCCTCCCGAATATATCTTCTACAAATAGATGGATTGTGTTCGGCTCAGCAAGATCAGTACAACCCTTAGCCTTTAAGGCAAGGCTCTTTTAAAGAAAATGAATAACGTGTCTCTACTGACAACTTTTGGGCGAAGCGTCACGTCCAACCCACTAACATATCAAACCGTTTTATTTGGTCCTAGATTCGCATTTTGAGGTTTTACCTCATTGACACGTCCCATCAGAATAGAGATCGTGCCCGCTTATTGTGGGATCCTTATTAGTGTGACGTGAGCACCCACGCCGTGCATTATGCATGACCGCTTTGGGAACCGGTGACTTTTATGGCTAGAGTGGGGGGACGCTCTGTATTCGAAGCGTTATAAAAGGACATTGATCCCTTTCATCAGCCCCACGCCATCCTCAAGCTCGAGCTCTCCAATCTCCCTCGCCTCCGTATTCTCATCTCCTGCGCCCACCGCTCTTCGTTCCTAAACGATAACTCCCCTTCCCAGCAATGGCTGGATCCGGTGCCAGAGGCAAGTGGGAGGCTTCCACGGTTACGAAAAAGACCATGGCGGATCTACGAAGCGCGGGTACCTCGCTGGCGACATCGCACACTGTAACACCCCAAATTTTTGAGTTGGTTTTTCTTGCAAACTTTTGGCCTTTTTGAAAGGGGATTGTTTGATCTTTTCTTTTGCCCTTCTAAAATCCCTTTTTGCCAAAGTTTGTGTGTCTTCTCAAGCTTGGTTTTTAGCCTTGAAGTTCTCCTCTTGTGTTTGGCTCAAGCACAAGTTGAGATTCAAATGGAGTTGTTTGAGTTCACCACTTCTTGTTTTAAAATTCTCAAGTTTAGCCTTGACCTATCTCCCCTCCAAACTTCCTCCTGCCATGATCCCAACAGGAACAATCCTCTCCAAGACTCTCTTCACACCATGGGACAAGAATTTCATCAATTCCAGCAAGTTTGAACCTTATTGGGATTTTTCTCCTATTTATTTCACTTCAAAACAAATTCTGTCTTTTATAGTGGACCTTGGTGATTTACAAGGGAACCACCTTTTTCATCTACCTATTTGACTCCAAACCAACTGTCCTAGATAGTCCTTAATACCCACAACCTAGATCCATCTTGTTTCACTAGTCCACAGTTAAATTTTTTCAAATTTCACCTGCTGCAAGTTTGGACCAGATTTGCAAAATTTGGTGAAATTCATATTTATATTCATCCAAAAATTCTGTGAAAAATCATGCAGCCTCTAGGTACATCAAGAGGCCACTCCACCAAAAATCAGCTCTAGAGACATTGCACAAATACCAGAATCATTTCATCAAACACCTAGCCTACACTGAACTGTTAGCTGTTAACTGAAACTGTCGACAGTTTAACACTTCGTCAGTTTCGTCAGTTTCGACAGTCGTCGGGCGCGGCGACAAAACTCCGTCTGTATCTCCCTTGGCTTGATGCTGCACTGCAGCTTCTTCTTATCCACGCGCCGCACGGTCGCTTGGCAGCTTCTGGGCGTCGGTGGCGCCCTGGCCCGACCGCGCCGGCGACTGCCACGGCCACAGCGCCGCCCGTGGCGGCTGACGGACGCAACGCTGCAGCTCCACGCCGTTTCGCGAGGCCCAGACCACCCCAGTGCCCCGCGTGTCCTTCTCCACAGCCAGCGCATGCCTGGCATGCCGTTGCCGTGGCCTGGCATGCGCAGAGCGCCGTTTCTGCCGCCGACGTGCCGCACGGCCGTTCCGTCGGTGACAGATCGTAACTCTACCTCTCCTGCTAGGTTAGGCACGGAAATGGAACCACAACAGCTCCTGGAAGATGCTCAAGCTCCTAACCCCGCCGTCCGACCACTGCAGCACCGTAATTGGCTCGCCGGACTTATCCATTCACGGCAGCCACCTCGAGCCGCCTATAAAAGTCACCCCCGAGCTCGTGCTCGAGCAGGCACGCCTCCACTACGTCCCTAGACCACGCCCAACCTCTGGAAGAGCCCCGAGAGGCTTTTCTTCCCCGGCTCCGGCCAGCTACCTCCGCCTCGGGCTCCAGCTCCGTTCACTCCGGTGAGGGCTCCTCCGCCGCCGTGAGCTTGAACGTAGTACCCTGGCATCCACCTAGTCCTAACCCCCAGCCCAATTTCTCTCCAGAAACCTTCCCCGGCGAGGTCCACGAACTCCCGAGCCACCGTCCGCCGGAGATAAGCTCGCCGTCGACGTGGGACTCGCCGGCACCCAACGCCACCACCGTTCGACGCGGAAGACCACCGTGGAGCCATAGGTACCACTCCCCTTCCCTATCTCGCCGTGGATCGACGCCGGCGATCACCGCAGCACCGGCGCCGGCGCGGCTCTGTTTCTTTTTCAAACCTGACAGGTGGGGTCCCTCTATCAGTCTCTCACATCTCCCCCTCGAACCGTTTTCTGTTGGCGTATTTACGCAAAGTGCGTTTCCCTCTGCGGGTGACGTACTATGTACCGGTTCGCTTTGTCCTTTTCTGTTCTAGCCGCTGGATCTTTTCTGTTTCATTACAGATAGGTCCCTAGACAGAAACCTTAATATCTTTTAAACTAAAAGTGATTTTTAGTTGATTCTTTTTCTGTCCATCTTTGTTTTTTGTCTAGTTTTTGTCATATTTATGTGGAAATATTTTGAGCAACTTTATTTGCACGCGCGGTATTTATGTTAGTATATATTTTTGTTTGAATACATAGATACCGGAGGCCGTGACGGAGACGCGAATCACGCCGAGTTAGGCTCCGACTTTTCAGAACCAGGCAAGCATGTTTGAACACTTGATATGATGAGTGTGTTGCATGTTTGCTCGAGTAGCCCGTTCATAAGCATGATTATATGAGCATATGTGTATGGCATATTCCATGCAAGTGATGCTTCGGGTGAGTCCCGAAGGAGAATGTTGAACCACCTCGATCATGTGGTGATATGATGGGGTGGAATACTGGTATTGTTGGAGCATGCTAGTAGTTGGCAACTCAGTATCAACGGAAATCATGTCATGATTCCGTTCGTCTCCTTTTCAGTACTATCATAGGCCGTCCGTTGGGATTACGGTCTAGTCGGTTGTAAACCACTTTCTGAGTACACACCAAGTAGAGGGGCCGGGATGAGGGTTCCATGGCCCTGGATTAAAGCCCGTCATCCGGTCAGGGGGCATGGGTGTTTCCGGTTGGGACGAGAGGGGGGCACCCATTAGAGCGCGCTTATATAAATTTGATCCCATGCTTTCGAGGTTGTAGCCTCCCCGTCTTAAAGTTTTCCGTGAATGTCGTCGCGGGTGATTTCGGACGGCAGGATGTTAAATGGGTGTGTACTGGTTAGATGGGTTTCTACTAAAACACCGTAGACGGGGCTAGCCCACGTGGCTAGTCGAACCCGTTGGCTATGAGTTATTAGTACAAGCTCTGCAGAGTTAAAATTCCTTCAGTAGCCATGTTTGTGGCCTAGGATCTATATTCATGTCAACCCGGTGACCGTCTCGAGTATATTCTTGTGAGTAGCCAAAACAGCGTTGGCATCAGGTTCATTTGGTAAATGAACTCACCACCATCCTTGTATTGATTTTACTTTCCGAAGTATCTCATCATTATATCCTGTTATTTATAAGCCCTTTATGCGATGTCGATCAGACGTCCGACTGTGGCATTCTTTTTTTTTTATAAGCCCTTTATGTGATGTCGCTCAGACGTCCGACTGTGGCATTCTTGTTATTTATTTACGTTATAAGCCCTTTATGTGATGTCGCTTAGACGTCCGACTGTGGCATTCTTGTTATGTATTTACGTTATAAGCCCTTTATGTGATGTCGCTTAGACGTTCGACTGTGGCATACTTGTTATTTATTTTTGTTGTAAGCCCTTTATGTGATGTCGCTCAGACGTCCGACTGTGGCATTCTTTTTTTTTTACAAGCCCTTTATGTAGTGTCGCTCAGACGCCCGACTGTGGCCTGTTATCATTTTCTTATCTTCCTACGAGGCGTCACCCAGACCCTCGTTTGGTCCCGTTATTTTTATCTTTTGGATTTCGGGAGGATTACCGCCCGACTTCCAGTCTTTACTTTCAGTGCATCATATTTTGTTCCGGTTGTATTTTTGCTGGAATACTCATATGCATTCATGTTGGCATTTGTTATATCTTAAGTCCGAACTGTCTTGCGAGTACATTCAAAGTACTCACCTGGCTTGTTGATTTGGCCAGATGTGGACGAAGGCGATCCCATGGATGAAGAGTTCGATAGCGAGTCTGACGCTTAGAGGAGTCCCAGTCAGTCTCTTGCGATCCTGGAGTTGATCACTGTTTTATAACCGCTTCCGCCTACCACCAAATAAATTCATTGGGTCTCACTCCGACACTCGATGAACTGTAAAATATTGGAGTCACACCACCCACTTCACTGTGACATATTCCACCGCCTTTTATTACGAGTCAGTAGTATGCCACCCTGCCTTGTGCCATATCCTCCTCTATGTAATATATTGGCGCGCTTGTAATAAAATCTGTTGAGCCATCCCTAGCTCAACCTTGTATATTATTCAGTGTACTGGAAATTCTGTATCAAGGAATTGTCTCCCAGCAGGAATATTACTCCTCGCCGGTTTATTAAAGCAACCGGTCTTCTGGTAATTATTTTACCGAAGGACAGGTGGTGACAAGCTTGGTATCAGAGCCAGGCTGACTATAGGAAGCCACTAGGTGCGCTCGCTAATCGGTTATTAGCGAAAATCTGCTTTTCAGCATTTTTTACATCTGTAGAAATTTTCTGTTGGTCAGCATAAATTTATGGCCTGACTATTCGGAATTTTTGTCTACTTTTGTAGATGGCCAGCAACGACTGTGATGCACAAGTGTTCGCCAACATTCGTGAGGGGTTTGTCAAGCTCCTCATCGCCATCACCAAAGTCGCCATCGGGCCATCCACACGTCTCGAATTTACACTCTACCGTCACAAGCTCAACGACAGCGTGTCTATCCATCAGGCTGTGGTACACTTCAAAGGTGGGCGTTCTGAAGCGTGCCGCCTTCGATTTTTGGGCAGCGCCATGCCTACGGAGAGGCATGCTATGCAGATGGCTTCCCGTGAGGCGATAGCTCGTCTCCAGGACATGCTATGCAGATGGCTACCTTATACGTGCTATGCAGATGGCTGCCTTATACGTGCCACTATGCATTTGCATGTGCAAATGGGGAGCGTGACGAAGCCATTGAATCAATGGTTGAATACCTCAAGGCACTTGAGGCAGCCTTTGATAATCTGGTGGACGATCTGGTGGCAGCCCGTATGGAGATGGTCCAGAGTGGCTCCGCCAACAAGAGGGAGCTGCTCCATACCGCACCACCAATGACTTTTGTCTCGTCCGCCGCATCCTATGCACCTTCCATTGTAGCCACCGCTCGCCGTCTGCCTACCACTGAAGAGTTTGACCAAGTCATTGCTCCCACTCCAGTCAGAGCTGCACCGCTTGCTACACCTGCTTCGACACCTCGTACTCATACTCCGCGCCTGGAGCCCATCAGTGAGGAGGAAGTTGAGTCTCCAGCACCACTGGGCCTTACCCTTGGCAGGCCGAGGGAAATCTTCAACATCTCCGACTAGCGCGTCTTTTCGCAACGCGCCGCGCTCGCTTGTAATATTTGTGTGCTATGTAAAATAGGTTGATGGGAGTAGTCTGTTTGCGCATCATGTAGGACCTTGGAGGAGTGCACTAGTTTCAAATAACATGTCAGGATGTGTGCGCACACCCTGAGTGACGTATGTATAATTAGGATCTGCGTGTAACATATGTACTAGCAGCCTTCTCCGTGCGCAATCGACCAGTTTATTTCAAAAATCTTTTTCGAGCTCGTGTTTGACCGCTTTTGCAAAATCTTGGTTTATTTTGCTGCTCGGTTCTTCTCAGGTTTTCTGCTTTGCTACCCCAGAGTAATAAATGACTCGTCCCTGGACACGTTCCATGCCAAGTCCGCCGGAGGAAAATTATGGCACGCAGACAAACAACAATTTCTCACAGGGGCAGTCAAGTCAGCAGGGCATTGAGACAACATTTTCTCAAGTATGCCGCCTTTACGAGCAAAGCCTGCAACAGCACCAAGAAATGATGAACCATGTCATTAACAGGAGAAATCACCGCGAACCATACCAGCAGCACTCAAAATTGTCTGAATTTCAGAAGATGCGTCCAACAACATTTTTCACACACAGACAAGCCTCTTGAGGCCGATGACTGGCTTCGAGACATTGGGAGGAAGTTAATCGTGGCACAATGCTCAGACCGTGAAAAAGTGTTGTATGCACCGCATTACCTCACGGGAGCAGCCGCGTCATGGTGGGAAAATTTTCTGCTTATGCATCCAGACATAAATAATATCACCTGGGAAGATTTCAAGGAAGGCTTTCGTGGGGCACACATCCCTAAGAGTATCATGAAAATCAAGAAAAGAGAATTTGATGATCTCAAGCAAAGAGGCATGATAGTACAGGAGTACAACAGTCAGTTTGCGCAATTATCACGATATGCCAACGAAGAGCGAATGACAGAAAATAAAAAGATGGAGAAATTCCTGGACGGACTGGCACCATTACTAAAATGCCAGTTAGTCGTACACACTTTTCCAGATTTCAAGACACTGGTAGACAAAGCTATTACACTGGAAAATGAACGTCGCAGTCTGGAGGATATTCGCAAGAGAAAAAGGGATCAGACCAACCACCCCCGCAACAACAAAAATAAAATGAATTTCCAGAGGAACATTGTGAACAGACCCACGACCAACGACACACGTCCAAATAAGAATTTTCATGCAAGAGACAAGGATTTCACCTATCGCCCAGGTGTTACCTGCTATGCATGTGGAGAAGAAAGACACTATGCCAAATAGTGCCCTAAGCCAAGAAACTCAGCGCCAAAGCCGAACAGCAACGGGAACAATTCCGCGCCTAAGCGTAACAATTTCAACCCCAATAACAATCACAGGAAAGGCCACCTGAACCATGTGACCAAGGAGCAGGCACAGGATGCACCGGATATCGTACTCGGTACGTTCCCTGTCAACACAATACCTGCCACGGTTTTGTTTGATTCTCGAGCTTCTCATTCGTTCATTTCGAAGAGTTTTGCTTTGCAACATGGTTTTTCAATGCTTCCCTTGGGAAAATCAATGACCATCAAGTCCCCCGGAAGTAAGCAGAGAACTCAAAATTACTGCCGAGGTTTGACCATTGAGATTGAGGGATTAAAATTCCACGCAAACCTCATCGTGTTGGAAAACAAAGGACTGGATGTTATCCTGGGTATGGACTGGTTGACCACCAATAAAGGATTTATCGACTGCTTCAACAGAACAATGATTCTTACTCATCATCATGGGAAAACAATAAGAGTCGCAGCTCAGGAGAGACCAGTATCTCGGCAACCAAAATTGAACAAAGTTGAAGCCTATGAGTTAAGCAAGGTTCCAGTTGTATGTAAATTTCCAGACGTATTTCCCGAGGAATTACCAGGCATGCCGCCAGACAGAGAAATAGAGTTCATTATTGAGCTAGCACCAGGAACCACACCCATATATAAGAAACCATACAGAATGGTGCCATCCGAGTTGGTTGAATTAAAGAAGCAAATAAAGGAATTGCTGGACAAGGGATTTATACGGGCCAGCTCATCACCTTGGGGCTCGCCGGTATTATTTGCCAAAAAGAAAGATGGGACCATGAGGCTGTGTATAGACTACCGAGCGCTCAACATGGTCACAATCAAAAATAAATATCTGATGCCACGGATAAATGATTTATTTGACCAGCTCGCACAAGCCAAGGTTTTCTCAAAAGTTGACTTAAGGTCAGGTTATCATCAGCTGAAAGTACGCACAGAAGATATCCCGAAAACAGCATTCACCTCAAGATACGGACTTTATGAATTTACAGTGATACCGTTCGGACTGACCAACGCCCCCGCATATTTCTTCCACCTCATGAATAAGGTATTTATGAAATTCCTGGACAAATTTGTGGTGGTATTTATTGACGATATTTTGGTATATTCCAAAACACCGGAAGAACATGCGGAACACCTCCGCATTGTTCTGGGAGATTAAGGAAACACCAACTTTACGCCAAATTCAGCAAATGTGAATTTTGGTTGAGACAAGTGGGTTTCCTAGGACACGTATTAACGCAAGAAGGAATTGATGTGGACCCAGATAAAGTCAAGGCTGTACTTGGCTGGAAGTCGCCATCCAGTGTGACGAATATACGCAGTTTCCTCGGTATGGCCGTATATTAGAGAAGGTTTATTGAAGGATTTTCCACCATAGCCAAACCAATGACCCAGCTACTCAAGAAGGAAAAGAAATTCGAGTGGACCGAAGCATGTGAGAAAAGCTTCCAAGAGCTAAAAAAAAAGAGGTTAACGACAGCCCCAGTATTAATTGTGCCAGACATACACAAGAGCTTTGAAGTATATTGCGACGCATCCCGGAAAGGCCTCGGATGCGTACTGATGCAAGAAGGCAAAGTAGTCGCCTACGCATCCCGGCAATTGCGAAAACATGAAGAAAATTATCCCACTCACGATTTGGAGTTGGCAGCAGTCATTCATGCACTCAAGGAATGGAGGCACTTCTTACTTGGAAATCGCTGTGAAATATATACGGACCATAAGAGCCTCAGCTATATTTTCACACAGCCAGATCTAAATTTACGACAACGACGCTGGTTGGAACTGGTAAAAGATTACGACGTGTGTATCCACTATCACCCCGGGAAAGCAAACGTGGTAGCCGATGCTCTCAGCCGTTACCCGAACAGCGGCAGCATACAGAACCTAAGACCCGAATTTCAGCAAGAATTCGCCAGACTCAACCTAATAATGGTCACGGAGGGCGAAGTATCCAAGCTAGAAATACAGCCTACACTGATAGAGCTGATAAAGAAGGCTCAACTCGGACACCCCAGCATCGAAGGAATAAAAAGAAAAATAAGTCAAGGCAAGGCGTCAGAATTCACCATAGACCATGAAGGAATATTATGGTACAGAGACAGACTTTGCGTACCCAACAGCAACGACCTTAAACAGCAAATTCTAGCGGAAAGTCATACCGCTCCATACTCAATCCACCCTGGAGGTACGAAAATGTACAATGATATTCAGGAAAGATTTTGGTGGCACGGCATGAAAAGGGATATAACCACATTTATTGCATGCTGCGATTCATGTCAATGCATTAAAGCCGAGCACCAAAAACCCACAGGGCTATTACAGCCAAATAAGATACCAGAGTGGAAATGGGATGATATCGGAATGGACTTCATTGTTGGACTACCATGGTCACAACACGGTAACGATGCCATATGGGTCATCACAGATAGACTGACCAAGGTGGCACATTTCATACCCGTCAAGACAACACACACCACTAAAAAACTCGCCAAGCTTTACCTCGCCCGGATAGTATGCCTACATGGTGTGCCCAAGACTATAATATCTGAGAGGGGCACTCAGTTCGTCTCGAAATTTTGGGACCAGTTGCAGCAAGCCCTCGGAACGCAACTAACATTCAGTATGGCTTACCACCCCCAGACTGGAGGACAAATGGAACGATTAAATCAAATACTCGAAGACATGCTAAGGGCATGTGTCCTCACCTATGGGGCCAGTTGGGAGGAAAGCCTACCATATAGCGAGTTCGCATATAACAATAGTCACCAAGCTAGCCTGCAGATGGCACCTTTCGAAGCATCGTACGGACAAAAATGCCGTACTCCATTGAATTGGTCGGAAACAGGGGACAGCCGCATATTCGGTCCCGATATGTTAAAGGAAGCCGAGGAGAGAGTAAAACTGATACGGGATCGACTCAAGACCGCCCGAAGCCGACAAAAGAGCTATTACGATCAAAAGCATCGGGAAATAAGTTTCGAGCCCGGTGACGACGTATACCTGCGTGTGTCACCGATGAGAGGACTACAACGATTCAAAGTCAAAGGGAAACTAGCACCACGATTCATCGGACCCTTCCGTATAGTTGCACGAAGAGGCACAGTAGCTTACCAACTGGACCTCCCCAAGGAATTGTCCGACGTCCACGACGTGTTCCACGTCTCGCAACTACGGAAGTGTGTAAGCAACCCAGAGAAACATGTGTCACATGAAAATCTTGACGTGCAACCAGATCTTACATACCAAGAACACCCAGTGAAGATTTTGGAGGAGTCTGAAAGGAGGACCCGTCAGAAAACTATTAAATTTCTCAAGGTTCAGTGGAGTAACCACACAGAGGATGAGGCAACATGGGAAAGGGAAGATTTCCTTCGGACAGAACATCCGCACCTATTTGAGGATCAGCTGAAATCTCGGGGACGAGATTTTTCCTAAGGGGGTAGGTGTTGTAACACCCCAAATTTTTGAGTTGGTTTTTCTTGCAAACTTTTGGCCTTTTTGAAAGGGGATTGTTTGATCTTTTCTTTTGCCCTTCTAAAATCCCTTTTTGCCAAAGTTTCTGTGTCTTCTCAAGCTTGGTTTTTAGCCTTGAAGTTCTCCTCTTGTGTTTGGCTCAAGCACAATTTGAGATTCAAATGGAGTTGTTTGAGTTCACCACTTCTTGTTTTAAAATTCTCAAGTTTAGCCTTGACCTATCTCCCCTCCAAACTTCCTCCTGTCATGATCCCAACAGGAACAATCCTCTCCAAGACTCTCTTCACACCATGGGACAAGCATTTCATCAATTCCAGCAAGTTTGAACCTTATTGGGATTTTTATCCTATTTATTTCACTTCAAAACAAATTCTGTCTTTTATAGTGGACCTTGGTGATTTACAAAGGAACCACCTTTTTCATCTACCTATTTGACTCCAAACCAACTCTCCTAGATAGTCCTTAATACCCACAACCTAGATCCATCTTGTTTCACTGGTCCACAGTTCAAAATTTTCAAATTTCACCTGCTGCAAGTTTGGACCAGATTTGCAAAATTTGGTGAAATTCATATTTATCTTCATCCAAAAATTCTGTGAAAAATCATGCAGCCTGTAGGTACATCAAGAGGCCACTCCACCAAAAATCAGCTCCAGAGACATTGCACAAATACCAGAATCATTTCATCAAACACCTAGCCTACACTGAACTGTTAGCTATTAACTGAAACTGTCGACAGTTTAACACTTCGTCAGTTTCGTCAGTTTCGACAGTCGTCGGGCGCGGCGACAAAACTCCGTCTGTATCTCCCTTGGCTCGACGGTGCACTACAGCTTCTTCTTATCCACGCGCCGCACGGTCGCTTGGCAGCTTCTGGGCATCGGTGGTGCCCTGGCCCGACCGCGCCGGCGACTGCCATGGCCACAGCGCCGCCCGTGGCGGCTGACAGACGCAACGCCGCAGCTCCACGCCGTTTCGTGCCGGCCAGACCACCCCAGTGCCCCGCGTGTCCTTCTCCACAGCCAGCGCACGCCTGGCATGCCGTTGCCATGGCCTGGCATGCGCAGAGCGCCGTTTCTACTGCCGACGTGCCGCACGGCCGTTCCGTCGGTGACAGATCGTAACTCTACCCCTCCTGCTAGGTTAGGCGCGGGAATGGAACCACAACAGCTCCTGGAAGATGCTCAAGCTCCTAACCCCGCCGTCCGACCACTACAGCACCGTAATTGGCTCGCCGGACTTATCCATTCACGACAACCACCTCGAGCCGCCTATAAAAGGCACCCCCGAGCTCGTGCTCGAGCACACACGCCTCCACTACGTCCCTAGACCACGCCCAACCTCTGGAAGAGCCCCGAGAGGCTTTTCTTCCCCGGCTCCGGCCAGCTACCTCCGCCTCGGGCTCCAGCTCCGTTCACTCCGGTGAGGGCTCCTCCGCCGCCGTGAGCTTGAACGTAGTACCCTGGCATCCACCTAGTCCTAACCCCCAGCCCAATTTCTCTCCAAAAACCTTCCCCGACGAGGTCCACGAACACCCGAGCCGCCGTCCGCCGGAGATAAGCTCGCCGTCGACGTGGGACTCGCCGGCACCCAACGCCACCACCATTCGACGCGGAAGACCACCGTGGAGCCATAGGTACCACTCCCCTCCCCTATCTCGCCGTGGATCGACGCCGGCGATCACCGCAGCACCGGCGTCGGCGCGGCTCTGTTTCTTTTTCAAACCTGACAGGTGGGGTCCCTCTGTCAGTCTCTCACATCTCCCCCTCGAACCATTTTCTGTTGGCGTATTTACGCAAAGTGCGTTTTCCCTCTGCGGGTGACGTACTACGTACCGGTTCGCTTTGTCCTTTTCTGTTCTGGCCCCTGGATCTTTTCTGTTTCATTACAGATAGGTCCCTAGACAGAAACCTTAATATCTTTTAAACTAAAAGTGATTTTTAGTTGATTCTTTTTCTGTCCATCTTGGTTTTCAGTCTAGTTTTTTGTCATATTTATGTGGAAATATTTTGAGCAACTTTATTTGCACGCGCGGTATTTATGTTAGTATATATTTTTGTTTGAATACATAGATACCGGAGGCCGTGACGGAGACGCGAATCACGCCGAGTTAGGCTCCGACTTTTCAGAACCAGGCAAGCATGTTTGAACTCTTGATATGATGAGTGTGTTGCATGTTTGCTCGAGTAGCCCGTTCATAAGCATGATTATATGAGCATATGTGTATGGCATATTCCATGCAAGTGATGCTTCGGGTGAGTCCCGAAGGAGAATGTTGAACCACCTCGATCATATGGTGATATGATGGGGGTGGAATACTGGTATTGTTGGAGCATGCCAGTAGTTGGCAACTCAGTATCAACGGAGATCATGTCACGATTCCGTTCGTCTCCTTTTCAGTACTATCATAAGCCGTCCATTGGGATTACGGTCTAGTCGGTTGTAAACCACTTTCCGAGTACACACCAAGTAGAGGGGTCGGGATGAGGGTTCCATGGCCCTGGATTAATGCCCGTCATCCGGTCAGGGGGCATGGGTGTTTCCGGTTGGGACCGAGAGGGGGGCACCCCTTAGAGCGCGCTTATATAAATTTGATCCCATGCTATTCGAGGTTGTAGCCTCCCCGTCTTAAAGTTTTCCGTGAATGTCGTCGCGGGTGATTCCGGACGGCAGGATGTTAAATGGGTGTGTACTGGTTAGTTGGGTTTCTACTAAAACACCGTAGACGGGGCTAGCCCACGTGGCTAGTAGAACCCGTTGGCTATGAGTTATTAGTACAAGCTCTGCAGAGTTAAAATTCCTTCAGTAGCCATGTTTGTGGCCTAGGATCTATATTCATGTCAACCCGGTGACCGTCTCTAGTATATTCTTGTGAGTAGCCAAAACAGCGTTGTCATCAGGTTCATTTGGTAAATGAACTCACCACCATCCCTGTATTGATTTCACTTTCCGAAGTATCTCATCATTATATCATGTTATTTATAAGCCCTTTATGTCATGTCGCTCAGACGTCCGACTGTGGCATTCTTTTTATTTATAAGCCCTTTATGTGATGTCGCTCAGACGTCCGACTGTGGCATTCTTGTTATTTATTTACGTTATAAGCCCTTTATGTGATGTCGCTTAGACGTCCGACTGTGGCATTCTTGTTATTTATTTACGTTATAAGCC
>LR738715.1:797194265-797226355 GCA_902687465.1 Secale cereale
TGGCATTCTTGTTATGTATTTATGTTATAAGCCCTTTATGTGATGTCGCTTAGACGTCCGACTGTGGCATCCTTGTTATTTATTTTGTTATAAGCCCTTTATGTGATGTCGCTCAGACGTCCGACTGTGGCATTCTTTTTATTTTTATTTACAAGCCCTTTATGTGGTGTCGCTCAGACGCCCGACTGTGGCCTGTTATCATTTTGTTATTTTCCTACGAGGCGTCACCCAGACCCTCGTTTGGTCCCGTTATTTTTATCTTTTGCATTTCGGGAGGATTACCGCCCGACTTCCAGTCTTTACTTTCAGTGCATCATATTTTGTTTCGGTTGTATTTTTGCTGGAATACTCATATGCATTCCTGTTGGCATTTGTTATATCTTAAGTCCGAACTGTCTTGCGAGTACATTCAAAGTACTCACCTAGCTTGTTGATTTGGCCAGATGTGGACGAAGGCGATCTCATGGATGAAGAGTTCGATAGCGAGTCCGACGCTTAGAGGAGTCCCAGTCAGTCTCTTGCGATCCTGGAGTTGATCACTGTTTTATAACCGCTTCCGCCTACCACCAAATAAATTCATCGGGTCTCACTCCGACACTCGATGAACTGTAAAATATTGGTGTCACACCACCCACTTCACTGTGACATATTCCACCGCCTTTTATTACGAGTCAGTAGTATGCCACCCTACCTTGTGCCATATCCGCCTCTATGTAATATATTGGCGCGCTTGTAATAAAATCTGTTGAGCCATCCCTAGCTCAACCTTGTATATTATTCAGTGTACTGGAAATTCTGTATCAAGGAATTGTCTGCCAGCAGGAATATTATTCCTCGCCGGTTTATTAAAGCAACCGGTCTTCCGGTAATTATTTTACCGAAGGACCGGTGGCGACACACACCGAGTCCCTCCTAAGGGCCAGGTGATTCCCGTCCCTAAGGGGCGCGAGAGGGTAGTTTTTACCTCTCACTTTGTTAGGGGGCTAGGGTTTCCACTCCACCCGTTTGTTCGGGGTTTTTTGTTCTTCTACGGGCTAGATTTCCACGATCTAGCCCCGAACTCAATCCTTCACATATCCGCTTTCATAGTGGTGTGTGAAGACTTTCTCCGCATGCCCCCACACTTCGGCATGTGGCTTAAGACCTTCAACGTGAAGTTGAAGGTGGTGGACGGGGAACACGCGGAGTGCGGGGGCGCTATGATTAGCAAGCTCCCGAATGCTACATGGCCCAAGGGCTCGTTCATGGAGACGAACAGAGTCTAGCAGCAGGAGTGGTTCTATATCACCGAACCATGCGACACCAACTGGGCGGCGGAGCCTGCTTTCAGATCCGGACCCCCACAGAGGCTAACCTCCTAGACCAAAAAGGGTCTAGACTGGGGGGTCGCACATTGAGGTGACGACTCTTGTGAGCCGTGTGTCCGACGTGATCTCTAAGGGGCACCTGCTCTCCTCCGTGGTCCAGGTGATGCTGACCCGGCTTGTTCTCCCTTGGCAAAGTCGGGACTCCTACCTATGGGAGTTCGATCCGGTAGGAGACAAGCCGCTAAAGCATCTCTTTGGCTCTACGCACAAGGAGATTTGGAAGCACCTCTTTAAGAGCCAGAAGGAATGGCCCGAAGAGTCCGAGGATGCGGGCTTTAGCACCGAAGTTTCCGCCACAGAGGTAAAAATAATCCTTGCCGACCACTTACCCCTTCCCATTATTTAATGATAATAGGAGTTGGAATTTTTACGTGATATACAAGGCTGGACGAAGAAGGTGACTCGGATCAAGTGTCCGGCGCCTGTGCCCGAAGACCCAGCATTGCCTCTATTGACGGCGATGTTGGTTCAGGCGCCGTACAAGGCGCCGAACAAGAAGCCCAAGAAGTCGAAGGGCAAGGGGATCGGGGACAGCCCCCGTCCTACGGGTAAAAAGCCCGCAGACCTCCACATCCTCTCCTATGACGAGGCGGAGGAAGATGATGAGGATGAAGAGGAAGAAGAAGAGCTCCTTGCGCAAGGCAGGGAAAAAAAGAGGGGGTCCGCTGCTGATGCAGGCACGGCCGCGCCCCGAAGGAAACTGAAACTTGGAGCTAGTTCGGATTCATTCGAACATAGCTATGTGATGAAGCCCAGGGAAAGACCCCTACTCGAGACGTAAGTCAATCCAGACTTAAGTGCTGCATCCTTGCTTATTTAGTACTTTGCTTAATATTTTTCTCCTACTGACCTACTGCCCTCCCGGTGTAAACCCCGATGTTAGATCATCGGAAGGGAACTCTTTGGCGCCTGGGGAGACAGAGAGTGATCCGCTAGTCCGGGCTCCATCGCCCGTACTCGGGGGGGGGCACCGAAGTGTCGTCCCAGCGGGTCCTCTCCGCCCAAGGAGACATGGGCGGGGGAGGAGACAAGGCGGCCGGGGGTAATACCTGGACGGCCACTGACCATGGGGAGACGGCCCCTATGAAGACCGAAGACGTAGGGCCCAAACAGTCTGGGGCCCCACCAAACATCATCCCGGAGCCTAGTGCGGCTCCGAGGTCCGAGGACCCGACTCCTCAAGCGGAGGAGGATACGGCGGCGCCGGGAGCTAATCTGGAGGCGCCGGATTCTATGGAGGGAGCACTGCAAAGTGCTCTCGTCATTGTAGAACACCGCACCGTGATGGGTGCGGTGATGAAGAAGATTCAGTCCGTCAAGGGCGGACTGAATGAAGCCTTCAACAACCTTTTAACGGGCTTTGAGGTAAGCAATGTAATGTTTTTTATAGAACTTTTATTTATAATGCACATATATAACCAGTAGCCCCTGATGCTTTGTGTGATTCTGAAAAGAACCGGACGAAATATCCATAGAGTAGCATATTTATAGAGTTGAACTGTTATGCAGGCTTCCTTAGTTACGGCAACTGCGCGAGACGCAGAGGTTGCCGAACTAAATCTGAAGCTCGAGGTGGCGAACGCGAACCTCGACCGCATCAACCGGCGTTTTGATGAAACGCAAGGTATGCGGATTTTTTTAATTAAATGTCAATAAGACCGAATTGATTGAGTATGTTTACAAACTCTGATATTGTATTCTGTATTACACAATTGGCGCCGCTGAGCTCGAGGCCCTTGAGGGCGAGGTAGCTGAGGCCAAGAAGGCGGCTGAGGCAAACAAGGCGGCCACTGACAAAGAGGCTGCCGAATTGGAGGCCGTAAAGGTGGAGTGCGAGAAGCACAAATCTCGGGTGTCCGAAGTCGAGGTCGAGCTCCAAGATGCCATCCTTAAGTGTGAGGCATCGGAGAAGAAGGCTTCGGAGCAGGCGACCGAGCTATCTGCGGGAGTAAAGTCTGCCTAGGATGCGCGAGGCGAGGCGCGCAGCGCCTGTGAGGAAATCAAACAAGCGCGACAGATAGCATCTGGTAAGATGTTTCTCTTACAGAGCATCTTCGGAGGGCGGAAGTATATTGGGATGACACGATTGTGGAGTTCTCCAGGTGTGTTTGCTGATCTTCCGAGGAGCAGTGTAGATGCCGCTCAATACTTCCGAGCCCAGGAGGGGAACGACACGGAGAAGTTGTTCTGGTTGCAGTTCTATGCGCCACAACATCCAGTGCCCCTCAACGACCAGATGAAGCAGCTGGTCGAGCTGCACAACATGGCGGGTTCGGCCATGAAGGACTTAATAGTCCGTCAATGGCCCGCTGAGCCAATCCCAAGTAGTTACTTCAGATTGGTGAAGCAGCTCATCGAGGCGAGTCCGCGGGTCGACGCATTAACGCGTTCGACTTGCATAGAAGGTGCTCGGATGGCCTTCGCTCGCATCAAAGTGCACTGGGCGAAGATGAACGCAGTGCTTATAGCCACTGCTAGCCCGCCTGCACGTAAGGAGCACCGCAAGCCAGAGAAGTACTTCGAGGACGTCATCAGGGGCGCCCGCCTTGTAGAAGGCCAGTGTTCGAAAGATGTTGTTTCGACTGATTTTATCCGGATGTAAAGACTATGCTTATGAATCCAGTGTATATAACGTTTGCACTATTTATAATATCAGCGTCTTTGTTACCTCCTGTCTAACTGTTTATCTAAATCTGAAAGTTTCCAGTCGTCGGCTTCAGCCCCCAAGTACATAGTACTGGGGTGTTCGGTCATATAAAAATACACTCTTTATCCAACGTCTTGGTGCGTATAGGAGCTGTATGCGGAGCAAACTAGGCAATTAGACTATGCGGCGTTATTGCTTTCACTTAGTCGTAGGAGTTTGACAAATGGGGCTAGGTACTAGCCCCTGGTGTGGGTAAAGTATCCAATTGCACCTGGTTGGGCGAAGAACCAACCCTTCGTATAACACGGGGTAGATCTCTATCGATCGTAGTATAAAACTAAGTCACCGGATTGCAGACCAGGTTCTCGCTTATCATTACAGTTATTTATCGGCTTTCTCTACTGAGGTACTTGACCGGACTAGCCAGAAATACAATCGCAGTAGTTCTCCCTTTACACCCTAGCTAAACAATCGGGAACGTAGGTGTAAGCATAGGAGTCGGGCAACCCAACTATTGACCCAAGACATGATTCGGAACTGATGCATATAATGCAAACATCCAGGATGCCGAACACTCCCTATAGGTGTTCGGTCTTTTCAACATATACCAGGACTGAATGCAGCCCCTGGTAATAAACCCTTATTGAAAAGGCACATATGTCAATCTGATGCGAGAAGAGAACATTCCATGGTGAGTGAATAAAACTCCAGATATAATATGAGTAAAACTACTCTATTAATATCCCTCTATAGTACGGTGAGCCGCAAACTTTACAGATAATGCCGAGGAACTTTTTTGGACATTTTACATGCCAAGAAGGTATATAAGAAAGAGAAAAAAGGTTTACATAGGGTCTTAATCTAAAAAGAAACCTTAGTGCGGGTCCCTGCTGCACGTCCGCGCCGTTTTCTCCTCTGTAATGTGTCCTTGAAGGTGCGAGTATGATGGTCATCTGTAGAAAAAAGAAATAAACCAGGAAACGAAGAAGTCAATCCAGTGTGGCCATAGCAAGTCTGGTTCATTTAATGAACCAAAAGAAGATACGTTTAAAGTTCGAATAGGGTCTAGCCGAACTATGGACTATATGTAGGTGCCCCCGGTCGCTGCCCAAGGAATTTTTAGGGCATAATTATGTACTCGAGGCACATATGCTATCACCTTATGGGGCAGTCGACGGGGGCATAGCTGTCAATCTTGCTCAAGTTCATCTGAGCTGCCGCACTGAGGCATGTGCCAAACATGTTTAGCTTTGTCCGCTGTTGATAGATTATCCGGCTTGAATAGGCCGCATAATACTTCGGCTGCTAAGGCCGCAGTGTCCTCCATACGGAGAGAGCGCTCCATGTTTCCATTGACCGTGATAACGCCACGTGGTCTAGGCATCTTGAGCTTTAAATAGGCATAATGCGGGACTGCATTAAAGCGGGCGAAGGCCGTTCTTCCAAGTAGAGCGTGATAGCCACTTCGGAACGGAGCTATGTCGAAGAGTAATTCTTCGCCTCGAAAGTTGTCGGGAGAACCGAATACAACCTCCAACGTTTAAAGAGCCTGTGCAGTGAGCCTCAACACCCGGTTTCACTCCTTTAAACATCGTGCTGCTTGGCTTGATTCTTGATGGGTTGATCCCCATCTTGCGAATAGTGTCCTGATATATCAGATTGGGACTACTGCCGCCGTCCATAAGGACTCGGGTTAGATGGTATCCATCTATTATTGGGTCAAGCACTAAGGCAGCCGAACCCCCATGCCGAATACTAGTCGGATGATCCCTACGACCGAAAGTGATCGGACAGGCTGACCAAGGGTTGAATTTTGGGGTGACAGGCTCGACGGCATAGACGTCTCGGAGTGCGCGCTTGCGCTCCCTCTTTGGGATATGAGTGACATATATCATGTTCGCTGTTTTGACCTCCGGTGGAAATTTCTTCTGTCCCCCTATGTTCGGCTGGCGAGGTTCATCCTCGTCTTCACTCTGAGGCTCCTTCCCCTTGTGTTCGGCGTTTAGCTTGCCGGCCTACTTGAAAATTGAACAATTACGGTTGGTGTGGTTGGCAGGTTTTTCTGGGGTGCCATGGATTTGGCAGGGCCTATCTAATATTCTGTCCAAACTTGATGGACCATCTTTGTTGCCTTTAAATGGCTTCTTCCGTTGACAAGGTCTAGAGCCACTGAATCCGACGTTTACCACTGTATCATCTGGACTTCCAGGATTGTTTCGACGCTTGTTTTTATTGCGTCGTGGCTTTCCATTGCCATCCCTGACTTTAGATGTTCTAGGGTCGCTGGTGCTGCTACGAGCTAACCAGCTATCCTCACCCGCGCAAAAGCGAGCCAAGAGTGTGGTTAGGGCTGCCATTGTCCTCGGATTTTCTTGTCCAAGGTGTCTGGCTAGCCATTCATCCCGGATACTGTGCTTGAATGCCGCTCAGGCTTCAGCGTCCGGATGGTCAACGATCTGGTTCTTCTTAGTGAGAAACTGATTCCAAATCTTGTGGGCTGACTCCCTGGGTTGTTGGATGATGTGACTTAAATTGTCAGCGTTCAGGGGCCGGACATATGTCCCTTGAAAATTGGCCTGAAAAGCGTCCTCAAGTTCTTCCCAACTCCCAATGGAGTTCTCTGGGAGGCTGTTTAGCCAGTGCCAAGCTGGTCCTTTCAGCTTGAGGGGTAAATATTTGATGGCGTGGAGATCATCTCCTCGAGCAATGTGGATGTGAAGAATAAAGTCTTCTATCCAGAAGGCAGGATCCGTCATTCCATCATACGCTTCGATGTTCACGGGTTTAAACCCTTCTGGGAAATCATGACCCAGCACCTCATCCATGAAGCATAGAGGGTGTGAAGCTCCTCTGTATCTTGCTATATCGTGGCGTATAGCCAATGGTTGTGGTGTTCGGTATTGACCCCAAACTGGTATGTCACCGGCGCGATTGGCTTGATAGCTGTCGTCCCGTGTGCAAGCTCGGTCCCTAGGTCTGAATATAGACCTGGTCTTGCTAGCTTTTTTGTTTAGGTCCTCACGCAGAACGTGTTTTCGGACTTGTGCCGCACCCTCCTTTCCTTTATGGGTTGGTGGTGCGGCTTTGTATACATTGCTAGCTACTCTATCCCGTCCGCGAGGTGGTCGGTCCGGCTTGTCGGCCGTGTTATTTTTTGGTGGGACCGGCACAACGGCCTCGTCGTCGAATTCAGGCAGCAGCTTGTGCTTGGGATAGCTTTTGGTTTGGCCGTTAAAGCCATGTTTCTATTCGACGTCTAGCACCTCATTCCATCTATCGTTGAGCGTGTCCTGTGCAGCTCGAAGCTGTCTCTGCTGCTTCCATGCGGTGGCTATAAGCTGCCGATGGAAGCGCTTTTGTTCAGAGGGTTCTTCTGGGACGGTGTACTCATCGTCATTTAGACTAGCCTCTTCTTCGAAGATCCGTTCGTAGTCACCGTCTTCGGCATCGCTGTCATTGGACTGCGGCTTCGGACTCTGTTCGCCGTCCTCTCGCTCCTCCTGCTCTATCGCTGGATCAGCGCGGTCTTCGGCTTGTTTCAGAATATCACCGTCATTAGTCACGGTGTTGCTGTCCTTTCCTTTATGGGATTTTGTTCGGCGTTTTGGACGCCAATGCTTGGGAGGTTCTTCGGCGGGTTTATCCTCTAAGGGATTGTTTTCGCCGTCGCCTTCCGCCTCTTTGGGTCTATCCACCATATACACGTCGTATGAAGACGTAGCTTTCCACCGCCCTATTATGGGCCGGCTTTGATCTGTATCTGCTTCAGCTTCGAGATCCATCCCGTCGAAGTCTTCTGAAGCGTAGTCGAGTAGATCGGTTAGATCTTCAATCGTGGCTACCAAGTGGGTGGTGGGTGGGGAACGAAATTCTCCATCAGCCTCCAGTTCGAACCGGATATAATTCGGTTGTGGGCTCTCATCCAAGGAAAGAGATCTTAATGACCTTAACATGTCGTCAAGGGGTGAATGCTGGAAAATGTCTGCAGCACAGAATTCGGCGATAGGCGCCTGATAGGGTGCGGTTATGCGCAATTCGGAATCAGAGACCGGAGTGAAGTCCGGGGTTCCGGTGACACATACCTCACTCGTGGTGGGATCCGTGTCCGGCTCCAATGCCATAGAGTCCGTGGCCCCCGTGGTGGGGTTGAGCTTCCCATCCCCGGGGGACGCGATCTGTTCTGGATCTAGGGCTAGAAACCTTGCAGGCACTATTTCCTGATCCGATGATAGAGTTAGGTCATGATCATCGTGGAGACAGAGAGAGGCCGCCGTTGGCTCGAATCCGGTGAAGATCAAGTCTCCGCGGATATCAGCGACGTAGTTCAAGCTTCCGAATCTGATGTGATGGCCAGGGGCATAGCTCTCGATCTGCTCAAGGTGTCCTTTAGTGTTGGCACAGAGCGCGAAGCCGCCGAACACGAAAAGTTGGCCGGGAGGGAAAATCCCCTCAACTTCGCCATTGCAGTTGACGACGTGATCCATCAATCCTTCCGTCGACGACATAGTGGAACTCTCAATGAAGGTACCAATGTCGGTGTCAAAACCGGCGGATCTCGGGTAGGGGGTCCCGAACTATGCGTCTGAGGATCGATGGTAACAGGAGGCAGGGGACATGATGTTTTCCCAAGTTCAGGCCCTCTCGATTGAGGTAAAAACCTACTTCCTGCTATATTAATATGAATGAATATGTGTACAAGAGTTGATCTACCTCGAGATCGTAAAGGCTAAACACTAAGTCTAGCCTATGAGGATTGTATGATTCTGATTCTAGCCTCTACGGACTAAAACCCTCCGGTTTATATACACACTGGAGGGGCCTAGGGTTTGTACATGTTGTCTTGCAGAGGAAGGAAAATCTACACCCGAGCCCAAAACTTTCCATTACAAGAATCCAGGAGTCCTATCCGGATACGGGAGATGATCTTCTATAACAATCTTCATGGCCCACCAGTCCGGACCACCAGGAGTTTGTCCGGCCACATGAGGACCCCCCGATCCAGGACTCCCTCAGAGACCACGCGTGAGTCCCTCGTACCTACACAAACAAATAAGAACCTTGCAACCAATGCGATAAAGGGTTGTCAATCCCTTCTCGAACACTTGCAAAAAAGTGAGATCTGATAGAGATGATAAGATAATATTTTTGGTATTTTATTATAGATAGAAAGTAAAGATTGCAAAACAAAAGTAAAGTAAAGATGAATAGTATATGGAAGATTTATATGATGGAAGATAGGCCCGGGGGCCATAGGTTTCACTAGTGGCTTCTCTCATGATAGCAGATTTCTACAGTGGGTGAACAAATTATTGTCGAGCAATTGATCGAAAAGTACATAGTTATGAGAATATATAGGCATGATAATTGTATATAGGCATCATGTCCGTGACAAGTAGACCGAAACGATTCTGCATCTAACACTATTACTCCACACATCGACCGTTATCCAGCATGCATCTAGAGTATTAAGTTCATAATAACAGAGTAACGCCTTAAGCAAGATGACATGATGTAGAGGGATAAACTCAAGCAATATGATATAAATCCCATCTTTTTATCCTCGATGGCAACAATACAATACGTGCCTTCCTGCCCCTGCTGTCACTGGTAAAGGACATCGCAAGATTTAACCCAAAGCTAAGCACTTCTCCCATTGCAATGAAAATCATGCATAAAAGATTTCAGAAAAGAATCAAATATTGTTCATAGATAAACTTGATCATAAACCCACAATTCATCGGATATCAACAAACACACTGTAAAAAGAATTACATCGAATACATCTCCAAGAAGATCGAGGAGAACTTTGTATTGATATCCAAAGAGAGAGAAGAAGCCATCTAGCTAATAACTATGGACCCGAAGGTCTATGATAAACTACTCGCAACTCATCGGAGAGGCTATGGTGTTAATGTAGAAGCCCTCCGTGATCAATGCCCCCTCCGGTGGAGCTCCGAAACAGGTCCCAAGATGGGATCTCACGGGTACAGAAGGTTGCGGCGGTGGAATTAGGGTTTCGTCGTGCTCTCGGATGTTTCAGGGTACATAGGTATATATAGGAGGAAGGGGCAGGTCAGGGGAGCTACGAGGGGCCCACGAGGGTGGGGGCGCGCCTACCCCCCTGGGCGCGCCCCTACCCTCGTGGCCGCCTCGTTCCTTCCCTCGCGTGTACTCCAAGTCTTCTATGTTGTATTTGTTCCAAAAATGACTCTCGTGAAGGTTTCATTCCGTTTGGACTCCATTTGATATTCCTTTTCTGTGAAACACTAAAATAGGCAAAAAAAACATCGATTTGCACTTGGCCTTGGGTTAATAGGTTAGTGCCAAAAATAATATAAAAGTGTATAAGCCCATTAAACATCCAAAACAGATAATATAATAGCATGGAACAATCAAAAATTATAGATACGTTGGAGATGTATCAAGCATCCCCAAGCTTCATTCCTACTCGTCCTCGAGTAGGTAAATGATAAAAACAGTATTTTTGATGTGGAATGCTACCCAACATAATTCTCAATGTAACTTTCTTTATTGTGGCATGAATGTTCAGATCCGAAACATTCAAGACAAAATTCTATATTGACAAAAGAATCATAATACTTCAGGCATACTAACAAAGCAATTATGTCTTCTCAAAACAACATGGGCAAAGAAAGTTCATCCCTACAAAGTTATATAGTTTGTCTATGCTCCATCTTCGTCACACAAAATACTCAAATCATGCACAACCCCGGTTTCAGCCAAGCAATTGTTTCATACTTCCATTTTCTCAAACACTTTCAACTTTCACGCAATATATGAGCGTGAGCCATGGATATAGCACTATAGGTGCAATAGAGTGGTGGTTTTGGATAAGACAAAAGAGGAAGATGGTCTCACATCAACTAGGCGTATCAATGGGCTATGGAGATGCCCATCAATAGATATCAATGTGAGTGAGTAGGGATTGTCATGCAACGGAGGCACTAGAGCTATAAATGTATGAAAGCTCAACAAAAGAAACTAAGTGGATGTGCATCCAACTTGCTTGCTCACGAAGACCTAGGGCATTTGAGGAAGCCCATTGTTGGAATATACAAGCCAAGTTCTATAATGAAAATTTCCACTAGTATATGAAAGTGACTAAACAAGAGACTCTCTATCATGAAGATCATGGTGCTACTTTGAAGCACAAGTGTGGAAAAAGATAGTAGCATTGTCCATTTTTTTCTTTGTTTTTCTTATTTGGGCCTTTCTTATCTTTGGCCTTTCTTCTTCGTTTTTCTTTTTTTCTTTGGGACAATGCTCTAATAATGATGATCATCACACTTTTATTTACTTACAACTCGCTATTACAACTCGATACTAGGTCAAAGTATGACTCTATAAGAATGCCTCCGGCTGTGTACCAGGATGTGCAATGAATCAAGAGTGACATGTTTGAAAAATTATGCATGGTGGCCTAGCCACAAATACGATGTCAACTACATGATCATGCATGGAAATTTGAGAATGATGAAGGGTGTCATATGAACGGAACGGTGGAAAGTTGCATAGCAATGAATCTCGGAATGGCTATGGAAATGCCATGATAGGTAGGTATGGTGGCTGTTTTGAGGAAGGTATATGGTGGGTGTATGGTACCGGCGATAGTTGTGCGGTACAAGAGAGGCTAACAATGGTGGAAGGGTGAGAGTGCGTATAATCCATGGAGTCAACATTAGTCATAAAGAACTCACATACTTATTGCAAAAATCTAAAAGTCATCAAAACAAAGTAGTACACACATGCTCCTAGGGGAATGGTTGGTAAGAGTTAACCATCGCGCGATCTCGACATCCACACAAAGGATGACACTCAATGAAATACATCATGCTTCAAATTTTTCAAAAACTGTTACCATATGTGCATGCTAGGGGACATGCAAACCTCAACACAAGTATTTATCGAATTCATAACTAATCTACTATCATGACTCTAATATCAGCATCCTCATATCTCAAAACAATCAGCAAGTATCAAACTTCTCATAATATTCAATGCACTTTATATGAAAGTTTTTATGATACTCATCTGGGATGCCTATCATATTAGGACTAATTTTATAACCAAAGCAAATTACCATGACGTTCTAAGAGACTACCAAAATAATATAAGTGAAGCATGAGAGATCAATAATTTCTATAAAATAAAACCACCACCGTGCTCTAAAAAGATATAAGTGAAACACTAGAGCAAAACTACCTAGCTCAAAAGATATAAGTGAAGCACATAGAGTATTCTAATAAATTCTGATTCATGTGTGTCTCTCTCAAAAGGTGTGTACAGCAAGGTTGATTGTGGTAAACTAAAAATCAAAGACTCAAATCATACATGATGCTCCAAGCAAAACACATATCATTTGGTGAATAAAAATATAGTCTCAAGTAAAGTTACCAATAGACGAAGACGAAAGAGGGGATGCCTTCCCGGGGCATCCCCAAGCTTAGGCTTTTGTTTGTCCTTGAATTTTACCTTGGGGTGCCTTGGGAATCCCCAAGCTTAGTCTCTTTCCAATCTTTTTTCTATAGTCCATCAAATCCTAACCCAAAACTTGAAAACTTCACAACACAAAACATAACAGAAAATCTCGTGAGCTCCGTTAGTGTAAGAAAACAAACCACCACTCAAAGGTACTGTAATGAACTCATTCTTTATTTATATTGGTGTTAAACCTACTTTATTCCAACTTCTGTATAATTCATACCCCCCGATACTACTCATAGATTCATCAAAATAAGCAAACAACACACGAAAAACAAAATCTGTCAAAAACAGAACAGTCTGTAGCAATCTGTAACTTTTGAATAATTCTATAACTCTAAAAATTCTGAAATAAATTGGTGGACGTGAGGGATTTTTCTATTAATCATCTGCAAAAAGAATTAACTTAAACGCACTCTCCAGGTAAAAATGGTAGCTAATCTCGTAAGCGCAAAAGATTCTGTTTTTTACAGCAAGATCGCAAAGACTTCACCCAAGTCTTCCCAAATGTTCTACTTGGCAAAAACACTAATTAAAACACAAAACCACATATAAATAGAAGCTATATGCATTATTTATTACTAAACAGAAGCAAAAGCAAAGAAATAAACTTGGGTTGCCTCCCAACAAGCGCTATCGTTTAACGCCCCTAGCTAGGCATGATACAAGAATAGATCTAGGTATTACCCTCTTTGGTAGGCAATTCTTCAAATGAACACTTATAATTCTTAGGAGTTTATTCCTTCCTATTAATAATCAAACTTCTAGGCAAGAAATCAAGAAATTCATTTGTAGCAAAAGGTTCTCTAACGATAGTGAGAAACAACACTTATTGATTTGAGATCCGCAGTTTCCTTACTAGAGGATTCACCCTTATTCTTAGGAACATACATAAACTTGGCCATTTAAGTAGTGGAGGGGTTTGAAGTATTTCTCTCAGCAGAAAAAGCAGACCCTATATTGGTAATAATATCCTCAAGTTTATCAATTCTACTAGAGTCTTGATCTATTTTCTCTTTAACTATGGGTTATTTTTCTTTAAAAAAAATCAGAATAACTCCTACCTTAGATCCATATTGGATAATTTGGTTATGGATCTTTTTATCCAAACTCTCAACCAACTCCACGGTGGCAACTTTATTTTCAATAATTTCAAGCCTTTGTATTACGTGCTCTAAAGTTAAGATAGTTCCATTAACCAAAAGAGGTGGTGGGCCAAACAAATCTATCATAGCATTATAAGAATCAAAAGTATGGCTACCCAAGAAATTTCCTCCGGTAATGGTATCAAGAATATATCTATTCCAAGGAGTGATGCCTACATAAAAATTACAAAGAAGCACGGAAGTGGAGAGCTTCCTAGTAGATCTATTCTAAGCATTGCAAATTCTATACCAAGCATCTTTTAGATTTTTTTCCTCCCTTTGTTTAAAATTAAGAACTTCACTCTCGGGAGTATTAATAATGATAGAAGGGCTAGCCATGACGGCAAAGCAAATGATAAAGCACACAAAGCAAATAAGAAGGCAAATAAAACGACAAAGGGTGAAGTGGGGGAGAGGAAAATGAGAGGCAAATGGCAAATAAAGTAATGCGAGGGATAAGGGTTTTTGATGGGTACTTGGTATATGACTTTGCATAGATCTCCTCGGCAATGGCGCCAGAAATTCTTCTTGCTACCTCTTGAGCTTGCGTTGTTTTCCCTCGAAGAGGACAGGGTGATGTAGCACAGTAGCATAAGTAATTCCCTTAGTTTTTGAGAACCAAGGTATCAATCCAGTAGGAGACCACGCGCGAGTCCCTCATACCTACACAATTAAATAAGAACCTTGCAACCAACGTGATAAAGGGGTTGTCAATCCCTTCTCGGCCACTTGCAAAAAAGTGAGATCTGATAGAGATGATATGATAATATTTTTGGTATTTTATTATAGACTGAAAGTAAAGATTGTAAAAAAAATTAAAGTAAAGATAAATAGTATATGGAAGATTTATATGATAGAAGATAGACCCGGGGGCCATAGGTTTCACTAGTGGCCTCTCTCATGACAGCAGATTTCTACGGTGGGTGAACAAATTACTGTCGAGCAATTGATAGAAAAGCGCATAGTTATGAGAATATCTAGGCATGATCATTGTATATAGGCATCACGTCCGTGACAAGTAGACCGAAACGATTCTGCATCTACTACTATTACTCCACACATCGACCGTTATCCAGCAATCCAGCATGCATCTAGAGTATTAAGTTCATAAGAACAGAGTAACGCCTTAGGCAAGATGACATGATGTAGAGGGATAAACTCAAGCAATATGATATAAACCCCATATTTTCATCCTCGATGGCGACAATACAATATGTGCCTTGCTTCCCCTGCTGTCACTGGGAAAGGACACCGCAAGATTGAACCCAAAGCCAAGCACTTCTCCCATTGTAAAAAGATCAATCTAGTAGGCCAAACCAAACTGATAATTCGAAGAGACTTGCAAAGATATTTAAATCATGCATAAAAGATTTCAGAAAAGAATCAAATATTGTTCATAGATAATCTTGATCATAAACCTACAATTCATCAGATCTCGACAAACACACTGCAAAAAGAATTACATCGAATACATCTCCAAGAAGATCGAGGAGAACTTTGTATTGAGATCCAAAGAGAGAGAATAAGCCATCTAGCTAATAACTATGGACCCGAAAGTCTGTGGTAAACTACTCACAACTCATCGGAGAAGCTATGGTGTTGATGTAGAAGCCCTCCATGATTGATGCCCCCTCCGGTGGAGCTTCGGAACAGGCCCCAAGATGGGATCTCACGGGTACAGAAGGTTGCGGCGGTGGAATTAGGGTTTCGTCGTGCTCTCGGATATTTTCAGGGTACGTAGGTATATATAGGAGGAAGAGGCAGGTCAGGGAAGCCACGAGGGGCCCACGAGGGTGGGGGCACGCCCCCTACCCTCATGGCCTCCTCGTCCCTTCCCTGGCGTGTACTCTAAGTCTTCTATGTTGTATTTGTTCCAAAAATGACTCTCCCGAAGGTTTCATTCCATTTGGACTCCGTTTGATATTCCTTTTCTGCGAAACACTGAAATAGGAAAAATAGCAATTTGCACTAGGCCTTGGGTTAATAGGTTAGTCCCAAAAATTATATAAAAGTGTATAATAAAGCCCATTAAACATCCAAAACAGATAATATAATAGCATGGAACAATCAAAAATTATAGATACGTTGGAGGCATATCAGTCATCTCGTCGAGGTTGCAGAACTGCTCCATGCCAGCGACGACGGGGAACAGCCGATCAGGGACGGGGTCCAGGAGCTTTTTCACTAGCTCCGCGTCTACCCGAGGTTCGCGAACCGCGCCGCCATTCCCGTCAGCCTCCCGACGTACGCATGCCATCTGAAGCTAGCGTGTTGTACTTTTGTATGAGGATTGAATACCCTGATGTGTTTTTGCATGCCATCTGAAGCTAGCGTGTTGTACTTTTGTAGGCAATTGCTTTAACTGGATTGTGCAAGCGACCAAGCCTGCGTCTGATATTTTTCCCAAAGTGGTGGCAGAGACCGATGGCACATGTGGAAGAACACAGCTTGATTTGATTCCTCTAGATGAATATATTTTTACTTGTACAATGGATATTGCCACCTACATCATATTTGTAGGTACCAGTGATTTGTGTTTTGGGATCCAGGTAATACTTACTTACCTGCCAGATTACATTAGTTCCAAAGTATTTACCTATCATGAGATTAAATGACAGGAAATCCTATATGTATAGATGGAACTAGCAATGCATAGTACAATCAACATGTCTAGCTCAAAGCCCTCGTCCTCTCATTCCATTGTATGTATGATTTTCCTTTGAAGTTTGCTTTAATTTTGCTTTGTTTATTCATACTAAAGATGGAAGAAGCATGGAAAATAAGTTTTGTTATTTCTATATGGATGGACCATCACTAGTGGAAAAAGGGCCATTTGTCCCAGTTCATAAGGGCCATTTGTTCCGGTTGGGGAACCGGGACTAAACGGTCAATACAAATGCCCTACACCTTTAGTCCCGGTTCTTATACCAACCGGGACAGACGGGCCTCCACATGGCCACTGTGGCTTGCCCAGGCAGGGGGGCCTTTTGTTCTGGTTGGTAGCACCAACCAGGACAAATAAGCTTCCATGCGTCAGCAGTTCAGGGGCTAGTAGGGTTTTTTCTGAAAGGGGGGGAGGGGGTTTGGGGAATTTTGTAGGGTTAATTTAGGGTTTCATATATTGTGTTGGGTAGCTAGTAGAGAGAAGTGTCCTCTCTTATCTCCGTGCTTGGTCGACGCTACGTACTATACGTATAGATCGAGAGGACTCGACACGCTAGCTAGTAAGCAAATGAAGGAAACCATTAAGTACATAAGATCGTCACATATACAGAGAGAAGTGATGATCGTCGTCTGTCCTTCTCCGAGAGATTGGTCGAACAACAAGTTTTCCTATATCTATCCGACGCTACTGGCTATATATATGAATGCAATCTTGTGGTAGGAGTTCATTCCGCATCTGCCACGTCTAATTTGAAGAAGAGGGTCAATACATATATATGAATGAAACTCAACAGAAATGATGGTAATAAAATAAAATTGTGATTATTTTTGCTTATGCACATCAAATTGTCTTTTAGAGTAGCCCCGCCTGTTCTTGGCCGTCGCGTTGTAGATGAACTCACAGACGTAGTATCCACAGTAATTATTCCCAGGTTCCTGCCACAAGCACTTTATGAGAAATAGAGGTCAATCAAACTGATAATGAAGCATCATAAATGGCATTGATGAAAGTATAGCTAGAGTCAGCGGGAGATGCGCGGAACTATAGCTAGCTAGTAGTACTTACTTTCGGGTAAATCCATCGCAGATCCCGTGACAGGGTCGAATTTTTTTGGGTGAATTCTTTCCAAACCCTGCGAGACAAAGAAAACAATTACTTTATATCAGGAAATGAACAAAGTTGCCGATATGGTGCGATAATGATCGATTGAACTTACTTGTTGAGCATTTTAGACATGTCCACGTAGTCATCGGTATCTTTTCGTCTCGAGTCGGTTACTAGTCACTTCTCAAGCTTAATCTCTAGGATAATATAGTAGAAACTGCACACGCGTGCATATAACTCATCAATTACATTAATTACTATAACCTCGAGTAATAATTAAGGGAAACCAAATATGCACAAGACTGTAACACTCACTTGAAGTTGTAAGGAAAGAGTATTTTATCTTTGTTTTGATTTATTATCAACGACCGTAGCAAGTTGCCCTCGGCTTCTTTGGCATGAAATTGAACCTGATAATCATGTACGAGATTTGTGTTCATGAACCCAATATCATAGATATCAGCTTTTCTGCATTCGACGATCTTCAATCTGCATAATATAGTGAGGATAATTATATATACATGCAATGAAAGAGCTGAGCTATATATAGAGACTTAATGACAGAAGTAGTACTTACAGACAGTAGCAAGTGATCGTTGGTTTATCGAGGGCCTTTTGATTGAAAAACTGGAAGAACTCTTCAAATGTAACAGACAACACCTCAATTCCAACGAGGTCGTGGTCCTCTTTAACTTTCAGCATCAAAGTATACTGGCCACCAGAGTCTCTGCAGGTATCCATGTACCAGTCATGCAATCTTCACATCATCATGGTTAGAGTAGTGACATCTTTGACGAGAGGCTTCCCGTACCGGTATTTGTGTTCATCCACCTCTAACATATAAATAACTACATCATCGGCCAGGTAATCTGCAAGATTGGTACCGGGCGCCATCCCCGGATGATTAGGGACGATGTTGCTAGACACCTTGAGCGGGGGGCATGACTGGTTCTCTTGTTCGCCGAGCTGGGGAAATTTTTCCCACTTTTTCGTTGTTCTAACCTTCGATCACTGCAAGTACTTCCCGACCGCTCCGCTTCGACATATGACTTTTCAATAATGCGCTCATAGTTGGTTTTCGGTGGAGACGGTGGTGGTTTGTTCAGGGCATCAATAGTGTGCTTCGCTCTCACCAGATCTATCTTCTCCTTTGGAGGTGGAGGTTTCTTTACAAAAAAAGTCCTTCACTTTGGCTTTAGAGATCTCCGTGTTCTCCTCATCGGTCCTCTCGTATGCTAACTTCTGTAAAGGCTTGAGAGATGGACCGTATTTGAAATGCCTCCTGGCTCTGGTTGTACTGCTAGACGCCAGAGCAGTCCGAGTGGCTGCGGCTGCCTTCTTTTGTTGCTTACGAGGCGGAGAATGAGGCAGAGTGCTACAATGCGCCGGAGCAGCCGAAGCGGTGGCGGCTCTCTTCCCGCCTTGCTGACGAGGCAGAGGAGGAGTGTGACACCCCGAGGCCAGTGCGCCAGGTGTCAGCCAGTTATTCGTTGTCTTTGCCATATCATCTGCTTGCGTGTTGCATCTTGCCATGTCATCATGTGTGTTGCATCAGCATGTTTTCAAAACTTGCATCCATCCGAGTCCGCCCGTCCTTTCCGTTGTCCGTTCTGAGCCCAGACACACTTGCACGCGCCCGCGGTGCCTCCGAATATTTATTTTAGGAGTGGCCGGAAAATGTTCTCGGAATGGGATGAAACTTGGCGTGTGGTCTTATTATAGCATAGACAGGCCGCCTGCCAAATTTCATCGCATTCAGAGCTCGTTTGATAGCCCAACCGTTAAATATAGCGGCACTAGTCGCCGGTTAAAACGTTGGACGTTTTCGGTCTCTGGAAACCCCCGCGGGCCTCTCTTCCCTTCTCTCTTCTCAGCCCAAGACCCCTCCACCACAGCCCAATACCTCCACTAGGCCCAACCCAAACTCCCCTCGCGATCGGACCCGTCGGATCGCGATCGGAGGGCTCTGAAACGCTCTCAAACCCCTCCAAACCCTAATCCCTAGACCCCCTGCTATATATAGTAGTCTTCCCCTTCCAAATCGGGACAAAACCTACCTCCTAGACCGCCCCTCCTCCTCCATTTCCACGCCAGCCGCCCTGCCATCGCCACTTGGCGCCGCCGGGCCCTCAGCGCCGCTGCCAGCCGCCGAAAACCCCGTTTGCAGCCACTCGGGGCGCTCCACGCCGCCTCCAGCCGCTCCCCGCAGCCAAGGCCCACCAGGCCCACGGGAGGGTCCGCCCCGGGCCCGACCGGCCCGCTCCCCCTGCTCCCCGCTCCTCCCTCATTCGACCTCCCGATCTACGCCGCCGCCGCGCTCGTCACCCCGCCGCCGTAGGCCCGCGTTCCCCCGCGCCTCGCCTCCCAGCTCTCCCTCGCTCCGCGCCTCCCGCCGGAACCCCGCCGCCGGCCAGGATCGCCGACGCCGTCGCCCTCCAGCCCCCGAGCACCGCCGCCTCGCTCCGCCGCCTCCGCCTGGATTTGCTCGCCGCCGGCCACCCCTCCGGCCCGGATCCGGTGGGATCCGGCCGGATCTCGCTCTGCCGCACTGAAGGTACCCATCTCCGGCCAGCGCTCGCCGTCGTCCTGCCAGCTGTCGCCGGATCCGACGTCCCCAGCCGCCGGTCCTCCTCTGCCGGCCGGACATGTACAGTCCGGCGTGGACATGTCCAGGCCCTCACCTCTCCGTGACCCTGACATGTGGGCCCGCCAGCCCCAGCCGCCGGACATGTCCGATCTGTCACGGACATGTCCGCCCCTCCGGAGGTCTTTTTCTTCTAAGTCCCCAAAAACTTCATATTATGTTGCATGTTTGCATGGCTGTAACTTCTTGTGTGGTTATCCAAATTGACTGTATGATATGTCAACATGATCGTGGTAATATGCTCTTCATTTTGTTCCATTGTGGCATGCTTGTTTGAGTTCATCTTGATGCCCTAATCCTCGTTGCAAGAGTGTTACTTGTTAAAAACTGATGTTAACTATAATTTTGTTGCATACTTGTGATGCTTGTAACTTTGTGCATGTTTATCCAAATGGAGCATATGATATGTCAAAATGTTCATTATGAAGTGCGCTACATGTTGGTTGCTGTAGCATTCATGTTAGGTGCCATCTTGCCATGTTAATCTCTGTTGCAAAAGTGCATTTGGCGGTTAAGTGCTGAAACTCGTTATGAGATGCTGATTTCACTTGCTCATTGTTGTTGATGTGTTTGTCTTCATGCCACATGTCTAGATGTTTTAGAAGCACAATCATATGGTCTTTGCTGTGGTGCAATCCACTTTCCATGATATGCCTTGTGTTGACTTAAACAAGCTTGTAAACATGCCATGTTGTTGTTGTTGTTTTATACTTAGTGAAAAAAGTGCTAAGTCTGGAATCTGTTAACCTGATGCTATGTTTGCTTGATGCCCCACTCAAATCCATGCTTGTTTTGGAGTGGCCAATGATCATGTCTTGTTGTCCATGTTATGCTCTAACCATTCATGCCCTTGTTTGCATATATGACCTGCTGTAGCTTATTTATATCTTGCTCTCAAGTTGCTATAAAATTTACCTGTCAGGTTTTTATCAGCATGATCAATTTGGTGAAGCTTGTTGTTATTGATCCATGCCTCCTATGGAGTTGCTCCAATGGAGTTGTTTGATGTATGTTATGTCTATTACATGCCCATGATCTTTATGTTCTTATTAGAGTTGATATGCTTGTTGTTTTGTGCCTCCGAAGGCAGCAGCATCGTCATGATGTTTTTGCCTTCCCAGATTTTAACTAAGTCTGAATAAATTTATTGCAACTTGACATGCTTGTGTAATTGTGTTCCAACAAGTTTTTGGGTGTGTTATAAGTTCATGCTTGTTAAGTAACATGTCTACTTCACATCCATGCTTCTTGTTATCATGTCGGGTGTTGTAGCATATATTTACTTTGCTCCAAAGTTGCTACGTTGCTGTTTTTGACAGCTTGTTGTTATATCTTGTTTCATGTGTATGTGTTGAACCGTTGCTCCGTTTTGGGTGTGCCCTATATGAAACTTGTGTGATTTTGCATGTAGAAGCTTAATATCATGTTGTTTACTTGTTTGGAGTGTGTTTGCTTGATGTTTGGGTGCTTCTTGCACCGTTGCCATGCTTGTCTTATTTTGCTCATATCTTCTAGGCCGTAGCTCTGAATTAAATAAACTTTATATGAAACTTGACTAGAATTTTGTGTAGATCATCATGGTGCATGTTAACTTGCTGTTTAACCACTTTTACTTAAGGTTTGTTCAGATCTGGACCCATTTCATACTGTGCATATGAGGACTTACCGGATTTGTTATATGTGGATTCTGGCCTCATTTAAACTTGTTGGCTTGTGTTGTTCTTGTGTGCATCATCCCTTGCCATGTTTTGCATCATATAGACTTGTCTTGCTTCATACTTTATTGAGCATCTTGTCGTGTTCTTGTGTTGTGTGTTTACCTTGTTGTGTGCTTCTTCTCGCTAGTTCATATTCCGTTGCGTTCGTGAGGATTCGTTCGACTTCACGTGGTTCGTCTTCAAGGCTTCTTCGTCCTCTTCTTCATGGATTCGTTCTTCTTGCTTGCGGAATCTCAGGCAAGATGACCATCACCTTGGATACCTTTACTATCATTGCCATGCTTAGTTGTCTCGATGCTATCGTTATATGTCGCGCTACCCATCATTATTGTCAGCCCATCTCCTTGTTGCCATGAAACCTCTAACCTTGACACCTTCCTAGCAAACCGTTGTTTGGCTATGTTACCCGCTTGCTCAGCCCCTCTTATAGCGTTGTTAGTTGCAGGTGAAGATGAAGTTTGATCCATGCCGGATCTTGTTGTTGGAATATCACAATATCTATTATTATTATTAACACACATATATACTTGGCAATGGGTGGAAGGCTTGGCCTTTTGCTCGGTGTTTTTTTTCCACTCATGCCACCTTAGGAGCCGATAAACCGGCATTATGTTCCTTGATTTTTGCGTTCCTTACAGGGTTGGGTATATGGGGACCCCTTGACAGTTCGTTTTTGAATAAAACTCCTCCAGCAAGGCCCAACATTGGTTTTATTGCAACATAATAAAAACTTTAATTAATTAATTGCATAGGGAGTTAGCGCTACCCGAGGATTCTTTCTACATACGGGGGGGGGGGGCAGTGCCGATGGTGTTTGTCCCAAATATAGCACTGTGCGGGACCGCCCCTTGGCAACTTGGGGTATCTGGCTCTCGTACGCTTCGCCCATCCGGTCGTGGCCTGGGACGAGATACGCGCGGCTACTATTAGGGTGTCGGCACGCCGGGAGGTCTTGCTGGACTTGTTTTACCATTGTCGAAATGTCTTGTGCACCGGGAATTCCGAGTCTGATCGGGCCTTCCCTAAGATAAGGGGTAATATTATTATTACTTCTGCTGATCGTGAGAGCTTGTGATGGGCTAAGTTGGGACACCCCTGCAGGGTTATGATCTTTCGAAAGCAGTGCCCGCGGTTATGTGGCAGATTGGAATTTGTTAATGTCCGGTTGTAGAAAACTTGACAGAGGATCCGAAGTAAAACACACAACTGTGTGAGTAACCGTGACTGTCTCTTTTCACTTTGAGAAGAGAACACGATGGGGTTATGTTTGACTCGTAGGTAGTTCAGGATCTTTAGCGATCACTACTAGTTTGCGACCGCTTGCGTAGATGCTCATCTTATTTTTGTACTTGTAATTTAGCCACCATATATTGCATAGCCGCTGCTGCAACCTCACCACTTAAACTCTTCCTTACCTATTGAGCTTTGCTAGTCTTGTTACCCATGGTTATGGGATTGCTGAGTCCTCGTGGCTCACAGATACTACAACAACAGTTGCAGGTGCAGGTTTCCAATGACTTTACGTGAGAGCGATGTTCGTTGTGTTGGAGTTCTTTCTTCAGTCTTGGGTTAGGTTCCGGGTCGGCAGCCTGGGATAGCGGATGGATGTCGTTTCCTTTTCATGTTTGCATCCATAGTCGGATATCTTGTATTGATGTTGTTGTATTCATGTGACATGTATGTATTGCTGTATCCCCCATGTATGTATGTAATGGTACGATGTAATGATATCCATCTTGCTAAGCACCCGAAATGCGGTTGTGCCCCAATCACGTAAGTGTCACGTGATCGGGATAGAATCGCATCTTGGGCCTGACAAGGAGGCGTGCTGCTCGGACGCGCCAACGCAGGTAGAGAAGGAGGCAGAGTGCCGCCACGCGCCTGAGCACCCAAAGAAGGAGGCAGAGTGCCCTGATCCCTTGCCGGAGGAGGAGGCGGAGTGCACTGAGTCGCCGGAGGAGGCGGAGGCATCCAGTTCGGAAGGTTGATGAGGTCCTTCCGCCATAGGCATGGAGTCTTCAGAGAAGTACCCAACCGAGTCTCCCCTTCACCTGTAGGGTGGTCAAGCTCGAGATCCTCAAGCCCCTCCGTTATTTGATCCACCATCACCATAGCATATCCTTCTGGAATCGGACGGCAGTGAAAAGTTGCACCGGGTTCAGTAGGAAAAAAAGAGCCTACAGCCGCCTTGACTTTGAATTGCAGCCATTGCGTCATAAGGTGGCAATGTTGAGACTCTGTGATAGCATCCACGGGGTAGCTAGCAGGAGCCGTGAAGACAGGCCCCTCCGTTATTTGATCCACCATCACCATAGCATATTCCGGTTATCATCATATCAAGATGGCAGTTAAGGACTAGGAGAAGACTGCCTTCATAACTCCCTTTGGAGCCTTCTGCTATGTATCTATGCCGTTCGGGCTCAAGAGTGCCCATGCGACCAATCATCGTTGTGTGCAGAATTGTCTTCATGGACAGATTGGGCGGAACGTTCATGCATATGTGGATGACATTGTGGTGAAATCCAGGGAGGAAGAGACGTTGATAACAGACTTAAAGAAAACCTTTGATAATCTCCGGGTTTATAAGATGATGCTTAATCCGGTCAAATGTGTTTTTGATGTTCCAGCAGGCAAGCTCTTGGGGTTCCTGGTGTCAAACAGAGGAATTGAAGCTAATCCGGAGAAGATCAAGGCGATTACATCTTTGCTAAACCGGCGTGCATCAACGATGTCCAACGTTTGGCGGGCCGCATTGCGGCGCTCAGCCGGTTTATCAGCCGTTTGGGAGAGAAGGCATCCCGCTTTATCAGATGATGAAAAAGACAGATCACTTTGTCTGGAGTAATGCTGCTGATGCTGCGTTCGTGGACTTGAAGAAGCAATTGGCAGAGCCGCCTGTCCTTGCTGCATCAGTTGATAATGAGCCACTGTTGCTATACATGGCTGCTAATGCCCGAGCAGTAAGCGTTGCCATTGTGGTAGAGCGCAAGGAGGTCGGGAAAGAATATCCGGTTCAGCCACCGGTTTACTATATCAGTGAGGTGCTCATTGAGTCGAAGCAGAGATACCCGCACTGGCAGAAATTGGTATATGGATTCTTCATGGCAAACCGGAAGCTGAAGCAATATTTTCAGGGCCATCCAATCACTGTGGTCAGTTCAGCTCCTCTAGGAGATATAATCCAGAACAGAGAAATGACTAGTCGGGTTGCAAAGTGGGCCATTGAGCTTAGTCCTCGCGGATTGAAGTATGTACCTCGTACTGCAATCAAATCTCAAGCACTGGTGGAGTTCATCAACGACTGTACAGAGTTGCAAGCACCAGAGGAAAAGCCGGATCATGCGTACTGGACTATTCACTTTGATGGATCTAGGCAATTGGAGGACTTGGGGGCTGGAGTCGTATTAACTTCCCCACGAGGTGATAAATTCTGTTATGTCCTCCGTTTAATGTTCCCTTGTACTAACAATGCAGCTGAGTATGAAGCTCTCCTCCAAGTTCTAAGAATGGCTAAGGAGATGAATTTAGGCCGGGTTAAATGTTTCGGTGATTTAGACCTGGTGGCTCAACAGGTATCTGGTAAGTGGGATTCCAAGGATCCACTTATGGCAGCGTATCGTCGAGAGGTAGACGTTGTCGCTGGACACTTCAAGGGTTATCAGGTGGACCATGTAGACCGGCGAAAGAATGAAGCGTTCAACGCGTTAAGTCGGCTGGGTTCTCAACGTAAACCGGTGCCACCCAATATCTTCCTGGATGTATTGCATAATCCGTCGGTGAAATTACCTTCAGAAGAGGACTTGGCTGTTCCTGATTCTGAGGACCAATTGGTGGCGGCGCTTCATGTTATTCCGGATTGGACGGTCCCGTATCTGGCGTACATGAACCGAGGTGAGTTACCAAAGGATGAAGTATTGGCTAGACAGATAGTCCGGTGATCCAAATCAATGACTATTGTCAATGGAGAGCTACATCAGTGCAGCGTCTCTGGGGCGTTTCAACGTTGTGTATCACCAGACGAAGGCCGTGATATTCTTCGAGAAATCCACGAAGGAGATTGTGCTCATCATGCCGGTTCAAAATCTTTGGTGGCTAAAGCTTTTCGTCATGGGTTCTATGGCTGACGGCTCACGCCGATGCAGAGGACTTGGTCAGAAAATGTGATGCTTGCCAGAAATTCTCACGGCGTGCTCATATACCGGCTCAAGAGTTGAGGATGATTCTAATTACTTGGCCGTTTGCGACTTGGGGGCTTGACATGGTCGGGCCCTTTAAGATATCTCCAGATAAGAAGTGCCACCTTCTGGTGGCGGTGGATAAGTTTACCAAGTGGGTTGAAGCAGAACCAGACAGCAAGTGTGATGCGGCAACGGCGGTTCAATTCATCAAAAAGGTGGTTTTCCGGTTTGGCTTTCCACACAGCATTATAACTGATAATGGTACCAATCTATCCAAGGGAGCTATGGAGGAGTTCTATCAATGAGAACACATCCTCCTTGATGTATCTTCAGTGGCTCACCCCCAATCCAATGGTCAAGATGAGAGAGCCAATCAAGAGATCTTGAGAGGCATCAAACCCCGGCTTATGGTCTCTTTGCAGAGGACGCCAGGTTGTTGGGTGGAGGAATTACCCTCTATGTTATGGACTATCAACACCACACCTAACAGGTCTACGGGTTACATGCCTTTCTTCATGGTGTATGGAACTGAAGCGGTCCTCCCTAGTGACATCCGTCATGATTCGCTACGAGTGGCGGCTTACGTCGAAGCTGATAACGAGAAGGCATGGCAAGACTCGTTAGACTGGCTGGATGAGAAACGTGACATGGCAGCAGCTCGGTCGGTGATTTATCAGCAAGATCTGCGTCGGTACCATAGTCGCCGGGTTAAAACTAGAACGTTTCAAGAAGGAGATCTAGTGCTCCGGCTCATCCAAGACCAGACATACATGCACAAATTGTCCCCGCCTTGGGAAGGACCCTTTGTGATCAGCAAGAATCTACACAACGGATCGTACTACCTCGTCGACGTTCGAGAACACAAGCACTCATGTACTGCGGAGGAGGAGACCCAACAGCCATGGAACATCACTCTTCTTCGGCCTTGTTATACCTGAGCCATAGGCTCTGTCTGTGTACATGAATTTGCAAAATATATTATGATCGATATAATAAACCAGCGTCCCCGTTAAAGCGGGGTATCTGCTGCTTTTTCCAAAGAGTTTGTCACATGGGGGCTTCTGTGTGCAAAGGAGTTCCTATGGCCCTCTTAAACCGGCTATTAAACCAAGACCATCATAAGAGCATAGCTCTGGTTTCTTCGGTAATCTGGCTATCAAAGCCCACATGCTGATGAGGGGCAAAAGAGAGTTCGATGCATAGCACAACTCAAACATAGGCACCCGACGAGCATAGCTCACAATGCTACCTGGGGGCTCCTGATGCATAGCGTCAACGAGTTGACAACTCTTGTAGTAGGCTATCAAGCCATGGCTTGGAAGCCTGGTGTATACACCTAAAACCCCGGATTAGCCTGCCTGCATTAAGTAAGTCACTCCTCCCAGGTAAACCTGGTATGACCCGTGGAACGTTTCACAAGTCAATCTTCTTACAGACCCTGAACTTGGCAACGTTAAATTGACGACTGGTTAAGGATTGAGGTCCATCTTAACAGGCTTTGTGAAATGGTTAATTCAGTGGCTTGGCAGCCCATGAAAAGCCTCGAATTTGGAGCCTGGCAGCTCATAAAAAGCCTCGACTACAGGGTTTTATTTGACAATGTCTCTTTTGATTTTACTAAAGTTTTTTTATCTTTGCGGTCATTAGTGTTTATCCAAGTCCATTGATTCGAGGAGTGGATGACTATAAGTTGCCACTACAATAAACCAGTGTTTACAGAACCTGGTTTGGTTTGATTATAAATCGCCAGTGCTATCTATAGTTAAACCGGTGTTTATCATAACCCGGCATGGTTTCATCATGAACCAGCAAATGATCAAGGAGTTATCAATACTTACAACTTGGATCATTGTCTTTACTACCGATTATTGATTAAAGCCAGTAGTCCAAAATTTAATCAAAGGTATGATATATGTTTCATATTTTATATACATTTCAGGTTAGAAACCTAGACCACGTATTTGGGGCATCATGACCCGTCCGGCGATAAACTGCCAGGACACTTTAAACTTTGTCTTATGCAGAAACAGGTGGAATAAACTGTTAAAAGAGTCATAAAGAGAAATAATCATGAAGTTGCTAGATGAAGCAATATCATACAAAAAAGAGTATGTGTGAAGGCGTAACCCAAGTGTTCCAACTACCTTATTACAAGGCAATTGGCAGCCCAAAGTGATATGTTCCTTGCTGCACGTACTATGATATAATAGCTAAACCGGCTCCAGTTTATGAATCTACGTCAACTTGGCTTGAAGGTTGTGGATCGTCCTGCTCCGACTCCTCGTCGTTCTCTTCTAGCAGCTAGAAGTCAGTGGTTGCCCAATTGATCTTGGTCAGCACTTTGAAAATAGCTTCATCGCTAACGAGTTCAGACGATCAATATCAGGAGCGTAAGTGTGCTTACGGACGGCCGGGATGAGATCTTCAACCTCGTAGACCGAAGGGTCGACCCGCAAATTTTCAGCATTATAACCTGGATAATAACGGGACAGATCAGCCTCATCAGATAGTTTGCTGGCCAAAGGCCGCATTTCTCTTGTTAGAGCATGCAAATCGCTGTCTATGAATGCTGATCCGTCCTCCTTCATGCTGGGATAGCCATTCATCACTTCTGCCGGATCAAGATCAGGCACCCAAGCTTTCGCTCGAGTTAAGGCCATCAAGGCACCCGCTCTTGCAGATGATTTCTTCATCTCTCCGAGACGGGCAGGTAGAATTGATAACTTCTCCAAAGTGCCTTTGATCATTGTGGGAGCCGGTTTATTATGGGAAGCAGTGCAGACAATCCTTTGAGCGCCGGAATACAACTGCTCTATGAGAGTGTATGCGGCCTTCAACTTCTTCCGCATATCAGTGCCGAGATGAGCAATACGTTTTCCTGCATCCAAAAGAGTTTGAGTTAAACCAGAAAGTGCAGAACTATCATATTCAGGATTATGTTAAGTACGCTTACCAAAGACAGCAGTAGTCATGGCGTTTATCTGCTGCTTTAAACTGGACAGTTCTTCTGTCATAGGATTGAGAGCAGCCTCTGCATCAGTTTCCCTTTTTTCCAAGGTGGCTCTTTTAGCTTCCCAATCTGACCGTTCCTTGTGGATATCCTCCTTCAATTTCTCCATGTTGGCTAGAGCAAGGGTCAGTTCATCCTTGACATTGGAAGCAGCGGTCTGTTGAAATTTTAGTGCATCTTGGAGTTCAGCCACCTGAGTGTCTTTCCGATTTAGATCAGCCTGTCAAGAGAAGAGCGTATTATACATTGATGAAGCATATTCAAAGTCCCAATCACATAACAAGTTATACACTTGGCACTTGGGGGCTAATGCGTATTTGGAATTATCATACATTTTTCAATAAAGTCCCAAGCACATAACAAGTTATGCACTCGGCACTTGGGGGTTAATGCGACATTGTTCAGAAATGATTACAAGCTAAAGTCTCGGTTCATCTTGAAGAGATAAACCGACCCTTGGGGACTATGCATGTGAAAGAACACTATATAATGCATATTCTGAAGTCCTGGTTCATCCTAAAGGAGTAAACCGGCCCTTGGGGGCTACGATGGAGTAAAGGCAAGCTACAAGACTTACGCAGGAATAAAGTTAAAGTTAAAGCAGAAAGTTACCTCATATCGTTCCTTCATCAGATTTACTAAGCCGGCTTCATGATCACGGCTTGTGTATAGCCGGTTCAGATAACCATAATGGAGCTCTTGAGCACTAAGTTGAGTATAGTTGGACAGGTCAGCACTCAATTTGCCTTTATCCTTGCAATAAGTTTCATCCTTCGCAGTATGTTTGGATAAAGCAACAGGTTCACTAGGAGCAGTGTAACCGAATCCAGTGATTTGAACTTCCTCGGTTGAAGCGGCAGCAGGCTTAGCAGGGCTGGTTGGAGCATTGCTGGCCTGGACAGGACTGGCCGGATTAGTGTCATGATCCATTGGGACACTTCCTTGATAAACAAAAACTTCATGATCCATAGGAGGAGGATCATCATGCAAAGTGTCAATATTTTCTTCCACGGGTTCAGCAGGTTCAGGATCCTTTGCTGGTTCAAGAATTGCATCATCACCTGCCGGTTTATTCAGCTTAGCATTTTTGCTAGGCTTGGGCTTGCTGCAAAAGTTAAAGGTGATGATAGTCAGAGGAGTAAAGAAAGAGGTTAAAACAGCAAAATGAAAAAACTTACCCATGAACAGTCTTCAGAGGAGGAATCTGCGTAGCTGTTGATTCGCCAGATGACGAATGAGTTTCCTGATAATTCGAATCAGACGGATTAAGAGGCCGTCAAATATGACCTGCTTTGGGATAAAGAGCATCTGGAGTATATAAAACCTCTGAGCGATGTCTCCGGGCTGGTGTATGAGGTAAACCGGTGGATTCAATGGCGTGACCGCTATGTCGCGTGGTGCAGCGAGCCTCATGTTGTTGTTTCTTCAAAATAAAGTTTGGATCCAAATAAGCGAAAGGGTGAGAAAATTGTACTTTCTGGCTTATTCGACGAATTTTTGGTGTCGGCAGAGGTTCTGAACTGGAAGAAAGAGTAATTATCTGAACATCATCCGCCTTGCTTCCTTCAGCGTGTCCCTGGGTACAATCATTGTTAATAAGATGCAAGAAAAGAGAGCCAAGAGAGTCAAGTAATACCTCTGAGGCCGGTTCATCATCCTCCGGATTGGATTCAGATACGTCAGTAGTTTTCTTCCTGACGGTTTTCTTAACAGCTTTGGTTTTGTGGCGAGGCACTTTCGCCGGTTTATCCTGGACTTTCGTTTTCCAGAATGAGTCATTACCCTGTTGAAGATTATGAAGTCATTAAGAAGGAGTATTAAAGATAGATGGGAAACAAGGCAAACAAGGCAAAGGAAAACTTTACCGATGTCGGTTTGTTGAGCTCGCATAAGGGAGCCAGTCCGGTTTGACTGCAGGTTTCTACCGCTTCATTCAACAGTTTCTTAACAGCCTCGTTGATCTCATTCTCTGCTAGCACGGCTTCTGTATGGCGCAGAGGATCTTTGGGGTTTCTAGTATATTCGCACATTAAACCGAAGCGCTGGCTTAGCGGGAGAATACTCCAGGAAATCCAACAACGAACGAAATCAACCCCTGTTAAAGCCATTTGCGGTGAAGGCCCTGAGCTTTGAGAGCTGAGGAGCATATTTAGCCCTTTCCTGGGCACTTAGCCGTTGAGGAAAGGGATGGTTCTCAGAAAGCCGGTGGGAACGATAACCCAGCAGAGGATTCTCATCTTCCGGAGAAGTAACTAGACAATAAAACCAAGTTTGATTCCACTCTTTAGGGTGGCTGTGGTGATTGGCGTGAGGAAAACTAACGTCTTTTCTCTTCTGAATGGACATCCCGCCGAGCTCAGTGTTTGGACCGTCAGAAAATTCCGTGCGACGGTTTAGATGGAAGAAATCCTGGAATAGTACAACTGATGGCTCCTCTTGCAAATAAGCTTCACAAAAAACTTGGAAATTGCAGATGTTGGACACAAAATTGGTCCCAATGTCTTGAGGATGGAGTTGAAAATCAGCTAGCACATCACGGAAGAACTTTGACCCGGGAGGAATGAATCCCCGGGCTAAATGATCAAGGAATACAATAACTTCTCCCTCTTTGGGCTCTGGAGGACACTCCGATCCAGGAACTCTCCAGTGAAGGACATCCTTTGGGCCTAAAGCGCCAATCTCAGCCCGGTTCTGCAATTCTTCTTCAGTAACCTGGGACTGGACCCAGTTGCAGCAAGTGAACTGCTTTGCTTGTTTTGCCAATTCGAGGAGAAAACCTGAAAATAATAGTGAAGGGCCGGTTTACGAGCTAATGATACGTCCAAAACGTATCTATAATTTTTGCTTTCTCCATGCCACTTTTGGGTGATATTGCTATGATATTTATACACTTCCATACACTTTTGATTATATTTGGACTAACCTACTAATCCAGTGCACCCCAGTGCCAGTTTCTGCTTTCGGCTGTTTTTGTATTTCAGGTTTTCACATTACGAGAACTGTCAGGAAAAATCCAGAAAAATTATATAAAAAATCAGCGTTCCAGAACCTACCTTGCGCCCGAAGTACAGCCGGGGGGGGGCCACCAGGGCCCCAGGCGCCCTGGCGGC
>LR738715.1:797226438-797237097 GCA_902687465.1 Secale cereale
CCCCCCCGGGGCGCGCTTGGGGGGAGGGGGGCGCCTGGGCCCCCCGAGCCCCGTCTGGTGCCCCTCTTTGGCATATATTTAGAGCGTCCTTCGAAACCCTCGGGACGGGAACTCTTTTTTGCGATCTCATCTCTGTTCCGCCGCCGCCGCCGCTTCCAAGATCGGGAGCACCAGGAGAACTCTTCCCGGCACCCTGTCGGAGGGGAGGATCACCATCGGGAGCCTCTCCACCACCATGGACGCCTCCCGGATGAGTTGTGAGTAGTCTCCCTTGGACCATGAGTCCATGACCAGTAGCTATGTGATGTTCTCCTCCCGTTCTTGTGCTTCACTAATTAGTCCTCGTGAGCTGCCCTACATGATCGAGGCACATATGTAATCCTTATGCTGTTGCTATGATGAGTTTGTTGGGATCCGATGGATTATGAGATTATGTTCAGATTGTGATTGAGTAATATATTTGATCTACCTCTTTTATATTTATGTTCGTAAGTAATTCTTGCATGTTCTCTGTTGTTATTTATTGCTTTGGCCAAGTAATACGTAGTGACTCCAAGAGGGAACGTTATGCTTGATTGTGGGTTCATGCCCCTCCATGACTAGCTTGAGTGACAGAAACATGAGTCTAGGGGATGTGTTGTTGCCACAAGGGGGAAAACAACGGTGCTTGTGCCCGCGGGTGCAAGGATTGTTTACTTTACGCAAAGTACTTTTAATGCAGTTGTCTGTTGCATTGAGTTTACACTATGGGTGGGGCTCGCAACTTAATACCAGCGAGATGTTCTGGATAGATATCTCAAGGTGGATTATTAGTAGTAGATATTGATGGATTTCGGTCTACTTACTTTGGCGTACCGCCCATGCTTTGAACCTCAACCTTTCTTGCAATGTAGTCAGCATTGGTTTGCGTTCGTGGTCCTGTCAATTGCCCAGCTGTAATTTGTTTACCTCACATAGCTGTTTTATCGTCTTTTGGGAGAGAGACATCACTAGTGAACATCATGAGACTCCGGTCCATATTACCATCATTGATCGCATCTGCTATTTACTTTTCGCTTTTACTTACTATTGCAAACATTATCTATCACTACTATCATTTGCGTTTAATCCTTTGTGAACTACAAGGCCGGAGGGATTGACAACCTCTCTGTACTCGTCGGGAGCAAAGTTATTTGTATCTGTGTGCAGGTCCACGTTGATTGCTAATATCTGGCGCCGTTAGCAGTTGACACCTACTTGTTGAACCTAGGAGTCTCTGGGGATTCGATCCTTGGCATCTTTGCTAAGGGAAAAACTTCCACAACACTGCATCTCACACCTTCCACTTGGGGTAACCAACGAGGGGTTAGAGGCCCATCAAGGAGTTTTTCTGGCGCCGTTGCCGGGGACTCCACTCTTCAGGATAGGGGAGTTGCATGCTATCTTTTACCTTTGCTTTTTAGTCTTGTTAGTTTACCTTTCAGTTTTTGCTTTAGTATCCTTTATCAAAATTACGAAAAAAATTATTTTGCCTTCCTTTTAGTAGTCCTATCTGTTTAGCTAAACATGTTAGGATATGGTGCTTTAAGGGAATCAGAAGTTCTAGATTTCCATCAAAGGGGTGGAGAAAATATGAAGAAGGCATGGGACAGAATTTCTGATGCACATAGGAGAATTATGCCTTGGATACCTATAAAAATTGTGCTTAGGAATTTTTACCAGGGTCTTTTTAAATGGTGTAAACACTCTCTTGATATTATAGCCGAGGGAGATTTCCTGGAGTGTGATGAAGCTAGAGCTCTTGAAATTATACATGGTCTATCTAGTTACTTTGTTTATGATCATAATTTTGATACTGTCATAGATAGACTTGCTACTATTGAAAAGAGAATGGATGCTCTAGACTTAATGAAGGTAGAGAAACCCAAACCCAATAAGAGAGATATTTTGGAAATAGATAATGACTGGGAGCCTCTTGTTAGGATTAGCATCTCTAATCAAGACTTCCTTGCTTATTGTGATATTGGATCTATGGTTTCTACTATGCCAAAAACTGTTCATGATTCTTTAAAATTTAACATGGATAGACTACCATCTTATCATGAACACACTAATGGAGACATTTCTGAAATCCAGGGAAGAATAAAAGATGTGCCAGTTAAATTCCTTAAAGGGATTGCAATGGTTGATTTCTTCATCATGGAGCCAAACCAAGGAAATATAGTGCTTGGAAGGGACTTCCTCCGAGCGGTAAAAGGCTTCATCGATATAGGTAAGGGACAAATCCGCTTACGCGGGAAGGCAAAAGGTGTGTACCCCTTTCCTAGAAGGAACAAGAGTGAACTTGTTGAGGAACCATATGAATCAATTTATAACTCCGATTATTATGATGGTTAGTGATTCCTTTTTGCATTATGCCTAGCTTAAAGGCATAAAAGAAAGCGCTTTTGGGAGGCAGCCCACATGAATAATTTTTTATATTTTGCTTTTGTTGTGTCTTGATGTTGTTTACTACAGTAGCATCATCATTGTATCTTTGCTTTTCGTATTTGTGCCAAGTATAGCCTCTGATTGCTAGAAAGTTCAAAAGTTGTGAGGTGCTGTCCAGGAAACAGATTATGTCCTTGGATAGAAAAACTCGTATAAAATCACCAGATCATCTTTTTGGTCTGAATTTTTTGACAGCGTTCTCTATATAATTGTCTTTCGTGCGTCTGTTCTGAGGTTTTTGATTTGAGTTGCAGAAGTACCCCGAACAAATCATTTACTACCTGATGTTCTGTTTTTCACAGATTCTGTCCTGTTTTGCCTTTCCTTCATTTTGCAAACCAAGAGCTTACTTTTTCTTTGCAAAAACCTTTTGGCAATCTTGAGAAACAGTAGAACTTCAAGAATATCTTTATTTCTAGCAAGGAACAATTATTTTATTAAGGGTACTAACCTCGCTAATCAGATTATGCTGAGTTATGTATGAAGGGAGTTTTCAAGTGTGCGAGGGAAGATGATAAAAAGATTCAGGAGTGTCAAGCGCTCAAGCTTGGGGATGCCCCCGTGCACCCCCAAGAAATATTCAAGGAGACTCAAGCGTCTAAGCTTGGGGATGCCCCCGTGCATCCCCTTCTCCATCAACATTATCAGTTCGTCTTTCGTTCCGCTATATTTTTATCACTTCATGTGTTAAGTGCTATGCTTGGAGCGTCTTGCTTTTAGTTTCCTTTTTAGTTTTTCATAACGAGTCGGAACTCAGCTTTCTTTAAGTGGGAGAGAAACACGCTCCACTTCTACCTAGAACATAACATAGAATTTTCATGTCTATCTTTGCTGTGTGTGTTCTTTGTCTTTTAATAGCTACTATCATGCTCTGCTCTTAGTATTCATGCTTATCTTTTCAAAGAGCTTTTGTTTAGTTGGTTGCTTGAACTCTCTTTAATTATCATGCTTACCTTATTAAGAGAGTTTGCTTCCGTTGCATTGGTTAATATGTCTATGATAAAGATGCTACGTGCATAATGGCGCTTAGTAGTTCAGGTTTTCTTGTGGTTAGTCTCAAATAGCTGGGAGATTCCCAATGTGTTATTGGAGTACCAACTTGATTTGTTTGCCTATGATGTGGTATGGTTTAGTAATATCTTCCTTCGAGAATTTATTTTGATTGACTTGGCGTATGCTCACGCATATTTAAGACTGTAAAGAAAGTCTGTCAAGCCTTGATGATCTTTTATTTCTGAGTAGCGATATAACTACCATGCCTGATTCAATGTTGCTTTGTCGCTCTGCATGATTATGACCGTCATTTCTCTCTTAGTTGGTCGCTCCCAGTCTTTTGCTAACCTCCGCCTGTACTAAGCAGACTAACTTTGCAATACATAGCTCATGGGAAAGTAGCTTAAAAACTATTGTGGTAATGAATATGTTGCCTATGTATCTTATTTCTTATGAGTTGCTTGCTGAGCGGTAACCATGTTTCTGGGGACGCCATCAACTGTCACACTTTTGTTGAATATCATGTGAGTTGCTATGCATGTTCGTCTTGTCTGAAGTAAGGGTGATTTGCCATGGGTTGAATGAGTATGCATATTGTTAGAGAAGAACATTGGGCCGCCAAGCAAAGCCATGTATCATGGTGGAAGTTTTAGCTTGGACATTAATCCTCAATCTCTTATGAGAATATGCTTAAGCATTAAAGAGGAGTCCATCATCTATTTTCTATGTTGTCCCGGTATGGATGTCCTCAAGTTGAGATCTATCAAATACGAGAAATGAAATGCGATTTATCTCCTTGGACCTTTGTACAGGTGGCATAGAGGTACCCCTTTGTGACACTTGGTTGAAACATATGTAATGCAATGATAACTCATGGAAATCCGAGCTAATTAGGACAAGGTGCGAGCACTATTGGTATTCGATGCATGAGGCTTGCAACTTATAGGATGTCTTATGCATGACACATATGAAGTACTACTACTGTTGACAAAATTGCTTCTATGTTTTCAAAATAAAAAAGCTCTAGCACATAACCATTCTTTTACTTTTATGAGTCTCCACCTTCTTTCTTCAAGCACCAACTACTGAGAGCATGATTGTCATTCTGAGTGTAATGTGCATTGTTCCAAAGTAGCATTGTCTTTTGCATGATTGTGATATCGTTTATTTTGAAATCATTGTATCTAGTCATCACTTAAACCTTGAAGGTGCCCCTGCATTTATGTTTTGCTTCACTAAAGGGGCAAGCTAGATATCACTTTATCATATTTGCACATCATGTTCATTGCAAATCTTTTTGATGTTTCAGTTTCATATTGTAAAACTTTCAGTCCTTTGTGATTTTCTCATAAGGCAACTTAATTACTATAGAATCATTGTCTCAGTAAGCTTTTGTCATATGACTATAAAAATTCATATATGGTTTATAGCATGTCACCACAGAAATTATTCTTGTTATCATTTACCTACTCGAGGACGAGCAGGAATTAAGCTTGGGGATGTTGATACGTCCAAAACGTATCTATAATTTCTGCTTGCTCCATGCCACTTTTGGGTGATATTGCTATGATATTTATACACTTCCATACACTTTTTATTATATTTGGACTAACCTACTAATCCAGTGCACCCTAGTGCCAGTTTCTGTTTTCGGCTGTTTTTGTATTTCAGGTTTTCACATTACGAGAACTGTCAGGAAAAATCCAGAAAAATTATATAAAAAATCAGCGTTCCAGAACCTACCTTGCGCCCGAAGTACAGCCGGGGGGGCCACCAGGCGCCCTGGCGGCGCGCCCCCCCTGGGCCGCGCCGGGGGGGCGCCTGGGCCCCCCGAGCCCCGTCTGGTGCCCCCCTTTGGCATATATTTAGAGCGTCCTTTGAAATCCTCGGGACGGGAACTCTTTTTTGCGATCTCATCTCTGTTCCGCCGCCGCCGCCGCTTCCAAGATCGGGAGCACCAGGAGAACTCTTCCCGGCACCCTGCCGGAGGGGAGGATCACCATCGGGAGCCTCTCCACCACCATGGACGCCTCCCGGATGAGTTGTGAGTAGTCTCCCTTGGACCATGAGTCCATGACCAGTAGCTATGTGATGTTCTCCTCCCGTTCTTGTGCTTCACTAATTAGTCCTCATGAACTGCCCTACATGATCGAGGCACATATGTAATCCTTATGCTGTTGCTATGATGAGTTTGCTGGGATCCGATGGATTATGATATTATGTTCAGATTGTGATTGAGTAATATATTTGATCTACCTCTTTTATATTTATGTTCGTAAGTAATTCTTGCATGTTCTCCTTTGTTATTTATTGCTTTGGCCAAGTAATACGTAGTGACTCCAAGAGGGAACGTTATGCTTGATTGTGGGATCATGCCCCTCGATGACTAGCTTGAGTGACAGAAACATGAGTCTAGGGGATGTGCTGTTGCCACAAGGGGGAAAACAACGGTGCTTGTGCCCGCGGGTGCAATGATTGTTTACTTTACGCAATGTTCTTTTAATGCAGTTGTCTGTTGCATTGAGTTTACACTATGGGTGGGGCTCGCAACTTAATACCAGCGAGATGTTCTGGATAGATATCTCAAGGTGGATGATTAGTAGTAGATATTGATGGATTTCGGTCCACTTACTTAGGCGTACCGCCCATACTTTGAACCTCAACCTTTCTTGCAATGTAGTCAGCATTGGTTTGCGTTCGTGGTCCTGTCAATTGCCCAGCTGTAATTTGTTTACCTCACATAGTTGTTTTATCGTCTTTTGGGAGAGAGACATCACTAGTGAACATCATGAGACTCCGGTCCATATTACCATCATTGATCACATCCGCTATTTACTTTTCGTTTTTACTTACTATTGCAAACATTATCTATCACTACTATCATTTGTGTTTAATCCTTTGTGAACTACAAGGCCGGAGGGATTGACAACCTCTCTGTACTCGTTGGGAGCAAAGTTATTTGTATCTGTGTGCAGGTCCATGTTGATTGCTAATATCTGGCGCCGTTAGCAGTTGACAGCTACTTGTTGAACCTAGGAGTCTCTGGGGATTCGATCCTTGGCATCTTTGCTAAGGGAAAAACTTCCACAACACTGCATCTCACACCTTCCACTTGGGGTAACCAACGAGGGGTTAGAGGCCCATCAGCTAATCAAGCTTAAACCGACAGTGTTTCAAAGGTACTTATCAATGGTGGTTTAAGTAGGGGCCTAATGGTATCTACCGGTTATACACCTTTCTAAAAAGCTAAACCACCAATGAGAGTATGAAAGATGCAGATCTGAAGTTATGGGAAAACAAGTTCTGTAATAACGGTGATGAAATTACGGATCTACAGCAGGCCGGAAAATCCGAAATATTCGTCGTCTATATTCAACGGAGGCAGCAATGATTTCAACAAATGCAGATTAAACTAGTATTCTGGGGAAGAATAAAGGCACGCTAAAAGGTGGAGTTATTACTATCATTGCAAAGCAGGTGGATTAGATATGTCTTAGTTATCGAAGCATGACGAAGAACAGCAAAGAACAAGCGCCTACCCATGAGCTTGCGGAAGAGAAAACCCTAACGAGATCTATGTAAGGGGTAAGGAAAGAACTTACTAGAGCTGATGAGTGCGGAGGTGCGCCGGCGATTTTCTGATACAACCAGGTTGATGCAGCGGCCAAGCTCGATGAAGATGCAGGGCTCGACGGCGGCGGCGGAGCTTGAGCACGAGCGGGCGCAAGGAAGAAGAAGAGGCAAAGGAGCAAGGGGGGAAACAGGAGATGCCCCTCTGCCCTATTTATAAGCCGAAAAATGAAACGACAGGCGCAGGAATCGAGGAGCCAAAAAGGTGGATATGGGATGATACTGTCGCCTCGATCTTCGGAGCTTTTAATGAGTAAAAAATAAAAACAGGTACAAGTATTAAATGGGCAGATGACGTCACAACGGTTTAAGGTGATTCATCAAGATGACGTCACGTCGGTTTATGAAACATTTGAAACTACGGAAGGTGAAATCTTTACAAAACGTTGAAGACTGACATGAACAGGTTCAAATCAATCTGGGGCCTAATGTCAGGGATATTAATACAGGGTAAAAACCGCCCAGGAGGGGCCGGTTTAAGCCTATCAAGATTACTTCTACTGAAGCCCAGTGGAACAGGGAACGTGATGCTTTATTTTAGAAGACTTAAAGCCCAAGAGGTGTTAGGGCCCATGATTTGTAAACCGCCATACGGCGTGTAACTTGTGATGTAAGATAGGAAAGATAGAGACCGAGCCGGACACGTTTATGAGCCGGCCTCGGGACTCTGTAAACCGGACCGGGCATCACCTCGTGTATATAAAGGGACGACCCGGCGACGGTTCAAGGGGGAGAACAAGAATTCGAGACACAGGCAAAGCGTTTTCGCTCCCTGGTCATCAAAACCTTAGCAATACCAACCCAAACTAGAAGTAGGCTTTTACCTTCATCGAAGGGGCCGAACTAGTATAAACCCTTGCGTCCTTGTCCGCTTTAACCCCTTTAAGCTAACCCGTAGATATGGCCTCACGACTAAGTCCTTTTGCTAGGACATCTGCCGTGACAAAACCACGACACGTACGCTTACGCGAGACTGGTTCTACTGACGTGCTTTGCACACAGGTGGCTGGCGGGTGGCAGTTTCTCCAACTTTAGCTCAATCGAGTGTGGCTACGCCCGGACCTTGTCAAGGTTAAAACAGCACATACTTGACGAAATATCGTTGTGGTTTTGTATGCATAGGTAAGAACGGTTCTTGCTAAGCCTGTAGCAGCCAGGTAAAACTTGCAACAACAAAGTAGAGGACGTCTAACTTGTTTTTGCAGGGCATGTTGTGATGTGATATGGTCAAGACATGATGAGTGATACGTTATTGTATGAGATGATCATGTTTTGTAAAGTTATCGGCAACTGGCAGGAGCCATATGGTTGTCGCTTTATTGTATGAAATGCAATCGCCATGTAATTGCTTTACTTTATCACTAAGCGGTAGCGATAGTCATGGAAGCAATAGTTGGCGAGACGAGAACGATGCTACGATGGAGATCAAGGTGTTGCGCCGGTGACGATGGTGATCATGACGGTGCCTTGGAGATGGAGATCAAAGGCACAAGATGATGATGGCCATATCATATCACTTATATTGATTGCATGTGATGTTTATCTTTTATGCATCTTATTTTGCTTAGATCGACGGTAGCATTATAAGATGATCTCTTAGTAAATTTCAAGGTATAAGTGTTCTCCCTGAGTATGCACCGTTGCGAAAGTTCGTCGTGCCGAAACACCACGTGCTGATCGGGTGTGATAAGCTCTATGTTCACATACAACGGGTGTAAGCCAGTTTTGCACACGCAGAATACTCGGGTTAAACTTGACGAGCCTAGCATATGCAGATATGGCCTCGGAACACTGGAGACTGAAAGGTCGAGTGTGAATCATATAGTAGATATGATCAACATAAGATGTTCACCATTGAAAACTACTCCATCTCACATGATGATCGGACATGGTTTAGTTGATATGGATCACGTGATCACTTAGATGATTGGAGAGATGTCTGTCTAAGTGGGAGTTCTTAAGTAATTTGATTAATTGAACTTTAATTTATCATGAACTTAGTCCTGGTAGTATTAGCATATCTATGTTGTAGATCAATAGCTCGCGATGTAGCTCCCCGATTGTTTTTTTATATGTTCCTAGAGAAAACTAAGTTGAAAGATGTTAGTAGCAATGATGCGGACTTGTTCCGTGATCTGACGGTTTTCCTCATTGATGCACAGAAGAATTATGTCCTTGATGCACCGCTAGGTGACATATCTATTGCAGGAGCAGATGTAGACGTTATGAACGTTTGACAAGTTCGGTATGATGACTACTTGATAGTTTAGTGCGCCATGCTTTACGGCTTATAATCGGGACTTCAAAAACGTTTTGAATGGCACAGAGCATATGAGATGTTCCAAGAGTTGAAATTAGTATTTCATACTCATGCTCGTGTCGAGAGGTGTAAGACCTCTGACAGTACTTTGCCTACAAGATGGAGGAGAATAGCTCAACCAGTGAGCATGTGCTCAGATTGTCTGGGTACTACAATTACTTGAATCAAGTGGGAGTTAATCTTCAAGATAAGATAGTAATTGACAAAGTTCTCTAGTCACTATCACCAAGTTAGTAGGACTTCGTGATGAACTATAATATGCAAGGGATGACGAAAGTAATTCCCAAGCTCTTCGCGATGCTGAAATCGGCGAAGGTAGAAATCAAGAAAGAGCATCAAGTATTGATGGTTAACAAGACCACTTGTTTCAAGTAAAGGGCAAAGGGATAGAAAGGGAACTTCAAGAAGAATGACAAGCAAGTTGTCACTCCCGTGAAGAAACCCAAAGCTAAACTCAAGCCTGAAACTAAGTGCTTCTACTGCAATGGAAATGGTCAAGGGGCGGAGCCAGGAATTGGACATAGGGGGAGCGAGTCGAAACCAAAATTTTTTGCAGCCCGCAAAACATCGTAAATAGACCTTTTAACAACTACCTAAAGAATCGAATATACTTAATATATATCCCAGATGATATACTAATAAACTGATCATATAAATATGAAATTTAATTAGGGAATAGAAGGATGTTAATTAGAACTAATTAGGCTACTAGGTTGTAATCCATAGGAAAAGTACTAGCAGTACAGGTAGTGTATATGTGTGTACCTTTGAAACTGAGCCCTAGATCACGCACAAAGCCACAAACACTTGTGGTCTCAGCGAGATGAATCCATGGCAGAATTATCATAGCGGCTAACACGTACTGCCGAAGCAACCTGCGTCTGCTTCATGGCCTGTTTAGTGCCTTTTGCGCCCGGCGGCTGAACTATGGGAGCAACAAGACGAGCAGCGGCAAGAACCCTAGTAAATTGACAGATCAATCTTGAAGATCTGAATAACAGCGGTTCACGACCAACTCGTAGGCCTTTTTTTCTTTCCGAGGTTGCTTTGTAGGCTTTTCTACCTTCGATCGTAAAACAAGTGGGCAAATAATGGGCTACTGTACTGCAATTTGGGCTTCGGCTACTGTATTGATATTGGGCTTAACTCCTAATTAAGCAGCTATTATCTACGGCCATTAGCACATACAGTGCCCATGAGACCTTGAGGGGGGCCGATCGTTGGGGGGGGTCTAGCCCCTGCTCGCC
>LR738715.1:797237196-797387226 GCA_902687465.1 Secale cereale
CCCCCCCCCCTGTCTCCGCCCCTGCTGGAAGTGGAACTGCCCTAGATACTTGGCGAATAAGAAGGATGGCAAAGTGAACAAAGGTATATTTGATATACATATTATTGATGTGTATTTTAATAGTGTTCATAGCAACCCCTGGGTATTTGATACCAGTTCAGTTGCTAAAATTAGTAACTCGAAACGAGAGTTGCAGAATGAATAGAGACTAGTTAAAGGTGAAGTGACGATGTGTGTTGGAAGTGGTTCCAAGATTGATATAATCATCATTGCACACTCCCTATACTTTCGGGATTAGTGTAGAACCTAAATAAATGTTATTTGGCATTTGCGTTGAGCATGAATATGATTTGATCATGTTTGTTGCAATACGGTTATTCATTTAAAGTCATAGAGTAATTGCTATTCTGTTTACATGAATAAAGCCTTCGATGGTCATACACCCAATGAAAATAGTTTGTTGGATCTCGATCGTAGTGATACACATATTCATAGTATTGAAGCCAAAAGATGCAAGGTTAATAATGATAGTGCAACTTATTTGTGGCACTGCCGTATAGGTCATATTGGTGTAAAGCGCATGAAGAAAGTCCATAGTGATGGACTTTTGGAATCACTTGATTATGAATCACTTGGTGCTTGCGAACCATGCCTCATAGGCAAAATGACTAAAACTCCGTTCTCCGGAACAATGGAGCGAGCAATAGATTTGTTGGAAATCATACATACTGATGTATGTGGACCGATGAGGGTTGAATCTCGCGGCGGGTATCGTTATTATCTGACCTTCATTGATGATTTGAGCAGATATGGGTATATCTACTTGATGAAGCACAAGTCTGAAACATTTGAAAAGTTCAAAGAATTTCAGAGTGAAGTAGAGAATCATCGTAACAAGAAAATAAAGTTTCTACGATCTGATCATGGAGGTGAATATTTGAGTTACGAGTTTGGTCTTCATTTGAAACAATGTGGAATAGTTTCACAACTCACGCCACCCGGAACACCACAGTGTAATGGTGTGTCCGAACGTCGTAACCGTACTTTATTAGATATGGTGCGATCTATGATGTCTCTTACCGATTTACCACTATCATTTTGGGTTATGCATTAGAGACAGTTGCATTCACGTTTAATAAGGGCACCATCTAAACCCGTTGAGATGACGCTTTATGAACTGTGGTTTGGCCAGAAACAAAAGTTGTCGTTTCTTAAAGTTTGGGGCTGCGATACTTATGTGAAAAAGCTTCAACCTGATAAGCTCGAACCCAAGTCGGAGAAACGTGTCTTCATAGGATACCCAAAGGAGACTGTTGGGTACACCTTCTATCACAGATCCGAAGGCAAGATATTTGTTGCTAAGAATGGATCATTTTTAGAGAAGGAGTTTCTCTCGAAAGAAGTGAGTGGGAGGAAAGTGGAACTTCATGAGGTAATTGTACCTTCTCCCGAATTGGAAAGTAGTACATCACAGAAACTAGTTCAAGTGATTCCTACACCAATTAGTGAGGAAGCTAGTGATGATGATCATGAAACTTTGGATCAAGTTACTACTGAACTTCGTAGACCAACCAGAGTACGTTCCGTGCCAGAGTGGTACGGCAACCCGGTTCTGGAAGTCACGTTACTAGACCATGATGAACCTACAAACTATGAGGAAGCGATGATGAGCCCAGATTCCGCAAAATGGCTTGAGGCCATGAAATCTGAGATGGGATCCATGTATGAGAACAAAGTGTGGACTTTGGTTGACTTGCCCGATGATCGGAAAGCCATCGAAAATAAATGGATCTTCAAGAGGAAGACCGACGCTGACGGTAATGTTACTGTTTACAAAGCACGACTTGTTGCAAAAGTTTTTCGACAAGTTCAAGGAGTTGACTACGATGAGACTTTCTCACCCGCAGCGATGCTTAAGTCTGTCGAAATCATGTTAGCAATTGCCGCATTTTATGATTATAAAATCTGGCAAATGGATGTCAAAACTGCATTCCTAAATGGATATCTTAAAGAAGAGTTGTATATAATGCAACCAGAAGGTTTTGTCGATCCTAAAGGTGCTAACAAAGTGTGCAAGCTCCAGCGATCCATCTATGGACTGGTGCAAGTATCTCGGAGTTGAAATATACGCTTTGATGCATATGGTTTTAGACAGACTTTTGGAGAAGCATGTATTTACAAGAAAGTGAGTGGGAGCACTACAACCTTTCTGATAAGTATATGTGAATGACATATTGTCGATCAGAAATGATGTAGAATTTTCTGGAAAGCATAAAGGAGTGTTTGAAAGGAGTTTTTTCAAAGAAAAACCTCGGTAAAGCTGCTTACATATTGAGCATCAAGATCTATGGAGATAGATCGAGACGCTTGATATGTTTTTTCAATGAGTACATACCTTGACGAGTTTTTTGAAGTAGTTCAAAATGGATCAGTCAGAGAAGGAGTTCTTGCCTGAGTTGTAAGGTATGAAGTTGAGTAAGACTCAAAGCCCGACCTCGGCAGAAGATAGAGAAAGAACGGAAGTCATTCCCTATGCCTCAGCCATAGGTTCTATAAAGTATGCCATGCTATGTACCAAACCTGTTGTGTACCTTACCATGAGTTTGGCAAGGAAGTACGAAAGTGATCCAGGAGTAGATCACTGGACAACGGTCAAAATTATCCTTAGTTACTGGATGACTAAGGAAATGTTTTCTCGATTATGGAGGTGATAAAGAGTTCGTCGTAAAGAGTTACACCGATGCAAGCTTTACACTAATCCAGATGACTCTAAGTATCAATTTGGATGCATATTGGAAGTGGGAGCAATTAGCTAGAGTAGCTCCATGCAGAGCATTGTAGACATAGAAATTTGCGAAATACATACGGATCTGAAAGTGTCAGACCCATTGACTAAACTTCTCTCACAAGCAAAACATGATCACACCTTACTACTCTTGGGTGTTAATCACATAGCGATGTGAACTAGATTATTGACTCTAGTAAACCCTTTGGGTATTGGTGACATGGCGATGTGAACTATGGGTGTTATTCACATAACGATATGAACTATCGGTATTAAAACACATGGAGATGTGAACTAGATTACTTACTCTAGTGCAAGTGGGAGACTGAAGGAAATATGCCCTAGAGGCAATAATAAAGTTATTATTTATTTCCTTATATCATGATAACTGTTTATTATTCATGCTAGAATTGTATTAACCGGGGAACTTAGTACATGTGTGAATACATAGACAAAACAGAGTGTCCCTATTATGTCTCTACTAGACTAGCTCATTGATCAAAGATGGTTATGTTTCCTAACCATAGACATGAGTTGTCATTTGATCAATGAGATCACATCATTAGGAGAATGATGTGATGGACTAGACCCATCCGTTAGCTTAGCACTATGATCGTTTAGTTTTACTGTTATTGCTTTCTTCATGACTTGTACATGTTCCTATGACTATGAGATTATGCAACTCCCGAATACCGGAGGAACACCTTGTGTGCTATCAAACTTCACAACGTAACTGGGTGATTATAAAGATGATCTACAGGTGTCTCCGAAGGTATTCGTGGTGTTGGCATAGATCAAGAATAGGATTTGTCACTTCGAATGTCGGAGAGGTATCTCTCGGCCCTCTCGGTAATACACATCATAATAAGCCTTGCAAGCATATGACTAATGAGTTAGTCACGAGATGATGTATTACGGAACGAGTAAAGAGACTTGCCGGTAACGTGATTGAACTAGGTATTGAGATACCGACGATCGAATCTCGGGCAAGTAACATACCGATGACAAAAGGAACAACGTATGTTGTTATGCGGTTTGACCGATAAAGATCTTTGTAGAATATGTAGGAGCCAATATGAGCATCCAGGTTCCGCTATTGGTTATTGACCGGAGATGAGTCTCGGTCATGTCTACATAGTTCTCAAACCCGTAGGGTCGGCACGCTTAAAGTTTGATGACGATCGGTATTATGACTTTATGAGTTTTGATGTACCGAAGGTAGTTCGGAGTCTCGGATGATATCACGGACATGACGAGGAGTCTCAGAATGTCCGAGACGTAAAGATCGATATATTGGACGACTATATTCGGACATCGGAAAGGTTTCGAGTGATTCGGGTATTTTTCAGAGTATCGGAGAGTTACGGGAATTCGCCGGCGAGTATATGGGCCTTATTGGGCTTTCGGGGAAAGAGGGAGAGGAGGTTGTGCCCCCCCAAAGGCTTAGTCCGAATTGGACTAGGGGGAGGGGTTGCACCCCCTCCTTCCTTCTCTTCTCTTTCCCTTTCCTTCTCTCATACTCCTACTACTTGAAAGGGCTCCTAGTTCTACTAGGAAAGGGGGAATCCTACTCCTGGTGGGAGTAGGAGTCCCCTAGGGCGCGCCATAGAGAGGGCCGGCCCTCCCCCTCCTCCACTCGTTTATATACGGGGGTGGAGGCACCCCATATACACATAAGTTGACCAGTTGATCTCTCCCAACCGTGTGCGGTGCCCCTCTCCACAGGAACACACCTCGGTCATACTGTAACATCCCAATTTTCCTAATTTGGATGTTAATAGATCATTCACTTGCATATCATATTTTTATTGCATTAGTTGTCTTTCTACAATATTCTTTTCATTATGCAACTAAAGGCAATTTAATTGGAGTGGAGATAACATGACTTCTCCCCTGTTTTTAAAAATGTTCATAATGTCCAGAATAATGTTTCCAGTTGATTTGATATGTTCTGGTAATTTTTACAATCTTGAAAATATTTTAATTGTAGTTTTATATGTTGTTTGAGTGACCAAATGCATCAAAATCATTTTACAAAATTGCATTAGTGTTGGAACTAGTGTTCCAGTAGTTTATAGCTGTAGGGCTATTTTTACTGGTTGTCTAGGTATTTTTATTTAGATTTTATATTATGTGTTTATATTTTATTTTATTTTGCTTTGCTGTTGGTAAAAAAAAAGGAAAAGGGGCCAGCCGGCCAGCCAGCTAGCCAGCTAGCCAGCCCACTAGCCAGCCAGCCAACTAGCCAACTAGCGCGCGCGGCCCACACCACCGCGGCCCAGCCGCACCAGCACCAGCGGCATCGCCCGACCCGCACTTGCGCCCGCACCTGACCCTCTCCCCCTCTCACTGACCAGCGGGCCCCGCACCCATCCCCTACCCCGAGCCGGACAACAGCCGCGCCGCGCGCACGCCGAGGCCGACCCGGATCGATCCGGCGCCTGGCTCGACCCCGTGACCCCCCTGGATGCCTAAGTGCTCCTAGGGCTTCCCCGCAGCCGCGCCTGCCTCTTTCCGAGCTCGTTCTGCCGCCGCACGCGACGCCCGAGCGAGTTGGATCTGGAGCGGAGCTCCGCCGTCCGCCGCCGCTCACCGGCCGATTCCGGCGCCGTAAGGACCTCCCCCGCAGCAGCGCGTGCACCCTCCGATTCCCCTAGGTTTTGCGCATCCGTTTGACATCTTGAACTGACCAGGAGCCCACCGGAGCGAGAGAAACAAGCTCGACCGCCGCCGCCGTCGACACCCGCCGCCGCCGGAGTTCACGGACTCGCCGCCGCCGCTACAGCTCACCTCGCCGCCGTCGAACACCACCACCACCTCCGCCACTCCACGCCGCAGCCGCCTGTCTTTTTCCCCTCGCCGGAGACCCACCGGAGGAGCCCCTCCGCCGACACCCGAGCCGCCGCCGCAGTTCTTTTGTCGTGAGGTGACCACACGCCTCCAACCATCCACGAACTGCCACGTGGCAGTTCCCTACAGGAGCTGCAACAGGAGTTGCTACAGTCCAGGCGAATTATGTTGTTTTCCTTTTCTTTTTAGGTTTTGTTTTCCTCTAATCTTCAAATTGCTGTAGTTTTTATTCTGTAACTCCAAATTAGGTGATTCTTTTTCCTATGCACTCACAAAAATCATATCTACATCACAGTACCAATTTCACACATGTTTGCACAATTCAAATTTGAATTCGTTTGAATTTGAATTAAAACTTCCGTAGGCCATATCTTTTAAACCGTTTATCGGAATCCAACGATTCTTTTTGCATTGTGATCGTAGTGGTGTGTAGATGATATGTACATGTTGTTTGCTGCTGTTTTTGAGTTTTAAAATGATTTCCTTGCTGTTTGCTTTATTTTTGGCTTTATCGGAGTTTCGGTGATTGATTTGTTATATTGTGTGAAACGTGTAGATTGTCCGGAGTGCGACGCGAGCTATTGTCAGGAGTGTGACCTTTTGAACCAGAACCAAGGCAAGTTACATGTTGATCATCCTTTACCTATTGTTTTCCTATGCATTGTAGGTTATGCCACACTATGAAATTATGCATTATAGGAATGTTATAATTTGAGCTATATTGTTGAACTATCTCCCGTCTTTTGCAAATCGTGGTAGGTATAGTTTTGCTATGCTTGTAGACGGGGTTGGTTCCTGAATACATTGAGCTTATGTGAGGACTATTAATATTTAACAAATTGAGTAGTAATTCAGGACTTAACTCACCTCTGGGCGGAAGTGGTATTGATGGGTGGTCTTAAGAACATCATGGTTTTTACCCTCTGAATGTAAGTGGACGGCCGCCCAGGCTCAAAAAGATCAGACAGACTTAATGACTAGTAGCTTCCATGCGCGACCACTAGCTATATGGGCTCTGGCTTAGTTGAGTAGGTTGTGGGATCCTCGCCCAGGTATGCTAGCAGATGTAGATATGGATAGGTGTACCGGCTGCCGGGGGTGGAGGTGACTACTTCTGAAAGGCTTCGTCTCAATCTTCGGGTTGAGTCTAGTGGGTAAAGTGTGCAAAACTCTGCAGAGTAATAAAACTAATCATGATTAGCCGTGCCCCCGGTTATGGGTAATTCTGAGCGACTATGCCATTACAGTTGTTGGATGATCTTGACAGATGTGACACTTAATAATATTTGTGGGCAACTTAATAATTGGGTAGGTTGGAGTTGATTTTGCCAACTCAACCTTGTGCATTTAATTGTAGTGTTAAAGGAACTAAATGAAAAATTGACTATTAGGTAGTTATGAGGACAAAATCAGCTTTCTGCAAAATAAACCCCAAGCCTTCCTTTGTTGTTCTATGCATATACATGTAGGTCTGCTTTATTACTTCTCCTGTGTAACTTGCCAATACATTCAATGTATTGACCTATACGGCTGCAACGTCTCATGTTGCAGGATTTTCAGACGAGGAGTAAGGTACCGTTAGGGTTGCGAGTCTGCACTCAGCATCGCCAGTTGGGCTATGATGGGACTCATCGTTATTTTCTGCTACTTTCCGCTGTGTGATTGAATAATAGCTAGCCATGAGCTATGCAGATTGTTTTATTTTATATACTCTGGATCATACGTTGTAATAAATGATGCACTTGTATTCTGGTATTCATCTATACTGTGTGTGCTAGCGAGTTCGATCCAGGGACTAGCACGGTAAGCACAGAGACTCAAATCCTTCGAGGTTTGGTCGTTACAGATGGTATCAGAGCAGTGTGTTGACTGTAGGACGTGACCCTAGAAAATGGATTAGAAAAGCCATAGGAGTGAAAATTATTTTATAAACTAGTTATACTTCTTACTGTTTATTAGTTCATCCCCTCAAGTATCTTGAACAGTTAAGTAGGAACTAGTGCTGAGACCACCATATATGCTTGTTTTATTTTGCAACGTTATCGTGTTAGCGTATCTGATTATGTCCACTTTCGTGGTATGAAGATACTAGATTGTTTGCTTGATTGGTAGCTTGCTTGTTAAATTTATCTCGTCAAAATTATTTGACTATATATGCATATATATATATATATATATATATACTACTATATTATTGTGATTGTTTGTTTGTTTGTTTGTTTGTTTGTGTTATTCGTTGTTGTGTTTTATTGCCTTGATCATATATGCATATGGGTAGAATATATTTATATCTATGGCTTTGGCCCTATTATATCTATAACTCTTCTATGCTTGCCCACCAGATGCCGCCGAGGCGTGAGAATAGGCGCAATGCTGCAGGAGGAGAGAACAATGGCAATGACATCCCGCCATACATGCAGCAGTTGCTTCAGGGGCAGACGCAGTTGATCCAGTTGCTTGTGCAGAACCAGAACAACCAGAACAACAACAACAACCCGCCACCCGTGGATATGCTTACCAGGTTCCTGAGGTTGAATCCTCAGAGGTTCTCCAGTTCCCCTGAACCTATTGTGGCTGATGATTGGCTCCGTGGAGTCAATAAGAACCTGGAGACAGTTGGATGCACTGATGCAGAGCGGGTGAGGTTTGCCGCACATTTGTTGGAGGGTCCTGCCGCAGCTTGGTGGGACAACTACTTGGTCTCTTATCCCATTGCTGGTATCACTTGGACTCAGTTTCAGACTGCTTTTCGTGCTGCACATGTGTCTGCTGGTGCTATGAGTTTGAAAAAGAAGGAGTTTCGCAGTTTGCGTCGGGGAGGACGCACAGTTAATGCTTATGTGGATGAATTTAATAATCTTGCACGCTATGCTCCTAATGATGTTAACACTGATGCAGCTAGGCAGGAGAAATTCTTGGAGGGCCTAAATGATGAGTTGAGCCTTCAGTTGACAATGGCCACTTTTGATAATTGTCAGCAGCTGATTGATAAGGCTATTATGCTAGAGGGGAAGCATCAGGCCATAGAGAATCGTAAGAGGAAGTACAACAACAATAACAGGTATAATTCAGGACCACAACAGAAGCCACGCACTTCATATCAGGGTAATGGAGGTAATGGGCATCATCATCATCATGGAGGTAATGGACATAATCATCATGGAGGTAATGGCCACAACCATAATGGCCATCATAATCACAATGGGCACAAGAGTAACAATGGCAATGTCAAAGGTAATGGTAATGGTAATGGTAATGGAGGGAGTAATAACCAGAGCCACCAGAGTGTGCCTGTGCAGAGGGACATTAGCCAGGTTCAGTGCTATAAGTGTAGACAGATGGGCCACTACTCCAACGCTTGCCCAGAGAGCAAGAACGGTAATGGAAATTCTGGAGTCAGCAAGCCAAACCCCTTCCAAAAGGGTCATGTTAACCATGTTAATGTGGAGGAGGTTTATGATGAACCTGATGCCGTGATTGGTAAGTTCTTGATTAATTCGGTACCTGCACTTGTTCTTTTTGATTCTGGTGCATCGCATTCATTCATCTCACGGGTATTTGTGGATAAACATAAGTTGCCTACCGTAGCACTTAAGACACCTATTCTAGTAAGTTCTCCGGGGGCCGAGATGGCAGCAAGTTTGGGATGTTTTCAGATGCCTTTGTCCATTGGGAAGCATGTTTTTCCCACAGATTTGGTTATATTGAAGTCACAAGGTATTGATGTTATTCTGGGTATGGACTGGCTGACTAAATATAAAGGTCTTATTGATTGTGCCAGTCGATCTATTACTCTCAGTGCACCAGGAGGTAAGAGGATCAGATATGTATGTAAGTACAAGCATAATAAGGTGCAAGTGAACTCTCTTAAGGGGGGTAGTCTGGAAGACGTGCCAGTTGTGAGGGACTACCCAGATGTGTTTCCAGAGGAGTTGCCAGGTATGCCACCAGACAGAGATATTGAGTTTCTTATTGATTTAATACCAGGCACCGGACCTATTGCAAAGAGACCGTATAGAATGCCTCCTCAGGAGTTGGAGGAATTGAAGAAGCAGATAAGGGAATTGCAGGAACAAGGATTTATTCGCCCAAGTTCATCACCTTGGGGGGCTCCAGTTTTGTTTGTGGAGAAGAAAGATGGTACCTTGAGGATGTGTGTTGATTATCGTTCTCTGAATGAGGTAACCATTAAGAATAAATATCCCTTGCCTATGATAAATGATTTGTTTGACCAGTTGGAGGGAGCTACTGTGTTTTCTAAGATTGATCTTCGTTCTGGTTATCATCAATTAAAGATTCGTGAGCAAGATATACCAAAGACTGCTTTTACTACGAGGTATGGGTTGTATGAATATACTGTTATGTCATTTGGATTGACTAACGCTCCTGCATACTTCATGAATATGATGAACAAGGTGTTTATGGAGTACCTGGATAAATTTGTGGTTGTTTTCATTGATGATATATTGGTGTTCTCGAAGAATAAGCAAGAGCATGAGGAACATCTGCGCTTGGTGATGGAGAAGCTGAGGGAACATCAGCTGTATGCCAAGTTCAGCAAATGTGAATTTTGGCTGGATGAGGTAGCATTCCTTGGACATGTTGTGTCAGGTAATGGAGTTGCAGTTGATCCATCTAAGGTTGCTGCAGTTACAAAGTGGGAGGCACCCACAACAGTTGGGGAGATTCGCAGCTTTTTGGGCCTTGCAGGTTATTATAGGAGGTTTATTGAGAACTTTTCTAAAATTGCAAAGCCTATGACTGAATTGTTGAAGAAGGAGAAGAAGTTTGCTTGGACTGATGAATGTGAAGCCAGCTTTCAGGAATTGAAGCAGCGTTTGGTTACAGCACCGGTCTTAATTCTGCCTGATATACATAAGGACTTCCAGGTATATTGTGATGCTTCTCGTCAGGGACTTGGGAGTGTTTTGATGCAGGAAGGTAAAGTTGTTTCATATGCTTCACGTCAGCTTAAGAATCATGAGCATAATTATCCTACACATGATTTGGAGTTAGCCTCGGTTGTGCATGCATTGAAAACTTGGAGGCAGTATCTTATTGGTAATCATTGTGATATATTTACTGATCATAAGAGCTTGAAGTATATTTTTACTCAGAAAGATTTGAACCTCAGGCAGAGGAGATGGTTGGAGCTTATTAAGGATTATGATTTGAATGTGCAGTATCATCCTGGTAAGGCTAATGTTGTTGCTGATGCATTGAGTCGTAGGAGCCATGTTAATGCAGTTGATGTTAATGATATGCCACAAGAGTTATGTGATCAGTTCAGGGATCTCAGGTTGGAGATGGTTCCTAAGGGATATTTGGCAACACTTGAGGTAAAGCCTACTTTGCTTGATAGGATCAGGGAAGCTCAAAAGGGTGATAAAGAGATTGCTGCAATAAAAGAGAATATGACTAAAGGTAAGGCAGAAGGTTTCCATGAGGATGAACATGGGACCATATGGTTTGAGAAGCGTGTTTGTGTACCGCAAGATGCAGACATCAGGAAATTGATTCTTCAGGAGGCACATGATTCACCTTATTCTATTCACCCAGGTAATACTAAGATGTATTTGGACTTGAGGGAAAGATTTTGGTGGCCTAGCCTGAAGAGGGAGATTGCTGGATATATTGCTACATGTGATGTGTGCCAGAGGGTTAAAGCAGAACATCAGAGGCCAGCAGGTTTGTTACAACCATTGCCTATACCTGAGTGGAAATGGGATCAGATTGGTATGGATTTCATTACAGGGTTACCCAGGACTCGGTCAGGTTATGATTCTATTTGGGTAATTGTTGATCGCTTGACTAAGGTTGCTCACTTCATTCCGGTAAAGACTACTTATACCAGTGCTCAGCTAGCTAAAGTTTATATGTCTAAAATTGTTTGTCTGCATGGAGTTCCAAGGAAGGTAGTGTCTGATAGAGGTACTCAGTTCACATCTAAATTTTGGCGTCAGTTGCATGAATCCTTGGGCACCAGGCTGGAGTTCAGTACAGCTTTCCATCCACAGACTGATGGGCAGACAGAGAGGGTAAATCAGATTTTGGAGGATATGTTGAGAGCTTGTGTTTTGGACTATGGGTCCAGTTGGGATGATAATTTACCTTATGCAGAGTTCTCATATAATAACAGTTATCAGGCTAGTCTGAAGATGGCACCGTTTGAGGTATTGTATGGCAGGAAGTGCAGGACACCGTTGATGTGGGATGAGGTTGGAGAGCGACAGTTCTTTGGACCAGACTTGATCAGAGATGCTGAGGAGAAGGTCAAGCTGATTCGTGACAGGTTGAAGATAGCACAATCCAGACAGAAGAGTTATGCAGATGCAAAGCGCAAAGAGGTGACATATGAGGTAGGAGATCGTGCATATCTTCGAGTTTCACCACTGCGTGGAATTAAGAGGTTTGGCATTAAGGGTAAGTTAGCACCACGTTTCGTGGGGCCTTACAGGATCTTGGAGCGTAGAGGAGAGGTAGCTTATCAGCTGGAGTTGCCAGAATCTTTGTCTGGAGTTCATAATGTGTTTCATGTATCTCAGTTGAAGAAGTGTCACGCAGAGATGATGGATGTTCCATTGAGGGACACAGTGCCACTTGATGCTATTCAGTTGGAGAGTGATTTGACATATGAGGAGAAACCTGTTAAGATTCTGGAGACAGCAGAGAGAGTTACTCGCACCAAGACAATTAAGTTATGCAAAGTTCAGTGGGATCATCATACAGAGGAAGAAGCTACCTGGGAACGAGAGGAAGATCTCAGGCAGGAGCACCCACACCTATTTCCTAGCCAGCCCGAATCTCGAGGGCGAGATTCATCTTAAGGGGGGTAGGTTTGTAACATCCCAATTTTCCTAATTTGGATGTTAATAGATCATTCACTTGCATATCATATTTTTATTGCATTAGTTGTCTTTCTACAATATTCTTTTCATTATGCAACTAAAGGCAATTTAATTGGAGTGGAGATAACATGACTTCTCCCCTGTTTTTAAAAATGTTCATAATGTCCAGAATAATGTTTCCAGTTGATTTGATATGTTCTGGTAATTTTTACAATCTTGAAAATATTTTAATTGTAGTTTTATATGTTGTTTGAGTGACCAAATGCATCAAAATCATTTTACAAAATTGCATTAGTGTTGGAACTAGTGTTCCAGTAGTTTATAGCTGTAGGGCTTTTTTACTGGTTGTCTAGGTATTTTTATTTAGATTTTATATTATGTGTTTATATTTTATTTTATTTTGCTTTGCTGTTGGTAAAAAAAAAGGAAAAGGGGCCAGCCGGCCAGCCAGCTAGCCAGCTAGCCAGCCCACTAGCCAGCCAGCCAACTAGCCAACTAGCGCGCGCGGCCCACACCACCGCGGCCCAGCCGCACCAGCACCAGCGGCATCGCCCGACCCGCACTTGCGCCCGCACCTGACCCTCTCCCCCTCTCACTGACCAGCGGGCCCCGCACCCATCCCCTACCCCGAGCCGGACAACAGCCGCGCCGCGCGCACGCCGAGGCCGACCCGGATCGATCCGGCGCCTGGCTTGACCCCGTGACCCCCCTGGATGCCTAAGTGCTCCTAGGGCTTCCCCGCAGCCGCACCTGCCTCTTTCCGAGCTCGTTCTGCCGCCGCACGCGACGCCCGAGCGAGTTGGATCTGGAGCGGAGCTCCGCCGTCCGCCGCCGCTCACCGGCCGATTCCGGCGCCGTAAGGACCTCCCCCGCAGCAGCGCGTGCACCCTCCGATTCCCCTAGGTTTTGCGCATCCGTTTGACATCTTGAACTGACCAGGAGCCCACCGGAGCGAGAGAAACAAGCTCGACCGCCGCCGCCGTCGACACCCGCCGCCGCCGGAGTTCACGGACTCGCCGCCGCCGCTACAGCTCACCTCGCCGCCGTCCAACACCACCACCACCTCCGCCACTCCACGCCGCTGCCGCCCGCCTTTTTCCCCTCGCCGGAGACCCACCGGAGGAGCCCCGCCGCCGACACCCGAGCCGCCGCCGCAGTTCTTTTGTCGTGAGGTGACCACACGCCTCCAACCATCCACGAACTGCCACGTGGCAGTTCCCTACAGGAGCTGCAACAGGAGTTGCTACAGTCCAGGCGAATTATGTTGTTTTCCTTTTCTTTTTAGGTTTTGTTTTCCTCTAATCTTCAAATTGCTGTAGTTTTTATTCTGTAACTCCAAATTAGGTGATTCTTTTTCCTATGCACTCACAAAAATCATATCTACATCACAGTACCAATTTCACACATGTTTGCACAATTCAAATTTGAATTCGTTTGAATTTGAATTAAAACTTCCGTAGGCCATATCTTTTAAACCGTTTATCGGAATCCAACGATTCTTTTTGCATTGTGATCGTAGTGGTGTGTAGATGATCTGTACATGTTGTTTGCTGCTGTTTTTGAGTTTTAAAATGATTTCCTTTCTGTTTGCTTTATTTTTGGCTTTATCGGAGTTTCGGTGATTGATTTGTTATATTGTGTGAAACGTGTAGATTGTCCGGAGTGCGACGCGAGCTATTGTCAGGAGTGTGACCTTTTGAACCAGAACCAAGGCAAGTTACATGTTGATCATCCTTTACCTATTGTTTTCCTATGCATTGTAGGTTATGCCACACTATGAAATTATGCATTATAGGAATGTTATAATTTGAGCTATATTGTTGAACTATCTCCCGTCTTTTGCAAATCGTGGTAGGTATAGTTTTGCTATGCTTGTAGACGGGGTTGGTTCCTGAATACATTGAGCTTATGTGAGGACTATTAATATTTAACAAATTGAGTAGTAATTCAGGACTTAACTCACCTCTGGGCGGAAGTGGTATTGATGGGTGGTCTTAAGAACATCATGGTTTTTACCCTCTGAATGTAAGTGGACGGCCGCCCAGGCTCAAAAAGATCAGACAGACTTAATGACTAGTAGCTTCCATGCGCGACCACTAGCTATATGGGCTCTGGCTTAGTTGAGTAGGTTGTGGGATCCTCGCCCAGGTATGCTAGCAGATGTAGATATGGATAGGTGTACCGGCTGCCGGGGGTGGAGGTGACTGCTTCTGAAAGGCTTCGTCTCAATCTTCGGGTTGAGTCTAGTGGGTAAAGTGTACAAAACTCTGCAGAGTAATAAAACTAATCATGATTAGCCGTGCCCCCGGTTATGGGTAATTTTGAGCGACTATGCCATTACAGTTGTTGGATGATCTTGACAGATATGACACTTAATAATATTTGTGGGCAACTTAATAATTGGGTAGGTTGGAGTTGATTTTGCCAACTCAACCTTGTGCATTTAATTGTAGTATTAAAGGAACTAAATGAAAAATTGACTATTAGGTAGTTATGAGGACAAAATCAGCTTTCTGCAAAATAAACCCCCAAGCCTTCCTTTGTTGTTCTATGCATATACATGTAGGTCTGCTTTATTACTTCTCCTGTGTAACTTGCCAATACATTCAATGTATTGACCTATACGGCTGCAACGTCTCATGTTGCAGGATTTTCAGACGAGGAGTAAGGTACCGTTAGGGTTGCGAGTCTGCACTCAGCATCGCCAGTTGGGCTATGATGGGACTCATCATTATTTTCTGCTACTTTCCGCTGTGTGATTGAATAATAGCTAGCCATGAGCTATGCAGATTGTTTTATTTTATATACTCTGGATCATACGTTTGTAATAAATGATGCACTTGTATTCTGGTATTCATCTATACTGTGTGTGCTAGCGAGTTCGATCCAGGGACTAGCACGGTAAGCACAGAGACTCAAATCCTTCGAGGTTTGGTCGTTACACATACCGTTGCAGTGCTTAGGCGAAGCCCTACACCGGTAGCTTCATCATCTCCGTCACCACGCCGTCGTGCTGACGAAACTCTCCCACGAGGTTCTACTGGATCAAGAGCTCGCGGGACGTCATCAAACTGAACGTGTGTTGAACACGGAGGCTCCATACGTTCGGTGTTTGATCGGTTGGATCTCGAAGATAGTTCGACTACATCAACCGCGTCACTAGATGCTTCTGCTCCCGGTCTACGAGGGTACGTGGACATACTCTCCCCTCTCGTTGCTATGCATCTAGTAGATAGATCTTGCGTGATCGTAGGAAATTTTTGAAATACTACGTTCCCCAACAGTATATCGACAACGACACACCCGATAAAAAATAAGAAGACGAAGAAGAAAAAAAGAGGAGAAGAAGAAAGGAATAGAGGAGAAGATCAAAGAAGAAAAAGAAGAAAAAAAGAGGAGAAGGAGAAAGGAATAGAGGAGAAGAAGAAAAAATAGAAAATATTCTATTTCTTCTTCTTCTCCTCTATTCCTTTCTTATTCTATTTCTTCTTCTTCTTCTTCTCTATTCCTTTCTTCTTCTCCTCTTCTTTTTCTTCCTTTTACCTCTTCTTATTTATTTCTCCTCTTCTTCTCCTTGTTCTTCTCCTTCTTCCTCTTCTTTTTTTCCTTTTTCCTCTCATTCTTTTTTTTCTTCTTCCTTCTTCCTTCTTCCTAGCTAGATATATAAAAAAATTCTAAAAATATAACTTTTGCATATATAAAACTTTTTCTTCTTCTAACTCTTGCATACATACGTAAAAACTTTTCTAAAAATCTAACTTTTGCATATATGAACATATATACGCACAGAACATACATACATATATACATTTTTATAAAAATGCAAAAAAACATAAATAAAATACATTTATACACATACACACACATATACACATATATACACATACACACATATACACAAAAAAAATACATGTATGAAAAAAATGTAGGGCAGGGGCGGCGGGGCGGCGCTGGATCGGATCCAGCACAGGGCAGGGGCGGCGGCACGACGGTCGTGCAGGGCAGGGGCGGCGCGCGGCGGCAGCAAAGGGCGGGGGTGGCGGCGCGGCGGCGACGGCGGCCAGTACAGGGAGGAGGAGGAGGGGATCAGGGTGGCACTCATAGCGAGGTGGCGTCGGCGACGAGGAGCGTGCTCGAGGCCGGCGGACGGCGAAGGCGCGCTCGGGGGCAGGGGCAGGGGCGCGCGGGCTCGGGGACGACGTCGGCGACGGCGACGACGCGGTCAGGGGCAACGGAAGGGGCTGTGGACGGCGCCGGGGCAGGCGGGCGGCGTCGATGAGGTCGACGTCGTCGGGGGCAACTGTCGATGAAAACCAAAATTTTCACAAGTGCTTCTTATATAGAAAACCCTTTGGTCCCAGTTGGTGGCACCAACCGGGACCAATGCCCCCCTTTGGTCCCGGTTTGAGCCACCAACCAGGACCAAAGGTCTCTTTTCAGCATCCCAAAGGGCGGGAAGCAGAGACCTTTGGTCCCGGTTGGTGGCAACAACCGGGACTAAACGAGGGCATTGGTCCCGGTTCAAGGCACCAACCGAGTCCAATAGCCTCGCACAGCCGCGGTGCGGTGGGAGTTTAGTCCCACCTCGCTAGCTGAGAGACACCAGGACCTGTTTATAAGCGTTGTTGCCCCTTCTACGTCGAGCTCCTCTCTAATGCAGGCTTACGGGCCTAAACACATTGCATCTAACTGTGGGCCTACTGGGCCTTCTGCGGGCCTGAATCCTGGCCCACGGTTGGGTTTCTAGTCATATTCAGGCCGTGGTGACCCAGTAGGTGGCATTTTTTTTATTTTTCATTTTCTTTTCTTTGTTGCTTAATTTTTACAATCTTGTTTCTACTTTCAACAAAATACTTACTGTTGCTATTTTTATTTGTTTTATTAAAGTTTATTTATTTTATTTTATTAGAGTTTATTTTGTTTCTACTTATTTATTTTATTTTTACTAGCAAAAGGGCCCGTGCGTTGCAATGGGAGACAAAAATGATAATCTCAAATGGCCATGATCATATTTTGCTGCATCACTCAGACACACTATCACTCTCATTTTGGAGAAATGGTGAATAATTTATGAAAATAATGAACAATTTTTTAAACACATGAACTTGTTTGAAATCGTGAACGTTTTTAAAACCTCTGAAGATTTTTATAAATTTCCATACATTTTCCAGAATCATGAATATTTATTTAATTCATGAACATTTGAAAACATTTTTCTAAAATTATGAAAAAAATTAGAACACTTTTCTTGACTCAGCAAACATTTCTAGAATTGGAGTACATATTTTTGGATATTGGTGGAATAATTTTTGAAATTCATGAACAATTTTTTTTATTTAAAAAACTTATTCAAAATGCATGATCAATTTTTGAATCAGCTAACATTTTCTGAATCAATAAACTATTTTGTAAGTCATGGACATTTTTCTGAATATTTTTGATATTTTCAATTCACGAACATTTTTTGAATATGCAAAATTTTGTTCAATATCATTAACAATATTTTATATACGATTTTTCCTAAAAAAATCATATATTTTTTTGATTCCTGAATTTTTTTTCTAAATTTTGATTTTTTTTTTCTGAATATAGAAACATTTTCTAAAAAATCACGGATTTATTTTTGAATTCACCAGCATTTTATTTCAAAAAATTTATTTTTTCTAATTTTGGAAATTTTTAAAATCCAAAATAATATAAAGTTGAAAAAACAAAAACGGAAAAGAAAAATAAAAAATTGAAAAAGGCCTAAATATTTTATTTCAGATATCTCATTTTCTGAAACTTGCTTAAATTCTCACATTATTTAAAGTAGACAACATGAAATCAGAAAAAAAAAGCGAAAAAAAAACCGGCCGCCCTGACATTTTGCCAGCCCAATAGGCGTGTTATGTCTTCTGCCAGCGCGCAGAGCGTAGTATAAAAGGTCTCTTCTGCATGGGCCGGCCCAGGCAGGAATTCCCCTACGTGAAACGTTTTTTTTTATAACTTATAAGTGGCTTATAAATACAAATGCATGTGCATTGCAACGGCCGAAGAATATCGTAAAACCCGCTCCATGTGATAGTGCGCACCATATCTTATATATAGTTCTCATAATCATTAGTAATACATTTATGCTGTTATCGCTTTTCGAAGTATGAAGTGTGAACGTAAAGAAGCCACCCTAACATCTTTCATGTGATGGAAAGAGTAGTGGTGCATGGAATAGTCTAGTAATCAGTTTGTATTTTATTCTTTGAAAAAACAAAAATATTTCTTTCCTTTAAATTAATTAAAAAAATTGATTTTTTATTATAGTTAAAATATGTTTGAAAATGCACAATTATTGAACACATGTTTTTTAAGATATGTTTTTAATTTTGTGATAAATTTTAAATGATTTTGTCAAAAATATGATGCTTTTTTGGGAAATTTGAGCATTTTTTTTAATGCGTAAATATATTTAAAAGCATGAATGTTTTTAAGCAAGAACAATTTGAAACACTCCTTATCTTAAAAAATACCACACATACTCGGTTTCTGCAATTGAAAATAGAATTGTTGGTGTTCATGCCATGTACTCCCTCCGTTTCTAAATATAAGTCTTTGTAGAGATTTCTTTATGGACTATATACGGAGCAAAATGAGTGAATCTACACTCTAAAATGCATCTATATACATCCGTATGTGATCCATAGTGGAATCCTCACAAAGACTTATATTTAGGAACGGAGGGAGAAGTATAAAATTGAGATAGTTCTAGGGATGTCCTTTGATGGAGCCTCCTTGAGCTTAGTACTATCATCGGGTGAAAGAGGAATGGTGTAACTCGTTTTAGCACGATATACAAACGGTGAAAATGTTGGAGAATTTAATAAATAATCCAAAAGTTTTTCTTAGAATTTTCAAAAGATTTGCAAACGATTTTTTCCGGATGAAAGACGGTTGAATTGGTTTTTTAGAAAATGTTGGTATTTGATTTGCAAGATGTTCCTTTTCTTTCGCACTATTTGAACTGGGTCATTATCACCATAAAAAAGCAAATTCTTCTATGCTGCCCGTCACAAGTAAATTTCGGGTGGATTGTCTAAAAAATGGTAAATTTCAACATGCATCATTGTCACATTCTCTACTCTTCATAAGAAATATTTGTTTCCAATATTTCACTCACTTTTACTTTTTATATCTAATGATGTGTTCATAAGATATGGTAGGCTCGAACATTAAACTATGACAGTAAGGACATCTCCAACGCCGACGCGCAAATATCTTCGGTATATGTTCGTTTTTGTGTCCGGACGTGGTCCGCGGACATAATGCCGAAGTGAGACATACAATGATAATCACAAAGTATTCGGTTGTGTCGAGAAAAAGTAGGTGGAGACAATGCATGTGTGTGACCTATTTATGGTGTGGTGTCCGGTTGAAAGAAGAAAGATGAGAGGGAGACCATGCATGTGAAGAGAGAGAAAAGAGATAAGGACCACACATAAGGTTTTGGTTGGTCAAATATATGTCCGGACTCCGGTGTATATTTTCATGTTTTTTTACACTTTCCCTAAAATGGATGTACGGTTTCGCGGATAAATACGGTCTCTATTAAATTACAAAAAAAATTAATATGTCTGGTCAGACATACGGTCTTATTTAGAAATGCCCTAATAACAAAACAACAGCAAGTAATTGTAACTCACGTTTGTCTACACTTTGTTGAAAAACGGACGTCCGGACGCACACTAATACGGATCTTCATTAGATTGCAAAAATAAATAAATGTGTCTGATGTTTTACGGGGATATCAAGTAATTATATCGGTGCTAATACGCATGGCCTCATGCTGTCAAGAAAAAAAAAAAGCATGGCCTCCAGCAGCTTCTGGTCGGTGCATTCATGAAAAAAACAAATCCTCTCCAGCAGCGCTGCTGCTCTCCTTCCTCCTCTTCTCCCCTAACCCTGGCGTACGTTCCCGTTGAACTCTCTCTCTCTCTCTTTCCCATCAGCAGCTGGACGATTTGATGAACTCGGCAGCTTCTTGATGGGGCCGCCACGTGGATCTGCGTGATCGTGTCCATTCTGTAATTTTTTTCTGCAACTTTCTCTGCAAACCTGGGCACCCGACCCAATGCTGCTTTTTTTTATATTACTAATGCATAACCATCCTTTCTGGCTCGCTTCGACGTTTTCGATGGCTCGTTGGTTCTTGAAACTCTGAACGTATTTAAATCGCTAGGATTTGTTGTAAAGGGGCGAGGTGGGACAAATAATTAGATTTTTCTTTTAAGAAAACTCTTTTTGTTGCCTCCGTAAGGGAGGGGAGGTCAGGTGCTGAGTACGAACTATTTTTGTGGCCCATAACTAAAATTCTGGCCCGTTGACTACGTAGAGAACTGGACAAGCGACAACGTAGGGTTTTCTTCTCCCCTCGGCGGCGATCTAATCGCCCCGTAGGGTTCCGGCTACCCTCCCCCCGTCTACGCCGAAGGGCTGTGCTCGGACCGATCACGGGGTACTCTCGGGGTGCTGCCCGGTCTTGGCGCCTGCACTTCTGGCTTGGGGTCAGGCTAGGGTTTCAGGACAACACCCGATTCGATCTTCTCGGGTTAGAGAAAACATGGCAGCGGCGGCTTCGAGTTCGAAGTCAAGGGACTTGGAGACGCTCATGAGCGAGCTGGGACTCCAGGAGGAGGACATGGATGATGTTGTGGTGGAAGAGGAAGACCCTCTGCCGTCGGAGACGATCAGATGGATGGCCATAGCACGCGTCCACACAGAGAAGAAATACAGTCAGTATGGCTTTTACAAAACGATGAGAGCAGCTTGGGACCTCGCGCAGCCAGTTCAGATACGTCCATTGGAGGAAAATTTGTATACGCTGCAATTTGCGTGTCTTGGCGACTGGGAACGAGCGATGCAAGAGGGACCCTGGAACTATAAGGGCAATGCAGTCATCATGGCTGAGTATGATGGATTCACTAAACCGTCATAGATGAAGCTTGATACGTTGGAGCTATGGATGCAGGTGCACGACTTGCCTGACGGCTTCTACCCCCCATAAGCGCCCTTGCCAAGAGGGTAGGAGAGGTCATCTATGTTGAACCGAAGTCGCATGACTTTGAAGGAAATTTCTTTAGGGTGAGAATCAAGATCAATGTGTTCAAAGCCCTGAAGAATGCAGTGAGCCTGGTTCACAAGGGAGAGCGGCAGATTTTTAAGGTTAAATACGAGCGGCTCCCGGACTGGTGTGCCGTTTGCGGCTACCTGGGACATCAGTTCAAGGAGCATGGGGACGGCATACACCCACAGTCGGCCCTAGTTTTCAAGGAACTCCGAGCAAACTGGTTTAGGGGGGCTGGCCCTGGCCCGGGGAAGAATCGTGCAGCAGGAAGGGGAGGCCGTGGAGGCCGTGACAGAGGAGCAGGACGCACCAGCCAGTCGGGCGGCAGGAGCTCAGCATCAGAGGATCTTTCTAACGAGGATAGGGTGAATGACACCGCAATGACAGAAGCAGGCGACAACCGCAAGCGCACCACGGGAGACATGGCCAAGAAGAGTCAATCCTCAAACCCCCAGGCGCAGGTGGCGCCTGCAGTCCCGCTGAAGACGAGGGAAACAGCCCTCATGCTCTTAGCACCACCGGTGGCGATCAGCCCGAGCTCAAAGCAGGATACCAAGCGGGCCAAGACAATGTCAGATGCCGAGAGCGCTCCAAAACTCTCTTTAGCGACCAAGTTTCAAGACAACATATCGGCGTCCTCCCAGGTGGAGGGTCGCCGGGCGCAATGAATACCCTTTGTTGGAACTGTCGCGGTGTGGGCAATACCGCGACAGTTAACGAGCTTCGCGAGTTAGCGAAGAAGTTTGCCCACCCTATTCTCTGTATTGTAGAAACTCAGATTGAAAGAGGTAGGGTAGAAGCACTTGCTGGTACTTTGGGATATGATAATGGTTTTGCAATAGATAGTCAAGGGAGGAGTGGAGGCATTGGTATTTTCTGGAACAATCCAATAAAAGTGGAGATTCTGGGTTATTCTGTTTATCATATTGATTGCTCGATTCTCGACCCTGGTAAAGACCCATGGCGATTGACGTGTGTTTATGGGGAAGCCCAAACCCAGTTAAGACATCAAACTTGGACAGTGCTAAAAAATATAAGTGGTCTGAGTACGTTGCCGTGGCTTTGCATTGGAGATTTTAATGAAGTTTTGCGTCAGGATGAGCACGTTGGAGTGGGACAGCGCAGTAATGCTCAGATTCAGGGTTTTCGAGACACCGTTGATGTATGCATGCTAATGGACTTGGGGTACAAAGGATGTCCTTCGACTTTTGAGAAGAAGGTTGCGGGAGGCACTTTCACTCGCGTCAGGCTTGATAGAGCTCTGGGATCCGCAGAATGGAGTGCTCAGTTTCCGCTGGCTAGCCTGTCCCACTTGACAGCGGCTACTTCAGACCACTGCCCTATCCTTTTGGAGATCAATGAGGTCGGTGCGCCTCCAAGATGCAAGGCCTTCAGGAATGAGACCATGTGGGAAACTCACGAAAATTGGCAAGATACAATTGTAGAAAAGTGGAGCTCAAAACACCCGGGTAACACGGTAGATGAGATTCGACGCAAAATGGCGGCACTAGCAACAGATTTATCAAGGTGGAACAACGACACTTTTGGCAGTGTGCGTAAAGAGATACGATCTTTAAAACTTGAACTGGAGCGCCTCAGAGGTGACCCAGCAAGGGCGGGGCCAACACACGTCGAGATAAAAATCAATGACAAGCTGGTCGAGCTATATCATCGGGAGGAACTGATGTGGCGACAGAGGTCTCGGATCGAGTGGCTCGCGTCGGGAGACAAGAACACACAATTTTTTCACCTTAGAGCCAGCATCAGACGCAAAAAGAATATGGTGAAAGCATTGGCTAACTCGCTAGGCGTGCTCATTGATGATGCGGGAGAACTCAGAGCGATGGTTAATGATTTCTACCAGACTTTATACACATCTGAAGGAGTTACTGGACTTGATGAGGTCATGGCTCACGTCCCGGTTAAGGTGACAGAAGGGATGAACGATATTTTATGCGCACCATATACAAATGAGGAGGTGAAGGTAGCTCTTTTCCAAATGTTTCCGACGAAGGCACCGGGCCCAGATGGTTTTCCAGCTCATTTTTACCAACGGCACTGGTCACTATGTGAAGATGAGATAACGAGGGCCGTGCTCAGAATCGTCAGAGGAGAGGAGAGTGCGGAGAGCATAAATGACACAGTACTGGTGCTAATACCAAAGGTAACGAAGCCAACTCTCCTTTCTCAATTTCGACCCATAAGCTTGTGCAACGTCCTCTACAAGATAGCGTCAAAGGTGGTGGCAAACAGACTAAAGCAAATACTTCCTGACATCATATCTGAGGAACAGTCAGCTTTTGTACCAGGCAGGCTCATTACTGACAACATCATATGTGCATATGAGTGTTAGCATTTCATGAAGAGGTCGAGGGCAAAGAGTAACAACACGTGCGCTCTAAAACTTGATATGATGAAGGCCTATGACCGCTTGGAATGGCCATACCTGAGGGCTATAATGTCCAAGCTGGGATTTGCACAGGCATGGATTGACATAGTGATGAACATGGTATCGTGAGTGTCTTTCTCAGTTCTTTTTAATGGTGAGAAACTTGATCAGTTCCAACCTTCGAGAGGTATTCGACAGGGAGACCCTATCTCCCCTTACTTGTTTTTGATTGCAGCGGAGGGCCTTTCGTGCCTTTTAAAATCTAGTTCTCAGTCATCAGTGCTAGGAGGAATCAAGGTGGCACCAACAGCCCCGGCTGTAAACCACCTTTTGTTTGCAGATGACAGCCTGCTGTTTTTCAAAGCCAATGTTGAGGGAGCGAATGCGGTGTCAAACCTATTGAATGCTTATTGTGGTGCCTCTGGCCAAAGAGTGAATAATGAAAAATCCACAATCTTTTTTAGCAGAGGATGTCCACAAGCTACACGCGATAGTGTGAAACTTGCTGTTCAAGTCCATAGAGAATCTCTGAGTGACAAATATTTGGGAATGCCAACAGATGTGGGGCACTCGAAGAATGGCACTTTCAAATACCTTCGTGATCGTGTGTGGGACAAGGTTAAGGGTTGGATGGAGAAGCTCTTATCGTCAGCAGGGAAGGAAGTGCTCATAAAATCGGTTGCTCAGGCAATCCCGGTTTACTCCATGGCGTGTTTTAGGCTGCCGAGAGGTCTGTGCGACAACATCACATCCATCATAAGGCAGTTCTGGTGGGGTAGCAAGCAAGGCAAACGGAAACCTGCCTCGGTGTCATGGGAGATCATGACGAGACCAAAATACATGGGAGGTTTGGGATTCCGCGATCTTGAGATTTTTAACCTTGCTTTACTGGCCAGGCAGGCGTGGAGAGTTTTGAATAATACTAACTCTTTGAGTTCTTTGATTCTGAAAGCATCATACTTCCCTGTTACGGGACTGTTGGAGGCCGAACTGGGTTCTCACCCTTCGCAGATATGGCGCGCTATACTTGATGGAAGGGATATCAAGAAGCAAGGAATCATCAGAAGAATCAGGACAGGAGAAGACACTATGATCTGGGAACATAATTGGATCCCAAGGGATGATATGCCGCGACCCTTAGCCTCTCTGGTTCACAATCCCCCAGTCCTAGTGCATGAGCTCATCGATCAAACAAAAGCTACTTGGAAAGAGGATCTGGTATGTAGCGTGTTTATACCAATTGATGCAGAGGCCATACTAAAGATTCCGTTATGCACAAGGAGAGTCGATGATTTTTGGGCATGGAGCAAGGAGAAGAGGGGTGTCTTCACAGTTCGATCGGCATATCGCATGGTCCTAAGGACCAAGCTCAGTCGCGAGAATTGGCTATATGGTACTGAGGGCCCTTCCAGCGCCGAGGAGAGTAGCAGCTGGACGTCTCTCTGAAATACCCAGTTTCCGAATAAAATCCGTGTTTTCCTATGGCGATTGGCAAGGGAGTCTATACCCACATACAATATACTACACCACCGCAATATGGCTTCTTCGCCGGCGTGCCAGTTCTGTGGGGCAGCGGACTCTTGGAGACATGCCTTGCTCGATTGTGTTATGTCGCGGAGCGTATGGGTGATGTCTACACACGCTTCTACTCTTGTAGACTATGTTGGGCCTCCCAGCGCAGAGGTTTGTAGGACAGCAGCAATTTCCCTCAAGTGGATGACCTAAGGTTTATCGAACTCAGGGAAGTAGAGGTTGAAGATGGTCTCTCTCAAGCAACCCTGCAACTAAGATACAAGAAGTCTCTTGTGTCCCCAACACACCTAATACAACTAGGAGTTGTATAGGTGCACTAGTTCGGCGAAGAGATGGTAAAATATGGATGATAGGAGTGGCAAAGCAAAGTAATATAAATCTGTAATAAAAAGTGCAGCAAGCAAACAAGTGGTAAACGTGAGCACAAATGGTATTGCAATGGTGGAAACAAGGCCTAGGGTTCATACTTTCACTAGTGGCAACTCCCAACAACATTAACATAATCGAATCACATGATATTTCCCATAAAACATGCAATGGAGACGCACCCGGAGGTCATTCCTTCGTGGTCAAGAGAGGACGAGAATTATGTAGGGCTAAAAAAGCACACCTCAAAGTTCGTAGTTCTCAATCTAAGGATTTCCCAATGTCACCGCGGCCATCCAAAGAGAGTCCCACAATCACCACAACATATCTAAAGGATAGTCAAAGACAAGCACCAAGAGACTCTCAATCTTCAATCAACACACAAGAGAGGAAATCACTCATGAAAATATTTTTCTAATCCATGTCCAATAGACCGCTGTCACCTTGGTCTCGGGGATTATACTAGATAAAGACAAGTGAGTACATCAATCCAATACATAGAGGAAGGGGAAATATCATGGGATCACCCTAGATTAACATAGCCTATGATCACAATGAAGATCACATCATGGGAGAGAGAATTGACCACATAGCTACTGGTAGAAACCTCAGCCCCGAGGAGGAACTACTCCCGCATCATGGAGGGAGGAAGCAACGTCGATGGAGATGAATCCGGGGGCACTTCCCTGTCCCGGCAGGGTGCCGGCACAGGAATTCTGGTCCCCCGAAGCTTGATGGCGATGGCGGCGGAGATCGGAATTGCGTCTGGAGAAAAGGGGTCTGGAATCAGGGTTTCTGCGACAGGTGTTAAATATATGCCAAAGGGGGTCGCCAGGGGAGCTAAGAGGGGCCCAGGTGCCCCCCAGCGCGGCCTGGAGGGGGGCCGCGTGGCCAGGGCGCCTGGAGCCCTGGTGGCCCCCCTCCGGCCCTACTTTGGCCGCAAGGAAGCTTCCGGAACGCTGATTTTTTATATATTTTTCCTGGAATTTTTCTGGCAGTTTACGTAATGGGAAAACCTGAAATACAAAAACAGCAGAAAACAGAAACTGGCACTAGGGTGCACTGAGTTAATAGGTTAGTCCAAATATGATCAAAAGTGTATGGAAGTGTATAAATATCATAGCAATATCACACAAAAGAGGCATGGAGCAAGCAGAAATTATCGATACGTTTTGGACGTATCAACATCCCCAAGCTTAATTCCTGCTCGTCCTCGAGTAGGTAAATGATAACAAGCATAATTTCTGTGGTGACATGCTATTAACCATATAAGAACTTTTCACAGTCACATGACAAAAGCTTACTGAGACAATGAATCTATAGTAATTAAGTTGCCTCATGAGAAAATCACAAAGAACTGAAAGTTTTACAATATGATACTGAAACACTCAATAGATTTGTAGTGAGTATGGTGTGCAAACATGATAAAGTGGTACCTCGCTTGCCCCCTTTAGTGAAGCAAAACATAAATGCAGGGGCACCTCCAAGGTTTAAGTGATGACTAGATACAATGATTTCAGAATAAACGATATCATAGTCATGCAAAAGACAATGGTACTTTGGGACAATGCGCATTACACTCAGAATGACAATCATGCTCTCAATAGTTGGTGCTTTAAAGAAGGTGGAGACTCTCGAACCGTGGCTTTTGTTGGTAAGGTTGAAAACCCGTGGTCGGAAACAAAAACTAAACATGTACCAGAGCTCTTGGTTTTAAAAACAGAGGTAATAATTATTTTTTTAGAATATGCATATTTCGTCAACGAATGCTAGCAGATAACTCAATCACTTCTTGAGCTGAACAAGTTTCGAGGAACAGCTCCCGAATGAGGACGATCACATCCTCTTAATCTCCTTTGTTTATCACTGCCAAAGTTTTCTGATTTCTCATGAACAAAGCGTGAAGGAGGGTTTGTTTGTTGTATAATTTTTTAATGAGCCGGGCGCACTCTATGCCAGTTCCTTTTCGTATTATGGGTTTGCACATTAGACATGCAATCCCGGGGTGAAGCTTGTCCAACTTAAAAAGATCATGAATTAACTACTACTTCCTCATGAGCTAAAACAGAGGCACAAAAGAGAAATGCTTTTTTGAATAATTGCGAGATGGTACATGAAAGTCTTCGTTAGGAATGGCAAGTAAATACCATGTATAGGAAGGTATGGTGGACTCATATGGCATAACTGGTTTAAAGGATTTTGGATGCACAAGCAGTCAGTCCGCTTAGTACAGGCGAAGGTTAGCAAAAGACTGGGAGGGACCAACTAAGAGAGCAATGACGGTCATAATCATGCAGAGCGACAAAGCAACATTGAATCGGGCATGGAAGTTATATCGCTACTCAGAAATAAAAGATCATCAAGGCTTGATAGACTTTCTTTACAGTCTTAAATATGCGTGAGCATATGCCAAGTCAATCAAAATAAATTCTCGGAGGAAGATATCACTAAACCATACCACATCATAGGCAAAAAATTCATGTTGGTACTCCAATAACACATTAAGAATCCCCCAGCTATTTGAGACCAACCACAAGAAAACATGAACTACTAGGCACCATTATGCACATAGCGTTTTTATCATAGACATATCAACCAGTGCAACAGAAGCCAACTCTCTTAACAAGATAAGCATGATAACTAAAGAGAGTTCCAGCGACCAACTAAACAAAAGCTCTTTAAAAAGATAAAGCATGAAAACTAAGAGCTGACATGATAGTAGCTATTGAAAGACAAAGAACACACACAGCAAAGATAGACATGAAAATTCTATGTTGTGCTCTAGGTTGAAGTGGAGCGTGTTTCTCTCCCACACAAAGAAAGCTGAGTTCCAACTCGTTATGAAAAGCAAGCAAAGCTAAGGAAAACTAAAAAGGAAACTAAAAGCAAGACGTTCCAAGCATAGCACATAACACATGAAGTGATAAAAATATAGTGGAACGAAAGACGAACTGATAATGTTGATGGAGAAGGGGATGCACGGGGGCATCCCCAAGCTTAGACGCTTGAGTCTTCTTGAATATTTCTTGGGGGTGCATGGGGGCATCCCCAAGCTTGAGCGTTTGACACTCCTGAATCTTTTTATCATGTTCCCTCGCACACTTGAAAACTCCCTTCATACATAACTCATCATAATCTGATTAGCGAGGTTAGTACCCACAATAAAATAATTTTTCCCTACTGGAAATAAGGATAATCTTGAAGGTCTACTGTTTCTCAAGATTGCCAAAAGGTTTTTGCAAAGAAAAAGCAAGCTCAAGGTTTGCAAAACGAAGAAAAGGCAAAACATGACAGAATCTGTGAAAAACAGACCAGCAGGTAGTAAATAATTTTTTCGGGGCACTTCCGCAACTCAAATCAAAAAACTCAGAACAGACGCCCAAAAGCCAATTGTATAGAGCACGCTGTCGAAAAAATTCAGACCAAAAAGATGATCTGGTGATTTTATACGAATTTTTCTGTCCAAGGACAGAATTTGTTTCCTGGACAGCACGTCATAACTTTTGAACTTTCTTGCAATCAGACACTAAACTTGGCACAAAGCTGAAAAATAAAGATACAATGATGTTGCTACAGTAGTAACAAACATCAAGACCACTAAAACTGAAAGCAAAGATAACAAGGGTTGTCTCCCTAGAGCTCTTTCTTTATAGCCATAAAGATAGGCTTAAGACTTTAATGATGCTCTCGTAGTAATAAGAGCTGAAGAACAAAAGAGAGCATCAAGAAGCAAATACCAAACACATTTAAGCCTAACATGCTTCCTATGCATAGGAATATTGCAATAGAATAAATCATTGAAGCACAAAGCAACTAGCATAGGAAGGCAAAACAAGCATAACTTCAAAATATTCACCATAAAGAGAGGGAACTTCTTATTATTAAGATATTTAGAACCAAGTCTCCCTCTCTCATTATAAATTTCAATGGCATCATGGATGAACTCAACAATATAAGCATCACATAAAGCATTGTTACCATGATCCACATGCAAAAAGGTACTCTTACTCTCCACATAAGCATAATCTTTCTCAGTGGTAATAGTGGGAGTAGGACTATCATAAACAACTTGAACACTATAGATTAATTGTGTATTAGGAGGGTGGTGTTCAACAAGGGAGTAATTCCCTCCATGATTATGACAAGTTTCATAAGGATAATTTCTCCTTATGTCATAGGTACCTTTATAATCACTATAGATTGGAGTTATAACATCATCATAGTAGAGAAGAGCATTATCATTGCTAGCAACTATATTTGTAATCATGTTGTCTTTATTCTTACTAGCAAAAGAATTATCAATTGTCACATCACTAGTGGGTAAAGGATTTGCAATCCTATCATCCCCAAGCTTAGAGCTTTCCATATCATCACTTTCAGAGTTGGTACCAAAAAGATTTTCAAGATCATAAGTAGCATTATCATCATTTTCCCAATCACAATAAGTAACATGCATATCATAATCAAAATCATCTTCAATAGTCCCTACGGACGTATCATCAAGATGATAATTAAGGCAATAAACTTCACCTTCTTCTTTAAACTTACAACCGTTAGGATAAAAGTTGATGGGAGGAATATGCTCAGGCCAGGTTGATACCCATTCTTCTTCCTTCTTGCTCCTCTTCCTCCTCCTCTTCTTTTTCTTCTTCTTCACCTTAGGAGGGAGTGGTTGGAGATGAAGCTTCTCCACATATCCTAGTTTATCATTAGAAACAATAGGGGAAACTTGGGAGAAACTCTCCTTTTTATTAGCAGAAATATAAGAGACATTTTTATACTTTGGTAAAGTTCCCTCCTTTCTAATCTTACTTATGTAATCATTTTCATGGCAATTAACAACACAATAGAGATGGCAATTTCGCAAAGTGTTTTTTATTCCTATGGCATTAACATCCAGCCAAGAAGTCTTTTCTGATAACTCTTCACACATCAAAAATAACATAAGCTCATTATAAAGATCAGAGGTGATCATGTTATCACACAACCGGTTAACAGTTTTGTTTTGAAAGTGCATGCATTGAAAATTAAAGTGACCTTCTATACAACAAAGTTCACAAGTAAAAGGATAAAGGTCACACAATTCTCTAGCAATTTCATTTAAATCTCTGACCCAAGTGATTGTTCTTTCATGCTTATGTTGCTTACAATACTTCTCTTCTTCAATCATAGGCCTTTCACAAGGTCTATCCACTCCACAAAAATTAACATGCTTATATAAAACTTCATTTTTAGGAATTGGATCATGCATGTTGCAATCATCATGAACAATTTCATTTTCTTTGCAAATCTCTTTAAAAGGTTCATGATGCTTGTTCCAATCCTCCTTAGGCATATTAAGATGTGAAGCAAAAGATTTGAGGAAATCAACAAGGAGTTGAGAATCAAGCCCAAATTTAGCACTAAACATATTAAAACTTGTAGTTTCAACAAAGGACTTAATGCAATCATACTCATAAACTATACCTGACTCTTTACCTTTGTCTATCTCCCAACCTTCAGTGTTGCGTTGAATTCTTTCAAGGAGTTCCCATTTAGCATCAATCTTTTCGTTTGTGAAAGAACCCATACAGGAAGCATCGAGCAAATCTTTATCCTGTCGAGAGAGCCTCGCATAGAAATTAGTAATAATCATATATTTGGGGAGCCCATGGTTAGGACATTTTAGCATTAACGTTTTCAGTCTCCCCCAAGCTTGAGCTATGCTCTCTCCGTCATGAGGATAGAAATTATAAACATAATTCCTATTCTCATGGACTTCATGAAGAGGATAAAACTTGGAGTAAAAGAGAGACTGGATCTCTTCCCAATCCAGCAGGTGAGAGTCATCTAGTAGCCTATACCATTCCAATGCTTTTCCTTTCAGGGACAAGGCAAATAATTTCCTCATGACTCCATCTCTTGTCAAACCTGAAATCTTAAACAACTCACAAAGTTCTGTAAGTTTCAACAAATGAATACTAGGATTGACTGTCCCATCATAACGATCATTCATAATTATTTCAATTATCACAAGTGGTATTTTGAACGGGATACATTCAGTAGGTGGAGGAGACTTCTCTACCACGGGTGTGGTAAAGCGGTCTTCCCCAAGCAGCGAATTAAGAGCGCGGTTTTCCATAAACATAACTAGTGAAATAAAAACAAGAAACAAAAAGATTTAATTGCAAGATCTAAAGATATACCTTCAAGCACTCACCTCCCCGGCAACGGCGCCAGAAATAGCTTGATGTCTACACACGCTTCTACTCTTGTAGACTATGTTGGGCCTCCAAGCGCAGAGGTTTGTAGGACAGCAGCAATTTCCCTCAAGTGGATGACCTAAGGTTTATCGAACTCAGGGAAGTAGAGGTTGAAGATGGTCTCTCTCAAGCAACCCTGCAACTAAGATACAAGAAGTCTCTTGTGTCCCCAACACACCTAATACAACTAGGAGTTGTATAGGTGCACTAGTTCGGCGAAGAGATGGTAAAATATGGATGATAGGAGTGGCAAAGCAAAGTAATATAAATCTGTAATAAAAAGTGCAGCAAGCAAACAAGTGGTAAACGTGAGCAAAAATGGTATTGCAATGGTGGAAACAATGCCTAGGGTTCATACTTTCACTAGTGCAACTCCCAACAACATTAACATAATCGAATCACATGATATTTCCCATAAAACATGCAATGGAGACGCACCTGGAGGTCATTCCTTCGTGGTCAAGAGAGGACGAGAATTATGTAGGGCTACAAAAGCACACCTCAAAGTTCGTAGTTCTCAATCTAAGGATTTCCCAATGTCACCGCGGCCATCCAAAGAGAGTCCCACAATCACCACAACATATCTAAAGGATAGTCAAAGACAAGCACCAAGAGACTCTCAATCTTCAATCAACACACAAGAGAGGAAATCACTCATGAAAATATTTTTCTAATCCATGTCCAATAGACCGCTGTCACCTTGGTCTCGGGGATTATACTAGATAAAGACAAGTGAGTACATCAATCCAATACATAGAGGAAGGGGAAATATCATGGGATCACCCTAGATTAACATAGCCTATGATCACAATGAAGATCACATCATGGGAGAGAGAATTGACCACATAGCTACTGGTAGAAACCCCAGCCCCGAGGAGGAACTACTCCCGCATCATGGAGGGAGGAAGCAACGTCGATGGAGATGAATCCGGGGGCACTTCCCCGTCCCGGCAGGGTGCCGGCACAGGAATTCTGGTCCCCCGAAGCTTGATGGCGATGGCGGCGGAGATCGGAATTGCGTTTGGAGAAAAGGGGTCTGGAATCAGGGTTTCTGCGACGGGTGTTAAATATATGCCAAAGGGGGTCGCCAGGGGAGCTAAGGGGGGCCCAGCCCCCCCCCCGGCGTGGCCTGGAGGGGGGCCGCGTGGCCAGGGCGCCTGGAGCCCTGGTGGCCCCCCTCCGGCCCTACTTTGGCCGCATGGAAGCTTCCGGAACGCTGATTTTTTTAATATTTTTCCCGGAATTTTTCTGACAGTTTACGTAATGGGAAAACCTGAAATACAAAAACAGCAGAAAACAGAAACTGGCACTGGGGTGCACTGAGTTAATAGGATAGTCCAAATATGATCAAAAGTGTATGGAAGTGTATAAATATCATAGAAATATCACACAAAAGAGGCATGGAGCAAGCAGAAATTATAGATACGTTTTGGACGTATCAATGGGCCCTGGCCCCTGAACATTTGGTTGGCCAAATGAGCTCCTGTGCTAGCCCAAGCGCAAAAGCATGGTTGTTCACCATGAAAGACACTTTATCACATGTGGAGTTCACTAGGCTTGGCGTCACCTTATGGGCAATTTGGAGCTCCAGGAGGAAGCTGATTCATGAGGGGCTGCACCAAACACCTCATGCGACTAACGCTTTCGTGGTATCTTTCATCAACGATCTCCAGGTTCTAGCGAAACCACCAGGCGAGCCTAAGGTGGCTCAACCACGGCCGAACAGATGGGTACCACCTCAAGCGGGGACTTGCAAAATTAATGTTGATGCTGCACTCATGAGGACCAGATCTGTGGGGTCAGTTGCAGCGGTATGCAGGGATTGGTATGGAGGTTTTTTGGGAGCGTCCACGATTACTTTCCATGGCATCGATGACGCTGCGACGCTAGAAGCTTTGGCTGTCCGGGAATCTTTATCACTGGCGGAGGATCTCTATGAAAACAGGATATCAGTGTCCTCAGATTGCAAAGTGGTCATTGATGACATTCAGCATAACAGTGCAACAGTTTATGGAGCTATCATTAGGGAGATCGTCGATCGTTCGAAACATTTTGTTAATTGTTTCTTTAGTCATGAGTATAGGAGCTCGAATGTCGAGGCTCACAAGCTAGTGATACATGCTCTCTCACTGGGTGTTGGTCGCCGTGTGTGGTTAGGCAACCCAGGTGATCTATCTTTCGTCCATGTAAACATTGTGACGAGTTAAATAAAAGTTTTGCGAGTTTGTCTCGAAAAAAAAGACGAAATCAAGGGATAAGTGGAGAAATTGTTTTTTTAGAATCGGTTGATTTCCTTTTTTAAGGGTCACCGATTGATTTCCTAGTACACGACCTGCGCGGACTGGTATTATGGAAACCCCTTTTTGTGCCCAATGTTGCGGTCAGAGCAAGTCATAAGAAAAAAAAAGCAGCAAATCGTTTTGAATCTCAGCCATCAATCTTTATGATTATAACATAAAATCGACGGATATAAAGTGATGACTTATGAAGAACTATGAAAGTCTCCGTCTTTTATTATTAGATAAAGATTCTACTTATTTATTTTATTTTAATTTTTGCTTTTTTAATTTATTTTATGAAAATTCTTTATGCTTTTAATGTTTTGAACGGAAAAAACTTTGATAATTTTATGAAAATTCTTTTTGCTATTAGAGTTTCATAAAAGTTTTCTAGTTCATTCTTTTTTATATTAGTTCATTCTTTGAGTTAAATGACCCTGAAATTGAAAAGCATTTCAAATGAACTCTAAAAAGGTTGAAAGTTGGCATGGCATCAGCATTTCACCCACATAGGATGTACTAAAAAGTTGAGAGGGTTACGGCAAAAACCGGATGCACTTCGTGTACAAAGCAGACAATCTCTTTCGAGGTTTCATACGAAAACCCGTCTGTCACAAAGGGAATTCATTTTTTTGAACTTATTTGAACTCCATACTTTTTCTGTGTTCAAAATGCACCATTCAACCACATCATCAATTTTCAACCCTTTCTGACTTCATTTGTTATTTTTCATGAATTTACTGATTTTTTGAGCTATAAGACTCTGAAATTGAAAGGCATTTCAAATAAACTCTGAAAAGGTTGAAAGTTGTCCTGACATCATCATTTCACCCGCATAACATGTGCTAAAAAGTTGAGAGGGTTATGACAAAAACTGGATGCACTTTGTGTACAAAACAAACAATCTCTTTCGAGGTATCACGGTTTCATACAAAAACTCGTCTGTTAAAAAGGGATTTCATTTTTTTGAATTTATTTGAACTCCAGACTTTTTCTGTGTTCAAAATGCACCATTCAAAGCCACATCATCAATTTTCAACCATTTCTGACTTCATTTGTTGTTTTTCATGCATTTACTGATTTTTGAGCTATAAGACCCTAAAATTGAAAAGCATTTCAAATGAACTCCGAAAAGGTTGAAATGCTATCATCATTTCACCCACGTAGCATGTGCAAAAAAGTAGAGAGGGCTACGGCAAAAACTGGATGCACTTCGTGTACACGGACAATCGCTTTCGAGGTATCAGGGTTTCATACGGAAACTCGTCTGTTACAAAGGGATTTCATTTCTTCACATGTAACTGCAGTGATATTCTAGATCAAAGGCAACATCATAATAATTGTGAAGAGAAAGTCTTTACTTTTTCTTCGCTTGTGTCCTTTGCTTATTGCGCCGTAAACATGGATAATCTTCATCGTTTATCAGGGTGCTTGGGGTCAGCCTTGACTTTGAAGGGGGGAATTTCATGAAGCTTTTCATAATCTTCGGAAATGTCTGTCTTGCCCTCCACTCCCACGATGTCTCTTTTTCCTGAAAGAACTATGTGGTGCTTTGGCTCATCGTATGATGTGTTCGCTTCCATGTCTTTTATTTTTCTGATTTTTGTAGAGATGTCCTTCACATAAAAAAACTGCGTCACATCATTGGCTAGGACGAACGGTTCGTTTGTGTACCCAAGATTGTTGTAACGCCCGGATAATTAAGATACAGTAACTCAACACTAATGATGACAAGTCACCTTGATTACTAAGCTAAATTGCCCCGTGATTGAAAACCAATTCAAATTCAAATTTAAAATGTAAGTCAAATATTTCTTTCTTCAAGAAGTAAAACTAAAATGTTCTAATTATCCTAAAATTTCATGTGCTCATTGCTATGTTGCAACCAGCCCCATTTGAGTTCTCAAAATGCCCCTATGAATTAATTTAGTGGCCCAACAACAATTAAATTGGTCTTTTCAATCTTATATTTACTAATTGGAGGCACCATACGAGTCTCCATGTTAATCCTCAAAAACTACATTAATATGACCATTAGATTTTAATTGTACGTCCAGGATTAAACGACAAAAGGAAATTTTATCACGGACAAGGCCCAAGAGTCCGTAGATGTTACAACGTCCAGGATTAAACAAGATTAGGAAACTCCTCTACCTCCTCACGTAGAAGGCCCAAATGTCCATAGATGTTACAGTATCCAGGCGAGGATTAAACAAGATTAGGAAACTCCTCTACCTCCTCACGTACAAGGCCCAAATGTCCATAGATGTTACAGTATCCAAGATTAAACAAGATTAGGAAACTCCTTTACCGATCCTAAAAAAAAAAGCAAACTCCTACCTCCTCACGTACAGGCCGGAGAGTCCAAGCATGTTACAATAGAAGAAATGCTCGGTTTGTTTTTTCTTTCTATAAGAAGAAAGAAACGACCAGGTTGTACTAGAAAGGTAAGAAGTTACGTCCAAACTAATATCACCTACCAAACTGAAGTTTTTCTTTCCGAAAATGTACTTGATACATGCATGGAGCCAATACAAAATTATACTTCCTCCGTCCTATAATGTAAGACGTTTTTTAACACTAGTGTAGTGTCAAAAAACATCTTACATTATGGGACGGAGGGAGTATATCACTGCGCAATGTCATAGACCAACGTTCTACTCTTCGCTAAAGATCTACGTACAATATTTTCTCACCCGAAAATCGCCAGCACACAACCACAAGGAGTATACTCATGGACAGAACAAATACGTTCCGCAAGTCACCGATACCGTATACTCCCAAATTCGTTTGGGAAAGCATACAGTTTTCCAAAAATGAAAAAAAATTGTGTCAATTTTTTTCAAAAACTATGTCACAAATATATTAATAAAAAAATTCTAGAATATATTAGAAAAAGATTAAAATTGCAAACGATGGAAGTGCATAAGAAAACCCATTGTTTTTATAAATTTGGTATGCCGTTTAAGTTTTGTATTTAAGGAATAAGAGTACTATGATGCGAGAGCACCTAATTTTTTCTAATAGTAGCCAAAAGAAGAGATGCACATATGCGTCGACCGGATAAAGCTATATATCTTGGGCTTTGGACACTAGCCAAGTAGCGCATAAATGCCTCACGAATAAGAGAATAATAGCATCACCAGATTTCCGAGTGGCTCATTTGAGATGTCAGAAGGAGCAGTTATTTTTTAAAATATACAATGTAAATATTAAAATCCTACATGTATGTACCAAAAGTTTAATCGACTTTTAGAATATTTGTGAAAACATCCAAATTTTAGTTTTGAGTTTAAAGGTATAACGATGGCTACAACAATATTACAGTCCAAGTAAACGAAAGATTCGATAAGAAAACTAGAAATATAGGGAACTGTAGAAAAGACAAAGAAGGCTTCCACAAGTTAAAAAAAAACTCAACAAGTTCAACGATCTTGCAAACAGTTTAAAACAACAAGGATAAGCTTGAACTGAGTCCCAAAGCTTATCATGGCGCGTATCTCACCGGTATGTTGAATTGATAAGCATTTGGTTGGTAGGGGCATCATGGAGTTAGATATCGATGTGTGTACAGGTCAAGAGCGACCGGCATAAACTAACCTTGCAGACCGGTTTTTGCACCGTGTTTTAATGGAATATGTTAACCACAGGTATACATGTCTAACCATGGAGTAACCGTGCAAATAGAAACCCGTAGAGAGAAAAATCATAGATAATATCCCTATAATAATGTTAATGAGAAAACGTATACTCATGTGTATTTAGTAATTGCTAAAATTAGGAAACGCTAAATATATAGAATTATAAGTATATACATGGCGTCACCAATTCTGGTTTTGACACAAAGCTTATAATATTTTGTATGCTATGAAAATAAGTAGTAAAATATTGATTTATAAACATTGCGCTTTTTTACAAAACAATAGTGACAAAACATCAGTGACAATTTCTAATTTTCCATGCAATAGGCCGTGCAATATTACAAAATGCTAGCCCGTGCAGTAGCACGGGTTGACGACTAGTTTCTAAAAATGGTAATACAACTCCTTTTGACCCCAAACTTTTCGTCCCATCTCAATATATTGTGTTAGAATTATGAGCCAAGTTTTGTTCAAAACAAAAATCATTTGGTACTAAAAGAAAATGAAAAACAGAGGCTTAAGAAAATAATAGAAAAAAAGAAAAAAGGAGAGATCAAAAGAAAACAAGAAAAAAAAATAGGGAAGATTTTTCGTCCTTAAACTCTTTCGAAAGTATAGAAATCGTCCCTCAACTTCAAAACCAGCAAAACTTATAGTCCTTCAACTTTTAAAACCGGATAAGTTTAGTCCCTTGGGTGGTTTTGTGTGGACATGGAGTGGTTTTTGATTCAGACACGTGCACGAAAGGTGCTCGACATAATGCCCATCAAGCAGCAGTGCACATGGGAGGTGAAACACGCGAGCAGTAACGGCAGGGCATGCCAACGGCGCCATGCAGTGTGCGCAATGAGCGAATATGGCGGCGGCGCGGCTCAGTGTCTCCGTGATGAGACTGCCCAACAAGGACGTCTGCAGGATGCCTTTCTAGCATTTCCTGCATACGTGGTAGCGGCTGGAGTGCTGGAATCAGGATGCTCCTGACCTCTTGTATTTGTCGCCATCGCCGTCACCGCTGGTGCTTGTGCACGAACACTCCTCATGCAGGCCCTCAAAAAACAACTTTGCACTTACATTTCTTCAGTTCATGTTGAGCTTGGACTTGACATGACTGTAACTGGGATGGAAGGAGGGGCACCAACCGTGACGTTTTACAGAGGACGGCGATCCCCAGCTCCCGCAAGGCGCCGGTGCACATTCGCGTCTGGCAATGGATGGTGGGCGCGCGATCTTGTCGTAGCTCAAACTCGCTGCACGTCCGCGTCCCAAGTTCCATGGCGCCTCGTTATGGTCCGGTCCTGGGCATCGAACGCGGCGGAGCCGCTTGCTGCTGCTCCTCGGCGCTCGTCGGGACTGGCCAATTACCGATGTGGCCGGGCGGCAGCGGGATCTTGGCATGTAAAATTAGTTGGAGCATATGCTAACAAGCAGTGATGCGTGCTTATAAGACATGTGGTTGAGATACGGTTGGTTAGCTACTTGATCTATACGATATACACAGCCTATGCAATTTTCTATACAAGATAATCTGACTCAGCTGACCCACGAGATCAAAGTACAACACACACACGCACGCACTAATTCCCTGCAACACATATTTCAGTACTGCAGCTCGTCTCGGCATATGCCACCCACGGGACAGATATGGTGGAGGCCTGGGGTCACACTTGTCAATCCTGAGTCAAAAACCACTCCACGTCTGCACGAAACCACCATAAGCGGTATAAGGGACTAAACATATCCGGTTTTGAAAATTGAGGGACTAAGATTTACTGGTTTTGAAGTCGATGGACTATTTGTATACTTTCGAAATAGTTGAAAAATGAAAAATATACTTTTCTCAAAAAAATAAACCTACTGGGCACCATGGCCCATTTAGCTATATCAGACCCAGCCCACCTAACTCATCCCTATCCTCCCGCTACAGGAGGCACGAGGCCGTGGCGAGCATCTAGCCACCATGGCCATGGGTGGCCCCCACGTGCCCTCCCTCGACCTATAAGCGTTCTCCCGAAACCCTAGCCATCACTCATCCGGTTCCCCCTGTTTCCCCATCACGCCCTCTCCCCATCTCCTCGAAATCAAGCCCAAAAGCTCATGCGGTGACCGTGCTCATCGTCACTGTTGTCGTGGCCACTGCCGTCGCCGTCATAGGAGAAGGAGTCCAGAAGATCCGCCGCTTCGTCCGTCCCGGGCACCAGCTCAAGCCAGAGCGACCTGTGCCCCCAGCTGTGAGCCCCTCCTCTGGTTCCCCCTTTTTTCTGCCTCGTTCTGTCGCCGTTTTGTTGTCCCCGCGAGTCCGGCCGCCATGGCCGAAGCTTCGCGTCCGTGCGCGCTCTCCTGCGTAGGGTCGCGTCCGCGTGCACTCCTGCCCGCCAGCCCGTACCCCGGCCATGCCCCGCGCTCGCCTGTTACCTTGGCCGCCCGAGCCCGCGCGCCACCCATTGGTTGTCGTCCGCGCGCGCCTGTGTTGGCTGCTGCTTGCTGCGCTGCTCTAAGCTGCTGCTGCCTCTTGGTGCTTACAACGGCTGCTGCCGCTGGATGCTGCTGCCGCTGCTAGCTCTACGGCTGGTCGCTTGCGTTGCTTGCTACTGCCTGCTAGCTGCTGCCTTGCTGCTTGCTACGCCGGCTGCTGCCACTACTGACCATGGCCACGGCCATGGCCAAGTGTGGCGTGTGATGTGTGTGCGTGTGTGCTCTGTGTGTGTGGCCGCCGGCCGTGTCCAATTTGTTTAGGCTAATCTAGATTTAGGTGGATAATTGTTAGGTTAACTGCTAGCCAATGACAGTAGCCCCCACTATTTGTTAATCTAATTTAATTAAAGTCTAGTTTAATCATAGACAATGACATATGAGACCTGCCTTCACTATTCATTTTGACTATTCTATATTTGACTAGGTCAACATACCCCACTAGCCCCATTGGCATACTCATATGCTAGAGTAACACAGGTGACAAGAGTATTTACTGTTATAATTTCGAATTAAATTAAATTCAATAATTCCAAAAAGTAAAAAAACTTTAAAAATTAATATAAAATAATTTGTAAGTCGGATGAAAATACTTTGTACATGAAAGTTGCTCAGAACGACGAGACGAATCCGAATTCGCAGCCCGTTCGTCCACTGCACGTCCCTAGCATAGCGAACCTACAACCGTCTCCCTCTAGTCCGTCTATCCGAAAACGCGAAACACCGGGAATACATTCCCAGATGTTTTCCATCCTCACCAGTATCACTTAATTGCGTAAAGTCACACGTAGCACCGCGTATTGACATGTTATGCTTTGTGGAGCGATTTTTGCTTTATATTTATTGTTTCTTCCCCCTCTTCTCCCCGATATACAACGGGACCGAGACCGCTGACAGTGCCACCGTGATCGACTGCGTCGACAACGACCCCTCCTTGCCAGAGTAACCAGGCAAGCCCCCCCCCCCTTGATCACCAGCTATCGCCCATTCTCTTCTCTCTTATTCTTGCATTAGGTTTGCTACTGTTGTTGATTCGATAGCTCCTATTCTGTTGTATAGCCTGTCATTATTGCTACAACTGTTGATACCTTTACCGGCTATCCTAATGCTTAGTATAGGATGCTAGTATTCCATCAGTGGCCCTGCATTCTTGTCCGTCCGCCATGCTATACTATCGGGTTTTGATCACTTCAGGAGGTGATCATGGGTATATACTATAATATTACCTACTCACGATGATGATTCGGAGATGGGGGCTGAAGGGGCAGGTGGTTCCACACAGGTAGTGGTGGGCCTGGGTTCCCGACAGCCCCCTGATGGTTACTTTGTGACGGAGCGACAGGGCGGGTTGCGACCACCTAGGAGACAGGTGGGCCTAGTCCCTGGTCGTTGACCGCGGTTACTTCAAAATAACACGCTTAACGAGATCTTGGTATTTGATCCAAGTCTGGCCATTGGCCTATACGCACTAACCAGCTACATGGGAATAGTTATGGGCACTCGACGTCGTGGTATCTGCCAAAGCCTTCTTGACGTCAGCGACTTAGCGGCGCAGCCGAATTGGACTGGAACGCCACTCTGGTATTAGGAGCGGCTAGGTCTGCTTACCGGCCGCCCTTGCAACGCGCAGGTGTGCATTGGGTGATGGGCCCAGACCCCGGTGCGCTTAGGACTAAGACCGGCGTGCTGACCTCTCTGTTGTGCTTAGGTAGGGCTGCGACGTGTTGATCTTCCGAGGCCGGGCATTGCTACTTCTCGAGCTTGCGTTGTATTCCCTCGAAGAGGAAAGAGAGATGCAACACAGTAGCGTAAGTATTTCCCTCAGTTTTTGAGAACCAAGGTATCAATCCAGTAGGAGACCATGCGCGAGTCCCTCGCACCTGCACAAACAAATAAGAACTTCGCAGCCAACGCGAGAACGGGTTGTCAATCCCTTTACGGTCACTTACGAAAGTGAGATCTGATAGAGATGATTGTTTATATTTTTGGTATTTTTGTTTATAAGAATAGAAAATAAAAGCGGTAAAAGTAAAGTAGATGTAGATTGATATGTTGAGAATAGACCCGGGGGCCATAGTGTTCTCTAGTGGCTTCTCTCATGATAGCGATATTCTACGGCAGGTAAACAAATTACTGTCGAGCAATTGATAGAAAAGCCAATAATTATGAGAACATCTAGGCATGATCATTGTATATGGGCATCACGTCCGAGACAAGTAGACCGACTCCTGCCTGCATCTACTAGTATTACTCCACACATCGACCGCTATCCAGCATGCATCTAGTGTATTGAGTTCATAAGAACAGAGTAACGCCTTAAACAAGATGAAATGATGTAGAGGGATAAACTCAAGCAATATGATAAACCCCATCTTTTTATCCTCGATGGCAACAATACAATATGTGCCTTGCTGCCCCTACTGTCACTGGGAAAGGACGCCGCAAGATTGAACCCAAAGCCAAACACTTCTCCCATTGCAAGAACTATAGATCTAGTAGGCCAAACCAAACCAATAATTCGAAGAGACTTTCAAGGATATTATGAGCACACATAAAATGTTCAGAGAAGAACCAAATATCTCTCGTAGATAATGTTGATCATAAACTCACAATTCATCAGATCTCGACAAACACACCGCAAAAAGAGATTACATCGAATAGATCTCCTCGAAGACCAAGGAGAACTTTGTATTGAGATCCAGAGAGAGAGAAGAAGCCATCTAGATACTAGCTATGGACCCGAAGGTCTGTGGTAAACTACTCACAACTCATGGTGAGGGCGATGATGGTGATGATGATGATGAGGAACTCCGTGATGGACCCCCCTCTGGTGGAGCTCCGGAACAGGCTCCAAGATGGGATCTCACGGGAACAGAAGGTTACGGCGGTGGAATTAGGGTTTTCTCTCTGTTGTCGAAGGTTTCCTGGTACGTAGACTTATATATGAATAAGAAGGACACCGGGGGGGGTGCTCGGGGGCCCCACGAGGCAGGGGGCTCACCATGGGAAGGGGGGCGCGCCCCCACCCTCGTGGGCAGCCCCTTGATCCCCTAACGTGGTTCTCAAGTCCCTCGTGCGTGATTTTCTCCAAAAATATCTCTCGCAGAGGTTTCATTCCGTTTGGACTCCGTTTTATATTCTTTTTCTGCAAAACCCTGAAACAGGCAAAAAACAGCAATCTGGACTGGGCCTTTGGGTTAGTAGGTTAGTCCCAAAAATGATATAAAAGTGTATGATAAAGCCCATTAAACATCCAAGACTTCATAAATAATAGCATGGAACAATAAAAAATTATAGATACGTTGGAGACGTATCAAGCATCCCCAAGCTTAATTCCTGCTCGTCCTCGAGTAGGTAAATGATAAAGAAAGATTTTTTGATGTGGAATGCTAACCAATATAGTTTTTCAATGTAATTCTCTTAATTGTGGTATGAATGTTCAGTTCTGAAAGATTCAAGATAAAAGTCTACATTGACATAAAAAACAACAATACTTCAAGCATACTAACAAAGCAATCATGTCTTCTCAAAATACTATGGCTAAAGAAAGTTATCCCTACAAAATCATATAGTCTGGCTATGCTCCCTCTTCATCACAAAAAATATTCATATCATGCACAACCCCGATTTCAGCCAAGCACTTGTTTCCATACTCTATCTTTTCAAACCTTTCAACTTTCACGCAATACATGAGCGTGAGCCATGGATATAGCACTATGGGTGGAATAGAGGTGGTTGTGGAGAAGACAAAAGTGCGGAAGATATTCTCACATCAACTAGGCGTATCAACGGGCTATGGAGATGCCCATCAATAGATATCAATGTGAGTGAGTAGGGATTGCCATGCAATGGATGCACTAGAGCTAAATATGAATGAAAGCTCAACAAAAGAAACTAGTGGGTGTGCATCCAACTTGCTTGCTTACGAAGACCTAGGGCATTTGAGGAAGCCCATCGTTGGAATATACAAGCCAAGTTCTATAACGAAAATTCCCACTAGTATATGAAAGTGACTAAATATAAGACTCTCTACAATGAAGAACATGGTGCTACTTTGAAGCACAAGTGTGGAAAAAAGATAGTAGCAATTGTCCCTTTTTCTTTTCTTTTCATTTTTTGGGGCCTTTCTTTTTTCTTTGGCCTTTCTCTTTTTTTTTTCTTTTTTTTTTGCGGAGGGGCTTTATAGATTCAGCCTTTCCTCCCATGGGACAATGCTCTAATAATGATGATCGTCACACTTTCATTACAACTCGATATTACAACTCGATACTAGAATAAAGTATGACTCTATATGAATGCCTCCGGCGGTGTACCGGTATGTGCAATGAAACAAGAGTGACATGTATGAAAAGTTATGCATGGTGGCCTTGCCGCAAATACGATGTCAACTACATGATCATGCATGGCAATATGACAATATGATGCGTGTCATATGACCGGAACGGTGGAAAGTTGCTGGCAATATATCTCGGAATGGCTATGGAAATGCCATGATAGGTAGGTATGGTGGATGTTTTGAGGAATAATATGGTGGTTGTTTTGAGGAAGGATATATAGTGGGTTTATGGTACCGGAGAAAGTTGCGCGGTACAAGAGAGGCTAGCAATGGTGGAAGGGTGAGAGTGCGTATAATCCATGGACTCAACATTAGTCATAAGAACTCATATACTTATTGCAAAAATCTATGATTCATAAAAACAAAGCAATCAACGCATGCTCCTAGGGGGGAGGTTGGTAGGAGTTAACCATCGCGCGCCCCCGACCTCCACACAAAGGTTGACACTCTACAAATACCTCATGCTCGAACTTCGTCACATAGCGGTTCACCATACGTGCATGCTACGGGAATCACTAACCTTAACACAAGTATTTATCAATTTCATAATAACTCCACTAGCATGACTCTAATATCACTATCCTCATATCTCAAAACAATTATCAAGCACCCAACATCTCATTCTATTCAATGCACTTGGTGTGATTTTTTTTACTACATTGACATTGGATGTCTATCATGTGAAGACTAGTTTGTTTAGCCTAAACACATTACCATGCTGTTTTAATAGACTCTCAAATAGATATAAGTGAAGCACTAGAGTTCAACAATTTCTACAAAATATAACCACCACCGTGCTCTAAAAGATATAAGTGAAGCATTAGAGCAAAAACTATTCAACTCATAAGATATAAGTGAAGCACATAGAGTGTTCTAACAATTTCTAGGCCATATTTAACTCTCTCAAATAGGTGTGTCCAGCAAGGATGATTTTGGCAAACTAACAAGCAAAGACTCAAATTATACAAGACGCTCCAAGCAAAACACATAACATGTTGCGAATAAAAATATAGTTCCAAGTATAGTTACCGATGGTTGAAGACGAAAGAGGGGATGCCTTCCCGGGGCATCCCCAAGCTTAGGATTTTGATTATCTTGAATTTACTTGGGGTGCCATGGGCATCCCCAAGCTTAGGCCTTTGCTACTCCTTGTTCCATAGTCCATCAAAGCAATACTCAAAACTTGAAAACTTCACAACACAAAACTTTGAAAAAAAATCTCGTGAGCTCCGTTAGTATAAGAAAGCAAACCACTACTCAAAGGTGCAGCAATGAATTCATTCTTTGTTTATATTGGTATTAAACCTATTGTATTCCAACTTCTCTATGGTTCATATCTTCCAATACTACTCATAGATGCATCGAAATAAGCAAACAACACACTAAAAACAGAATCTGTCAAAAATAGAACAGTCTGTAGTAATCTGCGGGTTTCGCCTAGTTCTGGAACTCCACAAAATTCAAACTAAATTGTTAATTTGCGGAATTTGTCTACTAATCATCTTCAAAAAGAATCAACTAAATATCATGCTCCAGTAAAATCTGACGACTACTTTAGCGAGCGCTAACGATTCTGCTTTTCACAGCAAGATCACATAAACTTCCTACAAGTCTTCCCAAAGGTTCTACTTGGCACAAACACTAAACAAAAAACATGAAACCACATCTAATCAGATGCTAGATGCAATATTTATTCCCTAACAGAAACAAAAACAAAAAATATAAAATTGGGTTGCCTCCCAAAAAGCGCTATCGTTTTACGCCCCTAGCTAGGCACGATACAAGATAGATCTAGGTATTGCCATCTTTGGAAGGCAATCCATAAGTGGCTCTCATGATAGATTCATATGGTAATTTGATTTTCTTTCTAGGAAAGTGTTCCATGCCTTCCCTTAACGGAAATTGGAATCTAATATTTCCTTCCTTCATATCAATAATTGCACCAATCGTTCTAAGGAAAGGTCTACCAAGAATAATAGGACATGAAGGATTGCAATCTATATCAAGAACAATGAAATCTACGGGCACATAATTCCTATTGGCAACAATAAGAACATCATTAATTCTTCCCATAGGTTTCTTAATAGTGGAATCCGCAAGATGCAAATTTAAAGAACAATCATCAAGCTCATGGAACCCAAGCAAATCACACAAAGTTTTTGGGATAGTGGAGACACTAGCACCCAAATCACACAAATCATAGCATTCATGATCTTTTATTTTTATTTTTATAGTAGGTTCCCACTCATCATAAAGCTTTCTAGGGATAGAAACTTCTAACTCAAGTTTTTGTTCATAAGATTGCATCAAAGCATCAACTATGTGTTTGGTGAAAGCTTTATTTTGACTATAAGCATGCGGAGAATTTAGCACGGATTGCAATAAGGAAATACAATCAATCAAAGAGCAATTATCATAATTGAATCCTTTGAAATCCAAAGTAGTGGGTTCATCACTATGCAAAGATTTAATCTCTTCACTCCCACTTTTAGCAACTTTAGCATCAAGATCTAAAAACTCCGAATCATTGGGACACTTTAAGGCAGAATTATCTCCGATCCTATCTTCATCAAGATTAATACTAGAAAACAAGGATCTAATAGGAGACACATCAATAACTTTCAGATCTTCATCTTTATTTTCATGCTCTTCCGGTTTAGCAGCCATCTTATTGATCAAGGTGGACTGTTTATCCGAAATTTGGGCAATTAAATTCTCAAGATGAGCAAACTGAGATTTCAAATCATAAAATTCCTTAGACATATCATCAAGGTCTTTATTCATATAGTCCTTAAATTTTTTCTGTTCTTTAAGCTCACTTCTGAAAAAGTCATTATGCTCAAATTGTATAGTCATAAAATGTCTAACATTGTTTTCAATCTCCTCCAGCCTCTTGAGGTGAGGGTCAACACTAATAGGGAGAGCCATAGTGACAAGCAAGCAAGCAACGCACACAAGCAAACTACAAGCAAGCGAACGATAAACACACGGTAGAAGAAGGGCAAATAAAACGGCAAGGGTGAAGTGGGGGAGATGAAAACGAGAGGCAAAAAATGTAATGCGAAGGATAAGGGTTTGTGATAGGTACTTGGTATATGACTATTGCGTAAGCCTCCCCGGGAACGGCGCCAGAAATTCTTCTTGCTACTTATCGAGCTTGCGTTGTATTCCCTCGAAGAGGAAAGGGAGATGCAGCACAATAGCGTAAGTATTTCCCTCAGTTTTTGAGAACCAAGGTATCAATCAAGTAGGAGACCACGCGCGAGTCCCTCGTACCTGCACAAACAAATAAGAACTTCACAGCCAACGTGATAAGGGGTTGTCAATCCCTTTACGGTCACTTACGAAAGTGAGATCTGATAGAGATGTGATGGGCCTCTAACCCCTCGTTGGTTACCCCAAGTGGAAGGTGTAAGATGCAGTGTTGTGGAAGTTTTTCCCTTAGCAAAGATGCCAAGGATCGAATCCCCAGAGACTCCTAGGTTCAACAAGTAGGTGTCAACTGCTAACGGCGCCGGATTAGCAATCAACGTGGACCTGCACACAGATACAAATAACTTTGCTCCCAACGAGTACAGAGAGGTTGTCAATCCCTCCGGCCTTGTAGTTCACAAAGGATTAAACGCAAATGATAGTAGTGATAGATAATGTTTGCAATAGTAAATAAAAGAGAAAAGTAAATAGCGGATGTGATCAATGATGGTAATATGGACCGGAGTCTCATGATGTTCACTAGTGATGTCTCTCTCCCAAAAGACGATAAAACAGCTATGTGAGGTAAACGAATTACAGCTGGGCAATTGACAGGACCACGAACGCGAACCAATGCTGACTACATTGCAAGAAAGGTTGAGGTTCAAAGAATGGGCGGTACGCCAAAGTAAGTAGACCGAAATCCATCAATATCTACTACTAATCATCCACCTTGAGATATCTATCCAGAACATCTCGCTGGTATTAAGTTGCGAGCCCCACCCATAGTGTAAACTCAAAGCAACAAACAACTGCATTAAAAGAACTTTGCGTAAAGTAAATAATCCTTGCACCCGCGGGCACAAGCACCGTTGTTTTCCCCCTTGTGGCAACAACACATCCCCTAGACTCATGTTTCTGTCACTCAAACTAGTCATCGAGGGGCATGAACCCACATTCGAGCATAACGTTCCCTCTTCGAGTCACTACGTATTACTTGGCCAAAGCAATAAATAACATCGGAGAACATGCAAGAATTACTTATGAACATAAATATAAAAGAGGTAGATCAAATATATTACTCAATCACAATCTGAACATAATCTCATAATCCATCGGATCCCAGCAAACTCATCATAGCAACAGCATAAGGATTACATATGTGCCTCGATCATGTAGGGCAGCTCACGAGGACTAACTAGTGAAGCACAAGAACGGGAGGAGAACATCACATAGCTACTGGTCATGGACTCATGGTCCAAGGGAGACTACTCACAACTCATCCGGGAGGCGTCCATGGTGGTGGAGAAGCTCCCGATGGTGATCCTCCCCTCCGGCAGGGTGCCGGGAAGAGTTCTCCTGGTGCTCCCGATCTTGGAAGCGGCGGCGGCGGCGGCGGAACAGAGATGAGATCGCGAAAAAGAGTTCCCGTCCCGAGGGTTTCGAAGGACGCTCTAAATATATGCCGAAGGGGGGCACCAGACGGGGCTCGGGGGGCCCAGGCGCCCCCCCCCGACGCGGCCCAGTGGGGGGGGGGCGCCGCCAGGGCGCCTGGAGCCCTGGTGGCCCCCCGGCTGTCCTTCGGGCGCAAGGTAGGTTCTGGAATGCTGATTTTTTATATAATTTTTCTAGATTTTTCCTGGCAGTTCTCGTAACGTGAAAACCTAAAATACAAAAACAGCCGAAAACAGAAACTGGCACCGGGGTGCACTGGATTAGTAGGTTAGTCCAAATATGATCAAAATGTATGGAAGTGTATGAATATCATAGCAATATCACCCAAAAGTGGCATGGAGCAAGCAGAAATTATAGATACGTTTTGGACGTATCAACATCCCCAAGCTTAATTCCTGCTCGTCCTCGAGTAGGTTAATGATAACAAGAATAATTTCTGTGGTGACATGCTATTAACCATATAGGACTTATTCATAGTCATATGACAAAAGCTTACTGAGACAATGATTCTATAGTAATTAAGTTGCCTCATGAGAAAATCACAAATGACTGAAAGTTTTACAACATGACATTGAAGCATCAAATAGATTTTCAATGAACATGATGTGCAAATATGATAAAGTGATATCTAGCTTGCCCCCTTTAGTGATGCAAAACATAAATGCAGGGGCACCTTCAAGGTTTAAGTGATGACTAGATACAATGATTTCAGAAATAATGATATCACAATCATGCAAAAGACAATGCTACTTTGGGACAATGCACATTACACTCAGAATGACAATCATGCTCTCAGTAGTTGGTGCTTTTAAAAGAAGGTGGAGACTCAACATAAAAGTAAAAGAATGGTTATGTGCTAGAGCTTTTTATTTTGAAAATATAGAAGCAATTTTGTCAACGGTAGTAGTACTTCATATGTGTCATGCATAAGACATCCTATAAGTTGCAAGCCTCATGCATCGAATACCAATAGTGCTCGCACCTTGTCCTAATTAGCTCGGATTTTCATGGGTTATCATTGCATTACATATGCTTCAACCAAGTGTCACAAAGGGGTACCTCTATGCCACCTGTACAAAGGTCCAAGGAGATAAATCACATTTGATTTCTCGTTTTTGATAGATCTCAACTTGAGGACATCCATACCGGGACAACATAGAAAATAGATGATGGACTCCTCTTTAATGCATAAGCATATTCTCATAAGAGATTGAGGATTAATGTCCAAGCTAAAACTTCCACCATGATACATGGCTTTGGTTGGCGGCCCAATGTTCTTCTCTAACAATATGCATACTCAACCATTCAACCCATGGCAAATCACCCTTACTTCAGACAAGACGAACATGCATAGCAACTCACATGATATTCAACAAAAGTGTGACAGTTGATGGCGTCCCCAGAAACATGGTTACCGCTCAGCAAGCAACTTATAAGAAATAAGATACATAGGCAACATATTCTTTACCATAATAGTTTTTAAGCTACTTTCCCATGAGCTATGTATTGCAAGGTTAGTCTGCTTAGTACAGGTGGAGGTTAGCTAAAGACTGGGAGCGACCAACTAAGAGAGCAATGACGGTCATAATCATGCAGAGCGACAAAGCAATATTGAATCAGGCATGGAAGTTATATCGCTACTCAGAAATAAAAGATCATCAAGGCTTGACAGACTTTCTTTACAGTCTTAAATATGCGTGAGCATACGCCAAGTCAATCAAAATAAATTCTCGAAGGAAGATATTACTAAACCATACCACATCATAGGCAAACAAATCAAAAGTTGGTACTCCAATAACACATTGGGAATCCCCCAGCTATTTGAGACTAACCATAAGAAAACCTGAACTACTAAGCGCCATTATGCACGTAGCATCTTTATCATAGACATATTAACCAATGCAACGGAAGCAAACTCTCTTAATAAGGTGAGCATGGTAATTAAAGAGAGTTCAAGCAACCAACTAAACAAAAGCTCTTTGAAAAGATAAGCATGAATACTAAGAGCAGAGCATGATAGTAGCTATTAAAAGACAAAGAACACACACAGCAAAGATAGACATGAAAATTCTATGTTATGTTCTAGGTAGAAGTGGAGCGTGTTTCTCTCCCACTTAAAGAAAGCTGAGTTCCGACTCGTTATGAAAAACTAAAAAGAAAACTAAAAGTAAGACGCTCCAAGCATAGCACATAACACATGAAGTGATAAAAATATAGCGGAACGAAAGACGAACTGATAATGTTGATGGAGAAGGGGATGCACGGGGGCATCCCCAAGCTTAGACGCTTGAGTCTCCTTGAATATTTCTTGGGGGTGCATGGGGGCATCCCAAAGCTTGAGCGCTTGACACTCCTGAATCTTTTTATCATCTTCCCTCGCACACTTGAAAACCCCCTTCATACATAACTCATTATAATCTGATTAGCGAGGTTAGTACCCTTAATAAAATAATTATATCTTGCTGGAAATAAAGATATTCTTGAAGGTCTACTGTTTCTCAAGATTGCCAAAAGGTTTTTGCAAAGAAAAAGCAAGCTCTTGGTTTGCAAAATGAAGGAAAAGCAAAACAGGACAGAATCTGTGAAAAACAGAACAACTGGTAGTAATTGATTTGTTCGGGGTACTTCTGCAACTCAAATCAAAAAACTCAGAACAGACGCAGAAAAGACAATTATATAGAGAACTCTGTCGAAAAAATTCAAACGAAAAAGATGATCTCGTGATTTTATACGAATTTTTCTATCCAAGGACAGAATCTGTTTCCTGGACAGCACCTCACAACTTTTGAAATTTCTAGCAATCAGAGGCTATACTTGGCACAATTATAAAAAGCAAAGATACAATGATGATGCTACAGTAGTAAACAACAAGAAGACACAACAAAAGCAAAATATAAAAATTTATTCATGTGAGCTGCCTCCCAAAAGCGCTTTCTTTTATGCCTTTAAGCTAGGCATAATGCATATAGATCAAGTTTTATCAAGAGTAAAAGAATAGCTAGCCCGTACAACGGACTCAAAAGGTAACTTGATCTTCTTTCGAGGGAAGTGTTCCATCCCTTTCTTGAGAGGAAACTGAAATTTTATATTACCCTCTTTCATGTCAATGATAGCACCAACGGTGCGTAAAAAGGGACGTCCCAAAATAATTGGACAAGAAGGATCACATTCAATATCCATAATAGTAAAATCAACGGGAACATAATTATCATTGACAACGATAAGAACATCGTCGATCCTCCCCAAAGGTTTCTTTATGGAAGAATCAACGAGACGAACACCAAAAGAACAAGAATCACAAGGTTTCAATTTAAGCACATCATATATTCTTTTGGGCATAACAGAGGTACTAGCTCCAACATCACATAATGCATAGCAAGAGAAGTCATTCAATTTAATTTTTATCATAGGATCCCAACCATCTTCTAGCTTTCTAGGTATGGAGGCTTCTACTCTAAGTTTCTCCTCCCTAGCTTTGATGAGAGCATTAGTGATATGCTCTGTAAAGGCAAGGTTAAGCGTGCTAGTGCGGGGGTCTCTAGACATCTTGTGAAGGAAATCAATAACTTCGGTAAGAGTGCAATTATCAAAATCAAGGTCATTAGCATCAAGTAAAGTGGTAGTGGTGTCCTTTCGGTTCACTTGTTTGGTAGTTTCTATAGTCATAGCATCACCATTAATAGGTCCATTGGGACCAGGAGTACATTGGGTGCTAAGAGTTTGAACATCCTCAACAACTTGGATAGTAGCAACAGTGTGGTGGGTAGGAAGGCTCTTAATTCTATCCTCTTCCTCCCTTTCTCTAGCCCATCTCTCTTTAAGTTTAGCCATCATCCTAATGTTTTCATTAATTTGCACTTGAATAGCATTTATAGGAGTGACTTCCCTCTCCTCAAGAGGAGAAGTTTTAATTTTTAGCAATTTTACCTCATTGGCTAAGTGGTCTAACTTAAAAGAAAGATCATCTAGTTTATGTAGTTTTTCTTCTACACTCTTATTAAAGGCTTTTTGGGTAGTGATGAAATCTTTAAGCATAGTCTCTAGTTCAGTAGTGGAGTTCTTGGTATTAGGATAAGCATTGTTGTTCCCATAAGAATTAGAGGGGAACGGTCTAGGATTGTTACCAAAGTTACTCCTATAAGCATTGTTGTTAAAATTGTTTCTAGAGATAAAGTTCACATCTACTTGTTCTTGAGCAATCAAAGAATTTAAAGGAACATCACGAGGATCAACAGAAGATTGCTTCGAAAGTAGAGACATGATCAAGTCAACTTTTTCATTTAAGGAGGAAATCTCCTCGACAGAGTTTACCTTCCTACCTGTTGGAGCGCGTTCGGTGTGCCATTGGGAATAGTTGGTCATCATCTCATCGAGAAGCTTCGTGGCAGCACCAAGTGTAGTTGACATAAAAGTTCCTCCCGCGGCCGAATCTAACAAGTTCCGCGAGGTAAAGTTCAAGCCTGCATAAAAAGTTTGGATAACCATCCAAGTAGTCAAACCATGAGTAGGGCAGTTCTTGATAAGAGACTTCATACGTTCCCAAGCTTGGGCAACGTGTTCATTATCCAATTGTTTAAAATTCATTATGTTACTTCTAAGTTGGATAATTTTAGCAGGTGGATAGTATTTTCCGATAAAAGCATCTTTGCACTTGTCCCAAGAATCTATGCTATTTCTAGGCAAAGACTGAAACCATATTTTAGCTCCTCCTCTCAAGGAGAAAGGAAAAAGCTTAAGCTTAACAATATTACCATCTATTTCTTGGTACTTTTAAGTGTAACAAAGTTGTTTAAGTGTAAAGCAGCATCATCTCCAGCACCGGAGAATTGATCTTTCATGACTAAGTTCAGTAAAGCAGGTTTAATTTCATATGAAGGTGCTGAAGTGGCAGGTGTAGTGATAGGTGTGCTGATAAAGTCATCGTTGTTGTGACTAGTGAATTCACACAACTTGGTGTTCTCGGTGGAACCCATAGTAGCAAGCAAGCAAGATAACTATTTTTGTGATTTTTGATAAAAGGTACTAAAGCAAAAACTGAAAGGTAAACTAACAAGACTAAAAAGCAAAGGTAAAAGATAGCATGCAACTCCCCTATCCTGAAGAGTGGAGTCCCCGGCAACGGCGCCAGAAAAACTCCTTGATGGGCCTCTAACCCCTCGTTGGTTATCCCAAGTGGAAGCTGTAAGATGCAGTGTTGTGGAAGTTTTTCCGTTAGCAAAGATGCCAAGGATCGAATTCCCAGAGACTCCTAGGTTCAACAAGTAGGTGTCAACTGCTAACGGCGCCGGATTAGCAATCAACATGGACCTGCACACAGATACAAATAACTTTGCTCCCAATGAGTACAGAGAGGTTGTTAATCCCTCCGGCCTTGTAGTTCACAAAGGATTAAACGCAAATGATAGTAGTGATAGATAATGTTTGCAATAGTAAATAAAAGCAAAAAGTAAATAGCGGATGTGATCAATGATGGTAATATGGACCGGAGTCTCATGATGTTCACTAGTGATGTCTCTCTCCCAAAAGACGATAAAACAGCTATGTGAGGTAAACGAATTACAGCTGGGCAATTGACAGGACCACGAACGCAAACAAATGCTGACTACATTGCAAGAAAGGTTGAGGTTCAAAGCATGGGCGGTACGCCAAAGTAAGTAGACCGAAATCCATCAATATCTACTACTAATCATCCACCTTGAGATATCTATCCAGAACATCTCGCTGGTATTAAGTTGCGAGCCCCACCCATAGTGTAAACTCAAAGCAACAGAGAACTGCATTAAAAGAACTTTGCGTAAAGTAAACAATCCTTGCACCCGCGGGCACAAACACCGTTGTTTTCCCCCTTGTGGCAACAACACATCCCCTAGACTCATGTTTCTGTCACTCAAACTAGTCATCGAGGGGCATGAACCCACAATCGAGCATAACGTTCTCTCTTGGAGTCACTACGTATTACTTGGCCAAAGCAATAAATAACAACGGAGAACATGCAAAAATTACTTATGAACATAAATATAAAAGAGGTAGATCAAATATATTACTCAATCACAATCTGAACATAATCTCATAATCCATCGGATCCCAGCAAACTCATCATAGCAACAGCATAAGGATTACATATGTGCCTTGATCATGTAGGGCAGCTCATGAGGACTAATTAGTGAAGCACAAGAACGGGAGGAGAACATCACATAGCTACTGGTCATGGACTCATGGTCCAAGGGAGACTACTCACAACTCATCCGGGAGGCGTCCATGGTGGTGGAGAAGCTCCCGATGGTGATCCTCCCCTCCGGCAGGGTGCCGGGAAGAGTTCTCCTGGTGCTCCCGATCTTGGAAGCGGCGGCGGCGGCGGAACAGAGATGAGATCGCGAAAAAAAGTTCCCGTCCCGAGGGTTTCGAAGGACGCTCTAAATATATGCCGAAGGGGGCACCAGACGGGGCTCGGGGGGCCCAGGCGCCCCCCCGGCGCGGCCCAGGGGGTGGGGGCGCGCCGCCAGGGCGCCTGGAGCCCTGGTGCCCCCCCGGCTGTCCTTCGGGCGCAAGGTAGGTTCTGGAATGCTGATTTTTTATATAATTTTTCTGGATTTTTCCTGGCAGTTCTCGTAACGTGAAAACCTGAAATACAAAAACAGCCGAAAACAGAAACTGGCACCGGGGTGCACTGGATTAGTAGGTTAGTCCAAATATGATCAAAAGTGTATGGAAGTGTATGAATATCATAGCAATATCACCCAAAAGTGGCATGGAGCAAGCAGAAATTATAGATACGTTTTGGACGTATCAAGATGATAGTTTATATTTTTGGTATTTTTGTTTATAAGAACAGAAAATAAAAGCGGTAAAAGTAAAGTAGATGTAGATTGATATGTTGAGAATAGACCCGGGGGCCATAGTGTTCTCTAGTGGCTTCTCTCATGATAGCGATATTCTACGGCGGGTAAACAAATTACTGTTGAGCAATTGATAGAAAAGCGAATAATTATGAGACTATCTAGGCATGATCATTGTATATAGGCATCACGTCCGAGACAAGTAGACCGACTCCTGCCTACATCTACTACTATTACTCCACACATCAACCGTTATCCAGCATGGATCTAGTGCATTGAGTTCATAAGAACATAGTAATGCCTTAAGCAAGATGACATGATGTAGAGGGATAAACTCAAACAATATGATATAAACCCCATCTTTTTATCCTCGATGGCAACAATACAATACGTGCCTTGCTGCCCCTACTGTCACTGGGAAAGGACACCGCAAGATTGAACCCAAAGCCAAACACTTCTTCCATTGCAAGAACTATAGATCTAGTAGGCCAAACCAAACCAATAATTTGTAGAGACTTTCAAGGATATTATGAGCACACATAAAATGTTCAGAGAAGAACCAAATATCTCTCGTAGATAATGTTGATCATAAACTCACAATTCATCGGATCTCGACAAACACACCGCAAAAAGAGATTACATCGAATAGATCTCCTCGAAGACCAAGGAGAACTTTGTATTGAGATCCAGAGAGAGAAGAAGCCATCTAGATACTAGCTATGAACCCGAAGGTCTGTGGTAAACTACTCACAACTCATGGTGACGGCGATGATGATGATGAAGAAGAACTCCATGATGGACCCCCCTCCGGCGGAGCTCCGGAACAGGCTCCAAGATGGGATTTCACGGAAATAAAAGGTTACGATAGTGGAATTAGGGTTTCTCTCTGTTGCTGATGGTTTCGGGGTACGTAGACTTATATAGGAATAAGAAGGACACCGGGGGAGTCACGGGGGCCCCACCCTCGTGGGCAGCCCATATCTCCCCTGACGTTGTTCTCAAGTTCTCCGTGCGTGATTTTCTCCAAAAATATCTCTCGCGAAGGTTTCATTCCGTTTGGACTCCGTTTGATATTATTTTTCTGCAAAACCCTGAAACAGGTAAAAAATAGCAATCTGGACTGGGCCTTTGGGTTAGTAGGTTAGTCCCAAAAATGATATAAAAATGTATGACAAAGCCCATTAAACATACAAAACTTTATAAATAATAGCATGGAACAATCAAAAATTATAGATACGTTGGAGACGTATCACGCGCTCGCCCGCGTAGGGTCGCGTCCCCGTGCGCTCATGCGTGCCAGCCCGTACCCCGGCCATGCCCCGTGCTCGCCTGCTGCCTTGGCCGCCCGCGCCGGCGCGCCACCCATTGGTTGTCGTCCGCGCGCGCCCGTGTTGGCTGCTGCTCGCTGCACTGTTCTAAACTGCTGCTGCCTCTTGGTGCTTACAACGGCTGATGCCGCTGGATGCTGCAGCCGCTGCTAGCTCTGCCGCTGGTCGCTTGCGTTGCTTGCTACTGCCTGCTAGCTGCTGCCTAGCGCTGCCTTGCTGCTTGCTACGCCGTCTACTGCCACTACTGACCATGGCCACAACCACGGCCAAGTGTGGCGTGTGATGTGTGTGCGTGTGTGCTCTGTGTGTGGCCGCCGGCCGTGTCCAATTTGTTTAGGCTAATCTAGATTTACGTGGATAATTGTTAGTTAACTGCTAGCGAATGACAGTAGGCCCCCCACTATTTGTTAATATAATTTAATTAAAGTCTAGTTTAACCATAGACAATGACATATGAGACCTGCCTACACTATTCATTTTGACTATTCAATATTTGATTAGGTCAACATACCCGACTGGCCCCATTGGCATACTCATATGCTAGAGTAACACTAGGTGACAAGAGTATTTACTGTTATAATTTCGAATTGAATTAAATCCAATAATTCAAAAAAGTATTAAAAACTTTAAAAATTAATATAAAATAATTTGTAACTCGGATGAAAAGACTTTGTACATGAAAGTTGCTCAGAACGACGAGACGAATCCGAGTACGCAGTATGTTCGTCCACTACACGTCCCTAGCATAGCGAACCTACAACCGTCCCCTCTAGTCCGTCTATCCGAAAACGCGAAACACCGGGAATACATTCCCAGATGTTTTCCATCCTCGCCAGTATCACTTAATACCGCGTAAAGTCACACGTAGCACCACGTATTGACATGTTATGCTTTGTGGAGCGATGTTTGCTTTATATTTATTGTTTCTTCCCCCTCTTCTCCCCGATAGACACCGGGACCGAGACCGCTGACAGTGCCACGGTGATCGACTGCGTCGACAACGACCCCTCCTTGCCAGAGTAACCAGGCAAGCCCCCCCCCCCCTTGATCACCAGATATCGCCCATTCTCTTCTCTCTTATTCTTGCATTAGGTTTGCTACTGTTGTTGATTCGATAGCTCCTATTCTGTTGCATAGCATGTCATTGTTGCTACAACTATTGATACCTTTACCTGCTATCCTAATGCTTAGTATAAGATGCTAGTATTCCATTAGTGGCCCTACATTCTTGTTCGTCCGCCATGCTATACTATCGGGCTGTGATCACTTCAGGAGGTGATCACGGGTGTATACTATACTATTACATACTCACAATGATGATTCGGAGATGGGGGCTGAAGGGGCATCGAATATATTAACTTCCCTGCAAGGGTGCACCACATAACACAGCACGCTCGATCCCATTTGGTCGGACACACTTTCCGGGGTCATGCCCGGCCTCGGAAGATCAACATGTCGCAACCCTACCTAAGCACAGCAGAGAGGTCAACACGCCGGTCTAAGTCCTAAGCGCACAGGGGTCTGGGCCCATCACCAAATGCACACCTGCGCGTTGCGAGGGCGGCCGGTAAGCAGACCTAGCCGCTCCTAATACTTGAATGGCGTTCCGGTCCAATCCGGCGTGCGCCACTAAGTCGCTAACGTCAAGAAGGCTTCGGTTGATACCACGACGTCGAGTGTCCATAACTATTCCCACGTAGCTGGTTAGTGCGTATAGGCCAATGGCTAGACTAGGATCAAATACCAAGATCTCGTTAAGGTTGTTATTTTGAAGTAACCGCGGACAACGACCAAGGACCAGGCCCACCGGTCTCCTAGGTGGTCGCAACCCACCCTGTCGCTCTGCCACAAAGTAACCATCAGGAGGCTGTCAGGAACCCAGGCCCACCACTACCTGTGTGGAACCACCTGCTAGCCGCGTCCCTCGGTAAAAGGACGACCCGGAGTTGTACTCCGACCTCATGAGAACTAGAACCGGATACTTAATAAAACACACCCTTACCAGTGCCAGATACAACCCGGTGATCGCTTTCCCATAGGGCGATGAGGGGAGGATTGCCGGGTAGGATTATGCTATACGGTGTTACTTGGTGAACTTACCATCTATTCTCTTCTACTGCTGCAAGATGGAGGTTGCCAGAAGCGTAGTCTTCGATTGGATTAGCTACCCCGCTCTTATTCTGGCATTATGCAGTTCAGCCCACATATATTACCCCCTTTACACAGATATCATTGCATATGTAGTGTAGATCCTTGCTTGCGAGTACTTTGGATGAGTACTCACGGTTGCTTTGCTCCCCCTTTTCCCCTTTTGTCCCTTCTTCTCAGATGACGCAACCAGATGGTGGAGTCCAGGAGCCAGAGGATCCCGAGGATGTTTCTACATGGAGTTCGGCTTCGAGGAGTAGTTAGGAGGTCCCAGGCAGGAGGCCTTGCCTTATTGATCATTGTTACTTTTGTGCTAGCCTTCTTAAGGCAAACTTGTTTAACTTATGTATGTACTCATATATTATTGCTTCCGCTGATTCTTGTGTATTCGAGCTTATGTATTCGATCCCTCGAGGCCCCTGGCTTTTAATATAAAGCTTGTATTATTTTAATATGTGTTTAGAGTTGTGTTGTGATATATTACAGTGAGTCCCTGATCTTGGTCGTACACATTTGCGTCCATGATTAGTGTACGGCCAAATCGGGGGCGTCACAAGTTGGTATCAGAGCCGACTGCCTGTAGGAATCCCCCTTTTCAACTCCTTGGCTGAAGTTGAGTCTAGTCGTTGAAAAACTTTTACTAACATGGTTGTGTGTCTTACGGGCCGACATCGCCATTGGGTGGTATTAGGACCTTTTAATTCTCGTCTATGCTCTGGGACTCTGATCTCTCTTCTACTCGGGTTAAATGTTTTTACAAAAATCTGACTTTAGGTCCTCGTAACTACTTTCTCCCGGAGAACCCCTCACTTCAGATGATTGCTTGGCAAACCGAAGGATTTCGAAGGTACTACACTCTAGTTGATTGCTTTGTGCACCGAAGAATTCCGAAGATACTCTCCGATGTTCTATTGAGACTTTGTGCCCGTTGCTTTTGCAATTCCCTACCATCAAAATATCCCTATGGATAAATACATACAGCTGTCGTTCTTACTTTTATTCGGAGTTGATCTTGTTATTACGAGAAACCCCGAAATTCTCGCTATTGTGCCGAGAATATTTTGTGCCTACTGCCTTGCATTTCTTTGTCACATGAATACCCCTACGGATAATTCCTCGCACATGTCGAGTATCCGTTCATCCCTAGTTGTTCATATGTTTCACAAAGGTCTTCAAAATGCTATTTGATCTTCCAAAAATCCTTAGTAACTTATTGCTCTTGAAATTATTGCCTGCTTGCATTATGGTTAATTCCATATGTCTAGTAGTCTTCGTTGACACCCCTTGTCCTTTCCATTTTTGAACCTAATGATTTATTGTGTGTGAATGCACACAATAATTAGTTGACCCTTATAAATTATCCTTCCGTCTCAGACGTCAGTCCAATATGAGCTGGTTCTCAGCAAATCAAACCATGATTGATTGTCGAACTATGTCTATTCAACTCACTTATCTCTTGGTCAGAGCCTCTGCTTCTGATCCCTTGATTTGGAAATCATAATTCTTTGCATTTGAACTTTGAATTAGTCAGTTGCTTCTATAATCCAATGCCATCACATTGTTTCTCCCTCTGGTTGTGTGCCGATGATCACATCAGCTCCGCTAAGGACAGTCATATCCTTTATTGAAATATCATCCGACAGTGTCCTTCGTATACAAAAACTTTGAGAAGTTCTTTCCCTGATGTATAATACCTTTGGTAAATTGTATCCCCTGATTTTGTCAACCATCCTCTACTATCGAGCTTGGGATAATTACTCCTAAAAGTTTGTGGTATATGTTCCTAAGATTCCCTGATGGGTGAACCTATGCCCAATAAATCCGCGTGAACCAAAAATATTTCACGGGTCATACTCCTCTAGTATTTCACCAGGTAAAACTTTCAACACTAATGCCTTTCTATGAAACAAGAAGTGAATGAAAGGTTATGCATTTGGAGAAGTGGGAGTAGACCTTGAACTTTGTGTTCATGCCCATGGACATGATGCAGATCTTATCATAAAAGCTTCTCGTAGATATAAGTTCATCTTATATCTAGGATCTGGCCTTTTGCAATCGTGGTTCCGACCATGCTCTTCTTTAAATACCATTTCTCGTGCAAGTTTAAACATTTGTCTTCTGCGGATCAATACCCCAGTCCAACCTTTACTATGATCTACCATCGAGTATTACACTCTGTTATCTCGAGAATATCATGGAACTGCATGACTTCTGATGGGTTCTTCATCAACTGTTATTACTCACCGATTCCAGTTTTCCTGGGTTCTGGGTTGTCGTCAACCGAGAACATCGAATAGTGAATCGAGTCTGCACTCCGATTCAATAACTCTAAGTCATTTTCGTTGCTTACAAGTTTAACAATCCTTCAAGTCGTTCCTAGCCTGATCGGCTATATCCTTATCGTGCTAAATTTTAACTGTGTCACCTGGTCCTACTTCCCGGAGCACAACTTTTGACGGTGAGCTAACCTTACGTCGATCTTCCTCGTCATATAATTTCACCTTGAACAACAAGCTTGATTTCGAGTTTTTGTCATACCCATGGTTCCAATAACATTTCGCTTAATCAGTCCTTTGACTTGATGACATCGTCGGTCGATTACCTCTTCATGAAATCTCTTGACAAATGTGATCATCACCAGCATTCTGAGCTCTTCCAAGATAGCAATTGAATTCATGATGAGGAATACTATCCTTGCCCTCGATGATTTGTGTCATCATCAACAACATTATTGCCTTCCCTCCAACACAAACTTGTCTTGTACTTTGAGTTCCTTACTATCTAGCTCATATTCTGTTCTACCTTGTAGTATTACCATCTTTTATGTCAAGAATGTGGTGAGAATTTCACCACCTCTTAAGAATTCTTGATATAGTAATACTTCTCACCATCTCCATTCATTTCTTGGTACCCGTGTTGTTTCTAACCGGAATACCGACAATTGAGCTATGATGCGGGAATTCAAAACTTCTAGCAACCCTATTGCTTTGAAGTGAATGGTCGATAGTTTCATTCTAAGTCTTTTGGTTATTGAATCACCATTCTAACATTGATCGTGCTACTTGGCCCATATTTTGGGCCCACCTTTCAACCAATGTTTAATTGTTTATGTTTTCCTCGAGCATACATCATTATATATTTGATCTGGCAAATGTTATCTCACTGTTCACATAATCGTGGAATCCCATCTTTTTGGGAATCATGATGAGTTGTCGCTGAGTCCATCAGCCACATCCACATCCTATCCTTGATTTAATGATGAACTCTTGTTTTGGAACTCGCTCCCATAGTTCATTTCCCGAGAATCTTACAATGTCATCTCGTCAATTTGTGTCACACCTTTTTCTTCTCAGGCATCCTGAGTCTGAGGTATCCTAACACCAATCAGATATGAATCTCGGTCAGATATGATGGTTGGAACATAGTTTCAAGAGTTATAACACTGGTCTTTATATTACCCGGTAAGGTGATGTCATGCCTAGCACACTTGGCCGGAGGCCCTATTGTTATAGTTTCATTTTCAGCAAGGCTATCCTTTCTTCCATGATGAAAATGTAAGACTTATTCTACAAGTTGTTCCTGATGAATCATTAGTGTATCCAAAGTCTGACCTTTGCTTGAAGACCATGTCAATGCTATCTCGAAGCATGTCTATGGTACTCTGATATTTGATAAGATCATTTAAAGCACCATGCTAAAATTTCTTTATCAATTATCCAACACCGTTGTATGGGTAATGTTATGATATTCCTCTCCCCCTCACCTAAATGGTTTTCAACTTTCTATCATGTGAGGGATATCATGCTCTACTTTTCCTTGTGGAGCATATACCCCTGAAATATGTGTATCAACAAATTTTCCTTTCCATTTGTTTGTTTAAACTGATAATCACATTTTTCCTTTCCGTTTGTTTGTTTACCCTTTCTGGTGATCTACACTTAATCTAAGCAGTAATAATTCTCTGCTTATGTAACACCCCGGTTGTACAACTCTGCCAATAAAACCCTGTTACTATTGTTGATGACATTCCGGTAACTACCGATGGACGAGAACTTTGCTTATTAGTCCGCCTCGTTTCAACGAGCAGGAAAATGGTTCTCTTCATCCCTCGCCCTTGGTACCGTTGTTGTTGCCGACATAACTGACAGTCTCTTATCTAACGTGCCTTGCTATCATAATCCTGCAACCCCTCCCTACTTTTGACCCACATGGTGGGCCCCTAACCCACTGTTCCACGGGATCGAAAGCCGATTCTCATGTACACCCCTATTCCCAAAGGTATTTCTCGTGTGTGGCCTCGTAGGTAATTTACGAGCCGCCTTCCGAGAGATCATCAATTCTGGTATCAGACACGATAATTATTCCCATTGCCCTGAACCCCTTTCACACTCTGTTTCAGGCAACGAACGATTGCCTATCAGCTTGAAACTTCTTATTTCACCTTCTTATTTTTGCTCTTGATGAGTTTGTTGAATCTCAACTTGAGAGATGAGTTTCAGCCTCGTTAGGTGGGATATCCCCCAGACACCTGACATGTGTTGAGCGTCATCCTTCCCAAGTTTTCCCCCTTATCTTTTCCGTAAGTATGATGAAGACCACGAAGAAAGGATGAATACTTCATCATAATGACCTGGAGCAGAGGAATGAAGACATCTAGGAAATGGATCAGCTTCTTCGGCAAGAGAAACCAAGACCGAGAACACTCGTTATAATTTCGTAACCAGAGCTTTTCCCCTTACTGTACCTCTTAAATCTCGGGACAAGATTTCTTGTAGTGGAGGAGAATTGTAACGTCCGGATAATTAAGTTACAGTAACTCCACACTAATGATGACAAGTCACCTTGATTACTAAGCTAAATTGCCCCGTGATTGAAAACCAATTCAAATTCAAATTTAAAATGTAAGTCAAATATTTCTTTCTTCAAGAAGTAAAACTAAAATGTTCTAATTATCCTAAAATTTCACGTGCTCATTGCTATGTTGCAACCAGCGCCATTTGAGTTCTCAAAATGCCCCTGTGAATTAATTTAGTGGTCCAGCAACAATTAAATTGGTCTTTTCAATTTCTAAAAATGGTAAGACAACTCCTATTGACCCCAAACTTTTCGTCCCATCTCAATATATTGTCTTAGAATCATGGGCCAAGTTTTGTTCAAAACAAAAATCATTTGGTACTAAAAGAAAATGAAAAACAGAGGCTTAAGAAAATAATAGACAGAAAAGAAAAAAAATGAGAGATCAAAAGAAGACAAGAAAAAAAGTAAACCAACTGGGCACCATGGCCCATTTAACTATATCAGACCCAACCCACCTAACTCATTCCTATCCTCCCGCTACAGGAGGCAGGAGGCCGTGGCGAGCATCCAGCCGCCATCGCCATGGATGGCCACCACGTGGACTCCCTCGACCTATAAGGCGTCCTCCCGAAACCCTAGCCCTCTCTCATTCGGTTCCCCCTATTTCCCCATCGCGCCCCCTCCCATCTGCTCGAAATCGAGCCCAAAAGCTCGTGCGGTGACCGTGCTCGTCGTCACTGTTCCCGTGGCCACCCCCGTCGCCGTCATAGGAGAAGGAGTCCAGAAGATCCGCCGCTATCAGCTTCGTCTGTCCCGGGCACCAGCTCAAGCCAGAGAGACCTGTGCGCTCGCCACCGCCCTCTTCTTCACGCGTACATCACCGCAATCTCGCCTTCGATCCACACTGCTCCGACCACCCCGGGCCTTGCCGTCAGCTCCTCTGGCCCCCGCGGTGAGCCCCTCCTCTGGTTCCCCCTTTTTTCTGCCACGTTCCGTCACCGTTTTGTTGTCCCCGCGAGTCCGGCCGCCATGGCCGAAGCTTCGCGTCCGTGCGCACTGCTACTTCTCGATCTTGCGTTGTATTCCCTCGAAGAGGGAAGGGAGATGCAGCACAGTAGCGTAAGTATTTCCCTCAGTTTTTGAGAACCAAGGTATCAATCCAGTAGGAGACCACGCGCGAGTCCCTCACACCTGCACAAACAAGTAAGAACTTTGCAGCCAACGCGATAAGGGGTTCTCAATCCCTTTACGGTCACTTACGAAAGTGAGATCTGATAGAGATGATAGTTTATATTTTTGGTATTTTTGTTTATAAGAACAGAAAATAAAAGCGGTAAAAGTAAAGTAGATGTAGATAGATATGTTGAGAGTAGACCCGGGGGCCATAGTGTTCTCTAGTTTCTTCTCTCATGATAGCGATATTCTACGGTGGGTAAACAAATTACTGTCGAGCAATTGATAGAAAAGAGAATAATTATGAGACTATCTAGGCATGATCATTGAATATAGGCATCACGTCCGAGACAAGTAGACCAACTCCTGCCTGCATCTACTACTATTACTCCACACATCGACCGCTATCCAGCATGCATCTAGTGTATTGAGTTCATAAGAACAGAGTAACTCCTTAAGCAAGATGACATGATGTAGAGGGATAAACTCAAGCAATATGATATAAATCCCATCTTTTAATCCTTGATGGCAATAATACAATACGTGCCTTGATGCCCCTACTGTCACTGGGAAAGGACACCGCAAGATTGAACCTAAAGCCAAACACTTCTCCCATTGCAAGAACTATAGATCTAGTAGGCCAAACCAAACCAATAATTCGAAGAGACTTGCAAGGATATTATGAGCACACATAAAAAGTTCAGAGAAGAACCAAATATTTCTCGTAGATAATCTTGATCATAAACTCACAATTCATCGGATCTCGACAAACACAAACCAAAAAGAGATTACATCGAATAGATCTCCTCGAAGACCGAGGAGAACTTTGTATTGAGATCCAGAGAGAGAAGAAGCCATCTAGATACTAGCTATGGACCCGAAGGTCTGTGGTAAACTACTCACAACTCACGGTGAGGGCGATGATGAGATGATGAAGAACTTCGTGATGGATCCCCCTCCGGTGGAGCTCCGGAACATGCTCCAAGATGGGATCTCACGGGAACAAAAGGTTATGGCGGTGGAATTAGGGTTTTTTTCTCTGTTGCTGATGGTTTCGGGGTACGTAGACTTATATAGGAAGAAGGAGGACACCGGGGAAGTCACGGGGGCCCCACGAGGCAGGGGGCACACCTTGGGAAGGGGGGCGCGCGCCCCCACCCTCGTGGGCAGCCCGTGTCCCTCCCGACGTGGTTCTCAAGTTCTCAGTGCGTGATTTTCTCCAAAAATATCTCTCGCGAAGGTTTCATTCCGTTTGGACTCCGTTTGATATTCTTTTTCTACAAGACCCTGAAACAGGAAAAAAACAGCAATCTGGACTGGCCTTTGGGTTAGTAGGTTAGTCCCAAAAATGATATAAAAGTGTATGACAAAGCCCATTAAACATCCAAGACTTCATAAATTATAGCATGGAACAATAAAAAGTTATAGATACGTTGGAGACGTATCAAGCATCCCCAAGCTTAATTCCTTCTCGTCCTCGAGTAGGTAAATGATAAAGAAAGAATTTTTGATGTGGAATGCTAACCAACATAGTTTCTGAATGTAATTCTCTTAGTTGTGGCATGGATGTTTAGATCTGAAAGATTCAAGAGAAAAGTATATATTGACATAAGAAATAATATTAGTTCAAGCATACTAACAAAGCAATCATGTCTTCTCAAAATACTATGGCTAAAGAAAGTTATCCCTACAAAATCATATAGTCTGGCTATGCTCCCTCTTCATCACACAAAATATTCATATCATGCACAACCCTGATTTCAGCCAAGCACTTGTTTTCATACTCTATTCTTTCAAACCTTTCAACTTTCACGCAATACATGAACGTGAGCCATGGACATAGCACTATGTGGAATAGAGGTGGTTGTGGAAAAGACAAAAAGGAGGGAGATAGTCTCACATCAACTAGGCGTATCAACGGGATATGGATATGCCCATCAATAGATATCATTGTGAGTGAGTAGGAATTGCCATGCAACGGATGCACTAGAGCTAAATATGTATGAAATATCAACAAAAGAAACTAGTGGGTGTGCATCCAACTTGCTTGCTCACGAAGACCTAGGGCATTTGAGGAAGCCCATCGTTGGAATATACAAGCCAAGTTCTATAACGAAAATTCCCACTAGTATATAAAATGACTAAGCATGAGACTCTCTACAATGAAGAACATGGTGCTACTTTGAAGCACAAGTGTGAAAAAAAAGATAGTAGCAATTGTCCCATTTTTCTTTTTCTTTTTTTTCTTTTTTTGGGCCTTTCTTTTTTTCTTTGGCCTTTTTTTCTTTTTTTTTGCGGAGGGGCTTTATTTATTTAGCCTTTCCTCTCATGGTACAATGCTCTAATAATGATGATCATCAGACTTTCATTACAACTCGATATTACAACTCGATACTACAACAAAGTATGACTCTATATGAATGCCTTCGGCGGTGTACCGGGATGTGCAATGAAACAAGAGCGACATGTATGAAAAGTTATGCATGGTGGGCTTGCTACAAATATGATGTCAACTAGATGATCATGCATGGCAATATGACAATATGATGCGTGTCATATGAATGGAACGGTGGAATGTTGCATGGCAATATATCTAGGAATGGCTATGGAAATACCATAATAGGTAGGTATGGTGGCTGTTTTGAGGAATAATATGGTGGCTGTTTTGAGGAAGGATATATAGTGAGTGTATGGTACCGGCGAAAGTTGCGCGGTACAAGAGAGGCTAGCAATGGTGGAAGGGTGAGAGTGCGTATAATCCATGGACTCAACATTAGTTATAATAACTCATATAGTTATTGCAAAAATCTACGAGTCATCAAAACAAAGCAATCAACGTATGCTCCTAGGGGGGAGGTTGGTAGGAGTTAACCATCGCGCGCCCCCGACCTCCACACAAAGGTCGGCACCTTACAAATACCTCATGCTCTAACTTCGTCACATAGCGGTTCACCATATGTGCATGCTACGGGAATCACTAACCTTAACACAAGTATTTCTCAATTTCATAATAACTCCACTAGCATGACTCTAATATCACTATCCTCATATCTCAAAACAATTATCAAGCATCCAACATCTCATCATATTCAATGCACTTAGTGTGAAAAAATAATTCTACATTGATATTGGATGTCTATCATGTGAAGACTAGTTATTTAGCCTAAACACATTACCATGCTGTTTTAATAGACTCCCAAATTGATATAAGTGAAGAATGAGAGTTCGACAATTTCTACAAAATATTACCACCACCGTGCTCTAAAAGATATAAGTGAAACACTAGAGCAAAAACTATTCAACTCAAAAGATGTAAGTGAAGCACATAGAGTGTTCTAACAATTCCTAGGCCATATTTAACTCTCTCAAATAGGTGTGTCCAGAAAGGATGATTGTGGCAAACTAACAAACAAAGACTCAAATTATACAAGACACTCCAGGCAAAACACATATCATGTGGTGAATAAAAATATAGCTCCAAGTATAGTTACCGATGGATGAAGACGAAAGAGGGGATGCCTTCCCGGGGCATCCCCAACCTTAGGCATTTGATTGTCCTTAAATTTTACTTGGGGTTCCATGGGCATCCCCAAGCTTAGGCATTGCTACTCTTTGTTCCATTGTCCATCAAAGCAATACTCAAAACTTGAAAATTTCACAACACAAAACTTAGACAAAAATCTCGTGAGCTCTGCTAGTATAAGAAAGCAAACCACCACTCAAAGGTACTTCAATGAATTCATTATTTGTTTATATTGGTGTTAAACCTACTGTATTCCAACTTCTCTATGGTTCATACTTGCCAATACTACTCATAGATGCATTGAAATAAGCAAACAACACACGAAAAATAGAATCTGTAAAAAACAGAACAGTCTGTAGTAATATGCAGGTTTTGCATACTTCTGTAACTCCAAAAAATTTAAACTAAATTGGTAAATGTGAGGAATTTGTCTATTAATCATCTTCAAACAGAATCAACTAAATACCACGCTCTAGTAAAATATGACTACCATTCTAGCAAGCGCTAACGATTCTGTTTTTCACAGCAAGATCTCATAAATGTCACACAAGTCTTCCCAAAGGTTCTACTTGGCACAAACACTAAACAAAACATGAAACCACATCTAAGCAATAGCTAGATGCAATATTTATTCCCTAACAGCAACAAAAACAAAAATATAAAATTGGGTTGCCTCCCAACAAGCGCTATCATTTTACGCCCCTAGCTAGGCACGATACAAGATAAATCTAGGTATTGCCATCTTTGGAAGGCAATCCATAAGTGGCTCTCATGATAGAGTCATATGGTAATTTGATTTTCTTTCTAGGAAAGTGTTTCATGCCTTTCCTTAACTAAAATTGGAATCTAATATTTCCTTCCTCCATATCAATAATTGCACCAATCGTTCTAAGGAAAGGTCTACCAAGAATAATAGGACATGAAGGATTGCAATCTATATCAAGAACAATGAAATCTACGGGCACATAATTCCTATTGCCAACAATAAGAACATCATTAATTCTTCCCATAGGTTTCTTAATAGTGGAATCCGCACGATGCAAATTTAAAGAACAATCATCAAGCTCATGGAACCCTAGCAAATCACACAAAGTTTTTGGATAGTGGAGACACTTGCACCCAAATCACACAAAGCATAGCATTCTTGATCTTTTATTTTTAGTTTAATAGTAGGTTCCCACTCATCATAAATCTTTCTAGGGATAGAAACTTCTAACTCAAGTTTTTCTTCATAAGATTGCATCAAAGCATCAACTATGTGTTTGGTGAAAGCTTTATCTTGACTATAAGCATGCGGAGAATTTAGCACGGATTGCAACAAGGAAATACAATCAGTTAAAGAGCAATTATCATAATTGAATCCCCTGAAATGCAAAGTAGTGGGTTCATCACTATGCAAAGTTTTAATCTCTTCACTCCCACTTTTAACAATTTTAGCATCAAGATCTAAAAACTCCGAATCATTGGGACACCTTAAAGCAGAATCATCTCCAATCTTATCTTCATCAAGATTTATACTAGAAAACAAGGATCTAATAGGAGACACATCAATAACTTTCAGATCTTCATCTTTATTTTCATGCTCTTCCGGTTTAGCAGCCATCTTATTGATCAAGGTGGACTGTTTATCCGAAATTTGGGCAATTAAGTTCTCAAGATGAGCTAACTGAGATTTCAAACCATAAAATTCCTTAGACATATCATCAAGGTCTTTATTCATATAGTCCATAAACATTTTCTGTTCTTTAAGCGCACTTCTGAAAAAGTCATTATGCTCAAATTGTATAGTCATAAAATGTCTAACATTGTTTTCAATCTCCTCCAGCCTCTTGAGGTGAGGGTCAACACTAATAGGGAGAGCCATAGTGACAAGCAAGCAAGCAACACACAAGCAAACAAGAAGCAAGCGAACGATAAACACACGACAGAAGAAGGGCAAATAAAACGGCAAGGGTGAAGTGGGGGAGAGGAAAATGAGAGGCAAAAAATGTAATGCGAAGGATAAGGGTTTGTGATAGGTACTTGGTATATGACTTTTGCGTAAGCCTCCCCGGCAACCGCGCCAGAAATTCTTCTTGCTACTTCTCGAGCTTGCGTTGTATTCCCTCAAAGAGGAAAGGGAGATGCAGCACAGTAGCGTAAGTATTTCCCTCAGTTTTTGAGAACCAAGGTATCAATCCAGTACGAGACCACGCGTGAGTCCCTCGCACATGCACAAACAAATAAGAACTTCGCAGCCAACGCGATAAGGGGTTGTCAATCCCTTTACGGTCATTTACGAAAGTGAGATCTGATAGAGATGATAGTTTATATTTTTGGTATTTTTGTTTATAAGAACAGAAAATAAAAGCGGTAAAGTAAAGTAGATGTAGATAGATATGTTGAGAATAGACCCGGGGGCCATAGTGTTCTCTAGTGGCTTCTCTCATGATAGCGATATTCTACGGCGGGTAAACAAATTACTGTCGAGCAATTGATAGAAAAGCGAATAATTATGAGACTATCTAGGCATGATCATTGTATATAGGCATCACGTCCGAGACAAGTAGACCGACTCATGCCTGCATCTACTACTATTACTCCACACATCGACCGCTATCCAGCATGTATCTAGTGTATTGAGTTCATAAAAACAGAGTAACGCCTTAAGCAAGATGACATGATGTAGAGGGATAAACTCAAGCAATATGATATAAACCCCATCTTTTTATCCTCGATGGCAACAATACAATACGTGCCTTGCTGCCCCTACTGTCACTGGGAAAGGACACCGCAAGATTGAACCCAAAGACAAACACTTTTCCCATTGCAAGAATTATAGATCTAGTAGGCCAAACCAAACCAATAATTCGTAGATACTTGCAAGGATATTATGAGCACACAGAAAAAGTTCAGAGAAGAACCAAATATTTCTCGTAGATAATCTTGATCATAAACTCACAATTCATCGGATCTCGACAAACACACCGCAAAAAGAGATTACATCGAATAGATCTCCTCGAAGACCGAGGAGAACTTTGTATTGAGATCCAGAGAGAGATAAGAAGCCATCTAGATACTAGCTATGGAGCCGAAGGTTTGTGGTAAACTACTCACAACTCATGGTGATTGCGATGATGATGATGAAGAAGAACTCCGTGATGGACCCCCCTCCGGCGGAGCTCCGGAACAGGCTCCAAGATGGGATCTCATGGGAACAAAAGGTTATGGTAGTGGAATTAGGGTTTTCTCTCTGTTGCTGATGGTTTCGGGGTACGTAGACTTATATAGGAAGGAGGACACCGGGGGAGTCATGGGGGCCCCACGAGGCAGGTGGCGCGCCCCCCACCCTCGTGGGCAGCCCGTATCTCCCCTGACGTGGTTCTCAAGTTCTTCGTGTGTGATTTTCTCCAAAAATATCTCTTGCGAATGTTTCATTCTGTTTGGACTCCGTTTGATATTCTTTTTCTGCAAAACCCTGAAACAGGCAAAAAATAGCAATCTGGACTGGGCCTTTGGTTAGTAGGTTAGTCCCAAAAATGATATAAAAGTGTATGACAAAGCTCATTAAACATCCAAGACTTCATAAATAATAGCATGGAACAATCAAAAATTATATATACGTTGGAGACGTATCACGCGCTCGCCTGCGTAGGGTCGCGTACGCGTGCGCTCCTGCCTGCCAGCCCGTACCCCGGCCATGCCCCGTGCCGTGTTGGCTGCTACTTGTTGTGCTACTCTAAGCTGCTGCTGCCTCTTGGTGCTTACAACGCCTGCTGCCGCTGGATGCTGCTGCCGCTGCTAGCTCTGCCGCTGGTCGCTTGCGTTGCTTGCTACTGCCTAGCGCTGCCTTGCTGCTTGCTACGCCGGCTGCTGCCACTACTGACCATGGCCAAGTGTGGCGTGTGATGTGTGTGCGTGTGTGCTCAGTGTGTGTGGCCGTCGGCCGTGTCTAATTTGTTTAGGCTAATCTAGATTTAGGTGGATAATTGTCAGGTTAACTGCTAACCAATGACAGTAGGCACCCCCCACTATTTGTTAATCTAATTTAATTAAAGTCTAGTTTAACCATAGACAATGACATATGAGACCTGCCTACACTATTCATTTTGACTATTCAATATTTGACTAGGTCAACACACCCCACTGGCCCCATTGGCATACTCATATGCTAGAGTAACACTAGGTGAAGAGTATTTACTATTATAATTTCGAATTGAATTAAATCCAATAATTCCAAAAAGTATTAAAAACTTTAAAAATTAATATAAAATAATTTGTAACTCGGATGAAAATACTTTGTACATGAAAGTTGCTCAGAACGACGAGACGAATCCGAGTACGCAGTATGTTCATCCACTGCACGTCCCTAGCATAGGGAACCTACAACCGTCCCCTCTAGTCCGTCTATCCGAAAACGCGAAACACCGGGAATACATTCCCAGATGTTTTCCATCCTCGCCAGTATCACTTAATACCGCGTAAAGTCACACGTAGCACCACGTATTGACATGTTATGCTTTGTGGAGCGATGTTTGCTTTATATTTATTGTTTCTTCCCCCTCTTCTCCCCGATAGACACCGGGACCGAGACCGCTGACAGTGCCACGGTGATCGACTGCGTCGACAACGACCCCTCCTTGCCAGAGTAACCAGGCAAGCCCCCCCTTGATCACCAGATATCGCCCATTCTCTTCTCTCTTATTCTTGCATTAGGTTTGCTACTGTTGTTGATTCGATAGATCCTATTCTGTTGCATAGCCTGTCATTGTTGCTACAACTGTTGATACCTTTACCTGCTATCCTAATGCTTAGTATAGGATGCTAGTATTCCATTAGTGGCCCTACATTCTTGTCCGTCCGCCATGCTATACTATCGGGCTGTGATCACTTCAGGAGGTGATCACGGGTGTATACTATACTATTACATACTCACGATGATGATTCGGAGATGGGGGCTGAAGGGGCAGGTGGTTCCACACAGGTAGTGGTGGGCCTGGGTTCCTGACAGCCTCCTGATGGTTACTTTGTGGCGTAGCGACAGGGCGGGTTGCGGCCACCTAGTAGACAGGTGAGCCTGGTCCCTGGTCGTTGTCCGCGGTTACTTCAAAATAACACGCTTAACGAGATATTGGTATTTGATCCGAGTCTGGCCATTGGCCTATACGCACTAACCAGCTACATGGGAATAGTTATGGGCACTCGACGTCGTGGTATCAGCTGAAGCCTTCTTGACGTCAGCGACTTAGCGGCGCACGCCGGATTGGACTGGAATGCCACTCTAGTATTAGGAGCGGCTAGGTCTGCTTACCGGCCGCCCTCGCGACGCGCAGGTGTGCATTGGGTGATGGACCCAGACACATTTGCGCTTAGGACTTAGACCGGCGTGTTGACCTCTCTGCTGTGCTTAGGTAGGGTTGCGACGTGTTGATCTTCCGAGGCCGGGTATAACCCCGGAAAGTGTGTCCGACCAAATGGGATCGAGCGTGCTGGGTTATGTGGTGCACCCCTGCAGGGAAGTTAATCTATTCGAATAGCCGCGTCCCTTGGGAAAAGGACGACCCAGAGTTGTACTCCGACCTCATGACAACTAGAACCGGATACTTAATAAAACACACCCTTACCAGTGCCAGATACAACCCAGTGATCGCTTTCCCATAGGGCGATGAGGGGAGGATTGCCGGGTAGGATTATGCTATACGGTGTTACTTGGTGAACTTACCATCTATTCTCTTCTACTGCTGCAAGATGGAGGTTGCCAGAAGCGTAGTCTTCGATTGGATTAGCTATCCCCCTCTTATTCTGGCATTCTGCAGTTCAGCCCATAGATATTACCCCATTTACACAGATATCATTGCATATGTAGTGTAGATCCTTGCTTGCGAGTACTTTGGATGAGTACTCACGGTTGCTTTGCTCCCCCTTTTCCCCTTTTGTCCCTTCTTCTCAGATGACGCAACCAGATGGTGGAGTCCAGGAGCCAGAGTATCCCGAGGATGTTTCTACATGGAGTTCGGCTTCGAGGAGTACTTAGGAGGTCCCAGGCAGGAGGCCTTGCCTTTTTTTATCGTTGTTACTTTTGTGCTAGCCTTCTTAAGGCAAACTTGTTTAACTTATGTCTGTACTCATATATAATTGGTTCCGCTGATTCTTGTGTATCCGAGCTTATGTATTCGAGCCCTCGAGGCCCCTGGCTTTTAATATAAAGCTTGTATTATTTTAATTTGTGTTTAGAGTTGTGTTGTGATATCTTACAGTGAGTGCCTGATCTTGGTCGTACACATTTGCGTGCATGATTAGTGTACGGTCAAATCGGGGGCGTCACAAGTTGGTATCAGAGCCGACAGCTTGTAGGAATACCCCCTTTCAACTCCTTGGCCGAAGTTGAGTCTAGTCGTTGAAAAACTTTTACTAACATGGTTTTGTGGCTTACGGGCCCACATCGCCATTGGGTGGTCTTAGGACCTTTTATTTCTCGTCTATGCTCTGGGACTCTGATCTCTCTTCTACTCGGGTTAAATGTTTTTACAAACAATCCGACTTAAGATGATTGCTTGGCACACCGAAGGATTTCCAAGGTACTACACTCTAGTTGATTGCTTTGTGCATCGAAGAATTCCGAAATAACTCTCCGATGTTCTCTTGAGACTTTGTGCTCGTTGCTTTTGCAATTCCCTAACATCGAAATATCCCTATGGATAAATACATACACCTGTCGTTCTTACTTTTATTCGGAGTTGATCTTGTTATTACGAGAAACCCAGAAATTCTCGCTATTGTGCCGAGAATATTTTGTGCCTACTGCCTTGCAGTTCTTTGTCACATGAATACCCCTATGGATAATTCCTCGCACATGTCGAGTATCCGTTCATCCCTAGTTGTTCATATGTTTCACAAAGGTCTTCAAAATGCTATTTGATCTTCCAAAAATCCTTAGTAACTTATTGCTCTTGAAATTATTGCCTGCTTGCATTATGGTTAATTCCATATGTTTAGTAGTCTTCGTCGAGACCCCTTGTCCTTTCCATTTTTGAACCTAATGATTTATTGTGTGTGAATGCACGCAATCATTAGTTGACCCTTATAAATTATCCTTCCGGCTCAGACGTCAGTCTAATATGAGCTGGTTCTCAGCAAATCAAACCATGATTGATTGCCGAACTATGTCTATTCAACTCACTTATCTCTTGGTCAGAGCCTCTGCTTCTGATCCCTTGATTTGGAAATCATAATTCTTTGCATTTGAACTTTGAATTAGTCAGTTGCTTCTATAATCCAATGCCATCACATTGTTTCTCCCTCTGGTTGTGTGCCGATGATCACATCAGCTCCGCTAAGGACAGTCATATCCTTTATTAAAATATCATCCGATAGTGTTGATACGTCCAAAACGTATCTATAATTTCTGCTTGCTCCATGCCTCTTTTGGGTGATATTGCTATGATATTTATACACTTCCATACACTTTTGATCATATTTGGACTAACCTATTAACTCAGTGCACCCCAGTGCCAGTTTCTGTTTTCTGCTGTTTTTGTATTTTAGGTTTTCCCATTACGAAAACTGCCAGAAAAATCCCGGAAAAATTATATAAAAAATCAGCGTTCCAGAAGCTTCCCGGCACCCGAAGTAGAGCCGGAGGGGGGCCACCAGGGCTCCAGGCGCCCTGGTGGCGCGGCCCCCCTCCTGGCCGCGCCGGGGGGCGCCTGGGCCCCCCAGGCCTCCGCTGATGCCCCCCTTTGGCATATATTTATATCGTGTCCCGAAACCCTCGAGACGGGGAACCCTTTTTCGCGATCTCATCTCTGTTCCGCCGCCGCCGCGCTTCCAAGATCGGGAGCACCAGGAGAACTCTTCCCGGCACCCTGCCGGAGGGGAGGATCACCACCGGGAGCCTCTCCACCACCATGGACGCCTCCCGGATGAGTTGTGAGTAGTCTCCCTTGGACCATGGGTCCATGACCAATAGCTATGTGATGTTCTCCTCCCCTTCTTGTGCTTCACTAATTAGACCTCGTGAGCTGCCCTACATGATCGAGGCACATATGTAATCCTTATGCTATTGCTATGTTGAGTTTACTGGGATCCGATGGATTGTGAGATTATGTTCAGATTGTGTTTGAGTAATATATTTGATCTACCTCTTTTATATTTATGTTCGTAATTAATTCTTGCATGTTCTCCGTTGTTATTTATTGCTTTGGCCAAGTAGTAGGTAGTGACTCCAAGAGGGAACGTTATGCTTGATTGTGGGTTCATGCCCCTCGATGACTAGCTTGAGTGACAGAAACATGAGTCTAGGGGATGTGCTGTTGCCACAAGGGGGAAAACAACGGTGCTTGTGCCCGCGGGTGCAAGGATTGTTTACTTTACGCAAAGTTCTTTTAATGCAGTTGTCTGTTGCTTTGAGTTTACACTATGGGTGGGACTCGCAACTTAATACCAGTGAGATGTTCTGGATAGATATCTCAAGGTGGATGATTAGTAGTAGATGCAGATGGATTTCGGTCTACTTGCCTTGGCGTACCGCCCATGCTTTGAACCTCTACCTTTCTTGCAACATAGTTAGCATTGGTTTGCGCACATAATTCTGTCAATTGCCCAGCTGTAATTCGTTTACCTCACATGGCTGTTTTATCGTCTTTTGGGAGAGAGACATCACTAGTGAACATCATGGGACCCCAGTCCATATTACCATCACTGATCACATCCGCTATTTACTTTCCGCTTTTACTTATTATTTGCAGCAATACCTATCACTATTATCACTTGCGTTTGATCCTTTGTAAACGACAAGGCCGGAGGGATTGACAACCTCTCGGTACTCATTGGGAGCAAAGTTATTTGTATCTGTGTGCAGGTCCACGTTGATTGCTAATATCTGGCGCCGTTAGCAGTTGACACCTTCTTGTTGAAACTGGGAGTCTCAGGGGAAATCGATCCTTGGTATCTTTGCCAAGGGAAAACTTCCGCTACACTGCATCTCAAACCTTCCACTTGGGGTAACCAACGAGGGGCGAGAAGCCATCAAGTGTCCTTTGTATACAAAAACTTTGAGAAGTTCTTTCCCTGATGTATAATACCTTCGGTAAATTGTATCCCCTGATTTTGTCAACCATGCTCTACTATCGAGCTTGGGATAATTACTCCTAAAAGTTTGTGGTATATGTTCCTAAGATGCCCTGATGGGTTGAACCTATGCCCAATAAATCCGCGTGAACCCAAAATATTTCACGGGTCATACTCCTCTGGTATTTCACCAGGTAAAACTTTCAACACTAATGCCTTTCTACGAAACAAGAAGTGAATGAAAGGTTATGCATTTGGAGAAGTGGGAGTAGACCTTGAACTTTTTGTTCATGCCCATGGACACGATGCAGATCTTATCATAAAAGCTTCTCGTAGATATAAGTTCATCTTATATCTAGGATCTGGACTTTTGCAATCATGGTTCCGACCATGCTCTCCTTTAAATACCATTTCTCGTGCAAGTTTGAACATTTGTATTCTGCGGATCAGTACCCCAGTTCAACCTTTACTATGATCTACCGTCGAGTATTACACTCTGGTATCTCGAGAATATCATGGAACTGCATGACTTCTGATGGGTTCTTCATCAACTGTTATTACTCACCGATTCCAATTTTCCTGTGTTCTGGGTTGTCGTCAACCGAGAACACCGAATAGTGAATCGAGTCTGCACTCCGATTCAATAACTCTAAGTAATTTTCGTTGCTTACAAGTTTAATAATCCTTCAAGTCGTTCCTAGCCTGATCGGCTATATCCTTATCGTGCTAAATTTTAACTGTGTCACCTAGTCCTTCTTCCCGGACACAACTTTCAATGGTGAGCTAACCTTACGTCGATCTTCCTCGTCATATAATTTCACCTTGAACAACAAGCTTGATTTCGAGTTTTTGTCATACCCACAGTTCCAATAACCTTTCGCTTCATCAGTCCTTTGACTTGATGACATCGTCGGTCAATTACCTCTTCATGAAATCTCTTAACAAATGTGATCATCACCAGCATTCTGAGCTCTTCCTAGATAGCAATTGAATTCATGATGAGGAATACTATCCTTGCCCTCGATGATTTGTGTCATCATCAGCAACATTATTGCCTTTCCTCCAACACAAACTTGTTCCTCTTTTGAGTTGTACTTTGAGTTTCTTACTATCTAGCTCATATTCTGTTCTACCTTGTAGTATTACCATCTTTTATGTCAAGAATGTGGTGAGAATTTCACCACCTCTTAAGAATTCTTGATATAGTAGTACGTCTCGCCATCTCCATTCATTTCTTGGTACCCGTGTTGTTTCTAACCGGAATACCGACAATTGAGCTATGATGCGGGAATTCAAAACTTCTAGCAACCCTATTGCTTTGAAGTGAATGGTCGATAGTTTCATTCTAAGTCTTTTGGTTATTGAATCACCATTCTAACATTGATCGTGCTACTTGGCCCATATTTTGGGCGCACATTTCAACCAATTTTTAATTGTGTATGTTTTCGTCGGGCATACATCATTATATATTTGATCTGACAAATGTTATCTCCCTGTTCACATAATCATGGAATCCCATCTTTTTGGGAATCCCGATGAGTTGTCGCTGAGTCCATCAGCCACATCCACATCCTATCCTTGACTTAATGATGAACTCTTGTTTTGGAACTCGCTCCCATAGTTCATTTCCCCAGAATCTTACAATGTCATCTCCTCAATTTGTGTCACACCTTTTTCTTCTCAGGCATCCTGACTCTGAGGTATCCTGACACCAATCAGATCTGAATCTCGGTCAGATATGATGGTTGGAACATAGTTTCAAGAGTTATAACATTGGTCTTTATATTACCCAGTAAGGTGATGTCATGCCTAGCACACTTGGCCGGAGGCCCTATTGTTATAGTTTCATTTTCAGCAAGGCTATCCATTCTTCCATGAGGAAAATCTAAGACATATTCTACAAGTTCTTCCTGATGAATCATTAGTGTATCCAAAGTTTGACCTTTGCTTGAAGACAATGTCAATGTTATCTCGAAGCATGTCTATGGTACTCCAATCTTTGATAAGAACATTTAAAGCACCATGCTAAAATTTCTTTATCAATTATCCAAACACCGTTGTATGGGTAATGTTATGATATTCCTCTCCCCCTTACCTAAATGGTTTTCTACTTTCTATCATGTCAGGGATATCATGCTCTACTTTTCCTTGTGGGGGATATACCCCTGAAATATGTGTATCAACAAATTTTCCTTTCCATTGGTTTGTTTAAACTTATAATCACATTTTTCCTTTCCGTTTGTTTTTTACCCTTTCTGGTGATCTACACTTAATCTAAGCAGTAATAATTCTCTGCTTATGTAACACCCCGATTGTACAACTCTGCCAGTAAAACCCTGTTACAATTGTTGATGACATTCCGATAACTATCGATGGACGAGAAATTTGCTTATTAGTCCGCCTCGTTTCAACAAGTAGGAAAATGGTTCTCTTCATCCCTCGCCCTTGGTACCGTTGTTGTTGCCGACATAACTGACAGTCTCTTCTCTAACGTGCCTTGCTATCATAATCGTGCAACCCCTCCCTACTTTTGACCCACATGGTGGGCCCATAACCCACAGTTCCACAGGATCGAAAGCCGACTCTCCTGTACACCTCTATTCCCAATGGTATTTCTCGTGTGTGGCCTCGTAGGTAATTTACGAGCATCCTTCCGAGAGATCATCAATTCTGGTATCGGACACGATAATTATTCCCATTGCCCTGAACCCCTTTCACACTCTGTTTCAGGCAACGAACGATTGCCTATCAGCTTGAAACTTCTTATTGCACCTTCTTATTTTTGCTCTCGATGAGTTTCTTGAATCTCAACTCAAGAGATGAGTTTGTGCCTCGTTAAATGGGATATCCCCCAGACACCTGACATGTGTTGAGCGTCGTCCTTCCCAAGTTTTCCCCCTTATCTTTTCCGTAAGTACGATGAAGACCATGAAGAAAGGATGAATACTTCATCATAATGACATGGAGCAGAGGAATGAAGACATCTAGGAAATGGATCAGCTTCTTCGGCAAGAGAAACCAACACCGAGAACACTCGTTATAATTTCATAACCAGAGCTTTTCCCCTTACTCTACCTCTTAAATCTCGGGAAGAGATTTCTTGTAGTGGAGGAGAATTGTAACGCCCGGATAATTAAGATGCAGTAACTCCACACTAATGATGATAAGTCAGCTTGATTACTAAGCTAAGTTGCCTCGTGATTGAAAACCAATTCAAATTCATATTTAAAATGTAAGTCAAATATTTCTTTCTTCAAGAAGTAAAACTAAAATGTTCTAATTATCCGAAAATTTCACGTGCTCATTTCTACGTTGCAACCAGCCCCATTTGAGTTCTCAAAATGCCCCTGTGAATTAATTTAGTGGTCCAGCAACAATTAAATTTGTCTTTTCAATTCCTAAAAATGGTAAGACAACTCCTTTTGACCCCAAACTTTTCGTTCCATCTCAATATATTGTCTTAGAATTATGAGCCAAGTTTTGTTCAAAACAAAAATCATTTGGTACTAAAAGAAAATGAAAAACAGAGCCTTAAGAAAATAATAGACAGAAAAGAAAAAAGGAGAGATCAAAAGAAAACAAGAAAAAAAATAAACCTAGTAGGCACCATGGCCCATTTAGCTATATCAGACCCAGCCCACCTAACTCATCCCTATCCTCCCGCTACAGGAGGCAGGAGGCCGTGGCGAGTATCCAGCCACCATAGCCATGGATGGCCACCACGTGCCCTCCCTCGACCTATAAGGCGTCCTCCCGAAACCCTAGCCCTCTCTCATCCGGTACCCCCTGTTTCCCCATCGCGCCCCCTCCTCATCTGCTCGAAATTGAGCCAAAAAGCTCGTGCAGTGACCGTGCTCGTCGTCACTGTTGCCGTGGCCACCGCCGTCGCCGTCATAGGAGGAGGAGTCCAGAAGATCCGCCGCTATCAGCTTCGTCCGTCCCGGGCACCAGCTGAAGCCAGGCAACTTGTGTGCTCACCACCTCCCTCGTCTTCACACGTACATCGCCGCAATCTCGCCTTCGATCCGCACTACTCCGACCACCCAAGGCCTCGCCGTCAGCTCCTCTGCCCCCCGCGGTGAGCCCCTCCTCTGGTTCCCTCTTTTTGCTGCCTCGTTCTGTCGCTGTTTTTTTGTCCCCGCGAGTCCGACCGCCATGGCCGAAGCTTCGCGTCCGTGCGGGCTCGCCTGCGTAGGGTCGCGTCCGTGTTTGCTCCTGCCCGCCAGCCCGTACCCCGGCCATGCCCCGCGCTCGCCTGCTGCCTTGGCGGCCCGCGCCCGCGCGCCACCAATTGGTTATCGTCCGCGCGCGCCCATGTTGCCTGCTGCTTGCTGCGCTGCTCTAAGCTACTGCTGCCTCTTGGTGCTTACAACGGCTGCTGCCGCTGGATGCTGCAGCCACTGCTAGCTCTGCCGCTGGTCGCTTGCGTTGCTTGCTACTGCCTGCTAGCTGCTGCCGTGTGTGCGTGCTCTGTGTGTGTGGCCGCCGGCCGTGTCCAATTTGTTTAGGCTAATCAAGAATTAGGTTGATAATTGTTAGGTTAACGGCTAGCCAATGATAGTAGACCCCCACTGTTTGTTATTCTAATTTAATTAAAGTCTAGTTTAACCATAGATAATGACATATGAGACCTGCCTACACTATTCATTTTGACTATTCAATATTTGACTGGGTCAACACACCCCACTGGCCCCATTCGCATACTCATATGCTAGAGTAACACTAGGTGACAAGAGTATTTACTGTTATAATTTTGAATTAAGTTACATCCAATAATTCCAAAAAGTATCAAAAACTTTAAAAATTAATATAAAATAATTTGTAACTCGGATGAAAATATTTTGTACATGAAAGTTGCTCCGAACGACGAGACGAATCCGAATACGCAGTCTGTTCGTCTACTGCACGTACCTAGCATAGCGAACCTACAACCGTCCCTCTCCAGTCTGTCTATCCGAAAACGCGAAACACCGGGAATACATTCCCTGATGTTTTCCATCCTTGCTAGTATCACTGAATACCGTGTAAAGTCACACGTAGCACCGTGTATTGCCATGTTATGCTTTGTGGTGCGATGTTTCCTTTATATTTATTGTTTCTTCCCCCTCTTCTCCCCGATAGACACCAGGACCGAGACCGCTGACAGTGCCACGGTGATCGACTGCGTCGACGACGACCCCTCCTTGCCAGAGTTACCAGGCAAGCACTCCCCCTTGGTCACCAGATACCGCCCATTCTCTTCTCTCTTATTCTTGCATTAGGTTTGCTACTGTTGTTGATTCGATAGCTCTTATTCTGTTGCATAGCTTGTCATTGTTGCTACAACTGTTGATACATTTACCTGCTATCCTAATGCTTAGTATAGGATGCTAGTATTCTATCAGTGGCCCTGCATTCTTGTCCGTTCGCCGTGCTATACTATCGGGCCGTGATCTCTTCGGGAGGTGATCACGGGTATATACTTAATTATTACATACTCATGATGATGATTCGGATATGGGGGCTGAAGGGGCAGGTGGTTCCACATAGGTAGTGGTGGGCCTGGGTTCCTGACAGCCCCCTGATGGTTACTTTGTGGCGGAGCGACAGGGCGGGTTGCGACCACCTAGGAGACAGGTGGGTCTGGTCCCTGGTCGTTGTTGGCAGTTACTTCAAAATAACACGCTTAACGAGATCTTGGTATTTGATCCGAGTGTGGCCATTGGCCTATACACACTAACCAGCTACGTGAGAATAGTTATGGGCACTCGACGTCGTGGTATCAGCCGAAGCCTTCTTGACATCAGCGACTTAGTGGCGCACGCCAGATTGGACTGGAACGCCGCTCTGGTATTAGGAGCGGCTAGGTCTGCTTACCGGCCGCCCTCGCAACGCGCAGGTGTGCATTGGGCGATGGGCCCAGACCCCTGTGCGCTTAGGACTTAGACCGGCGTGCTGGCCTCTCTGATGTGCTTAGGTAGGGCTGCGACGTGTTGATCTTCCAAGGCCGGGCATGACCCCGGAAAGTGTGTCCGGATAAATGGGATCGAGCGTGCTCGATTATGTGGTGCACCCCTGCAGGGAAGTTAATCTATTCGAATAGCCATGTCCCTCGGTAAAAGGACGACCCGGAGTTGTACTCCGACCTCATGACAACTAGAACCGGATACTTGATAAAACACACCCTTACCAGTGCCAGATACAACTCGGTGATCTCTTTCCCACAGGGCGATGAGGGGAGGATCGCCGGGTAGGATTATGCTATACGATGTTACTATGTGAACTTACCATCTATTCTCTTCTACTGCTGCAAGATGGAGGTTGCCAGAAGCGTAGTCTTCGATTGGATTAGCTATCCCCCTCTTATTCGGGCATTCTACAGTTCAGCCCATAGATATTACCCCCTTTACACAGATATCATTGCATATGTACTGTAGATCCTTGCTTGCGAGTACTTTGGATGAGTACTCACGGTTGCTTTGCTCCCCCTTTTCCCCTCTTGTCCCTTCTTCTCGGATGACGCAACCAGATTGTGGAGTCCAGAAGCCAGAGGATCCCGAGGATGTTTCTACGTGGAGTTCGGCTTCGAGGAGTAGTTAGGAGGTCTCAGGCAGGAGGCCTTGCCTTTTCGATCGTTGTTACTTTTGTGCTAGCCTTCTTAAGGCAAACTTGTTTAACTTATGTCTGTACTCACATATTATTGCTTCTGCTGACTCTTGTGTATTCGAGCTTATGTATTCGAGCCCTCGAGGCCCCTGGCTTGTAATATAAAGCATGTATTATTTTAATTTGTGTTTAGAGTTGTGTTGTGATATCTTCCAGTGAGTCCGGGATCTTGGTTGTACACATTTGCATGCATGATTAGTGTACGGTCAAATCGGGGGCGTTACAACTGTTCAGATCCACTGTTGTCATTCCGTAATATGGGTCTACCTGTACCCCGCCTCTTGACAGATTGACCCATTTGCACTTAAACAAAGCGACCTTAAAATCATGTCCGTACTCAATTTCCCATATGTCCACTATGTAACCATAATATGTGTCCTTTCCTTTCTTGGTTGCTGCATCAAAGCGGACACCGCTGTTTTGGTTGGTGGTCTTTTGATCTTGGGCGATCGTGTAAAATGTATTCCCATTTATCTCGTATCCTTTGTAAGTCAATACAGCCGAAGATGGTCCCCTGGACAACGAGTACAGCTCATCACAAACAGTGTTGTCACCTCTGAGACGTGTTTCCAACCAACTGCAGAAAGTCTTGATGTGTTCATATGTAATCCAGTCATCACACTGCTCCGAGTGTTGGAGCGCAGACTGTTCTTGTGTTCATCGACATACGGGGTCGCCAGGGTAGAGCTGTGTAGAACTGTGTAGTGTGCTTCAGACCAAGAATGCCCGTCCCTGCATATTATTGACTCCCCTCCATGCGTGCCTTTTCCAGTCAGTCTCCCCTCAAACCGCGATTTAGGGAGACCAATCTTCTTAAGGCCAGGAATGAAGTCAACACAAAACCCAATGACATCCTCTGTTTGATGGCCCATGGAGATGCTTCCTTCTGGCCTAGCGCGGTTATGAACATATTTCTTTAGGACTCCCATGAACCTCTCAAAGGGGAACATATTGTGTAGAAATACAGGGCCCAGAATGACAATCTCGTCGACTAGATGAACTAGGACGTGCATCATGATATTGAAGAAGGATGGTGGGAACACCAGCTCGAAACTGACAAGACATTGCGCCACATCACTCCTTAGCCTTGGTATGATTTCTGGATCGATCACCTTCTAAGAGATTGCATTGAGGAATGCACATAGCTTCACAATGGCTAATCGGACGTTTTCCGGTAGAAGACCCCTCAGTGCAACCGGAAGCAGTTGCGTCATAATCACGTGGCAGTCATGAGACTTTAGGTTCTGGAACTTTTTATCTGCCATATTTATTATTCCCTTTTTATTCGACGAGAAGCCAGACGGGACCTTCATACTGAGCAGGCATGCAAAGAAGATTTCCTTCTCTTCTTTGCTACGAGCGTAGCTGGCAGGACCTTCATACTGCTTTGGAGGAAGGCCGTCTTTTTCGTTCACACGTTGCAGGTCCTCCCGTGCCTCCGGTGTATCTTTTGTCTTCCCATACACGCCCAAGAAGCCTAGCAGGTTCATGCAAAGGTTCTTTATCACGTGCATCACATCGATTGAAGAGCGGACCTCTAGGTATTTCCAGTAGGGTAGGTCCCAAAATATTGATTTCTTCTTCCACATGGGTACGCGTCCCACATCGTCATTCGGAACAGATAGTCCGTCGGGACCCTTTCCAAAGATTACCTGTAAATCATTAACCATAGCAAGTATGTGATCACCGGTACGTATGGCGGGCTTCTTCCGGTGATGTGCCTCCCCTTTGATATGTTTGCCTTTCTTTCGACATTGATGGTTGGTCGGAAGAAATCGACAATGCCCCAGGTACACATTCTTCCTGCATTTGTCCAGGTATATACTTTGGGTGTCATCTAAACAGTGCGTGCATGCGTGGTATCCCTTGTTTGTTTGTCCTGAAAGGCTACTGAGAGCAGGCCAATCATTGAAGGTTAAAAACAGTAACGCATGTAGTTCAAATTCCTCCTGGTTGGCCTCATCCCACACACGTACACCTTGTCCATTCCATAGTTGTAAAAGTTCTTCAACTAATGGCCTTAGGTACACATCAATGTCGTTGCCGGGTTGCTTAGGGCCTTGGATGAGTATTGGCATCATAATGAACTTCCGCTTCATGCACAACCAAGGAGGAAGGTTATAGATACATAGAGTCACGGGCCAGTTGCTGCGATTGCTGCTCTGCTCCCCAAAAGGATTAATGCGATTGCTGCGATTGCTGCGATTCCTTGCGTCACCTGCAAACTCCTCCCGGTACGTTCCCTCAATTTTTCACCACTGCGACCCGTGAGCGGGTGCTCTCAACTTCCCGTCTTTCTTACGGTCCTCTACCTGCCATCACATCAACTTGTCATGCTCTTTGTTTCTGAACATACGTTTCAACCGTGGTATTATAGGATCATACCACATCACCTTGGCAGGAACCCTCTTCCTTGGGCGCTCGCCATCAACACCACCAGGGTCATCTCATCTGATCTTATACCGCAATGCACCGCATACCGGGCATGCGTTCAAATCCTCGTACGCACCGCGGTACAGGATGCAGTCATTAGGGCATGCATGTATCTTATGCACCTCCAATCCTAGAGGGCATACGACCTTCTTTCCTGTGTATGTACTGTCGGGAAATTCGTTATCCTTTGGAAGCTTCTTCTTCAAATTTTTTAGTAGCTTCTCAAATCCTTTGTCAGGCACACCATTGTCTGCCTTCCACTGCAGCAATTCCAGTACGGTACCGAGCTTTGTGTTGCCATCTTCGTAATTGGGGTACAACCCTTTTTTGTAATCCTCCAACATGCGATCGAACTTCAGCTTCTTCTTTTCACTTTCCCACTATCTCCTTGCATCAACAATCAACCGGCGGAGATGATCATCGGGCACAACATCGTCTCGTTCCTCTTGATCTTTATCAGCTTCACCCGTTGCAGCATCACCTTATTCCGGGGGCACATAGTTGTCATCGTCCTCTTCTTCTTCGCTATCTTCCATCATAACCCCTATTTCTCCGTGCTTGGTCCAAACATTATAGTGTGGCATAAAACCCTTATAAAGCAGGTGGGTGTGAAGGGTTTTCGAGTTGGAGTAAGACCTCGGATTTCCATAGCTAGTGCATGGATAGCACATAAAACCATTCTGCTTGTTTGCCCTAGCCACTTCGAGAAAATTATGCACGCCATTAATGTACTCGGAGGTGTGTCTGTCACCGTACATCCATTGCCGGTTCATCTGCTTGTATTTATATATAATTAAGTGTGTCAAAAACCATTACAGAACATCATGGATAGATAAGTGATGAAATTAATATAAGTTCATCATCACATTAAATTCAAAGTACATGCATAGCTCTCTAGAGCATCTAATTAAACCATACATTGAAACTATGTAGAACATTTCAACGCAACAACAAATGCGATCATAATCGCAACCAAGGTAACAATTGATCCAACGGCATAATGATACCAAGCCTCGGTATGAATGCAATATTTTCTAATCTTTCTAATCTTCAAGCGCATGGCATCCATCTTGATCTTGTGATCATCGACGACATCTGCAACATGCAACTCCAATATCATCTTCTCCTCATCAATTTTTTTCCTTCAAGTAATTGTTTTCTTCTTCAACTAAATTTAACCTCTTGACAATAGGTTCCATCTTGATCTTGTGATCATCGGGGACTTCCACAACATGCAACTCCAATTCCATTTTCTCCTTCGTTTTTTTCGAATTTTTTCTTGAAGTAAATGTTTTCCTTTTCAACTAAATTTAACCTCTCCACAAGAGGGTCGATTGGAATTACCGGTTCAACTACCTCCTAGATAAAAACATCTATGCCACATTGGTTGGCATAATTGTCATAAACATTAAAACAAATAGTTATCAATTAAAGATAATATACCACATCCAAATCGTAGACAGGACGAGGGCCGACGTGGACGGATATCAAAACCATCGCACTATATAATAACAAGCAATAATAAAAGTAAGAAAATTAGACAAATATCTATCTAAAGCAATAATAACAAGCAATAATAAAAGTAAGAACATTATAGACAGAACAAGAGGCTCACCACGGTGGTGCCGGAGACGAGATCGGCGCGGGCGATCGACGGCGGTGGAGACGGGGACGGGACGTAACGGACCGCTAAACCTAGACAAATCTTGCAGAATATGGAGCTTGGAGGTCGAGCTTCGAGAGGAGAAAGCTTAACTAGTGTGGCTCGGGCATTTCATCGAACCCCTCATGTGCATAGGAGGTGAGCTAGAGCACCACAAAGCTCTCCCCTCGCCGGTGATGGGGTATATATAGGCAACTCATTGGTCCCGGTTCGTGACAGGAACCGGGACTAAAGGCCCCCATTCTGTCCCGGTTCCAGCCACGAACCGGGACCAATGGGTGTGGGCTAGGACCGAGGACCATTGGTCCCGTTTCGTGGCTGGAACCGGGACAAATGGGTCCAGACGAAACGGGGCAGATGCTATAAGAGGCCCGGCCGCCCCCCCTGGGCGCACGAACCGGGACGTATGCCCCCATGGTCCCGGTTCGTGAGTGAACCGGGACTAACCAGCTGGCCAGGCCCGAACCAAAGCCCTCTTTTCTACTAGTGCATGATGGATGCTGGCGATCTGCATCTTCGCGTATCATACCTTGGTCTTTGCCTATGTGCCTAACCGTCATGCAGATTGGTTTTGGTACACAAATAACTTAATCAAAATCATTTCTGGACCTAAGTATGCACGTAATGCATGGTTTCGATATATATGCATTTTTCTCCAAGTAGTATGCTCCAAGTATTATGTCTTTGTGTATATTGCCACTCCAAAATGAAGTCAAAGGCCTCATTGCCCCTCCACCACAGAGTAATTAAATGTACCTCCAGTTTTTTATTCTTATTTTCTGTTGGACAATTCATCTAAGTAAAAGAGTTTACAATGGATATCTGCATTCGATTTATAGCTTGTACAACCAAGTTTATAATATGCAGTACTTCCATGAATGCATTATACTCTCCCTAACAAATTCAGTTTATACTTAGGAAGCTCTCCATTGGCAGGAAAGATTGATGCGAGGCATCAAACAAATAATTGGCAAAACAGAAGACTCACTTTGATGAAGATGAATTCGTTTAGCTGCATGAATGGCATCGTTTGATGCTAAACAAAAGAATCTACGAAGAGAGTTTTTAATTGATCTACTTGATATATATAAAGTACTTTTTCAAATGCAAGGAGAGGAGCGTATGCTTGGCGGGACTTACAATTTACGATGGTTTGTCGTTCGTTTCTTCTTTTTCTAAGCCACGACTTTTAGATTGTAAGTTATATTTTATGATGATGTTTAGGCATCTCAAAGCAAATTATTTTGAAGGAGAGGAGCGTATGCTTGGCAGGAAGAAATATGCTATTCTTTCTCAATGCAAGGAGGATGGTGAAAGAAACGATGACATGGGAAGTTGGGGACACACTTATAATTTTTAAAATAAATATAGGGGCCTCCCCTACTATTTCACGATAAAAAAGAGAGTAAAAAATGGAGAAAGAATGGGTATTTGTCCATCATGTTTGACATACACTTCCGAATTAGAACAATTATTTAACCAATGTATTTATATTTTTTTAATCCATGGAAACGCACGGGCACCAACTAGTCTAACCCAGCTTCCTAAGAATGTTTGCTTCTTCACTAGGCGTAGAATCTGAGATGGGCTAGGCGGCAAATTTTCGTGTTTTGACCCTTTTTGGATACAAATTCAGGATCTGACTCCGGTTTGAAAAAAAAATCAGGATTTGACCCTTTTTCTTACCGCCACTGGCTCTGGCGGTAGGGTTAGACAGCCTACCGTCAGGGTCCCTGGCGGTAAGGTACTAATCCATGTCAGCTAGCAGAGACGGCCTCCATCCCCCTCCGTCGCACCCTACCGCCATGGTACCTGGCGGTAGGCTGTCTAAGCCTACCACGAGAGCCCCTGGCGGTAGGGTGCGAGCAGTTATTTCGCCCGACCCCCCGCCCCATCTCCCCACCCCTCCCCCTCCCCCTCGTCGGCAGTTCTTCCTCAAGTCCCCCAAGTCGCGCCTCTCTCCCTCTCTCATCTCCTCCACTCTCCCCCTCGGATCTTCACCGATTCTTCACTGTTTTTGCAGATCGAGATGGCCCCGAAGAAAGAAACATTAGCTCCTCCAATCCCTCCAATTAGTTTTTGCAAACTTGCTTCCGATTTGACGCATTATTTGCTTGAAACCCCTCATATTTTTGAACTTAGATTGGATTTTTTTCACCTAAGATTTTTTTAGGTAGATTGTAGTTCTAGTTCTTAGTTCTTTAGTAAGTAGTGGTATTGAATATGAACTCAAATCCCTAGTTCATATGTTAGTTTGAAGAACCCTAGTTCATTATTTTTTTGTTAAAAAATTATGATGTATGTTGATATGATGATGAACCCTAGTTTGATGATGCATGCTGATATGATTAGATGATGTAGTGTGAAGATGAACCCTAGTTTTATGATGCATGCTGATATGATGATATGAAGATGTTGTTGGAAAAAATTATTTAAAAATATGATGATATGATGTATGTCGGAGGATTTTTTTTGATATGATGCATGTTGATATGATTTGCTCCATCATGTGTAGTACATGTTGTTGGACGAATATGCTTAAGATTTTATTTTGATATGATGCATGTTGATATGATTTTGATATGATTTCATTTCATTTTTTGTTTATGTATGCTTATGCTTATGATGCTTTTGTTTATGAAATTTTATTAAGGCGGGCACCTCTTGCGGACAATATCGACCCACGGTACTCCATGCTGGACTGGGCATTTGACAAGGGTCATCATGCCCGTTTCATAGAGAACGGAGAGGTAAGTGATATGAATGAAATATTGAGCAAAGTTTTCGGATTGATGAAAATAAATTCCTAACTTTTGGCATTCAATTTTTGACAGATGCTCTAGTCACTGTGCATGAGGGGTCACGAGGTATATGTGCATATGGAATACGACGAGTGCTACACGCCATTCTTCAAGAAAGCCCGTCTGTTGGGGTTTGTGTTGCAGTTCAAGCGTAAGCCGCCGGCGCTTGTCCACACAGCTCTGACAGCGTTGATTGACCGGTGGCGACCTGATACTCCAAAACGTATCTATAATTTCTGCTTGCTCCATGCCTCTTTTGGGTGATATTGCTATGATATTTATACACTTCCATACACTTTTGATCATATTTGGACTAACCTATTAACTCAGTGCACCCTAGTGCCAGTTTCTGTTTTCGGCTGTTTTTGTATTTCAGGTTTTCACATTACGAGAACTGCCAGGAAAAATCCAAAAAAATTATATAAAAAATCAGCGTTCCAGAAACTACCGTGCGCCCGAAAAATTATATAAAAAATCAGCGCTCCAGGCGCCCTGGCGGCGCGCCCCCCCACTGGGCCGCGCCGAGGGGGCGCCTGGGCCCCCCGAGGCTCCTCCGATGCCCCCCTTTGGCATATATTTAAAGCGTCTCCCGAAACCATCGACGGGGGAACTTTTTTCGCGATCTCATCTCTGTTCCGCCGCCGCCACCGCTTCCAAGATCGGGAGCACCAGGAGAACTCTTCCCGGCACCCTGCCGGAGGGGAGGATCACCACCGGGAGCCTCTCCACCACCATGGACGCCTCCCGGATGAGTTGTGAGTAGTCTCCCTTGGACCATGAGTCCATGACCAGTAGCTATGTGATGTTCTCCTCCCGTTCTTGTGCTTCACTAATTAGTCCTCGTGAGCTGCCCTACATGATCGAGGCACATATGTAATCCTTATGTTGTTGCTATGATGAGTTTGCTGGGATCCGATGGATTATGAGATTATGTTCAGATTGTGCTTGAGTAATATATTTGATCTACCTCTTTTATATTTATGTTCGTAAGTAATTCTTGCATGTTCTACGTTGTTATTTATTGCTTTGGCCAAGTAATAGGTAGTGACTCCAAGAGGGAACGTTATGCTTGATTGTGGGTTCATGCCCCTCGATGACTAGTTTGAGTGACAGAAACATGAGTCTAGGGGATGTGCTGTTGCCACAAGGGGGAAAACAACGGTGCTTGTGCCCGCGGGTGCAAGGATTATTTACTTTACGCAAAGTTCTTTTAATGCAGTTGCCTGTTGCATTGAGTTTACACTATGGGTGGGACTCGCAACTTAATACCAGCGAGATGTTCTGGATAGATATCTCAAGGTGAATGATTAGTAGTAGATATTGATGGATTTCGGTCTACTTACTTTGGCGTACCGCCCATGCTTTGAACCTCAACCTTTCTTGTAATGTAATCAGCATTGGTTTGCGCACATGGTCCTCTCAATTGCCCAGCTGTAATTCGTTTACCTCACATAGCTGTTTTATCGTCTTTTGGGAGAGAGACATCACTAGTGAACATCATGAGACTCCGGTCCATATTACCATCATTGATCACATCCGCTATTTACTTTTCTCTATTATTTACTATTGCAATTATATCTATCACTACTATCACTTGCGTTTAATCCTTTGTGAACTACAAGGCCGGAGGGATTGACAACCTCTCTGTACTCGTTGGGAGCAAAGTTATTTGTATCTGTGTGCAGGTCCACGTTGATTGCTAATATCTAGCGCCGTAGCAGTTGACACCTTTTTGTTGAACCTAGGAGTCTCTGGGGATTCGATCCTTGGTATCTTTGCCAAGGGAAAAACTTCCGCAACACTACATCTCACACCTTCCACTTGGGGTAACCAACGAGGGGCGAGAAGCCTAGCAAGAGTTTTTCTGGCGCCATTGCCGGGGACTCCACTCTTCAAGATAGGGGAGTTGCATGCTATCTTTTACCTTTGCTTTTAGTCTTGTTAGTTTACCTTTCAGTTTTTGCTTTAGTATCTTTTATCGAAAATCACAAAAATAGTTATCTTGCTTGCTTGCTACTATGGGTTCCACCGAGAACACCAAGTTGTGTGACTTCACTAGTCACAACAACGATGACTTTATCAGCACACCTATCACTACACCTGCCACTTCAGCACCTTCATATGAAATTAAACCTGCTTTACTGAATCTAGTTATGAAAGATCAATTCTCCGGTGCTGGAGATGATGCTGCTTTACACTTGAACAACTTTGTTGAACTTTGTGATATGCAAAAGTACCAAGAAATAGATGGTAATATTGTTAAGCTTAAGCTTTTTCCTTTCTCCTTGAGAGGAGGAGCTAAAATTTGGTTTCAGTCTTTGCCTAGAAATAGCATAGATTCATGGGACAAGTGCAAAGATGCTTTTATTGGAAAATACTATCCACCTGCTAAAATTATCCAACTGAGAAGTAACATAATGAATTTTAAACAATTGGATAATGAAGACGTTGCCCAAGCTTGGGAACGTATGAAATCTCTTATCAAGAACTGCCCTACTCATGGTTTGACTACTTGGATGGTTATCCAAACTTTTTATGCAGGCTTGAACTTTACCTCGCGGAACTTGTTAGATTCGGCCGCGGGAGGAACCTTTATGTCAACTACACTTGGTGCTGCCACGAAGCTTCTCGATGAGATGATGACCAACTATTCCCAATGGCACACCGAACGCGCTCCAACATGTAGGAAGGTAAACTCTGTCGAGGAAATTTCCTCCCTTAATGAAAAAGTTGACTTGATCATGTCTCTACTTTCGAAGCAATTCTCTGTTGATCCTCGTGATGTTCCTTTAAATTCTTTGATTGCTCAAGAACAAGTAGATGTGAACTTTATCTCTAGAAACAATTTTAACAACAATGCTTATAGGAGTAATTTTGGTAGCAATCCTAGACCGTTCCCCTCTAATTCTTATGGGAACAACAATGCTTATCCTAGCACCAAGAACTCCAATACTGAACTAGAGATTATGCTTAAAGATTTCATCACTACCCAAAAAGCCTTTAATAAGAGTGTAGAAGAAAAACTACATAAACTAGATGATCTCTCTTTGAAGGTAGACCGTTTAGCCAATGAGATAGAATTGCTTAAAATTAAAACTTCTCCTCTTGAGGAGAGGAAGGTCACTCCTATTAATGCTACTCAAGTGCAAATTAATGAAAATATTAGGATGATGGCTAAACTTAAAGAAAGATGGGCTAGAGAAAGGGAGGTAGAGGATAGAATTAAGAGCCTTCCTACCCACCACACTGTTGCTACTATCCAAGTTGTTGAGGATATCCAAACTCTTAGCACCCAATGTACTCCTGGTCCCATTGGACCTATTGATGGTGATGCTATGACTATAGAAACTACCAAACATGTGAACCTAAAGGACACCACTACCACTTTACTTGATGCTAGTGACCTTGATTTTGATAATTGCACTCTTACCGAAGTTATTAATTTCCTTCACAAGATGTCTAGAGATCCCCGCACTAGCACGCTTAACCTTGCCTTCACAGAGCATATCACTAATGCTCTCATCAAAGCTAGGGAGGAGAAACTTAGAGTAGAAGCCTCCATACCTAGAAACCTAGAAGATGGTTGGGATCCTATGATAAAAATTAAATTGAATGACTTCTCTTGCTATGCATTATGTGATGTTGGAGCTAGTACCTCTGTTATGCCCAAAAGAATATATGATATGCTTAAATTGAAACCTTATGATTCTTGTTCTTTTGGTGTTCGTCTCGTTGATTCTTCCATAAAGAAACCTTTGGGGAGGATCGACGATGTTCTTATCGTTGTCAATGATAATTATGTTCCCGTTGATTTTACTATTATGGATATTGAATGTGATCCTTCTTGTCCAATTATTTTGGGACGTCCCTTTTTACGCACCGTTGGTGCTATCATTGACATGAAAGAGGGGAATATAAAATTTCAGTTTCCTCTCAAGAAAGGGATGGAACACTTCCCTCGAAAGAAGATCAAGTTACCTTTTGAGTCCGTTGTACGGGCTAGCTATCTTTTACTCTTGATAAAACTTGATCTATATGCATTATGCCTAGCTTAAAGGCATAAAAGAAAGCGCTTTTGGGAGGCAGCCCACATGAATAAATTTATTTTGCTTTTGTTGTGTCTTGATGTTGTTACTACTGTAGCATCATCATTGTATCTTTGCTTTTCAATTTTGTGCCAAGTGTAGCCTCTGATTGCTAGAAAGTTCAAAAGTTGTGAGGTGCTGTCCAGGAAACAGATTCTGTCCTTGGATAGAAAAATTCGTATAAAATCACCAGATCATCTTTTTGGTCTGAAGTTTTTCGACAGCGTGCTCTATATAATTGTCTTTCGTGCATCTGTTCTGAGTTTTTTTATTAGAGTTGCAGAAGTGCCCCGAACAAATCAATTACTACCTGCTGTTCTGTTTTTCACAGATTCTGTCCAGTTTTGCTTTTCCTTCATTTTGCAAACCAAGAGCTTGCTTTTTCTTTGCAAAAACCTTTTGGCAATCTTGAGAAACAGTAGACCTTCAAGAATATCTTTATTTCCAGCAAGGTATAATTATTTTATTATGGGTACTAACCTCGCTAATCAGATTATGATGAGTTATGTATGAAGGGAGTTTTCAAGTGTGCGAGGGAGGATGATAAAAAGATTCAGGAGTGTCAAGCGCTCAAGCTTGGGGATGCCCCCATGCACCCCCAAGAAATATTCAAGGAGACTCAAGCGTATAAGCTTGGGGATGCCCCCGTGCATCCCCTTCTCCATCAACATTATCAGTTCGTCTTTCGTTCCACTATATTTTAATCACTTCATGTGTTATGTGCTATGCTTGGAGCGTCTTGCTTTTAGTTTTTTTTAGTTTTTCATAACGAGTCAGAACTCAGCTTTCTTTATGTGGGAGAGAAACACGCTCCACTTCTACCTAGAACATAACATAGAATTTTCATGTCTATCCTTGCTGTGTGTGTTCTTTGTCTTTTAATAGCTACTATCATGTTCAGCTCTTAGCTTTCATGCTTATCTTTTCAAGAGCTTTTGTTTAGCTGGTTGCTTGAACTATCTTTAATTACCATGCTCACCTTATTAAGAGAGTTTGCTTCCGTTGCATTGGTTGATATGTCTATGATAAAGATGCTACGTGCATGATGGCGCTTAGTAGTTCATGTTTTCTTATGGTTAGTCTCAAATAACTGGGGGGTTCCCAATGTGTTATTGGAGTACCAACATGATTTGTTTGCCTATGATGTGGTATGGTTTAGTAATATCTTCCTTCGAGAATTTATTTTGATTGACTTGGCATATGCTCACGCATATTTAAGACTGTAAAGAAAGTCTGTCAAGCCTTGATGATCTTTTGTTTCTGAGTAGCGATATAACTACCATGCCTGATTCAATGTTGCTTTGTCGCTCTGCATGATTATGACCGTCATTGCTCTCTTAGTTGGTCACTCCCAGTCTTTTGCTAACCTTCGCCTGTACTAAGCGGACTAACTGCTTGGGCATCCACATCCTTTAATCCAGGTATGCCATATGAGTCCACCATACCTTCCTACATGGTATTTACCTGCCATTCCTAACGGAGACTTGCATGTGCCATCTCGAAATTATTCAAAGAAAAAGCATTCTTATTTTGTGCCTCTGTTGTAAGTCCATGAGGAAGTAGTAGTTAATTCATAATCTTTTAAGTTGGACAAGCTTCACCCCGGGATTGCATGTATAATGTGCAAACCCATAATACGAGAAGGAACTGGCATTGAGTGCGCCCGGCTCAAAAAGATAATATAACAAACAAACCCTCCTTCACGCTTTGTTCATGAGAAATCAGAAAACTTTGGCAGTGATAAACAAAGGAGATTAAGAGGATGTGATCGTCCTCATTCGGGAGCCGTTCCTCGAAACTTGTCCATCTCGAAAAGTGATTGAGTTGTCTGCTAGCATTCGTTGACGAAACATGCATGATCTAAAATAAATTATTACCTCTATTTTAAAGCCAAGAGCTCTGGTACATGTTTTGTCTTTGTTTCCGACTACGGGTTTTCAACCTTGCCAACAAAAGCCACGGTTCGAGAGTCTCCACCTTCTTTTAAAAGCACCAACTACTGAGAGCATGATTGTCATTCTGAGTGTAATGTGCATTGTCCCAAAGTAGCATTGTCTTTTGCATGATTGTGATATCGTTTATTCTGAAATCATTGTATCTAGTCATCACTTAAAGCTTGGAGGTGCCCCTGCATTTATGTTTTGCTTCACTAAAGGGGGCAAGCTAGATATCACTTTATCATATTTGCACATCATGTTCATTGCAAATCTATTTGATGTTTCAGTATCATATTGTAAAACTTTCAGTCCTTTCTGATTTTCTCATGAGGCAACTTAATTACTATAGATTCATTGTCTCAGTAAGCTTTTGTCATATGACTATGAAAAAGTCCTATATGGTTAATAGCATGTCACCACAGAATGTTATCATTTACCTACTCGAGGACGAGCAGGAATTAAGCTTGGGGATGTTGTTACGTCCAAAACGTATCTATAATTTCTGCTTGCTCCATGCCTCTTTTGGGTGATATTGCTATGATATTTATACACTTCCATACACTTTTGATCATATTTGGACTAACCTATTAACTCAGTGCACCCCAGTGCCAGGCTGTTTTTGTATTTCAGGTTTTCACATTACGAGAACTGCCAGGAAAAATCCAGAAAAAATATATAAAAAATCAGCGTTCCAGAAACTACCATGCGCCCGAAGGACAGCCGGGGGGGCCACCAGGCCTCCAGGTGCCCTGGCGGCACGCGCCCCCCCCACTGGGCCGCGCCGGGGGGCGCCTGGGCCCCCCGAGGCTCCTCCGATGCCCCCCTTTGGCATATATTTAAAGCGTCTCCCAAAACCCTCGAGGGGGGAACTTTTTTCGCGATCTCATCTCTGTTCCGCCGCCGCCGCCGCTTCCAAGATCGGGAGCACCAGGAGAACTCTTCCAGGCACCCTGCCGGAGGGGAGGATCACCACCGGGAGCCTCTCCACCACCATGGACGCCTACCGGATGAGTTGTGAGTAGTCTCCCTTGGACCATGAGTCCATGACCAGTAGCTATGTGATGTTCTCCTCCCGTTCTTGTTCTTCACTAATTAGTCCTCGTGAGCTGCCCTACATGATCGAGGCACATATGTAATCCTTATGCTGTTGCTATGATGAGTTTGCTGGGATCCGATGGATTATGAGATTATGTTCAGATTGTGCTTGAGTAATATATTTGATCTACCTCTTTTATATTTATGTTCGTAAGTAATTCTTGCATGTTCTCCGTTGTTATTTATTGCTTTGGCCAAGTAATAGGTAGTGACTCCAAGAGGGAACGTTATGCTTGATTGTGGGTTCATGCCCCTCTATGACTAGTTTGAGTGACAGAAACATGAGTCTAGGGGATGTGCTGTTGCCACAAGGGGGAAAACAACGGTGCTTGTGCCCGCGGGTGCAAGGATTGTTTACTTTACGCAAAGTTCTTTTAATGCAGTTGTCTGTTGCATTGAGTTTACACTATGGGTGGGACTCGCTACTTACCAGCGAGATGTTCTGGATAGATATCTCAAGGTGGATGATTAGTAGTATATATTGATGGATTTCGGTCTACTTACTTTGGCGTACCGCCCATGCTTTGAACCTCAACCTTTCTTGTAATGTAATCAGCATTGGTTTGCGCTCATGGTCCTGTCAATTGCCCAGCTGTAATTCGTTTACCTCACATAGCTGTTTTATCGTCTTTTGGGAGAGAGACATCACTAGTGAACATCATGAGACTCCGATCCATATTACCATCATTGATCACATCCGCTATTTACTTTTCGCTATTATTTACTATTGCAATTATATCTATCACTACTATCACTTGCGTTTAATCCTTTGTGAACTACAAGGCCGGAGGGATTGACAACCTCTCTGTACTCGTTGGGAGCAAAGTTATTTGTATCTGTGTGCAGGTCCACGTTGATTGCTAATATCTGGCGCCGTAGCAGTTGACACCTTCTTGTTGAACCTAGGAGTCTCTGGGGATTCGATCCTTGGTATCTTTGCCAAGGGAAAAACTTCCGCAACACTACATCTCACACCTTCCACTTGGGGTAACCAACGAGGGGCGAGAAGCCTAGCACGACCGGAGACCCATTCTTTCCATCTGCCATGCGGGGTGATGACGGTGACCCTCGAGGATTGGTCTATGATTACTGCAATGCCGATCGAGGGTCATGCACTCACCGGGCGAGTGGAGAGGGCCAACTGGGAGGATAGGGTTGCCACTCTCATCGGTGACTGCCCCGTTGTTGAGGGTAACTGTACATCCGGTGTGCCGTTGATCTGGCTCACGGAGCACCGGCACGGATGCCCCGAAGGCGCCGACAAGACGACCGTGGAGTGGTACGCGAGGGCCTACCTGTGGTACAAGTTGGGTAACATAGTATTTCAAAAAAATTCCTATGATCACGCAAGATCTATCTACCAGATGCATAGCAACGAGAGGGGAGAGTGTGTCTACGTACCCTCGTAGACCAAAAGTGAAAGCGTCTAGTGACGCGGTTGATGTAGTTGAACTTCTTCGCGATCCAATCGATCAAGCACCGAACGTACGGCACCTCCGCATTCAGCACACGTTCAGCTTGATGACGTCCCACGAGCTCTTGATCCAGTTGAGATTCACGGGAGAGTTTCGTCAGAACGACGGCGTGGTGACGGAGATGATGAAGCAACCGGCGCAGGGCTTCGCCTAAGCACTGCAACTATATGACCGAGGTGTGTTTCTGTGGAGGGGGGCACCGCACACGGCTAGAACAATGTTTCTTATGTGTCTTTGGGTGCCCCTGCCCCCGTATATAAAGGAGCAAGGGGGGAGGTTCGACTGGCCTTCTAAGGCACGCCAGGAGTAGGATTCCTACTCCTAGTAGGAATAGGAATCCCCTTTCCTATTACTACTAGGAGTAGGAAAGGAAGGGGAAGAGGAGAAGGAAAGGAGAGGTGGCGCCTCCCCCCCTTTTCCTAGTCCAACTAGGAACCCTAGGGGTGTGTGGCCAGCCCTATGGGCTGCCCCTCTCTTTCCCTCATAGGCCCACTATGGCCCATACTCCCTCGGGGGGGGGGGGGGGGTTCCGGTAACCCCCTCCGGCACTCCTGTTAAATCCGAAACTTTTCCGGAACACTTCCGGTGTCCGAATATAGTCGTCCAATATATCAATCTTTACGTCTCGGACATTCCGAGACTCCTCATCGTGTCCATGATCTCATCTGGGACTCCGAACTACCTTAGTTACATCAAAACTCATAAACTCATAATACCGATCGTCATCAAACGTTAAGCGTGCGGACCCTACGGGTTCGAGAACTATGTAGACATGACCGAGACTCATCTCCGGACAATAACCAATAGTGGAACCTGGATGCTCATATTGGCTCCCACATATTCTACGAAGATCCTTATCAGTCAAACCGCATAACAACATACGTTGTTCCTTTTGTCATCGGTATGTTACTTGCCCGAGATTCGATCGTCGGTATCTCAATACCTAGTTCAATCTCGTTACCGGCAAGTCTCTTTACTCATTCTGTAATACATCATCTCGTGACTAACTCATTAGTCATATGCTTGCAAGGCTTATTATGATGTGTATTACCGAGAGGGCCTAGAGATACCTCTCCGACACTCGGAGTGACAAATCCTATTCTTGATGTATGCCAACACCACGAACACTTTCGGAGACACATATAGAGCATCTTTATAATCACCCAGTTACGTTGTGACGTTTGATAGCACACAAGGTGTTCCTCCGGTACTCGGGAGTTGCATAATCTCATAGTCATAGGAACATGTATAAGTCATGAAGAAAGCAATAGCAGTAAAACTAAACGATCATAATGCTAAGCTAACTTATGGGTCTTGTCCATCACATCATTCTCCTAATGATGTGATCCCGTTGATCAAATGACAACTCATGTCTATGGCTAGGAAACATAACCATCTTTGATTAATGACCTAGTCTAGTAGAGGCATACTAGGGACACTCTGTTTTGTCTACGTATTCACACATGTACTAAGTTTCCGGTTAATACAATTCTAGCATGAATAATAAACATTTATCATGATATAAGGAAATAAATAATAACTTTATTATTGCCTCTAGGGCATATTTCCATCAGTCTCCCACTTGCACTAGAGTCAATAATCTAGTTCACATCGCCATGTGATTTAATACCGAGAGTTCACATCGTTATGTGAATAACACCCATAGTTCACATCACCATGTGACGAACACCCAAAGGGTTTACTAGAATCAATAATCTAGTTCACATCGCTATGTGATTGACACCTAAGAGAAATAAGGTGTGATCATGTTTTGCTTGTGAGAGAAGTTTAGTCAACGGGTCTGTCACATTCAGATCCGTATGTATTTCGCAAATTTCTATGTCTACAATGCTCTGCATGGAGCTACTCTAGATAATTGCTCCCACTTTCAATATGTATCCAGATTGATACTTAGAGTCATCTGGATAAGTGTCAAAGCTTGCATCGGTGTAACCCTTTACGACAAACTCTTTATCATCTCCATAATCGAGAAACATTTCCTTAGCCATCCAGTTACTAAGGATAATTTTTTACCGCTGTCCAGTGATCTACTCCTAGATAAAAATTGTATTCCCTTGCCAAACTCAGGGCAGGGCATACAATAGGTCTGGTATACAGCATGGCATACTTCATAGAACCTATGGCTCAGGCATAGGGAATGACTTTCATTCTCTCTCTATCTTCTGCAGTGGTCGGGCATTGAGTCTTACTCAACTTCACACCTTGCAACACATGCATGAACTCTATCTTTGACTGTTCCATTTTGAACTACTTCAAAATCTTGTCAAGGTATGTACTCATTGGAAAAAAAACTTATGAAGCGTCTTGATCTATCTCTATAGGTCTTGATGCTCAATATGTAAGCAGCTTTACCGAGGTATTTCTTTGAAAAAACTCCTTTCAAACACTCCTTTATGCTTTCCAAAAAATTCTACACCATTTCCGATCGACAATATGTCATTCACATATACTTATCAGAAAGTATGTAGTGCTCCCACTCACTTTCTTGTAAATACAGGCTTCACCACAAGTCTGTATAAAACCATATGCTTTGATCACCTCATCAAAGCGTATATTCCAACTCCGAGATGCTTGCACCAGTCCATAGATAGATCGCTGGAGCTTTCACACTTTTTAGCACCTTTAGGATCGACAAAACCTTCTGGTTGCATCATATACAACTCCTCTTTGAGATATCCATTCAAAAATGTTGTTTTGACATCCATTTGCCAGATTTCATAATCATCAAATGCGGCAATTGCTAACATGATTCGGACAGACTCAAGCATCGCTACGGGTGAGAAAGTCTCATTGTAGTCAACTCCTTGAACTTGTCGAAAACCTTTCGCAACAAGTCGATCTTTGTAGACAGTAACATTACCCTCGGCGTCGGTCTTCCTCTTGAAGATCCATTTATTTTCGATGGCTTGCAGATCATCGGGCAAGTCAACCAAAGTCCACACTTTGTTCTCATACATGGATCCTATCTCAGATTTCATGGCCTCTAGCCATTTTGCGGAATCTGGGCTCATCATCGCTTCCTCATAGTTCGTAGGTTCAGCATGGTCTAGTAACATGACTTCCAAAACTGGGTTGCCATACCACTCTGGCTCGGAACATACTCTGGTTGATCTACGAAGTTCAGCAGAAACTTGATCCGAAGTTTCATGATCATCATCATTAGCTTCCTCACTAATTGGTGTAGGAATCATTGGAACCAATTTCTGTGATGTACTACTTTCCAATTCGGGATAAGGTACAATTACCTCATCACGTTCCACTTTCCTCCCACTCACTTCTTTCGAGAGAAACTCCTCTAGAAAGGATCCATTCTTAGCAACAAATGTCTTGCCTTCGGATCTATGATAGAAGGTGTACCCAACAGTCTCCTTTGGGTATTCAATGAAGACACATTTCTCCGACTTGGGTTCAAGCTTATCAGGTTGAAGCTTTTTCACATAAACATCGCAGCCCCAAACTTTAAGAAATGACAACTTTGGTTTCTTGCCAAACCATAGTTCATAAGGCGTCATCTCAACGTATTTAGATGGCCCTATTTAACGTGAATGCAGCTGTCTCTAAAGCATAACCCCAAAACGATAGTGGTAAATCGGTAAGAGACATCATAGACCGCACCATATCTAATAAAGTACGGTTACGACGTTCGGACACACCATTCTGCTGTGGTGTTCCGGGGGGCGTGAGTTGTGAAACTATTCCACATTGTTTCAAATGAAGACCAAACTCGTAACTAAAATATTCACCTCCACGATCAGATCGTAGAAACTTTATTTTTCTAGTTACGATGATTCTCTACTTCACTCTGAAATTCTTTGAACTTTTCAAATGTTTGAGACTTGTGCTTCATCAAGTAGATATACCCATATCTGCTCAAATCATCAGTGATGGTCAGACTATTGCTCGCTCCATTGTTTCAGAGAATGGAGTTTTAGTCATCTTGCCCATGAGGCATGGTTCGCAAGCACCAAGTGATTCACAATCAAGTGATTCCAAAAGTCCATCACTATGGAGTTTCTTCATGCGCTTTACACCAATATGACCTAAACAGCAGTGCCACAAATAAGTTGCATTATCATTATTAACCTTGCATCTTTTGGCTTCAATATTATGAATATGTGTATCACTACGGTCGAGATCCAACAAACTATTTTCATTGGGTGTATGACCATCGAATGCTTTATTAATGTAAGCAGACTAAAAAGTATTCTATGACTTTTAATGAATAACCGTATTGCAACAACCATGATCAAATCATATTCATGCTCAACACAAATGCCAAATAACATTTATTTAGGTTCTACACTAATCCCGAAAGTATAGGGAGTGTGCAATGATGATCATATCAATCTTTAACTAGTCTCTGTTCATTCTCCAACTCTCGTTTCGAGTAACTAATTTTAGTAACTGAACTGGTATCAAATACCCAGGCGTTGCTACGAACACTAGTAAAATACACATCAATAATCTATATATCAAATATACCTTTGTTCACTTTGCCATCCTTCTTATCCGCCAAGTATCTAGGGCAGTTCCACTTCCAGTGGCCATTTCCTTTGAAGTAGAAGCACTTAGTTTCAGGCTTGAGTTTAGCTTTGGGTTTCTTCACGGGAGTGACAACTTGCTTGTCATTCTTCTTGAAGTTCCCCTTCTATCCCTTTGCCCTTTACTTGAAACAAGTGGTCTTGTTAATCATCAACACTTGATGCTCTTTCTTGATTTCTACCTTCGCCGATTTCAGCATCGCGAAGAGCCCGAGAATTACTTTCGTCTTCCCTTGCATATTATAGTTCATCACAAAGTTCTACTAACTTGGTGATAGTGACTAGAGAACTTTGTCAGTTGCTATCTTATCTGGAAGATTAACTCCCACTTGATTGAAGCAATTGTAATACCCAAACAATCTGAGCACATGCTCACTGGTTGAGCTATTCTCCTCCATCTTGTAGGCAATGTACTGTCATAGGTCTTATACCTCTCGACACGGGCATGAGTATGAAATACTAATTTCAACTCCTGGAACATATCATATGTTCCATGGCATTCAAAATGTTTTTGAAGTCCCGGTTCTAAGCCATAAAGCATAGTGCACTAAACTATCAAGTAGTCATCATACCGATCTTTTGTCAAAACGTTCATAATGTTTGCATCTACTCATGCAATAGGTCTGTCACCTAGCGGTGCATCAAGGACATAATTCTTCTGTGCAGCAATGACGAAAATCCTCAGATAACGGGCAAGTCTACATCATTGCTACTAACATCTTTCAACTTAGTTTTCTCTAGGAACATATAAAACAAATGGGGAGCTACATCGCGAGCTATTGATCTACAACGTAGATATGCTAATACTACCAGGACTAAGTTCATGATAAATGAAAGTTCAATTAATCATAATACTTAAGAACTCCCACTTAGATAGACATCCCTCTAGTCATGTAAATGATCACATGATCCAAATCAACTAAACCATGTCCGATCATCACGTGAGATGGAGTAGTTTTCAATGGTGAACATCTCATGTTGATCATATCTACTATATGATTCACGCTCGACCTTTCGGTCTCTAGTGTTCTGAGGCCATGTCTGTACATGCTAGGCTCGTCAAGTTTAACCCGAGTATTCTGCATGTGCAAAACTGTCTTACACCCATTGTATTTGAACGTAGAGCTTATAACACCCAATCATCATGTGGTGTCTTGGCATGACGAACTTTCGCAACGGTGCATACTCAGGGAGAACACTTATACCTTGAATTTTTTGTGAGAGATCATCTTATAATGCTACCGTTCATCTAAGCAAAATAAGATGCATAAAAGATAAACATCACATGCAATCAAAATATGTGACATGATATGGCCATCATCATCTTGTGCTTTTGATCTCCATCTCCAAAGCACCGTCATGATCACCTTCGTCACCGGCGCGACACCTTGATCTCCATCGTAGCATCGTTGTCGTCTCGCCAACTATTGCTTCCACGACTATCGCTACCGCTTAGTGATAAAGTAAAGCAATTACATGGCGACTGTATTTCATACAATAAAGCGACATCCATATGGCTCTTGCCAGTTGCCGATAACTTTACAAAACATGATCATCTCATACAATAACATATAACTTATCATGTCTTGACCATATCACATCACAACATGCCCTGCAAAAACAAGTTAGACGTCCTCTACTTTGTTGTTGCAAGTTTTACGTGGCTGCTACGGGCTTACCAAGAACCGTTCTTACCTACGCATACAAAAACCACAACGATTTTTCGTCAAGAATGTGATGTTTTAACCTTCACAAGGACCGGGCGTAGTCACACTCGATTCAGCTAAAGTGAGAGAGACAGACACCCGCCAGTCACCTTTAAGTAACGAGTGCTCATAACGGTGAAACCAGTCTCGCGTAAGCGTACGCGTAATGTCGGTCCGCGCCGCTTCATCTCACAATACCGCCGAACCAAAGTATGACATGCTGGTAAGCAGTATGACTAGTATTGTCCACAACTCACTTGTGTTCTACACGTGCATATCATCTACGCATAGACCTGGCTCATGATGTCACTGTTGGGTAACGTAGTATTTCAAAAAAATTCCTACGATCACGCAAGATCTATCTACCAGATGCATAGCAAAGAGAGGGGAGAGTGTGTCTACGTACCCTCGTAGACCGAAAGCGGAAGCGTCTAGTGACGCGGTTGATGTAGTTGAACTTGTTCGCGATCCAACCGATCAAGCACCGAATTTACGGCACCTCCGCATTCAGCACACGTTCAGCTTGATGACGTCCCACAAGCTCTTGATCCAGTTGAGCTTCACGGGATAGTTTCGTCAGCACGACGGCGTGGTGACGGAGATGATGAAGCTACCGGCGCAGGGCTTCGCCTAAGCACTGCAACGGTATGACCGAGGTGTGTTTCTATGGAGGGGGGCACCGCACACGACTAGAACAATGTTTCTTGTGTGTATTTGGGTGCCCCCTTGGCCCCGTATATAAAGGAGCAAGGGGGGAGGTGCGACTGGCTTTCTAAGGCGCGCCAGGAGTAGGATTCCTACTCCTAGTAGGAACAGGAATCCCCTTTCCTATTCTACTAGGAGTAGGAAAGGAAGGGGAAGAGGAGAAAGAAAGAAGAGGTGGCGCCTCCCCCCTTTTCCTAGTCCAACTAGGAACCCTAGGGGTGTGCGGCCAGCCCTATGGGTTGCCCCTCTGTTTACCTTATAGGCCCACTATGGCCCATACTCCCTCGGGGTGGTTCAGGTAACCCCCTTCGGCACTCCTGTTAAATCTGAAACTTTTCCGGAACACTTCCGGTGTCCAAATATAGTCGTCCAATATATCAATCTTTACGTCTCGGACATTCCGAGACTCCTCTTCATGTCCATGATCTCATCCGAGACTCCGAAGTACCATCGGTACATCAAAACTCATAATCTCATAATACCGATCATCATAAAACGTTAAGCGTGCGGATCCTAGGGGTTCGAGAACTATGTAGACATGACCGAGACTCATCTCCAGCCAATAACCAATAGTAGAACCTGGATGCTCATATTGGCTCCCACATATTCTACGAAGATCCTTATCAGTCAAACCGCATAACAACATACGTTGTTCCTTTTGTCATCGGTATGTTACTTGCCAGAGATTCGATCGTCGGTACCTCAATACCTAGTTCAATCTCATTACTGGCAAGTCTCTTTACTCGTTCTGTAATACATCATCTAGTTACTAACTCATTAGTCATATGCTTGCAAGGCTTATTATGATGTGTATTGCCGAGAGGGCCCAGAGATACCTCTCCGACACTCGGAGTGACAAATCCTATTCTTGATCGATGACAAGACCACGAACACTTTCGGAGACACCTGTAGAGCATATTTATAATCACCGAGTTGTGTTGTGACGTTTGATAGCAGACAAGGTGTTCCTCCGGTATTCCGGAGTTGCATAATCTCATAGTCATAGGAACATGTATAAGTCATGAAGAAAGCAATAGCAGTAAAACTAGACGATCATAGTGCTAAGCTAAGGTATGGGTCTTGTCCATCACATCATTCTCCTAATGATGTGATCCCGTTGATCAAATGACAACTCATGTCTATGGCTAGGAAACATAACCATCTTTGATCAATGAGCTAGTCTAGTAGAGGCATACTAGGGACACTCTGTTTTGTCTACGTATTCAGACATGTACTAAGTTTCCGGTTAATAAAATTCTAGCATGAATAATAAACATTTATCATGATATAAGGAAATAAATAATAACTTTATTATTCCCTCTAGGGCATATTTCCTTCAGTACATTCTCTCGAAGGTCGTGTTTCCAGATAGCTCCGGGAAATCTGTCAACTGGTCGCATCTCTTCTTCCTAGCGGACTGGGAGGCATGGTACAGTTGGGGGACCGCATCTCTCGCCTACCTATTGTAAGTGCATCTAGTGCCACACCTAGTGGTTTTGGAGTATTGACGACAAACCTGGTTGAGGGACTAATGTGTTTGTGAGAATTGCAGGATAACACAGGTAGTAGTCCCTCATTGATTCGGTTAACCTACCGGAGATGACCCCTACAAATGTATGAAGACATTGATATCAGTGGTGGTATATGAAGATAACATATTGAAGACTATGGCATGAGAAGACATTGTGTGAAGACTATGGAGAGCGAAGACGTAGATGTTTCGTTGTTTCCTTTTCTTCTTTGTTGAGTCATAGGAACCACCGTACTGTTAAGTGGGGTCCAAGTGAACTAAGTCAGAGTGACTGAAGTGATGCTCAACCAAATCCTATGTCTTCGAGCGAAGACTATGAGAGCAAATCTTATCCAGAGGCGGATGAATTAGCTTTACTTGGAGCTCAAGTAAAGTTGCCGTGTGTGTTTGAAATCTGACCGTTGGAACACGTGCCAGTTCCTTAGTGACCTAGGGTCACTTCGGACAAATCAGGTTGGGTTGCCCATTGGCTATAAATAGCCCACCGCCTTCACCATAAATTGGTGGCTGCTCAGAGTTATTGCACGGCTTTTGTCGTTGGAGAGCAACCCACCTCCGAAGCATTTGAGAGAGAAATCCTTGCGAGGACAAAGCCCAAACACCCAGAGCCAAAGAGTGTTAGGCATCACTGAAGTCTTTCTGTCTGTGTGACCTGAAGACTTATTACACTTGAGGACTGTGTTTCCTCCAGCCGGTTAGGCGTCGCGTTCTGAGCATCCAATAGTAATTGTGGATTGCCGGTGAACGAAGTCTGTGAAGGTTTGGAAGTCTACCTTGAAGACTTACCAGAGTGATTGGGCGAGGACTAGGTGTCCTTAGCTGAAGGGGAACAAGGTGAAGACACGGTCTTCTGAGTTAAATCTCAGCCTCCCTAACTAGACGTACTGTTGTCACAGCAACTGGATCTGGTCTAACAAATCACTGTCTTCCCCGAGCTACTGGTTCTATCCTTTCCTTCCCTTTACTTACTGCTCTATGTTGTGAAGACATTGCATGCTTGCCTTATCTGATTGTCTTCACTGAGTATCTACTTGTTGTGATTGGCTTCATTCCTTCTTCCTTTATGATCACTACTGCCTAGTTGCTATTAGTCTTCATGCTTTCACTTCATTGAATACACGACTATGGCTTATCTAGTGTAGTCCACTTTCCGATGCATACTAATAGGCTTGAGCTTATCGTTTGTCTTCGAAACTACCTTGTTTTGAAGCATTTCATAAAAATCGCCTATTCACCCCCCTCTAGTCAATATACTGTACTTTTCAATTGGTATCAGAGCAAGGTACTCCCTTGTTCTGTGTGATTTGGTTTAACCACCTGGAGTTTTAGCTATGTCGACCGCAGGAATGAAGACAGTGTCGTGCCCTATGTTTGACGATCATGAGTATCCCAAGTGGAAGGCAATGATGAAGGCGATTAACAGTGAGCTGTGGACCTTCACTGAGATTGGTCTTACCGATCTATGCAAGAGGGCAGAAGCTGATGACATTCGCAAGTTCTCCCTTCTCAATCTCACAGCGAAGGACGTCATGTGCTCCTGTTTGTCTCAAGATCAGTTCAGGAACATCATGCATCTTGATCATGCAAAGCTTATCTGGGACCGTCTCTCTGAAGTCTATGAAGGTCATCGAACTCGTGATGATTCTGGGTTTGAGAAATTCAAGTGATCCCTCAAGACGATGACTTTCAATCCAGAATCATCATCTTCTGCACCATGTCTTATGGCAAAAGGTGCCAAGGTAACCGAATGCTATACATCTGAATCTAGTGACGATGAATTTGGACCCAGCTATATCAAGCCTGCTTCCCTTGCCACTAAACAACAAATTGCTCTGGAAAAGGCTCAAAAAATGCTTAAAATAGCAATGATATGTTGGGTGAAGAAATGGATCAGTCGAAAAACTTAGCTGAAAGTCTTCAGAGGCTTCAGGCTAAGTTAACTACACTTCAAAGTCTTCATAACACTCTCTTATCCGATCATGAAAAGCTAAGAGGATGTTATGAAGATCTTCAGAAGGAACATGATTCATTACTTGCTCAACATGTGAGTGCGTCTCACGAAGAGTTTGAACCACCATGTCTAAAATGCATTGAACGTGATAATGCTACATCTGTTCCTGAATGCTCAACTGCTGCCACTATTGCAATATCTTCAACTACTGATGTGGTAACTAACCCCTCTGCTGAGGAAACCACTACTATTGCTGATGAAAATGCTAGGTTGAAGACTTTGCTTGAAACAGGGATGTGCAAAAGCCTCAAAGGGCATCAGACTCTATGTGATGTCCTCAAAAAGCAGATACTGAACCGAAACCCTAGGAAAGAGGGTATTGGGTTCGACAGGAAAATGAATGTTGATGGTTCATACTGGAAGCCTGAGCAGTATCCCAAAACCACATGGGTTGCTGCAAAGGGACCTTCAGTGGATCCATCTACCTTATCTAGGTTCACTTGTGCTAATCCTGTTATCATTGATGAATCCTTTGATGCAAACTATAAACTGTTTAAGAATCAAAATGGTGAAGTGTTTACCAGGTATATTGGTACTAACTGCAGGAATGGACCACCTATGAAGAAGATCTGGGTACCCAAAGGTTGTCTTGAGAAGCTTTCAGCAAATACTGTCATGACACCTCCTAGGATGAAGACAAACCCCAGACCAAAGGCTTCATATGGTCCTAAGGCTTCATACAGACAAAGGACTCATCTGAGTCACCCTAACGCGAATGCTTTGCAGGGAAACCATACTCAAACCCATGAATATGAGCGTGTTTCTTCAAACCGCTATGTTCATAAATCCAAGAATTTTTCTGCCTATTCTTATGAGTACTATTCTCCTCCTGCATGACTATTTGCTAGGGCCCCAAAGCCAAAATTCTCAGATGCTGCTCTAAGACTCATTGCTTCCAAGCCACCCCTGAAGATGTGGATGGTTAAGAAGAACTAACTTTCTCTTGGAGGGAAAGGTCTCCAGCCTATGATCAAAGGCTTCAGATATGCTATTGCTGGGGACCTAAAACACTTGTTGGGCACAAGATCAAAATGCCCAGAATAACTTACTGCTCATACTATTCATAAGTCACTTGTTGAACATCTCATCAGTCCTAACTTTCATCTAAGCTTTCGTAATCCACTTATGCATCAAATGTTTATGCTTCACAATGGCTTTTGGTGAAGCCTATCCTCCTAACTGCATTGTAGGGGGAGACACCAAAGTCTTCAGAATGGATTATGGATAACGGATGCACAAATCATATGGCTGGTGATCGAAATCTTCTCATGGACTCAACTTTACGTCCATCCAACAAGAGTCACATCACATTTGCTGATACTGGTAAAAGCAAAGTGTTGGGTCTAGGTAGAGTTGCAATCTCAAGAGATCAGCACATGGATAAAGTCATGCTTGTTGAATCTCTTGGCTTCAACTTAATGTCTGTCTCAATGCTTTGTGACTTAAACATGATTGTGATCTTTGGTAAATTTCGTTGCATTGTACTAATGGAATCTGACAAGTCTTTAGTATTTGAAGGATACAGAAAAGGTGATCTGCATATGGTAGATTTCTCAGCTGGACCGCAGATGGCCGTATGTCTTCTAGCAAAAGCTTCAGAGTGCTGGCTCTGGCATCGGAGGCTAGGACATGCTGGCATGATGAACTTGCACACTCTTGCAAAGAAGAAGCATGTCATAGGCATCGAGGAAGTCAAGTTCAAGAAAGATCATCTATGTGGTGCCTGTGAAGCTGGGAAGATGACTAGAGCCAAGCACCCCTCAAAGACAATCATGACGACATCTAAACCCTTCGAGCTGCTCCACATGGACTTATTTGGCCCTACTCACTACTCCACATTCTCTACCACAGCCTGTCTCTATGGCTTTGTCATTGTTAATGATTACTCAAGATACACATGGGTGCACATAATACTCTACAAGACTGAAGTGCAAGATGTCTTTAGACGCTTCGCCAACCGTGCCATGAACAATTATGGCATCAAGATCAAACATATCAGAAGTGACAATGGAAATGAATTCAAGAACACTGGCCTCGATCTTTATCTGGATTAGACGGAATCACTCATGAATTCTCAGCCCCATATACACCTCAGCAAAATGGGATCGTTGAGCGCAAGAACAGAACTCTAATTGAGATGGCTCGAACGATGCTCGATGAGTACAAAACACCAAGAAGATTCTGGCCCGAAGCTATTGATACTGCATGCCATATCATGAACCGTGTTTATCTTCACAAGCTTCTGAAGAAAACATCCTATGAACTCCTCACTGGAAAGAAGCCAAATGTAAGCTACTTCAGAGTATTTGGAGCAAAGTGCTGGATCAAGGATCCTCATCATAAGTCAAAGTTTGCACCCAAAGCTCCTGAAGGCTTCATGCTCGGATATGGAAAGGACTCACATTCCTACAGAGTCTTCAACATTTTTCTCTATAAATCTGTTGAAACTGTGGATGTGCGGTTTGATGAGATAAATGGTTCACAAAGAGAGTCCCTACCAAATGTGCTAGATGAAGCTTCACCAAATGAATCTATCAAGCTAATGGGAACTGGTGAGATTATGCCTTCTGAAGCACAACCTGATGAGGAACTCATCATCTCTGCTCCAAATCAACCAGACGACAATGCTCAGCCTGAAGACAACACTCCTGATGCAGACAATGTACAGCAAGAGCAAAATCCTCATCCAGCTCATCCTCGTGTTGCAAATGAAGTACAAGTTGAGAATATAATTGATAGCATAAATGCTCCTGGTCCACTCACTCGCTCAAGAGCAACACAGCTTGCAAATTTCTGTAGGCATTTTGCTTTTGTCTCAATATCTGAACCCAAGAAAGTTGCTGAAGCTTTTATGGAGCCTGAATGGATTCAAGCAATGCAAGAAGAGCTTCAATAGTTTGAGCTGAACAATGTGTGGGAACTTGTCAAGCGTGCTGATCCTCGAAAGCACAACATAATAGGCACAAAATGGATCTATCGCAACGAGCAAGATGAGCATGGTCAAGTGGTCAGAAACAAAGCCCGTCTCGTTGCTCAAGGATACACTCAAGTTGAAGGGATTGACTTCGATGAAACATTTGCTCCTGTGGCTAGACTTGAAGCTATTCGTATACTGCTAGCCTATGCAAATCATCACAACATACTTCTATATCAAATGGATGTAAACAATGCCTTTCTCAATTGAAGAATTGAAGAAGTGTATGTTGCACAACCACCTGGCTTTGAAGACCCAAAACGTCCTAATATGGTATACAAGCTCAACAAGGCACTGTATGGCCTCGTGCTTGGTATGACACCCTCAAAGACTTCCTGAAGAGCAAAGGCTTCAAACCTGGATCCCTAGATCCCACACTCTTCACGAAGACATATGATGATGAGCTATTTGTCTGCCAAATCTATGTGCATGACATTATCTTCGGCTGCACGGACAAGAAATACAGTGATGAGTTTGGTCAAATGATGCAAGAACAATATCAAATTTCCATGATGGGTGAGCTGAAGTTCTTCCTTGGTCTTCAAATTCGTCAGCAAAGCAACGACATCTTCATATCTCAAGAGAAGTACCTTAAAGACTGCCTGAAGAAGTTTGGAATGCAAGACTGCAAAGGGTACTCGACGCCGATGCCTGCTAAACATCATCTGGGTCCCGACGCCAATGGTAAAGAGTTTGATCAACAGGTATACCGCTCCATGATTGGTTCTTTACTTTATTTATGTGCATCCAGGCCAGATATTATGCTTAGTGTTTGCATGTGTGCTCGATATCAAGCGGCACCAAAGGAGTCGCATCACTTAGCTGTGTAGCGAATACTTCGATATTTGGCTTACACCCCAACACTAGGATCACATCTGGCACATGTCACTTTCTAGGACGATCACTTGTCTGTTGGTCTTCAAAGAAGCAGAACTATGTATCACTCTCCACTACTGAATCTGAATACATTGCTGCTGGATCTTGCTGCGCTCAGCTTCTCTGGATGAAGCAAACACTCAAGGACTATGGAGTCCATCTGAAGCATGTGCCACTCTACTGTGACAATGAAAGCGCCATCAAGATTGCCAACAACCCAGTTCAGCACTCGTAGATAAAGCACATTGAAATTCGTCATCACTTTCTCAGAGATCATGTTATGAAGGAAGATATTGATATCATACACATCAACACTGAAGAGCAACTGGCAGATATCTTCACAAAGCCCTTGGACGAGAAAAGGTTTTGCAAATTGCGGTGTGAGCTAAATATCTTAGAATCCTCAAATGTCCTGTAATCATGCACACATCCTAACACTTATGGCTATTGATGACTTAGATGTGCAACACACGAAGTAAAGTATATCTTCAATCAATGAAGACTTACATTCTAAGTGTGAATGCATTAACATGGAATTTGACTTCGGAGCGCCACGATAATTGTGCGCCGTGTCTGGGTCTAATACTTCCCATACGGTGGGTAACGCCACCACCAAGTTCTTGTTGAAGTGTTTCTCATGGCGTTACATTTGTAAAGTCTTCGCACTTGGTTTGTCTTCATATATATATATAAAATTGTGTTCTGTCCTCAACAGCATTCACTTATAGTTATGTCTTCGAATTTGAATCTTTTGGACTAAGTGAATGTGATCGGACCCTAACCTCTCTATGCTTTCTCATCTCACACTCTGTCTATCCAAATCATATGCATTCTGTTGAAACAGTCGAATATCTTCTGTGCGTCCTTATCAGCAGAAGATACAGAGACAAACTTTAAATCTGATTTTAATGCTCCATCCGTTATGCCTGAAACCCGGAGAAGCCGGAACGACCACTCTGACAGTCGTGGTGTACGTGGGATCGTGGGACAACTCCCAATGCATTACATGACCATAACGTGTCACTCGTACGTGAACCGTCAGGGGCACCTGAGTAATTACGCTGTGCCGTCTCCCATGCCTATAAATGCACGTCCCATCACGGTCAAAAGTTTCTTCTACCACCTCTCCACCTCGACCAACCCTAGCGCCTCCGCTAGCTTTCGATGATGCCGGCGACGAAGCGCTTCGCTCCCGCAACTTTGTCGACGCCGTCCTCACGCCGGCCGCGGACATCTTCTACTCCACCGTCGCCGTAGCTGTCCTCCATCGCCAAGTTAGGGCACGGAAGACCGAACTGCTGGGCATCCAACTCCTACTCCGTCTAAGCAGTTCATCGTGTGGTAAATAAAACTTGCTTTTTACCATCTTCTAGATCCATAAAGATTCTTCTATGTTACCACAAGAGGTTTCTGCCTACTTAGATATATAGATGTATCCTTTATGCATCTCATATCTTGCCTAGTACATTCACATATGCTTCAACCATAGTTAGATTTCTCACTTGTACTTATTCGTGGATTAGTACAAATCTGGAACCAACTCCCATGAGTGAATGTCTTCGCACTATGAGGTCAAAGTCTTCAAAACTGTTTTAATCTTCAAAACTTCTGAGAATGCATATGACCTCTTCCCCTTCCCTCGCATCTCTAATGCTGGCACAGGTACATGTCCGTGGGAGAATCCCTTGGTTCTCATAGTTTGCATTCATTTGTAGAGTTTTTGCAGTGTCACATTCATTCCCCTGAAGACAGTTCCTGTCTGACCAGCAGACCGAAGCATTTGCCTATTTTGGAAGCCATTCAATTTGAAGCCCTTCAGGTTGAAGCAAATGGCAACTGACAAGACAGTAAGAAAGGGTGGCAAACAGCGCCGTGGCAACACCTCCATTGATTTGCCTCCTGATCTCAGTGAGATATACAAGACGGGTCCAGAGGAGGATTACAATCAGAGGAAGACACGAATCCAATGGATTCGAAGATACTGGGCTGAACAGTGGTTCAAGTATAGGTTCGTGACCCAAGAGTATGCTGAGAAAAACGCCATCAAGCATCCATGGGGAGATATCACTTATAAGAATCTTCCCCCCAAGACTCATGTTGAAGCCATTGCTCAAGGCTTCTATCCTTGCATGGTCAGAGGGCCTCAGCCTTCTGATGCTGATCCAAGCTCTCTGCTCTGGTGTCGCGACGACAATCTATTCAAGCGAAATCTTTAATTCGCCAAGAACTCGGCCAAAGATAACAAGAAGCTTTGGGGATTAGACTTCAATCCTGGCCCCTCTGCGCCCCGCGCTGATGGCACGCGCGAAGCTGAACCGAATCTGGTTGGGCCCTTCTACAACCTAGAGGGCCTCATCGGTCACATAAGGGTTCAAGGGGCAAATGTGGATCAGCCTGAAGCAGATGCTGACTCTGAAGAAGAACCTGCAACGCCGAAGCCCCAGAAGAAGAAATCAAAGGCTTCGAAGACTACTCCTGCAAGGGCGTCTAGAGTGAAGCCTTTGGCCACTGCTCCACCTGCACCAAGTGTGCAATCTGAGGAACACTCTCGTATCTCCAAGAGAAGACAGCTGAAGAGGAAGCCAACACGTAACCCCAGTCCAGTTCTCACTCCTGATGCAGTACTGAAGACTGCCAATGATACCCTTGATCTCTCAAGTGATGAAGATCTCGGTGATGATGCTCTGGAGCTATTGATCAAGAGCAAGAAAGATGCTGAAATATTCAATGATTTGCCGCTCTTTGACGTTGAAGTGCTCAATAACTTCATTGATGAATGGTTTGACAGACCCAATCTGAGCTTCGACGATCTTCAACTTCCAGTTGGCCTCAGCGTCTCCTTCCATGGCGCCATTGCTTCTGAGCTGGCTCTGGCCCAGAGAATTGTTGAGCTGAAGCAGAAGATAGACTATGAAAAAGCTCAGTTCAAGAAGCATGTGGACAAGCTCAGCGTGCAAGAAATTCAAAACTTCAAAGTTATGATGCACGAGCTCAAGGAAGCCTTTCGCCAGCGGCGTGAAGAAGCTAAAGGTTCTCGTGAGCGAATCAAGGACTTGACTGCAAAATGCGTTCAAGCATGCAATGAAGCTGAAAAATGCAAGGCACTTGGGCGTCCTGGCATTGACCCACGGATGGCTGCCAAGAAGAAGAAGAAGCAACCAGTACCCGAAGCTAAAGAATCTGGGCAGGAAATGCCTCGCATAGTCTTCCCTGCAAGCATGACTGGCTCGAAGCCTAAGGCAACCCCAACCGCTTCAAAGCTCAAGAAGACTAAGGTGGCTGAAGCTGAAGCTCACAAGCGTAAGCAATCTACTGATGAAGCTCCACCCACCAAGTAGCGCAAAACTAAGAGGGATAAGGCTGCTTCCAAAGAGCCTATCTTTGTCGAGCCTATCTCAGTTGCTCGCCCTACATCTGCCCAGAGAGAACGAAGACTGACTGTTCATGAGCCTGCTCCCACAGAGGCTGAAGACATTCCAGCTGTTGACCCCACCGCAGCTGAAGACATTGGTCCTCACGACAATGTTGAAGATGACGAAGTCCTTCCTCGGATCGAATACAACATTGAATCTTCGCCTGTTCTTACGAACAGCGAACGCATCAGCATTGGTCGTCCATTGATGCCAATTGCTCAGGATGACTCGTGGGCTGATCACCCACAGGATACACAAGCCACTCCCCAGCAAACTCAAGACACGAGTACGGTGCTTGATGATGAAGACTTTGAGGCCCAACAACCTCCATCTCCTCAGGCGTCGCCAGCTTTTCGCAGGCTTCGCAAAGGACCAAGGCCTCAAGTCATCGCCCCAAGTGTTCCAGAAGGAGTAGAGCAACCATCTGCACCTGATGCTACTCCTACTAGAAACCCCTCAGAATCTGAAGCCAAAGCGGCTGAAGATATTCCGGCTGCATCAGCCAAAGAAGAACCACCCCAACAAGAAGAAGAACAACCCCAAGTTGAAGAAGAATGTACTGCCACACCCCCTGTTCTCGAGGAGAACGTGTCTGACCCTCCAGCTCCTGAAGTGGAAGCTACAAATTCAGAGGCTGCCACCACCAACACTGAAGCCAATGACGTGGTCATGGCTGAAGCTTATGTGGCCCCTGAAGACACTGTGGCGCCTGAAGTAACTGCGCCTGAAGTAACTGTGCCTCAAGTAACTGCTCCTGAAGCCAGTGTTGCTCCTGAAGCCAGTGATGTGCCTGAAGCTAATGCTGCACCTGACGCCAATCTGCAGCTTGAAGAAAATGCCTCTGCTCCTGTTCCGCCTCCACGGCCTCATACCATTGAGCAAGCATACAACAAGGATGATCAGCTTGTTACTGTCCGGTGGCCCATTCTGATTCCGCCACCTACCACTGAACCACGTGCTTCTGGTCCTCAGTTTGATCATCATGTCACTCACAGGCCCCAAGTTCAGAAGCCTAAGCCAAGACTGCCAAGGTTTCCAGGTATTGCAACCTCTTCAGGGTCATTCAATGCCAATAGCTTCACTGCGCACAACACCTTCTTTGACAGCGCCAAGAACCCATATTCCAAACCAAGAATATCATCAGACAGGTTCTGGAGCCATCAACAGCGCAACTACTACTCAAGAGTACTCTATGATCAAGGGCGCATTTTCCCTCATATGCGTCTTGACGCTGAAGCTATTGCTGGTCTGCCCTGCTTGGAGGAAGTTCTTGACTGCTTCTGTGATGCTGGCCTACTCAATTTTGTCATAGATAAAGAGCATTGGAATGAAGAGCTGCTTCTGCAATTCTATGCAACACTACACATCCGAGGCTACAGCAGGGATCCGAAGACATGGGTCCTTGAGTGGATGACAGTCAATGTGCATCATGAAGCTAAAGCCTTTGATCTCATTGAGCTTACAGGCCTGCCCACTCCAGGAGATCTCTATGAACCTGGCTGTTAATTGCACACTGAAGCCTGGGAGAGTATATTTCAGAAGCGTCAGCCCAACATGAGCCAAATGCTCAGCATGATGAAGCCTCTGCCAAGTGATGCTGAATACCCTAAGGAATTCTTTGTTGAAGACCTCGAGTACCTGCCGCGCACCATCTATCACATCATAAGGCGTACTCTATGGCCAATCAAAGGACATTCTTCATCAGCCAAGCTTGAAGGCACTATGAAGACTTTGGTCTTCTATATCTTCAATGGCATCAGCTTCAATGCTCAAGATTTCTTAATTCGACAAATGGCTATGTCTGGAGGTGATCTATTTGGTCTGAAATTTTACGCCCCTTGGATAATGTGCCTCATCAAGTTGCATTCAGCTGTCACCTATCAACCCTCTGCTCGCAACCATCAGATTTTCTTGCCTGAGGTTGATATGTCAGCTGAAGCCATCTACCAAGAGCCTGCTAAAGAGCCTGTTAGTCTTCACAACGCTGATCACCAGAGCTTCACTCAGCAGATTGAAGGAGTTCCAGCAGTCTCACGCGTCTATCCTCTGGCTGGCCGTACTCATCTACCTCGACATGCTGAAACCAAAGCCACTGAAAGCACCATCGCTCAAAGGCCTCAGAAGCGATCTCTTGTCCTAAACAACCGAGAGCTTCTGGTAGCCCTTCATCAGAAACATGACAAGCATCACCTCTAGTTAAAGCGTCAGATGCAAAGCCTCTTGGTGGATGTCAATCGCATTTGCAATCTTGCCACCAAGAATGCTTTTGTTGCTCATGAAACATGTCGGAGGTCTTGGAAGAGTTTGACCTTGCTGAGTGCTGAAGCCGATCTTCAAGACGATGGCTTCACTAAGAGATTCAAGTTTGACAACACTCCTCCAAGGACTGCTGTTATGCGTCGAACTCCATCTCTTGAAGATTCTGAATACTCCTCCTCCGCTGCAACAATTGACGCCAGGGTGATCGATGATCAGGATGATGCTACTTCACCGCCTCCTACTTCAGCGCGCATCGACACTGCACCAACCACTTCTGCACCGCCAAACAACAACACCGACCCTGCATCCTCTTCTGCTCCAACTGGGAACGAGTAGAGGCTCTATGTCTTCAAACATTTTTGGTCCTTACTAACAAAAGGGGGAGAAGCATATGAGTTGATTGTCTTCAAGCGGGTCCATATGGGAGGGTGCTTTATATTGCCTAGTGCTTACAACTCTCGTTTTGCTACATTTGGTTCTTTGAGTTGTAACACTTAAACTGATGGTCGTCTGCTACGTTTTAATGCTACTCTGTAATGCGATGATAAATTCCGCATCTGCTACCTTATATTCCGCACTTAGTCATTATGGCAGACGTCCATTTTTCATTATGCATGTCATTATCTTCGACATATCAATTATGCATGACGAATTGTCTTCATAAGTTGAAGAGGATCTCCACAAGTACAACCTGCCATGTGCATTTGCATTCAAAGGCAAATCAACCATATGCACATCTTCAAGGGGAACCTTTTGCTACTTAAGAAGACAATACATTTATCCTTTACAATTTCACATATCTTTATCCCCGTTGAAATCTTCAACCAGTTTGTCATCAATCACCAAAAAGGGGGAGATTGTAAGTGCATCTAGTGCCACCCCTAGTGATTTTGGAGTATTGACGACAAACCTGGTTGAGGGACTAATGTGTTTGGGAGAATTGCAGGATAACACAGGTAGTAGTCCCTCATTGATTCGGTTTACCTACCGAAGATGACCCCTAAAAATGTATGAAGACATTGATATCAGTGGTGGTATATGAAGATAATCATATTGAAGACTATGACATGAGAAGACATTGTGTGAAGACTATGGAGAGCGAAGACGTAGATGTTTCGTTGTTTCCTTTTCTTCTTTGTTGAGTCATAGGAACCACCGTACTATTAAGTGGGGTCCAAGTGAACTAAGTCAGAGTGACTGAAGTGATGCTCAACCAAATCCTATGTCTTCGAGCGAAGACTATGAGAGCAAATCTTATCCAGAGGCGGATGAGTCAGCTTTACTTGGAGCTCAAGTAAAGTTGCCGTGTGTGTTTGAAATCTGACCATTGGAACACATGTCAGTTCCTTAGTGACCCAGGGTCACTTCAGACAAATCAGGTCGGGTTGCCCAGTGGCTATAAATAGCCCACCCCCTTCACCATAAATTGGTGGCTACTCAGAGTTATTGCACGGCTTTTGTCGTTGGAGAGCAACCCACCTCCGAAGCATTTGAGAGAGAAATCCTTGCGAGGACAAAGCCCAAACACCCAGAGCCAAAGAGTGTTAGGCATCACTGAAGTCTTTCTGTCTGTGTGACCTGAAGACTTATTACACTTGAGGACTGTGTTTCCTCCAGCCGGTTAGGCGTCGCGTTCTGAGCATCCAAGAGTAATTGTGGATTGCCGGTGAACGAAGTCTGTGAAGGTTTGGAAGTCTACCTTGAAGACTTACCAGAGTGATTGGGCGAGGACTAGGTGTCCTTAGCTCAAGGGGAACAAGGTGAAGATACGGTCTTCTGAGTTAAATCTCAGCCTCCCTAACCAGACGTACAGTTGTCACAGCAACTGGAACTTGTCTAACAAATCACTGTCTTCCCCGAGCTACTGGTTCTATCCTTTCCTTCCCTTTACTTACTGCTCTATGTTGTGAAGACATTGCATGCTTGCCTTATCTAATTGTCTTCACTGAGTATCTACTTATTGTGATTGGCTTCATTCCTTCTTCCTTTATGATCACTACTGCCTAGTTGCTATTAGTCTTCATGCTTTCACTTCATTGAATACATGACTATGGCTTATCTAGTGTAGTCCACTTTCCGCTGCATACTAATAGGCTTGAGCTTATCGTTTGTCTTCGAAACTACCTTGTTTTGAAGCATTTCATAAAATCGCCTATTCACCCCCCCTCTAGTCGATATACTACACTTTCACCTATACCGTTCGGTAAGAGAGTATCTAATTGCCTACGTACCTACGAAAGTGTGTCCATGACATTTTGTTATATCTGATCCTTATTTGATGTTTTGCAGCTTGAGACGCAACGCAGAGGACGGGAGACAAATCCAATATGGGTGGCTTTGTTTGGGCCCTCTCCATTTGGATGTGGGAGCGGCTGCTGGTGGGGCGTCCGGAGAAGATGCGAAGAGGCCCATGGGGTGCCTATAGCAAAGACGGCGACGCGACTCAAAACCCCACCGTAGCTTACGAGTGGGACGTTGTCAAACTCTACACGGGCCTAAACAAGACTTTGTATAAGACCTACACCAACGAGATGGACGCTTTGACGATTTCGCAGGTATATGAACTCGCTCAACACCTTTATCATTGATTCCACTTTTGACTGAGAGTGGGAACTTATGTATATGTAATAGGTAAACTAGTGGCCGTATCATGACCGAGAGCGGGGTTTCAATCTGAACGTGATGTGCACTACAGAGAATGGTTTCTGACGGTTCATCGTGCCCATGATCTGCGTGTAAGCTATCGAGTGGCACTTGCCACACCGCGTGGCCACGCAGTTTGGGATGTATCAGCATACCCTACCGACCCTGCCTAGTGATACCGGCGGCCACGCGCTCCACATGTGAGCGCTTTGTTCTCTATGCACATGATTTCATTGCGTGGCGACTTTATTATGATGTTTCTTGTGGCCTATGCCTTGTAGGATGAGCCAGCAGAAGAACTAGTCGATCACAAACTAGGGAGAGCAGCATAAAACTCATGTGACAGAGTGGAACGAACGGAGGTACCGTAAAGATAGGGAAGGAGAGTGACCGACTGGGATGATTACGAGGGCCGACACATGGGGTGGTATGATGATGGCCAGAAGCATTGTCTTCGTCTTAGGCCTCAGTGGACGGCGAAAGACATCACAGAGCTTGAGAGGGATGACCCCGAGGAAGAGGCATACCAGACCGGCATCAGGTACATGCACAGAGTGGTAAGTACGTTCAAATTTATGCCTTTAAATTATAATATTCGTCATCGTGACTGACTTATGCCTTTGCAGTCTGGTGAGCTGAACAGACGCATCTTTGAAGCCTCAGATGCACTAGGTGATACCCCCGAAGGCGTAGAGTCTAAGAACAATATGAGGGGGGCGATGAAGGTACAACTTCAGCCTCCTCGAAATAGATGCATCTGGTTCATTTGCAATCATAAATCTGATACTTAATATGCCCTTGTTTCATTGTGAGTGCAGAAGCTCGTGAAGCGTTGTCGCAAGCTGGTAGGCATGCTTGGCTGTGCTGGAGCTGGGTCGGTTGAAGATTATCAACCTGCAGCCACACAGGGTCACATCGGCACATCGAGCCATGTTCCCTCGTCGTCTAGGTTGGTTGAGGAGGAGGAGGCCACATATGAAGAAGGGGCGGAGGAGGATGAGGATGATGAGGGCAATGGGGTGGAGGAGTACGATGAAGATTATGGATCTCCACCAACCCAATCATCTCAACACCTGAGATGTCGAAGAGGCCATCGAAGAAGAAGAATTTGTTGAGTCCGGAACTTTTCCAGAGACCGCTCCTCGACGGCTGTGACAGCCTGATTTTTGCCCTCTTTTATTTGCCAGAGCTTTATTTGAATTTATTTTAAACCTTGGGATTTTTGAATCATTTCATATGGACTTAAACACTTGGGTACCCTTGACTTTCACCCAAGTGCCTGCTATCCATCTCAAACCATCTTTTCCCTCTGGACCACTCTAATATACTTTATGGAATATTTTTTGGACCCTAAGACACATTCCTGAGCAAAAATATTGCACTACTTTTTGGAATATTTTTGCTACAGAAAATCTTTTCTATTCTTGACAGAAATGGTAGTTTCTACAGCAACTACCATTTTACTTGCTCCATTGCTTCTGAAACTATTTGTGCATCTTCACCTTAGTAACTCTTGGCTAGCCTCCAAAGCACAGCCTCCAACTCTTAACCATTTTACCTCAGTAAACTCTCAAAGTTTCTGTCCAGAAACTTACCAGGCGTGTGATTTTCTTTCTACTACGTCTGGAAACACACCAACCACGGGTAACTCTCCTATCTACCACGAACAACATGCCAGACATAAATTTTGGCACCAAGTCAGCCAGTAGGCATAGTTCGCGCGGTGACCACGCGTGTACACCATGCCATGGTTGTCTGTCGGCGCGCTCTGGATGCCACCGAGCACTCTATAGAGCGCGTGCTCGCTTCCGCGCCTACCCAAGCGTGCCAAACCGCCCCACCATCATCGTCTTCGCCTCTACAGGCCCCTCTGGCGCTGGCCGATGCTGGAGCTCGCCGCAGCGAACACGGGCGCGGTCCGGCCAAGGCAACTGCCAGGACCGGTTTTCCAATAAAACATTTATAGAGAAACTAACCTTTTATAAGACCAGTATAGAAGAATCCTCCTTACTGGTAGACAAATCCTTGATACAGAAATCCATAAGTACCAAATATTATACAAGGTTGAGCTGAGGCTGCTCAACAATTTATTACAAGCATGCCAATATTATACATAAAGGCGTGGCATAACTATTGACTTGTAATAAAAGTGGTGGTGGATATATCAAAATGAAGTGGGTGACATGACTCCAAAATCTTACAGCTCATCAAGCGCCGGAGTGAGGCTTGATGAATTTATTTGGGTAGCGGAAGCGTATATAATACAAATGACCAACTCCAGGATCGTACGGGACTGACTGGGACTCCTCTAGGCGTCGGACTCGCTATCGTACTCTTCATCCATAAGATCGCCTTTGTCAACATCTGGCCAAATCAACAATCCAGGTGAGTACTTTGAATGTACTCGCAAGACAGTTTGGACATAAGACATAACAAATGCAAACATGATGCACATGAGCAGACTAGTAATGCGCACTCAGATAGTAAATTTGTACTGCATGTTAAATAAAAAGAAAGTTAGGCGGTAGTCCTCACGAAATCCCCCCAAAAAATAACTGAAGATCGATCGGGTGTCTAAAGCGACGCCTCGAAAGGTAAAATAAATTAACCTGCCGCAGTCGGGCGTCAGGGCGACACCACATAAAGGGCTTATATTGAAACGTAAATGAAAGTACTTGCCACAGTCGGACGTCTAAGCGACATCTCAAAAAGGGCTTATAATGAAAGTAAATACAAGGATGCCACAGTCGGACGTGTGAGCGACATCACATAAAGGGCTTATATCAAAAGTAAATAACAAGAATGCCACAGTCGGATGTCTGAGCGACATCACATAAAGGGCTTATATCAAAAGTAAATACCAAGAATGCCACAGTCGGATGTCTGAGCGACATCATATAAAGGGCTTATATCAAAAGTAAATAACAAGAATGCCACAGTCGGATGTCTGAGCAACATCGCATAAAGGGCTTATATTTCATCATTCCAATTCAAGTAGCTCATGAAGGTAAATCATCCCAAGGAAATACTCAGTACATAATAAACTGGTTAGTCCATTCACATGAATAACATTCGGCCGGATTTACCGCTCTCAATTTCATGTTTATTCACCGAATACTGTAACTAAGACTGACACTAAGACAGATGCTGAGACTGACGCTGATACTGACACTGATATGTTGATCAAGGTCCTTGACAATGGACAAGATTACTCGAATGGTTTTGACTCTGTAGAGTTTGTACTCTTTAACCACAGCCAACGGATTTCAGTAGTCACAAAGGACTAGTTCCGTTTATGGTATTTTAGAAGAAACACATCTAACCAGTACACACCCATCCCACATCCCGCTGCCAGGAATCACCCTAGGCAACGTTCAAGAAAAACTTTAAGACTGGGAGGCCACAACCTCGAATAGCATGTGATCAAATTTATATTGCGCGCTCTAAGGGGTGCCCCCCTCTCGGTCCCAACCGGAAACACCCATGCCCCCTGACCGGATGACGGGCTTTAATCCAGGGCCATGGAACCCTCATCATGGCCCCTCTATTTGGTGTGTACAAGGAAAGAGGTTTGCAACTGACTAGACCACATTCTTTGCAGAAAACATGTGGCAGCTCGAAAAGGAGACGAACGGGAACATGACTTGATCCACGTTAATACTGGAGTTAAACGGTTGACATAAAACTGGCATGCTTCAACAATGCCAGTTTACAACCTTTCATGCCACCACATGATCAGGTTGTCTCACAACCTTATGAACACATCAACTTTCGAAGCTCACTCGTAGCTTGTCTTGCATGCAATATAACACTCGCAAATGCTTTTATAAACATGCCATGAGAAAACTACTCAAGCAAACATGCAAAGCACTCATCATATCAAAGGTTCAAACATGCTTGCCTGGTTCGGAGTATTCGGAGTCTAGCTCGGCGAAGTTTGCGGCTCCGTCACCTCCTTCGGTATCTATGTTATAAAACAAATCGGATACTAACGTAAATACTGTGCGTGCATAAAAAAATTTCCAAATAATTTTCTAATAAATATGATAAAAACTAGACAGAAAAATAAAGATGACAGAAAAAGAATCAACTCAAAATCATCTTCTGTTTAAAAGTTATTAAGATTTTAGCCCAGGGAGTAATCTGTGATGAAAAAGAAACTTTTCTAGGGGCTAGTTTAGAAAAACAGAAAATGCTTCGGTTGGAAATATGCCAACCCAAAGGGAACACGTACTTTGCCCGAAGGAGCTTTAAGAAAACGGTTCGAATAAGAGAGGAGAGGCTGACGAGGGGGTCCCACCCGTCAGGTTTGAATTCTCACCGTCGACCGAGGCAAACGGCGATCGTCGGTGACGATCGACGGGGATCTAGAGGAGGGAAAGGGTATGGTTGCACTCACGGGACAATTCCGCGTCGGTGGGTGGTGGACTTGGTCGTCGGTGAGCACCACGTCGACGGCGGCTTCTACTCCAGCGGACGGCGGTTCGGGTGGTGATGGATCTCGCCGAGGAGGGATGCAAACTTCGAATTGGGGCTCGGGTTAGAAGAGTGGGTGCACTAGGAGGCTACTGGCACAGTCTGGGAGGCGGGGGTGCTCTCACCAGAGAGAATCTTGCCGGAGCCGAAGCGGATCGAGGCGGCCGGAGCTGGGGAAGAAGGCCTCCCCGAGGTAATTCTAGTGGCTGGGCGCGGCTCTGGTGAGATGGAGGACTGGTGCTGGGTCAAAGGCGAGCTCGGGGCCTCTATTTATAGCCAGCCCGAGGCGGTTGCCGAGGACGGGATTTCTCCAGTGAGCGATTACGGCGAGGCAGTGGTCGGGCTGCAGGTTTAGGTGACTGGGCGTCTGCGGATTGGTTCACTGGTTCCAATCAACGGTAATCTTGGTTCAACTTGGGGCGATACTCCACGTCTTTGACGGAACGGCCTCATGGGCTCGTCGGTGGTAGAGAGCGCGCTCTGCGCCTCTCAGGCCACGGTGACTGTGCTGCAGCGCGCATAGAGAAGAGGACGACCACGTGGACGCTTCAGGTGGTGTGGGCGGTGCTGGACGACGCCGTATGTTAGGGCTGACCCCTGCTGGCCGCCACGGGCGGTTCTACCACCGCAGAAGAGAAGGAGGAGCAGTGATCAACGAGCCAACGAGGGCACTGGCGAGCGCTGTTGACTGACAAAAATGACACTGACGGCAGAAACTAAACACTGAAACTCTGAACCTTGACAGTAATAGTGCACACCAGATATTCGACGAAATGTTTTAAGCAAGTGGAAAAAATTTCTGGAGCTGGGACTTGGTGAAGTGATGTCTTGATGCATCTAGAGGCTGCCTGATTTTTCTCAGATTTTTAGGAAGAGAAAAAACATGAATTTCACCAAAAATGGCAAATATGGTCCAAACTTGCAGCAAGCAAATTTTGAAAATTTTGAACTGTGGACTAGCAGATCTTGATGGATCTTGGTTGGGGGCACTAAGGACTAGCCAGAGGAATTTATTTGGAACCAAAACTCAAAGGAAATCTAGTAGTTCCTTTGTAAATTACTAAGGTCCAAATAAATGGCAGAAAAAGATTTGAGGATAAATTAAATAGAAATAAAATCTAAAAGGGGTTGAAACTTGCTGGAATTGGATGTTAGACTTGACCCAAAGTAGGGAGGTGGGTTTTGGAAGAAAGTTTTCAACATAGGCCATGGCAAGAGAGAAACTTTTGAGTGGGAAAGGATGAATCCATAATCCATAGGAATTCTTTTTAATAGAAAGAATTGTAAAACTTTCCAAAAATTATTTGTGTTGAGACAACACAAGATGAAAAACCCTCAAGACCAAAAATCAAGGTTGAGAAGGACACATAAAATATTTGTCATAAAAGATTTGAGAAGGAGAGGCTTTAAAAAAAACCTCCTCCCAATTAAAGAATTTGCTAAAACCAAATAATTTTTTTGGAGTGTTACAACACCTACCCCCTTAGGAAAAATCTCGTCCCCGAGATTTCAGCTGATCCTCAAATAGGTGTGGGTACTCTGTCCGAAGAAAATCCTCTCTTTCCCATGTTGCTTCATCCTCGGTGTGATTGCTCCACTAAACCTTGAGAAACTTAATTGTTTTCTGATGGGTCCTCCTTTCAGACTCCTCCAATATTTTTATTGGACGTTCCCTGTAGGTGAGGTCTGGTTGCACGTCAATGCTCTCATGAGATACATGCTTCTCTGGGTTGCTTACACACTTCCTCAACTGTGAGATGTGGAACACGTCGTGGACGTCTGACAGTTCTTTGGGTAGGTCTAGCTGGTAGGCACCGTGCCTCTTCGTGCAACTACACAGAAGGGTCCAATAAACCGTGGTGCTAGCTTTCCTTTAACTTTGAATCGTTGCAGGCCCCTCATAGGAGATACACGTAGATACACATTTTCAGCGGGTTCAAAGATGACTTCACGATGTTTTTTATCGTAATAACTCTTTTGTCGGCTCTCGGCTGTCTTGAGTCGATCCCTGATTAGTCTAACCTTCTCCTGAGCTTCCTTGAGCATGTGTGGGCCGAAGATACGACTGTCTCCTGTTTCTGACCAATTCAATGGGGTACGGCATCTTTGCCCGTACAAGGCTTCAAAAGGTGCCATTTGTAGACTGGCTTGGTAACTGTTGTTATATGCGAACTCGGCATACGGCAAGCTTTCTTCCCAACTGGTTCCGTAGGTGAGAACACATGCTCTTAGCATGTCCTCTAGAATTTGGTTCACATGTTCAGCTTGTCCTCCAGTCTGGAGGTGGTATGCTGTACTGAATACTAGTTGAGTTCCCAGAGCTTGTTGTAAATGATCCCAAAATTTAGAGACGAATTGAGTGACTCTGTCGGATATTATAGTTTTCGGAACTCCATGCAGACAAACTATACGGGAGAGGTAAAGTTTGGCAAGCTTCTGAGTCGTGTGGGTTGTCTTTACTGGGATGAAATGTGCCACCTTAGTTAATCTATCTGTGATGACCCATATGGCATCATTTCCATGTTGTGACCGAGGTAGTCCGACAATGAAATCCATTCCAATTTCATCCCATTTCCACTCAGGTATCTTGTTTGGCTGTAATAGTCCTGCTAGTTTTTGGTGCTCGGCTTTAATGCGCTGACATGAATCCCAACATGCAATGAATGTGGCTATAACCCTCTTCATACCGTGCCACCAAAAAAATTCCTGAATGTCCTTGTACATTGTGGTTCCTGCAGGGTGGATTGAATATGGAGCGGTGTGGCCTTCGCTAGAATTTGCTTTTTGAGGTCCTCTATATTTGGTACGCAAAGTCTATCTCTGTACCATAATATTCCCTTATCGTCTACGATGAATTCTGAGGCCTTGCCCAGACTCACTTTTCTTTTTATGCCTTCGATGCCGGGGTGTCCATGCTGAGCCTCCTTAATCTGTTCCATTAGGGTGGGCTATATTTCCAAATTTGACACATTGCCTTCAGTGACCATCACCAAGTTGAGTTTGGCGAATTCCTGCTGAAACTCAGGTCTCAAGTTTTGTAGATTGTCTTTGCCCGAGCTGGGGTTTCGACTAAGAGCATCTGCCACTACATTCGCCTTTCCTGGATGGTAGTGAATGCCAACATCATAATCTTTCACTAATTCCAACCAGCACCGTTGTCATAAATTGAGTTCTTGTTGCGTGAAAAGATATTTGAGGCTTATATGGTCCGTATATATTTCACAACGGTTTCCAAGCAAAAAGTGCCTCCACTCCTTGAGTGCATGAATGACTGCTGCCAATTCTACGTCATGAGTAGGATAATTTTCTTCATGCTTTCGTAGTTGCCTGGAGGCGTATGCGACTATCTTGCCTTCTTGCATTAGTACGCATCCGAGGCCCTTCCGGGATGCGTCACGATATACTTCAAAACTCTTATGTATGTCTGGTACAACCAATACTGGTGCTGTTGTTAATTTCCTTTTGAGTTCTTGGAAACTTTTCTCGCACGCTTCAGTCCATACAATTTTCTTACCCTTCTTGAGTAACTGTGTCATTGGTTTTGCTATGGTGAGAACCCCTCAATAAACCTTCGGTAATATCCAGCCATTCCCAGGAAACTTCGTACATCTGTTACGTTGGCCGGTGGTTTCCAGCCAAGTACGGCCTTGACTTTTTCTGGGTCCATGGCAACACCTTCTTCGGTCAATACGTGGCCTAGAAAACCAACCTGTCTTAACCAAAATTCACATTTGCTGAATTTGGCGTATAGTTGATGTTTCCTTAATTCTCCCAGTACAATTCGGAGATGTTTAGCATGTTCTTCTGGCGTCTTAGAGTATACCAGGATATCATCAATAAACACCACAATAAATTTGTCCATAAATTTCATAAACACTTTGTTCATGAGGTGGACAAAATATGCAGGGGCGTTTGTCAGTCCAAACAGCATCACTGTAAATTCATATAATCCGTATCTGGAGGTGAATGTCGTCTTAGGGATATCTTCTGTCCGTACCTTTAATTGATGATACCCCGACCTTAAATCAATTTTTGAGAAAACCTTGGCTTGTGCGAGCTGGTCAAATAAATCATTTATCCGTGGCATCGGATATTTGTTTTTGATGGTGACCATGTTGAGTGCTTGATAGTCTATACATAATCTCAGTGTCCCATCCTTTGTCTTGGCAAATAATACTGGTGAACCCTAAGGTGAGGAGCTGGCCCGTATAAATCCTTTGTCTAGCAATTCTTTTATTTGCTTCTTTAATTCTACCAACTCGGAGGGCGCCATTCTATAGGGTTTCTTGTAAATGGGGGTGGTTCCAGGTGCTAGTTCAATGATGAACTCTATTTCCCGGTCTGGTGGCATGCCTGGCAGTTCTTCGGGAAATACGTACGGGAACTCACACACCACTAGAACTTTTCTTAACTCTGAAATGTCCACCTTGTTCAACCTTGGTTGTCGTGATACTGGTCTTTCTTGAGTTGCAACCTTTATCGTCTTCCCGTGATGATGAGTAAGAATTACAGTCCAATTGAAGCAGTCGATAAATCCCTTGTTGGTGGTCAACCAGTCCATTCCTAGGATAACATCCGGTCCCTTATTTTCCAATACAATGAGGTTTGCCTAAAACTTTAGTCCCTCAATCTCAATAATCACACCTTAGCAGTAACTCTGAGTGATTTTCTTAATCTCGGGGGACTTGATGGTCATGGATTTTCCCAAGGAAAGCATCGAAAAATCATGTTGCAAAGCAAATTTCTTTGAAATGAACGAGTGAGAAGCTCCAGAATCAAACAAAACCATGGCAGGTATTGTGTTGACAGGGAACGTACCGAGTACGATATCCGGGGCATCATGTGCTTCCTCCTTGGTCACATGGTTCAAGTGACCCTTCTTGTGATTGTTATTGGGGTTGAAGTTGTTACGCTTGGGTGTTGAATTGTTTCCACTGTTGTTCGGCTTGGGGGCCGAGTTTCTTGGTTTTGGGCACTGTTTGGCATAGTGTCCCTCCTCTCCACAAGCGTAGCAAGTAACACCTGGGCGATATGTAAAATCCTTGTCCCTTGCATGAAATTTTTTGTTCGGGCGTGGGTCATTGGTCGTGGATTTGTTCGCTCCATTTTTCTGAAAATCAGTCTTGTTCCGGTTGTTGCGAGCATGAGTAGTCTTGTCCCTTTTGCGCTTGCGAATATCCTCCAAGCTGCGGCGCTCATTTTCCAATGTAATAGCTGTGTCCACAAGTGTTTTGAAATCAGGAAAGGTGTGTACGACCAGCTGGAATTTAAGTGCTGGTGCCAGACCGTCCAGAAATTTTTCCATATTTTAATTTTCAGTCATATGCTCTTCGTTGGCATAACGAGATAATTGAGTAAACTGACTATTGTACTCAGTCACTATCATGCTTCTCTGCTTGAGGTCATCAAACTCCCTTTTCTTGATCTTCACAATGCTTCTGGGAATGTGCGCCCCACGAAAACCTTCTTTAAATTCTTCCTAGGTGATATTATTTTCATTGGGGTGCATGTGTAGGAAATTTTCCCACCATGATGCAGCTGCTCCGGTGAGGTAGTGAGGTGCATAAAGTACCTTCTCACGGTCCGAACATTGTGCAATAATTAACTTCCTTTCAATGTCTCGAAGCCAGTCATCGGCCTCAAGAGGTCTATCAGTGTGAGAGAACGTTGGGGGACGTGTCTTTTGTAGTTCAGACAATTTGGAATGCTGCTGATATGGTTCACGGTGATTTCCCATATTGATAACATGGTTCATCATTTCTTGATGCTGCTGCTGACTTTGCTCATAAAGGCGGCATACTTGAGAAAATGCTGCTTCACTGCCTTGCTGACTTGACTGCCCCCGTGTGAAATTGTTACTTGTCTCGGTACCATAATTTTCTTCCGGCGGACTTGGCATGTAACGAGTCCAGGGACGATGCATTTTCCACTCTGGGGTATTTTTGGAGAACTCATGAGAAAAACTGAGTGGCAAAAATAAATAAATAATTTTGCAAAGGCGGAAATTTTAAGAACTCCAATTTTTTTCCAAGCAAACATTTGATTGCGCATGGAGAAGGACCGCTCAGTACATATCTTACACGCAAGCCATAATTATATAATACATCACTCAGGATGTGCGTACACATTCCCGACATGTTATTTAGGCTAGTGCACTTCTCCGAGTTCCTACATGATGCGCGCACAAACTACTTCTCACCAAACCTATATACATATAAACATATCGCACAAGCTGATACATCGCACGGCGGCTAGGCGCACTTAGTCGGAGATGCTGAAAACTTCCCTCGGCCTGCCGAGGGTAAGACCCAGTGATGCTGGAGACTCAACCTCCTCCTCACTAATAGGCTCTAGGCGCGAAGTACTGGGTTGAGGAGCTGGTGCGGGCGCGGCAAGTGGTGCAGCTCTGACTGGAGTAGGAGCAATGACTTGGTCAAACTCCTCAGTGGTAGGCGGGTGGCGAGCGGTGGCTAAGATGGCAGGTGCATAGGATGCTGAGGACGAGACGTAGACCTTTGGTGGTGCTGTATGGAGGAGCTCCCTCCTGTTGGCGGAACAGCCCTGAACGAAGTCCATACGAGCAGCCACCAAGTAATCCACGGGGTTATCAAAAGCTGCCTCAAGAGCTTTGAGATACTCGACCAACATTTCAATAGCCTCATCTCCTTCTCCCCTAGGGCAAGCGAACGCATAGTGACAAGTGTATGGCATGTGGCATGGGAGCTAGAGGTAGCGACGAGCCTTCATCGAAGGAAGAGCATCCCGGAGACAAGCTATCGCCTCATGGGCAGCCATCTGCATGGCATGCCTCTCCGTAGGCATCGCCCTTCCCACAAATCGGAAGTGGCGTGACTCAGAACGTCCTCCCTTGAATTGCACCGCGGCCTGGTGCATAGACACACAATCGCTGATCTTGTGCTGGTAGAGTGTGAACTCCGAACGAGCCGATGACCCGATCGTGACCTTGGTGATGGAGACCAGAAGCTTGATAAACCCCTCAGGTACATGGGTGAACACCTGTGACTCACAGTCGCTGCCAGCCATCTACAAAAGTTGACAAAAATTCCGAATAGTCAAATCATAAATTTATGATGACTAATAGAAAATTGCTACAATTGCAAAATGTTAAAATAGCACTAATTACACTAATAACCGATTAGCGATCGCACCTAGTGGCTTCCTACAGTCAGCCTGGCTCTGATACCAAGGTTGTCAGGACCGGTTTTCCAATAAAACATTTATTGAGAAACCGACCTTTTATAAGACCAGTATAGAAGAATCCTCCTTACTGGTAGACAAATCTTAATACAGAAATCCAGAATTACCAAATATTATACAAGGTTGAGCTGAGGCTGCTCAACAATTTATTACAAGCACGCCGATATTATACATAAAGGCGGATATGACACAAAGGGTATGGTGGCATATCTACTGACTCGTAATAAAAGTGGTGGTGGATATGTCACAGTGAAGTGGGTGACATGACTCCAAAATCTTACAGCTCATCAAGCGCCGGAGTGAGGCTTGATGAATTTATTTGGGTAGTGGAAGCGTATATAATACAAGTGACCAACTCTAGGATCGTACGGGACTGACTGGGACTCCTCTAGGCGTCGGACTCGCTATCGTACTCTTCATCCATAAGATCGCCTTTGTCAACATCTCGCCAAATCAACAATCCAGGTGAGTACTTTGAATGTACTCGCAAGACAGTTTGGACATAAGACATAACAAATGCAAACATGATGCACATGAGCATACTAGTAATGCGCACTCAGAATATAAATTTGTACTGCATGTTAAATAAAAAGGAAGTCAGGCGGTAGTCCTCCCGAAATCCCAAAAAAAATTAAATGAAGACCGATCGGGTGTCTGAAGCGCCGCCTCGAAAGGTAAAATAAATTAACCTGCCACAGTCGGGCGTCAGGGCGACACCACATAAAGTGCTTATATTGAAACGTAAATGACAGTACTTGCCATAGTCGGATGTCTAAGCGACATCTCACAAAGGGCTTATAATGAAAGTAAATACAAGGATGCCACAGCCGGACGTGTGAGCGACATCACATAAAGGGCTTATATCAAAAGTAAATAACAAGAATGCCACGGTCGGATGTCTGAGCGACATCACGTAAAGGGCTTATATCAAAAGTAAATACCAAGAATGCCACAGTGGGATGTCTGAGCGACATCACATAAAGGGCTTATATCAAAAGTAAATAACAAGAATGCCACAGTCGGATGTCTGAGCGACATCACATAGAGGGCTTATATTTCATCATTCGAATTCAAGTAGCTCATGAAGGTAAATAATCCCAAGGAAATACTTAGTACATAATAAACTGGTTAGTCCTTTCACAGGAATAACATTCGGCCGGGTTTACTGCTCTCAATTTCATGTTTATTCACCGAAGATATAACTAAGACTGACACTGAGACAGATGTTGAGACTGACGCTGATACTGACACTGATATGTTGATCAAGGTCCTTGACCATGGACATGATTACTCGTATGGTTTTGACTTTGCAGAGTTTGTACTCTTTAACCACAGCCAACGGATTTCAGTAGTCACAAAGGACTAGTTCTGTTTATGGTATTTTAGAAGAAACACATCTAACCAGTACACACCCATTCCACATCCCGCTGCCAGGAATCACCCTAGGCAACGTTCAATAAAAACTTTAAGATGGGGAGGCCACAACCTCGAATAGCATGGGATCAAATTTATATTGCGCGCTCTAAGGGGTGCACCCCTCTCAGTCCCAACCGGAAACACCCATGCCCCCTGACCGGAGGACGGGCTTTAATCCAGGGCCATGGAACCTTCATCACGGCCCCTCTATTTGGTGTGTACAAGGAAAGAGGTTTGCAATTGACTAGACCGCATTCTTTGCAGAAAACGTGTGGCAGCACGAAAAGGAGACGAACAGGAACATGACTTGATCCACGTTAATACTAGAGTTAAACGGTTGACATAAAATTGGAATGCTTCAACAGTACCAGTTTACAACCTATCATGCCACCACATGATCAGGTTGTCTCACAACCTTATGAACACATCAACTTTCGAAGCTCACTCGTAGCTTGTCTTGCATGCAATATAACACTCACAAATGCTTATATAAACATGCCATGAGAAAACTACTCAAGCAAACATGCAAAGCACTCATCATATCAAAGGTTCAAACATGCTTGCCTGGTTCGGAGTAGTCGGAGTTTAGCTCAGCGAAGTTTGCGGCTCCGTCACCTCCTTCGGTATCTACATTATAAAATAAATCGGATACTAACGTAAATACCGTGCGTGCATAAAAATTGTTCCAAATATTATTCAAATAAATATGATAAAAAACTAGACAGAAAAATAAAGATGACAGAAAAACAATCAACTCAAAATCATCTTCTGTTTAAAAGTTATTAAGGTTTTAGCCCAGGGACTAATGTGTGATGAAACAAAAACTTTCCAAGGGATAGTTTAGTAAAACAGAAAACGCTTCGGTTGGAAATACGCCAACCCAAAGGGAACACGTACTTTGCACGAAGGCGCTTTAAGAAAACGGTTCGAATAAGAGAGGAGAGGCTGACGAGGGGGTCCCACCCGTTAGGTTTGAATTCTCACCGTCGACCGAGGCAAACAGCGATTACCGGCGACGATCGACGGCGATCCAGAGGAGGGCAAGGGTATGGTTGCACTCACGGGGCAATTCCGTGTCGGTGGGTGGTGGACTTGGTCGTCGGTGAGCAGCACGTCGACGGCAGCTTCCACTATGGCGGACAGCGGTTCGGGCGGTGATGGATCTCGTCGAGGAGGGCTGAAACGTTGAATTGGGGCTTGGGTCAGAAGAGTAGGTGCACTAGGAGGCTACTGGCACAGTCTGGGAGGCGGGGGTGCTCTCACCAAAGAGAATCGCGCCGAAGCCGAAGCGGATCGGGGTGGCCGGAGCTGGGGAAGAAGGCCTCCTTGAGGTCCTTCTAGTGGCTGGGCACGGCTCTGGTGAGGTCAAGGAGTGGTGTTGGGTTGAAGGTGAGCTTGGGGCCTCTATTTATAGCCGGCCCGAGGCGGTTGCCGAGGACGGGATTTCTCCGGCGAGCGATTACAGCGAGGCAGTGGTCGGGCTGGAGGTTTAGGTGACTGGGCGTCTGCGGATTGGTTCACTGGTTCCAATCAACAGTTAATCTTGGTTCAACTTGGGCGATACTCCACGTCATTGACGGAACGGCCTCACGGGCTCGTCGGCGGCAGAGAGCGCGCTCTGCGCCTCTCAGGCCATGGTGACTGTGCTGCAGCGCGCACAGAGAAGAGGACGGCCATGTGCAGGATTCAGGTGGTGTGGGCGGTGCTGGACGGCGCCGTATGGCAGGGCTGACCCCTGCTGGCCGCCACGGGAGGTTCTGCCACCGCGGAAGACGCCGGAGTTGGCGACACACATCGCCACCGACGCTCGCTCCCGTCCAAACGACCGTGCGGCGCTCTGGATAAGAAGGAGGAGCAGTGAGCAACAAGCCAACGAGGGCACTGGCGAGATTGACGCTGCTGACTGACGAAAACGACACTGACGGCAGAAACTAAACACTGAAACTCTGAACCTTGACAGTAACAGTGCACACCAGCTGTTCAACGAAATGTTTTAAGCATGTGGAAAAAATTTCTGGAGCTGGGACTTGGTGAAGTGATGTCTTGATGCATCTAGAGGCTGCCTGATTTATCTCAGATTTTTAGGAAGAGAAAAAAAATGAATTTCACCAAAAATGGCAATTCTGGTCCAAACTTGCAGCAAGCAAATTTTGAAAATTTTGAACTGTTGACTAATGACCCACAACCGTAAGGGATCTATTGCAGCGTTTTCGATAAGTAAGAGTGTCGAACCCAACGAGGAGCAGAAGGTATTGATAAGCGATTCTGAGCAAGAAATTACTGCAAGCACTGAAAGATAACTTTTTAGGGGTTTTCTCGATATAGGCAACAGGAAGGTAAAAGCAAGCAATGTAAAAGGCACCGAGAGTAACAAGTGGCCCAATCCTTTCTTAGCAAAGGAGAGGCCTAGAAACTGAACTTATAAAGACTAAAGCGTTCCTGAGGACACACGGGAGAGGTAGTCATGTGCTTTCACCATATTCCGTATCGATACTATGTTATGTGTTGATAAGTGTTGAGTGGGTGGATCTATGCTAGTACACTCTCTAGACTAAGATGAGTGCACTCTTATGATTAAACACCTTGCAAGCATCCGCAAATACAAGATAGAATTTAAGGCAAAAGCCTAACCATAGCAATACGATCGAGGATCCATTATTCCCTTATGCAAAAGCGTGCGAACTGGGGTTCAGGTTTCTGTCACTCCGGCAACCCACCATAAGCATTCTTTATACACAATGTATTCTCCTAGGTCCTTAATAAGGCGAAGTGTTGGGTGTTCGACTCACACAACACCACTAGTAGAATGACAGCGCAACTTAAGTATCAAACAACACATATTACTTCAACAGCATATGACTACTAACAACAAGACTTTCCCCATGTCCTCAAGAACTAAGGTAACTACTCACGAGACATAAAGGGGATCATGATCAGTGGGGATAAATAGGTGATAAACAATCTGGACATAATAATATTTCTCCAACAAAACTCAATAGCATTCACCACAAAGTAGTAATCAACACCGATGGAGTAGAGAGGATAGGTAGTACGAGTTACAACACAAGTTACGATTGTAAGATGAGATTTGGATGAAGATGGAGATGGTGCTGGTGTTGGGGATGATGTTGATGATGATCTCGATGATGCCCGTGACGATGGTGATGATGATGGCGACGATCTCCCCTTTCGGGAGGTGATCTCCCCGACGGAATCTGCCCGCCATAGATGGATTTTTCTTCTCTGTAGGTTTCGGCCACGGAGCGGCGGCAGAACTCCGTAAAAATTCCCGTCTCTAGGGTTTTTGGATAACGGAGAGCATATATGCAAAAGGGGGCGGCCAGAGGTGGGCGAGGGGCTCCAGGCGCCCCCCCGGCGCGGCCAGGGGGGGCGCGCCCCCAGGGCGCCTGGACACCCTGTGGCCCCCCTCTGGTTGCCCTTTCACGTGCCTTCGTGATCCGTCTGAAAAATATCTCCCGTCAATTTTCAGGTAATTTGGAGGTATTCTTCTTCAGCAACTCAGTGTCCACTTTTTGCTGCTGAATCCTGCGTCTGCTGCTTCGGCATCGGAAAGTTTGCAAACTGTGTAAAATAGACCAAAACAACATAAGAACATCACCGTAACGTGAAATATATCAATGAATAAGGATAAATTATGATACAAAATAGTGATGCATTTTGGACGTATCAACACCCCCAAGCTTAGACCTCGCTCGTCCCCAAGCGAATATGAACTCGGTAAACCTGTCCACAAGTTTAGAGAGTGAAGCGTCGATAAATAGAATACGGACAAGAAGCATCATAGTTTCTTTACCAACTCAAATATCCTCAACAACAATCTTCAATTCATAAAGCCCTTATAAAAGAGTGATAACACTTTTATTCGAAAGTAGGGCTAAGGAAACTCATTATATCATGGCAAACATGTCCTTTGGTCAAAGAACAACAAATAGATTTAACTTTTGCTCTTATATTTTGATGAGATCAATTGAAGCTTTTTGAGATAACATGTTAATAGGCAAGAAGTGAAAGTGTTAACACAAAGGAAGATATTTGCCTTAGCTGGGCATGACAAACAACTTACTTATCGAATGATAATGTCAACAAGGATATGATATGACAAATCTTAATGCAACTTTATATGAATGCGTCCTTATCAACATCAAATGTCTGCTCTCTTTAAGAATAGAAGGAAGTGGGAATAACTGACTCAACTTAAAATTAAAAGATGCGCCCTGCTCTAGGGTAGTAGGGAAAACTCATGTGCTATCCTCAAATCAAACAGAATGAAAACAAGTTTTGAGAGGTGCATGATTTGTCAACGAATGCTAATAGATAACTCAACTACTTCTTGAGCTGGACAAGTTTCGAGGAACGGCTCCCGCACGAGGACGATCACATCCTCTTATTCTCCTTTGTTAATCACTGCCAAAGTTTTCTGATTTCTCATGAACAAAGCGTGAAGGAGGGTTTGTTTGTTATATTATCTTTTTGAGCCGGGCGCACTCAATGCCAGTTCCTTCTCGTATTATGGGTTTGCACATTATACATGCAATCCCGGGGTGAAGCTTGTCCAACTCAAAAAGACTATGAATTAGCTATTACTTCCTCATGAGCTAAAACAGAGGCACAAAATAAAAGATTACCCACTCAATGTTAGTATATTTTAACCCTAAACCGTAAGGGATCGAGATAGTCTTCGCGGGTAAGAATAACCCAATTTATTGATTCGACACACGGGGAGCCAAAGAGTATTTATAAGCTTTAACAGTTGAGTTGTCAATTCAACCGCACCTGAAATATACTAACTTGCAACAAAAGATAAGTGGTAACAGTGATATGATAGTGATGATAGTAATAGTAAAAGTAAACAGCAAAAGTAAATAGCAGTAGTAAATGGCAAAAGTAGAAACTAGTGACAAGCAAGCTTTAAAATACTGTAGGCTAGGGAGATGGATGGTTGGGTGCTGCATGGATGAGATAGATTCTAACTTGGGGCACGACACATGGAAAAGTAATGATCATCTAGGCAAATATCAAACATTAGGCATGTATCCCGTATGTAGTTGTACGTGCTTGCAATAAGAACTTGCACAACATCTTTTGTCCTACCATCCCGCTACGAATGGGGCCAAAAGGAACTAATGGATATTAAGGTGCTCCTGTCAAAGAGCACCGGAACAAAGCAATGAACTCAATGGATACATGTAATCCTCAAACTACAGACCATCCCCTTTGGTGTCCAAAGCTGTCACTTTTGGGATCGCCGGTTCCGAACCGTAACAGGTGCATACAACTCATAGATAGGATCAAGAACACAAATATATTCATGCAAACACATATGGTTCAGATCTGAAATCATGGCACTCGGGCCCTAAGTGTCAAGCATTAAGAATAACAAGTTGTAGCAAAGATGATAAACACCATACTAGATGATAGGCAACATGCCCCCAACAATCTGACGAACTATTACATGATCTAACTCATCCAATCCCTACCATCCCCTTCGCCTACAGCAAGGGAATTACTCACACATGAAGGGGGAAGTCATTGAAGGATGATGAAGTGGTGATGATGATGACGATGGCGACGATCTCCCCTCTCCGGAGGCCAAATCAGCCTCCAGATTAGCCCTCCCGAAGAAGAACAGAGGGTGGCGGCGGCTCCGCGACGAAAAACAGCGAAAGGACTTCTGATCTGGGATTTTTCCGTCGGGAGGAAAAATACGGGCTAAAGTAGGGCACCAGGGGGTGTGGGGCCCACCCAGGCGCCCCCCCGGCGCGGCCCAGGGGTGGGGGCGCGCCCACAGGGCGCCTGGGCACCCCCTGGCCCCCCTCTGGCCCAACTTCTGGCATTTTGTTTCTTCGGGTGCGTGGATTTTTCGTGATTTTTCGTGGATTTTTCTGAGATGCTTAAAAATCCGTTTTCCTGCACACAAATAAACCATACAGGCAGCTCTGCTGAAAACAGCATCAGTCCGGTATAGTTTAGTCCAAATCATGCAAGAATGAGGTCAAAACAATATCAAAAGTGTTTGGAAAAGTAGATACGTTTGAGACGTATCAACTCCCCCAAGCTTAGTATATTGCTTGTCCTCAAGCAATTCAGTTCAACGAACTGGACGCGACAAAGAAAACTTTGACAAACTCTTTTGTTTCATTAGATGTATATAAGCATGTACTACGAAAAGAGTTCAGCAAGTATTAAAACAGTACTTATGAGAACAATGCAAGGAGCAATCCTTCTTTCAAGTGACCAGTCACAAATAATCAGGAGTAAACAATATATTACCGAAAATCAAGACAAGATCACATTGCACATAGCTTGAGCATATTAAGGTGGTATCTCGCTAGCCTCCATGAGTGAAGCAAAACATAAATGCAGAGACTCCTCCAGAGTTTTAAAGGAGACTAGAACTAAGAATTTCAGAATAAATCATATCACAAGTATGCAGAAGACAATGTAATACTTTGGGACAATGCACATTACACTCAGAATGACAATTATGCTCTCCTAGTCAATGCTTTGAAGAAAGAAGATGAGACTCTCGAACCGTGGCTTTTATTGGCAAGGTTGAAAACCCGTGATCGGAAACAAAAACTAAACATGTACCAGAGCTCTTGGTTTTAAAAACAGAAGTAAATATGTTTTTGAGAGGTGCATATTTCGTCAACGAATGCTAGCAGATAACTCAATTACTTTTTAAGCTAGGCAAGTCTCGAGGAACGGCTCCCGCATGAGGACGATCACATCCTCTTAATCTCCTTTGTTTATCACTGCCAAAGTTTTCTGATTTCTCATGAACAAAGCGTGAAGGAGGGTTTGTTTGTTATATTATCTTTTTGAGCCGGGCGAACTCAATGCCAGTTCCTTTTCATATTAGGGGTTTGCACATTATACATGCAATCCAGGGGTGAAACTTGTCCAACTTAAAGAGATCATGAATTAACTCCTACTTCCTCATGAGCTAAAACATAGGCACAAAAAGAGAAATGCTTTTGATTAGTTTCGAGATGGTACATGAAAGTCTTCGTTAGGAATGGTAGGTAAATACCATATATAGGAAGGTATAGTGGACTCATATGGCATAACAGGTTTAAAGGTTTTGGATGCACAAGCAGTCATTCCGCTTAGTACGGGTGGAGGTTTAGCAAAAGACTGGGAAGCGACCAACTAGAGAGCAATAACGGTCATAATCATGCAGAGCGACAAAGCAACATTGAATCGGGCATGAAAGTGATATAACTATTCTAAAATTCAAAGATCATCAAGGCAAAGTAGACTTTTTAGTCTTAAACATGTGTAAGCATGTGCCAAGTCAGTCCAAAAATTCTCTAAAGGGAAATGCCACCTTAGTATGCCAGACTATGAACAGTGCGATGCATGTAGATCATTTCAATAACACATTATATACTCTACTTATTGGAGACTAGCCACAAGGAAAGCATGAACCACTGGAAGAGCATTGTAAACATAGCACTATGTCGCTACAAGCTGGTCTCTAGATCATAAGTATAGGCATATGTACAAAAGTAGAAACAATAAGAGTTCATACCGGTCTTCCTTGTTGCTTCCTTTGAGTCGATCTTCGTCATTACTGCTTGTCACTTGCACGATCGAACGTAGGAAATATAATCAAATGCCACCACGGACGCGAGCTGATCTCTGAAAACAAAGCAAACTAAAGAGAGAAAGGAAATCTTTTTGGGTTTTTCAAAAGTTGAATAAAAAGCAAAAGAAAGAGAAAATCTTTTTGTTGTTTTTGCAAAGAGAGAAATAAAGAAGAACGGGCAAAAACTTCAAAAAGATCAAAGTGAATCAAACGAATAATACAATGAAAAAGTGAGAAGGGCACGTACTCCCCCAAGCTTAGGCTTTTGGCCTAAGTTGGTAGCAGCTACTGCCCCCAGGAGCCTCCTGCTCCAGGGGTATGGTGGTGAGACCAAGGGTCGTAGAAGGATGATGGCGCGTACATCGAACTCCTCGGAGTCTCCCACGAGGAAGGTTCCGAGCGCCAAATAGAGGAAGACCCTTCACCAAACTCGGTGGCGGTCTCATCCTGAAAATGTGGTATCTCACCGTGCCTCTCCTCGTCGGGCACAACCCCCTCCATGGGGTTATGGAACTGGTGCTGGACCATGAACTCATCGAACTGGACAACATCAAAGGACCATCCGTTCCTGCGAGAAAAATCAAACAAAAGAGGTGCAGGTAGACGGATCTCGCGTTCCGCGGTAGTTCCGAAACGCAAGATATAAACAAGGTTATCAAGTTCAGAACCCATGGTAACAAACTTATGCCTCTTCATAGCAGCAAGATCAAAGCTTAAATAAGTAAAAGGAGTATCATCAGGGTGTGGGGTGCCTCCAAAATGCTCTAAGATAAGCGTGGCATAAATGCCACCATATAAGTCCCCCTTGTTACCGTTCATAGCAAGGCGTCGAGCAATTAACGTACCCAGATTATAATCAGACCTCCCTGAGAGGGCTGCTGCCAGGATAGCAATATCCGGAGCAGAAATGTTGCTCGTGTTGTCGCGAGCTAACACCCCTCTAGCAGTATAATATGCAAAATACCTCAGGTGAGGAAACAAGATGCTGGAGATCTTCGACCGATGAATATCCCTCGTACCCATGCTGCAGAGAGAGTTGATGACGGTTTTCAGCTCGGAGGGCTGCGTGGCCATCCTTGCCGTCCTCCCAACGTTCGGCACACCTATTACTTCACAAAAATTTCCCAGAGTCATGGTGATAAGATCATTATAAATTTTAAACTCAATAGCACCTGAATCAGGATTATATCTAAAACTGTTAATGAAACCGGAGGTGAGTTTCTGATACTGAGTAACACGGCTCGTGACGAGTTGTGTCAAACCTGCATTAGCACAAAGATTATAAAACTCATCCTTGATTCCCGCAGCTTCCATGAATTCATCACATGGAAATGTCATCGCACGTGCTGGACTTGTGTCTTCCAACAACTCCAGGGGCACATGATCTTCATTATAGCTCACCCTAACAGTCGATGGTGAAGCTGCGGCTCTAGTGACTCGATCGGAGTGTGCGGGCCTCCTCTTCTCAAGCCATCCTTTTGCCCTTCCTAACAAACTCATTTCTGAATTTTTTTTATAATTTACAAAAACAAGGATTAAAACAAAGTGAGCTAAGGCAAACTACTCAACTCACTTGCCCAAGGCATAAACTTTCATCAAAACTTGGAAAACAACTTTCTACACATGCATGCAAGCTCATCTCTACAGCACCAAGAACTACTAAATACTCACAAATGAGGCCACCAATCAAAAATCTAATTGGAGGGGTGGAGGAGTCATATACCAGGGAGTATTTGCTCAAAATTTCAGCTCAGATGATGGGCTGTAGAGAGAGATCGAAGAATCGCCCCCAAGAACAGCAAGAACAGCAAGAACAAGACCAGAACTCGGGTTTCTGGAAAAAGAGAGAGAGGAGGGAAGAAGAAGTACCTGGAGGGGGGTCCCGTGGGCCCCAGCGCCCTGTGGGCGCGGCCAGGGGCTGGGCCGCGCCAGCTGGCCGCCTGGGCCACTGGTGGCCCGCCCTGGCTGGCCCCAGGACTTTCCGGGTCTCTCCCGTTGTGGAAATTTTTAATATAATTTTTCTGGAATTTTTCTGAAAACTTCACTGTTGAAAATTTTTCGAAGTTCAAAAAGCTGCAAAACTCTCTGAAAACTTGAAGCAGTTAGTAGTAGTGTGAAGCTTCAAAAACATAGATACTTGGTACAGCAAGTATGACAACACTAAAAACAAATAAAAACATAGAAAGCTCAACTTTTTATCCATATAAAACACGTTCACTAGTAAGGTTGATCAAGTCTTACCAACAAACAAGCGGTATATAGAACAAAAAGTCTCACCTCCTACGAAGTAATCACTGAACTTTTACCTTGATGGACATTGTCCCTACCATGATAGTTTTGTATTTGTGAGGCACATGTAGTGGACAGTCACATTCTCCAATTTTCACGGTTTCGATATTCTCTATAGAGTTGAGGGCATGCCTCCTGTCGGTCTTCTTCGGAAAATATACCGTGTGTTCTTTATCATTCACATGAAAGGTAACCTTCCCTTTGTTGCAATCAATAACGGCACCTGCGGTGTTAAGAAAAGGTCTACCAAGAATAATGGACATGCTCCCATCCTCAGGCATGTCAAGCACAACAAAATCAGTAAGAATTAAACAATTAGCAACTTCAACTGGAACATCCTCACAAATACCTATCGGAACAGCGGTTGACTTGTCAGCCATCTGAAGGGAGATATCTGTAGGAATTAGTTTCTCTAAACAGAGCCTCTCGTAAAGAGAGAGAGGCATAACACTCACTCCCGCTCCAAGATCACATAAAGCAGTTTTGACATAATTATTCTTTATGAAGCAAGGAATGGTGGGTATACCTGGATCACCGAGCTTCTCAGGAATCTTTCCACTGAAAGAATAGTTAGCAAGCATAGTAGATATTGCATCATTAGGAATTTTTCTTTTGTTAGTGACAATATCTTTCATATATTTTGAATAAGGAAGTAACTTAATAGCATCAGTCAAAGGAATTTGAAGAAAAAGAGGTTTAATCCATTCACAAAACTTATTGTAATGCTCTTCTTCTTTAGATTTGATGGACTTACCTGGAAAGGGCATGGGTTTCTGTACCCATGGTTCTTTCTCCTTCCCATGTTTTCTTGCGATGAAGTCTTCTCTAGTGTACCTCTTACGTTTGTCAGGTGCTTCTTCTTCTCGAACTTCAGGAGGATCGTTTTTCTCATTATCATTACCTTCAGGTTCAGCACCGTCTTCAGTCTCAGCATCGGAAATAGATACACTGTTGGGATCAATAGCTGGCTCTTCATCTGCAATAGGATCATTAGAATTGTCAGTCTCTTTATGTTTCTTCTTCTTATTTGGAGAGACAACAATTTCTTCTTCCTGCATTTGAGAATCTTGCTCGATTCTCTTCGGATGTCCCTCTGGATAAAGAGGATCTTGAGTACTAGTTCCTCCTCGGGTCTTAATCCCAAAAGCCTGCAGTTTATCTTGTTTGGCATTGTTAGCAAGCAAATCTCTTTGCACATTAGAAATTTGATCAAGATGAGTTTGAACCATATGAAAATGCTTCACAAGACATTGGACATCATTAACTGTTCTATCTAAAACACCAAGCAACTTTTTGATAGCAAGGGAATTATCATGCAACTGACTTTCTATCCTCTCATTAAAATGATTCTGTTTCATAATAAACTTATCAAACTCATCTAAACATTGATCAGGAGGCTTACCATAAGGGATGTCACTTGCGTTGAAATCTAAAAGAGAGTGTACCTCTACCATAGGAGGGTGAGTGGTAGGCTCACACATCTTCTCAATAGGGGGTAGATTCTTCACGTCTTCAGCTTTAATACCTTTCTCTTTAATAGACTTCTTTGCTTCTCGCATATCCTCGGGGCTTAGAACAAACATGCCCCTCTTCTTTGTTGGTGGACGTGGTTCAGGGACGGACCAATCTTCATGGTTTTTGGCAATCCTGCCCATTAAATCTTCCGCGTCGTCCGGTGTTCTTTTCCTGAAAACACAACCAGCACAACTGTCCAGATAGGACCTATATTCATCAGTTAGACCAGCATAGAATATATCAATTAATTCATTCTTAGGAACTCCATGTCCTGGTCTAGCCTGAACCAAACCGCAGTACCTCCCCCAAGCTTTAGGGAGGGACTCATCCTGCAGCTGTTTAAAGTTGTAAATTCTTTGTAAAGCAGCATGTTGCATATGAGCAGGAAAGTACTTATCAACAAAAGAGTGAGCTAAGTCCTGAGGACTCTTAATAGAACCACATGGGAGTGAATCATACCATGCTTTAGCACCTTCCTTCAAGGAGAAAGGAAGGAGCTTGGTCACATAAAAGTAGCGTATCTTCTCATCTGTGGTAAACAGGCTACCTAGTTCACCAAGTTTAGTTAGGTGTGCAATAGCATCATCATTTTCTCTGCCATAAAAGGGGTCAGCTTCAACCATAGGTATAAGTGAAAGATCAACAGAGAAATCAAAATCAGGATCATCAATGCATATAGGAGATGTAGCAAACTCAGGATTAGGTACGGTTTTGTTTTTCAAAGAGTGTTTTTCAAATATTTTCTTAATAGTTTCAGGGTCAGAGCCGGCAAACTCTGTCAGTTCCCTGCATAAATCTTCATCAAGTATATAGTAATCATCATCAAGGAGTCTCTCCTGGAGTTTACTCAATTCGGGATAATCATAAGTTTCACCAATAGGGTAGCGAGTAACAGGAAGTTCAATTCCATATTTTTCAGCAGCAGCAGTAATTTGTTTCTCAAGAGCATAACCAAGCGAACTAATATCATCGTCAAAAGTAGTAGAAGCATCATCAAGAGTGTCAGACATAGTAACAGATTCAGTAGGAGCATCATGTGGTGGTGGTGAGGCAAACTTACTCATAATAGAAGGTGAATCAAGCGTAGCACTAGTGCTCAGAGCAGTACCTCTTCTTGTAGTGGATCGTAAGATCGGAACCTTGGGGTCTCCTTTCTTACCCATGGTGAAAAAAGTGCAGCAGGTAGGATACCTCAAGTAGACTTGTAAATATTGCTATGCTCCCCGGCAACGGCGCCAGAAAACGGTACTTGATAACCCTCAACCGTAAGGGATCGAGATAGTCTTCGCGGGTAAGAATAACCCAATTTATTGATTCGACACACGGGGAGCCAAAGAGTATTTATAAGCTTTAACAGTTGAGTTGTCAATTCAACCGCACCTGAAATATACTAACTTGCAACAAAAGATAAGTGGTAACAGTGATATGATAGTGATGATAGTAATAGTAAAAGTAAACAGCAAAAGTAAATAGCAGTAGTAAATGGCAAAAGTAGCAACTAGTGACAAGCAAGCATTAAAATACTGTAGGCTAGGGAGATGGATGGTTGGGTGCTGCATGGATGAGATAGATTCTAACTTGGGGCACGGCACACGGAAAAGTAATGATCATCTAGGCAAATATCAAACATTAGGCATGTATCTCGTATGTAGTTGTACGTGCTTGCAATAAGAACTTGCACAACATCTTTTGTCCTACCATCCCGCTACGAACGGGGCCAAAAGGAACTAATGGATATTAAGGTGCTCCTGTCAAAGAGCACCGGAACAAAGCAATGAACTCAATGGATACATGTAATCCTCAAACTACGGACCATCCCCTTTGGTGTCCCAAGCTGTCACTTTTGGGATCGCCGGTTTAACAGGTGCATACAACTCATAGATAGGATCAAGAACACAAATATATTCATGCAAACACATATGGTTCAGATCTGAAATCATGGCACTCGGGCCCTAAGTGTCAAGCATTAAGAATAACAAGTTGTAGCAAAGATGATAAACACCATACTAGATGATAGGCAACATGCCCCCAACAATCTGACGAACTATTACATGATCTAACTCATCCAATCCCTACCATCCCCTTCGCCTACAGCAAGGGAATTACTCACACATGAAGGGGGAAGTCATGGAAGGATGATGAAGTGGTGATGATGATGACGATGGCGACGATCTCCCCTCTCCGGAGGCCAAATCAGCCTCCAGATTAGCCCTCCCGAAGAAGAACAGAGGGTGGCGGTGGCTCCGCAACGAAAAACAGCGAAAGGACTTTTGATCTGGGATTTTTCCGTCGGGAGGAAAAATACGGGCTAAAGTAGGGCACCAGGGGGTGTGGGGCCCACCCAGGCGCCCCCCC
>LR738715.1:797387307-797408361 GCA_902687465.1 Secale cereale
CCCCGGCGCGGCCCAGGGGGGGCGCGCCCACAGGGCGCCTGGGCACCCCCTGGCCCCCCTCTGGCCCCACTTCTGGCATTTTGTTTCTTCGGGTGTGTGGATTTTTCGTGATTTTTCATGGATTTTTCTGAGATGCTTAAAAATCCGTTTTCCTGCACACAAATAAACCATACTGGCAGCTCTGCTGAAAACAGCGTTAGTCCGGGTTAGTTTAGTCCAAATCATGCAAGAATGTGGTCAAAACAATATCAAAAGTGTTTGGAAAACTAGATACGTTTGAGACGTATCAGTACACTCTCTAGACTAAGATGAGTGTGAAGGAAATATGCCCTAGAGGCAATAATAAAGTTGTTATTTATATTTCCTTATATCATGATAAATGTCTATTATTCATGCTAGAATTGTATTAACCGGAAACTTAGTACATGTGTGAATACATAGACAAAACAGAGTGTCCCTAGTATGCCTCTACTAGACTAGCTCATTGATCAAAGATGGTTATGTTTCCTAGCCATAGACATGAGTTGTCATTTGCTCAACGGGATCACATCATTAGGAGAATGATGTGATGGACTAGACCCATCCGTTAGCATAGCACTATGATCGTTTAGTTTTACTGCTATTGATTTCTTCATGACTTATACATGTTCCTATGACTATGAGATTATGCAACTCCCGAATATCGTAGGAACACCTTGTGTGCTATCAAACGTCACAACGTAACTGGGTGATCATAAAGATGCTCTACAGGTGTCTCCGAAAGTATTCGTGGTGTTGGCATAGATCAAGATTAGGATTTGTCACTCCGAGTGTCGGAGAGGTATCTCTGGGCCCTCTCGGTAACACACATCACAATAAGCCTTGCAAGCAAAAGACTAATAAGTTAGTCACGAGATGATGTGTTACGGAACGAGTAAAGAGACTTGCCGGTAACGAGATTGAACTAGGTATAGAGATACCGACGTCGAATCTCGGGCAAGAACATACCGATGACAAAAGGAACAATGTATGTTGTTATGCGGTTTTGACCGATAAAAGATCTTCGTAGAATATGTAGGAGCCAATATGAACATCCAGGTTCCGCTATTGGTTATTGACCAGAGATGAGTCTCGGTCATGTCTACATAGTTCTCGAACCCGTAGGGTCCGCACGCTTAACGTTTGATGACGATTGGTATTATGAGTTTATGAGTTTTGATGTACCGAAGGTAGTTCGGAGTCCCGGATGAGATCACGGACATGACGAGGAGTCTCGGAATGTCCGAGACATAAAGATTGATATATTGGACGACTATATTCGGACACCGGAAGTGTTCCGGAAAAGTTTCGGATTTAACGGGATTGCCGGAGGGGGTTACCGGAACCCCCTACGAGGGGGGATGGTCCATAGTGGGCCTTATGGAAAGGAGAGAGGCAGCCCATAGAGGCTGGCCGGCGCCCCACCTAGGGATCCTAGTTGGACTAGGATTGGGGGGGGGGCGCCACCTCTCCCTCTTTTCCTATCCCTCTCTTCCTTCTTTGGTAGTTCCTACTAGGAATAGGATTGCAATCCTATTCCTAGTAGGATTGCACCCTAGCCGCACCATAGGAGGGTCGGCCGGCCTCCCCCCTTGCTCCTTTATATACGGGGGCAAGGGGGCACCCAAAGACACACAAGTTGAATTGTTCCAGCCGTGTGCGGTGCCCCCCTCCACAGAAACACACCTCGGTCATACCGTCGCAGTGCTTAGGCGAAGCCCTGCGCCGGTGAATACATCATATCCGTCACCACGCCGTCGTGCTGACGAAACTCTCCCGTGAAGCTCAACTGGATCAAGAGCTCGTGGGACGTCATCAAGCTGAACGTGTGCTGAACGCGGAGGTGCCGTACGTTCGGTGCTTGATCGGTTGAATCACGAAGAAGTTCGACTACATCAACCGCGTCACTTGACGCTTCCGCTTCCGGTCTACGAGGGTACGTAGACACACTCTTCCCTCTCGTTGCTATGCATCTGGTAGATAGATCTTGCGTGATCGTAGGAAAATTTTAAAATACTACGTTCCCCAACAGTGGCATCATGAGCCAGGTCTATGCGTAGATGATATGCACGACTAGAACACAATGAGTTGTGGGCGATACTAGTCATACTGCTTACCAGCATGTCATACTTTGCTTCGGCAGTATTGTGAGATGAAGCGGCCCGGACCGACATTACGCGTACGCTTACGCGAGACTGGTTTCACCGTTACGAGCACTCGTTGCTTAAAGGTGACTGGCGGGTGTCTGTCTCTCTCACTTTAGCTGAATCAAGTGTGGCTACGCCCGGTCCTTGTGAAGGTTAAAACAGCACATACTTGACAAAACATCGTTGTGGTTTTGTATGCGTAGGTAAGAACGGTTCTTGCTAAGCCCGTAGCAGCCACGTAAAACTTGCAACAACAAAGTAGAGGACGTCTAACTTGTTTTTGCAGGGCATGTTGTGATGTGATATGGTCAAGATATGATGAGTAATACGGTTTTGTATGAGATGATCATGTTTTGTAATGTTATCGGCAACTGGCAGGAGCCATATGGTTGTCGCTTTATTGTATGAAATGCAATCGCCATAATTTCTTTACTTTATCACTAAGCGGTAGCGATAGTCGTAGAAGCAATAGTTGGCGAGACGACAACGATGCTATGATGGAGATAAAGGTGTCGCGCCGGTGACGAAGGTGATCATGACGTTGCTTTGGAGATGGAGATCAAAAGCACAAGATGATGATGGCCATATCATGTCACATATTTTGATTGCATATGATGTTTATCTTATTATGCTTCTTATTTTGCTTAGAACGACGGTAGCATTATAAGATGATCCCTTACTAAATTTCAAGGTATAAGTTTTCTCCCTGAGTATGCACCGTTGCGAAAGTTCGTCGTGCCGAGACACCACGTGATGATCGGGTGTGATAAGCTCTACGTTCAAATACAACGGGTGTAAGCCAGTTTTGCACACGCAGAATACTCGGGTTAAACTTGACGAGCCTAGCATATGCAGATATGGCCTCGGAACACTGGAGACCGAAAGGTCGAGCGTGAATCATATAGTAGATATGATCAACATAAGATGTTCACCATTGAAACTACTCCATCTCACGTGATGATCGGACATGGTTTAGTTGATTTGGATCACGTGATCATTTAGATGACCGTAGGGATGTCTATCTAAGTGGGAGTTCTTTAGTAATATGATTAACTGAACTTTAATTTATCATGAACTTAGTCCTGGTAGTATTAGCATATCTATGTTGTAGATCAATAGCTCGCGATGTTGCTCCCCATTTATTTTTATTTTTATGTTCCTAGAGAAAACTAAGTTGAAAGATGTTAGTAGCAATAATGCGGAATTGTTCCGTGATCTGAGGATTATCCTCATTGCTGCACAGAAGAATTATGTCCTTGATGCACCGCTAGGTGACAGACCTATTGCAGGAGCAGATGTAGACGTTATGAACGTTTTTACAAAAGCTCGGTATGATGACTACTTGATAGTTTAGTGCACCATGCTTAACGGCTTAGAATCGGGACTTCAAAGACGTTTTGAACGTCATGGACCATATGAGATGTTCCAGGAGTTGAAGTTAATATTTCAAGCAAATACCCGAGTTGAGAGATATGAAGTCTCTAACAAGTTCTGTAGCTAAAAGATGGAGGAGAATAGCTCAAGCAGTGAGCATGTGCTCAGATTGTCTGGGTACTACAATTGCTTGAATCAAGTGGGTGTTAATCTTCCAGATAAGATAGTAATTGACAAAGTTCTCTAGACACTATCACCAAGTTAGTAGAACTTCGTGATGAACTATAATATGCAAGGGATGACAAAAGTAATTCCCGAGCTCTTCGCGATGCTGAAATCGGCGAAGGTAGAAATCAAGAAAGAGCATCAAGTGTTGATGGTTAACAAGACCACTTGTTTCAAGTAAAGGGCAAAGGGATAGAAGGGGAACTTCAAGAAGAATGACAAGCAAGTTGTCACTCCCATGAAGAAACCCAAAGCTAAACTCAAGCCTGAAACTAAGTGCTTCTACTGCAAAGGAAATGGTCACTGGAAGTGGAACTGCCCTAGATACTTGGCGGATAAGAAGGATGGCAAAGTGAACAAAGGTATATTTGATATACAGATTATTGATGTGTATTTTACTAGTGTTCATAGAAACCCCTCGGTATTTGATACTGGTTAAGTTGCTAAAGAGTAGTAACTCGAAATGGGAGTTGCATAATGAACATAAACTAGTTAAAGGATGAAGTGACGATGTGTATTGGAAGTAGTTCCAAGATTGATATGATCATCATCGCACACTCCCTATACTTTCGGGATTAGTGTTGAACCTAAATAAGTGTTATTTGGTGTTTGTGTTGAACATGAATATGATTTGATCATGTTTATTGCAATAAGGTTATTCATGTAAGTTAGAGAATAATTGTTATTCTGTTTACATGAATAAAACCTTCTATGGTCATACACCCAATGAAAATGGTTTGTTGGATCTCGATCGTGTGATACACATATTCATAATATTGAAACCAAAAGATGCAAGGTTAATAATGATAGTGCAACTTATTTGTGGCACTGCCGTTTAGGTCATAATGGTGTAAAGCGCATGAAGAAACTCCATAGTGATGGACTTTTGGAATCACTTGATTATGAATCACTTGGTGCTTGCGAACCATGCCTCATGGGCAAGATGACTAAAACTCCGTTCTCCGGAACAATGGAGCGAGCAACAGATTTGTTGGAGATCATACATACAGATGTATGTGGACCAATGAGTGTTGAAGCTCGCGGCGGGTATCGTTATTTTCTGACCTTCACTGATGATTTGAGCAGATATGGGTATATCTACTTAATGAAGCACAAGTCTGAAACATTTGAAAAGTTCAAAGAATTTCAGAGTGAAGTGGAGAATCATCGTAACAAGAAAATAAGAGTTTCTACGATATGATCGTAGAGGTAAAATATTTGAGTTAGCGAGTTTGGCCTTCAGTAAAAACCAATGTGAAATAGTTTCACTACTCACGCCACCTGGAACACCACAGTGTAATGGTGTGTCCGAACGTCGTAACCGTACTTTATTGGATATGGTGCGATCTATGATGTCTCTTACCGATTTACCACTATCGCTTTTGGGGTTATGCATTAGAGACAACTACATTCACGTTAAATAGGGCACCATCTAAAATCCGTGGAGATGACACCGTATGAACTGTGGTTTGACGAGAAACCTACGCTATCATTTCTTTAAATTTGGGACTGCGATGCTTATGTGAAAAAGTTTCAACATGATAAGCTCGAACCCAAATCGGAGAAGTAAATCTTCATAGGATACCCAAAAGAAACTGTTGGGTACACCTTCTATCACAGATCCGAAGGCAAGGTCTTTGTTGCTAAGAGTGGATCCTTTCTAGAGAAGAAGTTTCTCTCGAAAGAAGTGAGTGGGAGGAAAGTAGAACTTGATGAGGTAATTGTACCTTCTCCCGAAATTGGAAAGTGGAACATCACAAAAACTAGTTCCAGTGATTCCTACACCAATTAGCGAGGAAGCTAATGATGATGATCATGAAACTTCAGATCAAGTTTCTGCTGAACTTCGTAGATCAACCAGAGTTCGTTCCGCATCAGAGTGGTACGGCAACCCGGTTCTGGAAGTCATGTTACTGGACCATGATGAACCTACGAACTATGAGGAAGCAATGATGAGCCCAGATTCCGCAAAATGGCTTGAGGCCATGAAATCTGCGATGGGATCCATGTATGAGAATAAAGTGTGGACTTTGGTTGAGTTACCCGATGATTGTCAAGCCATCAAAAATAAATGGATCTTCAAGAGGAAGACTGACGTTGACGGTAATGTTACTGTTTACAAAGCTCGACTTGTTGCGAAAGGTTTTCGACAAGTTCAAGGAGTTGACTACGATGAGACCTTCTCACCCGTAGCGATGCTTAAGTCTGTCCGAATCATGTTAGCAATTGTCGCATTTTATGAAATCTGGCAAATGGATAAAAAAACTGCATTCTTTAATGGATTTATTAAAGAAGACTTGTATATGATGCAACCAGAAGGTTTTGTCAATCCTAAAGGTGCTAACAAAATGTGCAAGCTCCAGCGATCCATCTATGGACTGGTGCAAGCATCTCGGAGTTGGAATATACGCTTTGATAAGTTGATCAAAGCATATAGTTTTATACAGACTTGCGGTGAAGCCTGTATTTAAAAGAAAGTGAGTGGGAGCACTACAGCCTTTCTGATAAGTATATGTGAATGACATATTGTCGATCGGAAATGATGTAGAATTTTCTGGAAAGCATAAAGGAGTGTTTGAAGGAGTTTTTTCAAAGAAAAACCTCGGTGAAGCTGCTTACATATTGAGCCTCAAGATCTATAGAGATAGATCGAGACGCTTGATAAGTTTTTCCAATGAGTACATACCTTGACAGGTTTTTGAAGTAGTTCAAAATGGATCAGTCAGAGAAGGAGTTCTTGCCTGAGTTGTAAGGTATGATGTCGAGTAAGACTCAAAGCCAGACCTCGGCAGAAGATAGAGAAAGAATAAAGGTCATTCCCTATGCCTCAGCCATAGGTTCTATAAAGTATGCCATGCTGTGTACCAAACCTGTTGTGTACCTTACCATGAGTTTGGCAAGGAGGTACAAAAGTGATCCAGGAGTAGATCACTGGACAGCGGTCAAAATTATCCTTAGTAACTGGTTGACTAAGGAAATGTTTCTCGATTATGGAGGTGATAAAGAGTTCGTCGTAAAGGGTTACGCCGATGCAAGCTTTGACACTAAATCCAGATGACTCTAAGTATCAATCTGGATGCGTATTGAAAGTGGGAGCAATTAGCTAGAGTAGCTCTATGCAGAGCATTGTAGACATAGAAATTTGCGAAATACATACGGATCTGAATGTGACAGACCCGTTGACTATACTTCTCTCACAAGCAAAACATGGTCACACCTTATTACTCTTGGGTATTAATCACATAGCGATGTGAACTAGATTATTGACTCTAGTAAACCCTTTGGGTGTTGGTCACATGGCGATGTGAACTATGGGTGTTACTCACATAACGATGTAAACTATCGGTATTAAATCACATGGCGATGTGAGCTAGATTATTGACTCTAGTGCAAGTGGGAGACTGAAGGAAATATGCCCTAGAGGCAATAATAAAGTTGTTATTTATATTTCCTTATATCATGATAAATGTCTATTATTCATGCTAGAATTGTATTAAACGGAAACTTAGTACATGTGTGAATACATAGACAAAACAGAGTGTCCCTAGTATGCCTCTACTAGACTAGCTCATTGATCAAAGATGGTTATGTTTCCTAGCCATAGACATGAGTTGTCATTTGATCAACGGGATCACATCATTAGGAGAATGATGTGATGGACTAGACCCATCCGTTAGCATAGCACTATGATCGTTTAGTTTTACTGCTATTGCTTTCTTCATGACTTATACATGTTCCTATGACTATGAGATTATGCAACTCCCGAATACCGTAGGAACACCTTGTGTGCTATCAATCATCACAACGTAACTGGGTGATCATAAAGATGCTGTACAGGTGTCTCCGAAAGTATTCGTGGTGTTGGCATAGATTAAGATTAGGATTTGTCACTCCGAGTGTCGGAGAGGTATCTCTGGGCCCTCTTGGTAACACACATCACAATAAGCCTTGCAAGCAAAAGACTAATAAGTTAGTCACGAGATGATGTGTTACGGAACGAGTAAAGAGACTTGCCGGTAACGAGATTGAACTAGGTATAGAGATACCGACGATCGAATCTCGGGCAAGTAACATACCGATGACAAAAGGAACAACGTATGTTGTTATGCGGTTTTGACCGATAAAAGATCTTCGTAGAATATGTAGGAGCCAATATGAACATCCAGGTTCCGCTATTGGTTATTGACCAGAGATGAGTCTCGTTCATGTCTACATAGTTCTCGAACCCGTAGGGTCCGCACGCTTAACGTTTGATGACGATTGGTATTATGAGTCTATGAGTTTTGATGTACCGAAGGTAGTTCGGAGTCCCGGATGAGATCACGGACATGACGAGGAGTCTCGGAATGTCCGAGACATAAAGATTGATATATTGGACGACTATATTCGGACACCGGAAGTGTTCCGGAAAAGTTTCGGATTTAACGGGATTGCCGGAGGGGGTTACCGGAACCCCCTACGAGGGGGGATGGTCCATAGTGGGCCTTAAGGAAAGGAGAGAGGCAGCCCATAGAGGCTGGTCGGCGCCCCACCTAGGGATCCTAGTTGGACTAGGATTGGGGGGCGCCACCTCTCCCTCTTTTCCTTTCCCTCTCTTCCTTCTTTGGTAGTTCCTACTAGGAATAGGATTGCAATCCTATTCCTAGTAGGATTGCACCCTAGCCGCACCATAGGAGGGCCGGCCGGCCTCCCCCCTTGCTCCTTTATATACGGGGGCAAGGGGGCACCCAAAGACACACAAGTTGAATTGTTCCAGCCGTGTGCGGTGCCCCCCCTCCACAGAAACACACCTCGGTCATACCGTCGCGGTGCTTAGGTGAAGCCCTGCGCCGGTGAATACATCATATCCGTCACCACGCCGTCGTGCTGACGAAACTCTCCCGTGAAGCTCAACTGGATCAAGAGCTCGTGGGACGTCATCAAGCTGAACGTGTGCTGAACGCGGAGGTGTCGTACGTTCAGTGCTTGATCGGTTGAATCGCGAAGAAGTTCGACTACATCAACCGCGTCACTTGACGCTTCCGCTTCCGGTCTACGAGGGTACGTAGACACACTCTTCCCTCTCGTTGCTATGCATCTGGTAGATAGATCTTGCGTGATCGTAGGAAAATTTTAAAATACTACGTTCCCCAACAGAGTGCACTCTTATGATTAAACACCTTGCAAGCATCCACAAATACAAGATAGAATTTAAGGCAAAAGCCTAACCATAGCAATACGATCGAGGATCCATTATTCCCTTATGCAAAAGCGTGCGAACTGGGGTTCAGGTTTCTGTCACTCCGGCAACCCACCATAAGCATTCTTTATACACAATTTATTCTCCTAGGTCCTTAATAAGGCGAAGTGTTGGGTGTTCGACTCACACAACACCACTAGTAGAATGACAACGCAACTTAAGTATCAAACAACACATATTACTTCAACAGCATATGACTACTAACAACAAGACTTTCCCCATGTCCTCAAGAACTAAGGTAACTACTCACGAGACATAAAGGGGATCATGATCAGTGGGGATAAATAGGTGATAAACAATCTGGACATAATAATATTTCTCCAACAAAACTCAATAGCATTCACCACAAAGTAGTAATCAACACCGATGGAGTACAGAGGATAGGTAGTACGAGTTACAACACAAGTTACGATTGTAAGATGAGATTTGGATGAAGATGGAGATGGTGCTGGTGTTGGGGATGATGTTAATGATGATCTCGATGATGCCCGTGACGATGGTGATGACGATGGCGACGATCTCCCCTTCCGGGAGGTGATCTCCCCGACGGAATCTACCCGTCGGAGATGGCTTTTTCTTCTCTGTAGGTTTCCGCCACGGAGCGGCGGCGGAACTCTGTAAAAATTCCCGTCTCTAGGGTTTTTGGATAACGGAGAGCATATATGCAAAAGGCGGCGGCCAGAGGTGGGCCAGGGGCTCCAGGCACCCCCCCCCCCCGGCGCGGCCAGGGGGGCGCGCCCCCAGGGCGCCTGGGCACCCTGTGGCCCCCCTCTGGTTGCCCTTTCGCGTGCCTTCATGATCCGTCTGAAAAATATCTCCCGTCAATTTTCAGGTAATTTGGAGGTATTCTTCTTCAGCAACTCAGTGTCCACTTTTTACTGCTGAATCCTGCGTCTACTGCTTCGGCATCGGAAAGTTTGCAAACTGTGTAAAATAGACCAAAACAACATAAGAACATCACCGTAACCTGAAATATATCAATGAATAAGGATAAATTATGATACAAAATAATGATGCATTTTGGACGTATCATGGACTAGCCAATGTTGAGGATATCGCTTATCGGGAATTTATCGTTCGACCCATGATAAGGGGTAAATCGGCCGGTTTATCGGTATATCGGCCGATTTATCACCATATCGACTGATTTATCGGCCGATTTATCTTATCGGTCAGACAGCGGTAAGAGATAAATCGACCGATTTATCGGCATATCGGAAGATATCTTGAATAGTGGGACTAGCAGATCTTGATGGATCTTGGTTGGGGGCACTAAGGACTAGCCATAGGAATTTATTTGGAACCAAAACTCCAAGGAAATCTAGTAGTTCCTTTGTAAATTACTAAGGTCCAAATAAATGGCAGAAAAAGATTTGAGGATAAATTAAATAGAAATAAAATCTAAAAGAGGTTGAAACTTGCTGGAATTGGATGTTAGACTTGACCCAAAGTAGGGAGGTGGGTTTTGGAAGAAAGTTTTCAACATGGGCCATGGCAAGAGAGAATCTTTTGAGTGGGAAAGGATGAATCCATAATCCATAGGAATTCTTTTTAATAGAAAGAATTGTAAAACTTTCCAAAAATTATTTGTGTTGAGCCAATACAAGATGAAAAACCCTCAAGACCAAAAATCAAGGTTGAGAAGGAAACATAAAATATTTGTCATAAAAGATTTGAGAAGGAGAGGCTTTTAAAAAAAATAACCTCCTCCCAATTAAAGAATTTGCTAAAACCAAATCAAAAAATTTGGAGTGTTACAGCAACAGTGTGGTGCGCACTGTGCTCGTCGCCACCCCAGCGCCCATGTGCTCGCCCCCGTCCGTCCACAGCTCCCGCGTGACCTCGTTGTTGGGGATCGTAGCAGAAAACAAAAAAATTCTACGCATCACCAAGATCAATCTATGGAGTAATCTAGCCACGAGGGAGAGGGGAGTGCATCTACATACCCTTGTAGATCGCGATGCGGAAGCATTACAAGAACGTGGATGAAGGAGTCGTACTCGTTGCGATTCAGATCGTGGTTGATTCCGATCTAAGCGCCGAACAACGGCGCCTCCGCGTTCAACACACGTGCAGCCCGGTGACGTCTCCCACGCCTTGATCCAGCAAGGAGAGAGGGAGCGCTTGGGGAAGACTCCGTCCAATAGCAGCACGATGGCATGGTGGTGGTGGAGGAGCGCGGGACTCCAGCAGGGCTTCGCCAAGCACTGCGAGAGACGAGGAGGGAGAGAGGTAGGGCTGCGCCAAGCGGGAAAGGTCAAACCGTGTGTTGGGCAGCCCCAAACCTCAAGTATATATAGGGGGAAGGGAGGGGCTGCGCCCCCACCTAGGTTTCCACCCCTAGGGGCGGCGGCCAGCCCTAGATCCCATCTAGGGGGCGGCCAAGGGGGAGAGAGGGGGGCGCACCATTAGGTGGGCCTTAGGCCCATCTGAGCCTAGGGTTTTCCCCCTTTCCTTCATTCATCGCCTTGGGCCCTGATGGGGGGGTGCACCAGCCCACCTGGGGCTGGTCCCCTCCCAAACTTGGCCCACGCAGCCCTCCGGGGTCGGGGGCCCCACGGTGGACCGTCGGGACCCTCCCGGTGGTCCCGGTACGCTACCGATAGCGCCCGAAACTTTTCCAGTGACCAAAACAGGACTTCCCATATATGAATCTTTACCTCCGGACCATTCCGAAACTCCTCGTGACGTCCGGGATCTCATCCGGGACTCCGAACAACATTCGGTAACCGCGTACATACTTTCCCTATAACCCTAGTGTCATCGAACCTTAAGTGTGTAGACCCTACGGGTTCGGGAACCATGCAGACATGACCGAGACAACTCTCTGGCCAATAACCAACAGCGGGATCTGGATACCCATGTTGGCTCCCACATGTTCCCCGATGATCTCATCGGATGAACCACGATGTCAAGGATTCAATCAATCCCGTATACGATTCCCTTTGTCTATCGGTATAGCACTTGCCCGAGATTCGATCGTCGGTATACCGATACCTTGCTCAATCTCGTTACGGCAAGTCTCTTTACTCGTTCCGTAACACATCATCCCGTGATCAACTCCTTGATCACATTGTGCACACTATGATGATGTCCTACCGAGTGGGCCCAGAGATACCTCTCCGTCATACGGAGTGACAAATCCCAGTCTCGATTCGTGCCAACCTAACAGACACTTTCGGAGATACCTGTAGTGCACCTTTATAGCCACCCAGTTACGTTGTGACCTTTGGTACACCCAAAGCATTCCTACGGTATCCGGGAGTTGCACAACCTCATGGTCTAAGGAAAGGATACTTGACATTGGAAAATCTTTAGTATACGAACTACACGATATTGTGCTAGGCTTAGGATTGGGTCTTGTCCATCACATCATTGTCCTAATGATGTGATCCCACTATCAACGACATCCAATGTCCATGGTCAGGAAACCGTAACCATCTATTGATCAACGAGCCAGTCAACTAGAGGCTTACTAGGGACATGGTGTTTGTCTATGTATCCACACATGTATCTGAGTTTCCTATCAATACAATTCTAGCATGGATAATAAACAATTATCATGAACAAGGAAATATAATAATAACCAATTTCTTATTGCCTCTAGGGCATATTTCCAACAGTCTCCCACTTGCACTAGAGTCAATAATCTAGTTCACATCGACATGTGATTAACACTTACAGGTCACATCGCCATGTGACTAACATCCAAAGAGTTTACTAGAGTCAATAATCTAATTCACATCACTATGTGATTAACACTCAATGAGTTCTGGGTTTGATCATGTTGTGCTTGTGAGAGAGGTTGTAGTCAACGGGTCTGCAACATTCAGATCCCTATGTGTTTCACAAAACTTTATGTCATGTCGTAGATGCTGCTACCATGTTCCACTTGGAGCTATTCCAAATTGTTGCTCCAATATACGTATCTGGTATCTCTACTCAGAGCTATCCGGATAGGTGTTAATCTGGCATCGACGTAACTCTTTACGTCGAACTCTTTATCACCTCCATAACCGAGAAACTTTTTCCTTATTCCTCTAAGGATAATTTTGACCGCTATCTAGCAATCCACTCCCGGATCACCTTTGTACCCTCTTGCCGGACCTGTGGCAAGGCACACATCAGGTGCGGTACTCAGCATGGCATACCGTATAGATCCTATGACAAAAGCATAGGGGACGACCTTCGTCCTTCCTCTTTCTTCTGTCGTGGTTAAGCTTTGAGTCTTACTCAACTTCACACCTTACAACTTAGGTAAGAAGTCCTTCTTTGACTGATCTATTTTGAACTCCTTCAAAATCATGTCAAAGGTGTGTGTTCTTTTGAAAGTATCATCAGGCATCTTGATCTATCTTTATAGATCTTGTTGCCCAATATGTAAGCAACTTTATCCAGGTCTCCCTTTGAAAAACTCGTTTCAAACAAGTCTTTATGCTTTCCAGAAATTCTACATCATTTCGGATTAACAATATGTCAATCACATATACTTATCAGAAATGTTGTAGTGCTCCCACTCACTTTATTGTAAACACAAGTTTCTAACAAACTTTGTATAAACGCAAAAACTTTGATCACTCCATCAAAGCATATATTCCAACTCCGAGATGCTTGCTCTAGTCCTTGGAAGGATCGCTGGAGCTAGCATACCTTTTAGCATCCTTAGGATCGACAAAACTTTTCTGATTGTATCACATACAACCTTTCCTTACAAAAACTGGTAAGGAAACTTGTTTTGACATCCATCTGCCAGATTTCATAAATGCAGCTAATGCTAACATGATTCTGACGGATTTAAGCATCGCTATGGGTGAGAAAATCTCATCGTAGTCAACTCCTTGAACTTGTGAAAAACTCTTTGCCACAAGTCGAGCTTCATAGACGGTGACATTACCGTCCACGTCCAGCTTCTTCTTAAAGAACCACTTATCTCAATGGCTTGCCGATCATCGGGCAAGTCCATCAAAGTCCATACTTTGTTTTGATACATGGATCCTATCTCGGATTTATCGTATTCTAACCATTTGTCGGAATACGGGCCCACCATCGCTTCTCCATAGTTCGTAGGTTCATTGTTGTCCAACAACATGACATCTAAGATAGGATCACCGTACCACTCGGAGTAGTACATATCCAAGTCGACCTACGAGGTTTGATAATAACTTGATCCGAAGCTTCATGATCACTATCATTAGTTTCCTCTTCAATAGTCGTAGGTTCCACAGAAACATCTTTCTGTGTTGCACTACTCTCCGGTTGAAGTGAGGGTTCGACAACCTCATCAAGTTCTATCTTCCTCCCACTCAATTCTTTCAAGAGAAACTCCTTCTCGAGAAAGGCCCCGTTCTTAGCGACAAACATTTTTGCCCTTGGATCTGAGATAGAAGGTATACCCAACTATTACCTTTGGGTATCCTATGAAGATGTATTTGTCCGTTTTGGGTTCGAGCTTTTTCCGGCTGAAGCGATAAGCATCGCAGCCCCAAACATTAAGAAACGACAACTTTGGTTTCTTGCCAAACCATAGTTCATACGGCATTGTCTCAACGGACTTAGATGGTTCCCTATCTAAAGTGAATGCAGCTGTCTCTAATGCATAACCTCAAAATAATAGCGGTAGATCGGTAAGAGACATCATAGATCGCACCATATCTCATAAGGTTCGATTACGACGTCCGGACACACCATTACGCTGTGGTGTTCCAGGTGGCTTCAACTGCGAAACAATTCCACAATGTCTTGAGTGATTGCCAAACTCATAATTCAGAAAATCTCCCCTTGATCAGATCGTAGGAACATGATCTTCTTGTTATGATGATTCTTAACTTCACTCTGAAATTGCTTGAACTTTTCAAACGTTTGAGACTTTTGCTTCATTAAGTAAATATACCCATATCTACTCAAATCGTCAGTGAAGATGAGAAAATAACGATATCCACCACACGCCTTAATTCTCATTGGATCATATACATCAGCATGTATGATTTCCAACAAATCACTTGCCCGTTTCAATTGTACCTGAACACGGGATCTTAGTCATCCTGCCCATGAGGCATGGCTCGCATGTGTCAAGCGATTCCAAATCAAGTGACTCCAAACATCCATCAGCATGGGGTTTCTTCATGCATTTTATGCCAAAATGACCTAAGCGGTAGTGCCACAAGAAAGTGGTACTATCATTATTAACTCTACATCTTTCGGCGTTAATATTATTATCATGTGTATTACTATGATCGAGATTCAATAAACCATTGGGTGCATGGCCATAAAGGTATTATTCATGTAAACAGAATAACCATTATTCTCTAACTTAACTGAATAACCGTATTGCAATGAACATGATCTAATCATATTCATGCTCAACGTAGGCACCTGATAACATCTATCTAGGTTCAACACCAATCCCGAAGGTAGAGGGAGCGTGCGATGGTGATCTTATCAACCATGTAAACACTTCCAACACACATCATCAGCTCGCCCTTAGCTAGTCTCCGTTCAGTCCGTAGCTTTTGCTTCAAGTCACTAATAATAGCAACTGAACCGTTATCCAATACCCAGGTTCTACAAGGAGTACTAGTAAGGTACACATCAAAAACACGTATATCAAATATACTTTGTTGAAGTTGCCAGCTTTCTTATCTACCATGTACTTGGGGTAGTTCCGCTACCATGTGACCGTTCCCCTTATAATAGAAGCACTTAGTCTCGAGGTTTGGGTTCAACCTTGGGTTCCTTCATTAGAGCGACAACTGGTTTGTCATTCATGAAGTTTCCTTCTAGCCCTTGCCCCTTTTGAAACCAGTGGTCTTGTTCAACCATCAACACTTGATGCTCCTTCTTGATTTCTACTTTTGCGGTCTTAAGCACCGCAAATAGCTCCGGGATCATCTCCATCCTTTGCATCTCATAGTTCATCGTGAAGTTTTAGTAGCTTGGTAATAGTGTCTAGAGAATTTCGTCAACCACTATCTCATCTGGAAGATTAACTCCCACTTGATTCAAGTGATTTTAGCACCCAGACATTCTGAGCACATGCTCACTAGTTGAGCTATTCTCCTCCATCTTGTTGGCAAAAGAACTCGTCAGAGGTCTCATACCTCTAAACACGGGCATGAGCCTGAAATCCCAATTTCACCTCTTGTGACATCTCATATGTCTTATGGCGTTCAAAACGTCATTGGAATCCCGATTCTAGGCCGTAAAGTATGGTGCACTAAACTATCAAGTAGTCATCAGAACGTGTCTGTCAGGTGTTCACAACATAGACAGACGACGTTGTAGGGGTTTGCACATCGAGCGATGCATCAAAGACATAAGACTTATGTGTAGCAGTGAGGACACTCCTCGGACTACGGACCCAGTCCGCATCATTGCTTACAATATCTTTCAACTTAGTCTTCCTCTAGGATCATATTAAACAGGAAGCTACAACGCAAGCTTTTGGTCTACAACATATTTTGCGAAGACTACTTAGACTATTGTTCATGACAATTAAGTTAAACTAATGAACTCCCACTCAGATAGACATCTCTCTAGTCATCTAAGTGATACATGATCCAAATCGACTAGGCCGTGTCCGATCATCACGTGAGACAGACTAGTCATCAACAGTGAACATCTTTATGTTGATCGTATCTTCTATACGACTCATGTTCGACCTTTCGGTCTTCCGTGTTCCGAGTCCATGTATGTACATGATAGGCTCGTCAAGTGAACCCTAAGTGTATTGCGTGTGTAAATCTAGCTTACACCCATCGTATGCGAAAGTTAGAGCCTATCACACCCGATCATCACGTGGTGCTTCAGAACAACGAACCTTAGCAACGGTGCACAGTTAGGGGGAACACAATTCTTGAAATTTTAGTGAGAGATCATCTTATTTACTACCGTCGTTCTAAGCAAATAAGATGTAAAACATGATAAACATCACATGCAATCAAATAGTGACATGATATGGCCAATATCATTTTGCTCCTTTTGATCTTCATCTTCGGGGCTCCATGATCATCATCGTCACCGGCATGACACCATGATCACCATCATCTTGATCTCCATCATCGTGTCTTCATGAAGTCGTCTCGCCAAACATTACTTCTACTACTATGGCTAACGGTTAGCAATAAAGTAAAGTAATTACATGGCGTTTTCAGTGACACGCAGGTCATACAATAAAATAAGACAACTCCTATGGCTCCTACCGGTTGTCATTCTCATCGACATGCAAGTCGTGATTCCTATTACAAGAACATGATCAATCTCATACATCACATATATATAATTCATCACATCCTTTTGGCCATATCACATCACACGGCACATGCTACAAGAACAAGTTAGACGTCCTCTAATTGTTGTTGCAAGTTTTTACGTGGCTGCTATAGGTTTCTAGCAACAACGTTTCTTACCTACGCCAAAACCACAACGTGATATGCCAATTTCTATTTACCCTTCATAAGGACCCTTTTCATCGAATCCGATTCGACTAAAGTGGGAGAGACAGACAGCCGCTAGCTACCTTATGCAACTAGTGCATGTCAATCGGTGGAACCTGTCTCACGTAAGAGTACGTGTAAGGTCGGTCCGGGCCGCTTCATCCCACGATGCCGCCGAATCAAGATAAGACTAGTAACGGCAAGTAAATTGACAAATCGACGCCCACAACTACTTTGTGTTCTACTCGTGCAAGAAACTACGCATAGACCTAGCTCATGATGCCATTGTTGGGGATCGTAGCAGAAATCAAAAAAATTCTATGCATCACCAAGATCGATCTATGGAGTAATCTAGCAACGAGGGAGAGGGGAGTGCATCTACATACCCTTGTAGATTGCGATGCGGAAGCGTTACAAGAACGCGGATGAAGGAGTCGTACTCGTAGCGATTCAGATCGCGGTTGATTCTGATCTAAGGGCCGAACAACGGCGCCTCCGCGTTCAACACACGTGCAGCCCGGTGACGTCTCCCACGCCTTGATCTAGCAAGGAGAGAGGGAGAGGCTGGGGAAGACTCCGTCCAGCAGCAGCACGACGGCGTGGTGGTGGTGGAGGAGCACGTGACTCCAGCAGGGCTTCGCCAAGCACTACGAGAGACGAGGAGGGAGAGAGGTAGGGCTGCACCAAGCGGGAAAGGCACTACAAGAAATATGTCAACTTATGACCTTTTGTTAGTGACCCTGGAAGAATTGGTCATAGATCTATGACCATTTCAGACCAATTGGTCAAAAGCTGTTCGGGGGGCTCCAAACCCTAAACTATAACAACCATTTTGATCAGAAAGGTCATAATTTCCTTACACGAAATGGTCATAAAGCAGATAGCACTGGTTCGCTGCCTTATTTCTAGCTGATCATGACCAATATAGATGGTCATAACCTTGTAAATTGTGGTGGGTTGCTACGACTAGGCGCCACCTCATCAGTTTTGCCTATGTGTCATGTCCATGTGGCAGTTTTTGCCTTAGGTTGTGAAGCAACCTATATTTCCGTCATTCCCAAAATTCCCCAAAAAATCTCATAAATTCTTTGGGTCATATCTTCGTCAAATATGTAAAAAACCTTCCTTGCCTAGTTCAAAAATAATTCAAAAATATTCATTTTCCTATTCTGTTCAAAAAAACACTTTGTGAAGGAAGTACCACTTTGGCATGTCCAAATGGTATCCATTTTCTACAGTGCTTTCCTATGCCCAAATAACTATCCTCCACCAAATGCCAGCTCAATCCATTCATTATTTTGAGCCCATCTTCAACATTCGTATTTATGTCCAGTGTGGTACTTTGCAAAGCAAGTACCACCTAGACTCCTCCTTTTGAGCTGAAAATTTGTGAAGACGGTCTTCTTAGTAACTGATCATCCTCAACCAAAACTCACGCCCATTAGCCATGTGCATTTCCCGTACCGCTAATCAAACACTTGGCTGCTAATTCATGTTTGAGCATCGATCGGTCTCCTCGTGAGAATCTTATGTTGTAATTTTCTTCCTAGCACCTATCTGGGGAGTGGCCAACCCACTAGACATGCCTAGGCCGCCCAGAACACATGGCAACGCCACAGTCACGCGGTGACCACGCGGCGGGCATGCGAGTTTACGCGCTCTAGAGTTGGGGCCCTCGACCACCGCCCAAACCTCGACGTATCGCCACCAAACCATGTATTTATGATTAAATAGGTACTTATGTAACTAGAAATGATTTTTGGAAAAAATAAATAGCAAACTATGAGGCAGCCGCAGTTCAAATTTGACCCGCTTCCAGCTGAATCCGCGGAAATTTGTCTTTTTCACGAGAGGTGGATCAAAACTTTTTACACCCAACCATTTTGTCAATTGTGCATTAAATATGTCCTAGTATTTTAGAAAATTGATTTGGTCAAATTTTGCAACAATTATTTGGGAGGTCCTTCACAAAAATTCCTCCTTTTGGGCACTCGAAAAATGGAAAATGATTTTTTCGTCCAAAGAAAATGAAAACTTCCTTAAGCAATATTGTTTGCCATTCCAAGATGCACCCTTGTGCACAATATGAGATCATTTGAACAAACTATGCTAAGAATGTGGCCATAGGATTGATCATTTGGCTTGAAAGCCATGAATCTTCACGCATGATAGCTCATTTCTGAGAACACTTTTTTAAAAGAATTGCCGTATTACAAGTTTATTATTTTTCCTGGTAACTTGGTCATATATAATGACACAATGCGAAGGTGTTCCAATTTTTTGATTTTTTTTGAATTTTTTATGCCCGTTTCAAAATGCGGTCAAAACGGCGGGAATGACCGTTCCTAGCTAGTGGTTGAATCTTGGTATTTTTTTGGTGTTTCTCTGATTAAATATATACTTTTGTACCTAGAAATGATTTTTGTAAAAAATAAAAAGCAAACTACAAGGCAGCTACAGTTCAAATTTGACCCACTTCCAACTCAATCGACCGAAATTTGTCTTTTTCATGAGAGGTGGATCAAAACTTTTTACACCCAACCATTTGGTCAATTATGCATTAAATATGTCCTAGTATTTTAGAAAATTGATTTGGTACAATTTTGCAACAATTATTTGGGAGGTCCTTCACAAAAAACCCTCCTTTTGGGCACTCGGAAAATGGAAAATTATTTTTTCGTCCAAAGAAAATGAAAACTTCCTTAGGCAATATTGTTTGCCATTCCAAGATGCACCCTTGTGCACAATATGAGATCATTTGAACAAACTATGCCATGAATGTGGCCATAAGATTGATCATTTGGCTTGAAAGCCATGAATCTTCACGCATGATAGCTCATTTCTGAGAACACTTTTTTAAAAGAATTGCCGTATTACAAGTTTATTATTTTTCCTGGTAACTTGGTCATATATAATGACACAATGCAAAGGTGTTCCAATTTTTTGATTTTTTTTGAATTTTTTATGCCCGTTTCAAAATGCGGTCAAAACGGCGGGAATGACCGTTCCTAGCTAGTGGTTGAATCTTGGTATTTTTTTGGTGTTTCTCTGATTAAATAGATACTTATGTACCTAGAAATGATTTTTGAAAAAAATAAAGAGCAAACTGCAAGGCAGCTACAGTTCAAATTTGACCCACTTCCAGCTGAATCGGCCGAAATTTGTCTTTTTCATGAGAGGTGGATCAAAACTTTTTACACCCAACCATTTGGTCAATTATGCATTAAATATGTCCTAGTATTTTAGAAAATTGATTTGGTCTAATTTTGCAGCAAGTTTGTGGTAGGTCCTTCACAAAAAAACCTCATTTCGGGCACTCAAAAAATGGAAAATGAATTTTTCGTGCAAAGAAAATGAAAACTCCCTTAGGCAACATTGTTTGGAATTCCAAGATGCACCCTTGTGCACAATATGAGATCATTTAAACAAACTATGCCATTCCAAAATGCACCCTTGTGCAAAAAATACGAGAGAAACAAATAGAATAACACAATTACATATGCTTTGTTCTCATTGGTTGAAATGTTTGTGCCATGGATTGCTGACATGGCATCCATCCATCCACCCATCCATCCCATTTATTTAAAGAAAAAAAGAAAAATAACTCCCCACCCCCCCC
>LR738715.1:797408550-797425094 GCA_902687465.1 Secale cereale
CATCATCGCCCGCCCCCCAGATCCAATCTCGTCGCTCCTCCATCGTCCCTCCCCCTCATCCTCTCGCCGTCGGCCTCATTCTCCCCCCTCATCCTCTGCCGCACGCTTAAGCCGCTCGTCGCCACCACGTCTGCCGCCGTGGCCGCGCTCAGGGCGCAGCGTCCTCCTTCCCGTTCGTCGCCCCCCTCGCCTCCTCCAAGGACGCCTCCTCATTCTACTCCGACGACGACGACAGGATTGTACAGCGGGGCCCAGCGCGGGCCTCGTCCGTCCTGACCCCCTGTCCGTGATGGGCCTGCAGTCAGCGAGCGGTGCGGCTGATTCCTCTCCGGCGATTGTCCGGCCAACCGTACCCGTACTCATCTGAGCGTTCCCCAGCGACGTCGTGTTGGATTTAGGTCCCAGGTATGAGGATTTCCAGTGTCCATATTTTTTGCTTTGCCCTGTTCTCCTTTGTCCCATGGCTCATCTAGTGGTTCCTCTTCTATAGATTGAGCTAGATTTGCAAAGCAAATAAAGGAGGGGACAAGGTCGTGGCTAATTGGGTTGTCTCCTCTAAGATCAGCACATCCTTTGAAGGAAGCAGGAGAGGGAACGAAGTAGTGGCATCTTGTCAGTAGATACAAATTTTGGCCTTGAAGAAATTGGGGAGGTATAAATTATTTTCTCCTAATTAAGTGTTATATACGTGTATGACTATATGTTCCTGGAGTGTGTGCTCTGTGCGACCGTGGTCTAACGAAAATTGATATATGTCTATGAACTGCTACTGTTACTGTCTAGATGGAATTTTGATGATGATAAGTATGTGATTTTAGAAAGCTCGAGCGGTGTCTAGAGCTTGTACGTGCTTCTGCAAATTTGCTAGGTTACTTTATGTGTGTGTGCTACTGCTAGTTAGTGTGATTGAAAGTGAGAAAAAAAATCCTAGACTATTTGTGTGTGTGCCATTGCTACTAGTCCTGTTGACAATGAACTGGTACTCCTACTGCCATCTTTAGATCATTTTTTGGCTGAAAACATTCATGTGTAGTCATGGATGATTAACTTACAACTCAGTCGTTTCATTTAAGCAACGTGTTGAATAGATTATTTAACTTATAATCGGCAAATTATATGTGAAAATCGTTTAAATACATTGTCTATCAAAAAACTGTAATTTCAGTTAAAATCATGTCAAAAGTAGCCATCTGCAGTAAGAACAAGTCTTAATCGAGTCATTTGAAGTTACAGCACCTCCAACCTTGAAATTTGCAGCCAAACAAACACACCCTTAATGCAGCAACAAGGAACTCCTACGGCGATAGAATTGTGTGAAGTATGTTGGGAAATAAGAAAGATGTTGGAACTGGTTGAGCATAGAAAATTATAGAAATAATGTTTGCCATCAGATTTAATTCCTATTGCAATTGATTGGTGAAGTGATCTGAGATTAGGTATTGCAATTAATTTCTATTGCCTGACCAATTCAACTCTTCTGTTTCAGGTTGCTTGGCCCCATGGTTACACAGCTACCTTACAGCCCAGGATCTGCTGCTTTCTTCTATAATCTATCACCCTTCATTGCCCTGTTCTAGTCTAGCCCAGAATTACTTGTTCAATACAGCAGTCTCTCTCTACTCTTAGCACATCGCTTGATTGGAGTGAACTGAATTGTGATAACTTTGCTTTGCAGATGGGAGACTCTTCCGGATGCGTTTGTGCGTGCGTGTGTTGAACAGTGTCCTCGGATCTGGTGAAAGGCGCCAAGGAGAAGCAGCTCAAGGTCAAGGGCCCCGTCAGGATGCCCACCAAGGTGCTCAACATCACCACCAGGAAGTTCCCCTGTGGAGAAGGTAGCCACCTCCCTCTCTTTGCCCTTCAGCCCGATCCCATTTGCTTAGTAGCTCTGCATATTATCTGGTCCTTGACATGCTCACAGTAGCCCGTCGGTGATGTGGGTCACTATGTTTTGGTGGATAGCTGACTGTTTAGGGAATTTCTGTGACGATGATGATGTCTTGCTGGGCAGAGGATGTGAAACATTCAGACCGTTGCGGCCTTTCCGGTCATTGATGATCTAAAATCGAGATTTTTAAAACTGACGCCTAGCATGCCATCAACGTCTTTTTTTCCTCATCTAGAGATGCAACTCTATGTTTTGATTTGATATAATGTAGGGGAGTTGCATGTAAATCGTTTGTCAGCTGAGCATATGATGTTACAAGGAAATGCTACTGAGATTTTACGTCGTTGAAGTATCTTAAATCGAGCTTTCTAAAACTGATGCTCGGTTGATCTAGTTCTAGTATATTAGTTGGGTGAGAGTGTACTGTTGTTGGTGTTGTGTTGTCATTTCTTTTTACGTCGTTGTATAATAAAAAAGAGGAGCATTTCTCCAGCCAATGTGTTAAGTAGTTGTTGATGTGTAGTTATCGGCTGGACCTATGCATTTCATCAGAAGTCAGATATAGCTTGGACTATACTGCTGAATAGAATTGAAACATTTCTCTTTTGTTTATATGTCTTCAATTCATTGGATGGAACGTCTCTCTTGAACACATGTTCGTTAGTGTGGGGATGGTTAAACAACTACAGTAGATCAGCGCTTTCTGCATTTCTGCATTTCTCAACCTTGGATGCCAAAAATAAACCCTTTATATTCATTGCCATTCCTTTGATAATAATTTGTTGTGGTCGCGAAGTATTTTTTCGGTAGTACTAAACCTGGCTCTTTCATGTTGCAACCCAACAGCAGCACCCTTGTTTGTCTGTGTAATACACATATTTCCTCTGCTGCTCTTAGTTTTAATTAGACAAGGCAAGGATGACGCCCACCATTGTTGCTAGATTTATTATCCAGGTGAATGTGTTACAGTGCCGTTCATTGCATGACCTACACTTGTACCAATATACCATTCTGGTACCTGTAGGTTAGTGTTGTTGGTACCTAACATGAGCTTGAATGTTGTAGTTGAAGTGTAGAACAACAACATGTTAACGTGTTTTATTTGCCCTATGCAATTCTATTGTTTTATTTGCCCTTTCTAATATTGTACAAACTGATGCATTCCTGGCATAAGAAAATTATTCTATAAGATTTGTAAAAGCAAACATTTCACTATGCAAGTCTGTTGTTTTACTTGCCCTTTCTAGTATTGTATGATAGTGTCCAAATTCAGGACGGGAAAGGTGAGGTTGGAACGGTATTGTATGATAGTATTGTATGATAGTGGCAGATCTACTTTGCTACATACGTTAGTGATGTCATTGCATTTGTTTGGTTCTGGCCTCGGCAGCAGTATACTAATGCTTCAGGATCTATTTATTATTATGTTCATTACATTAATGCCACAGCAGCAGTATACTAATGTTTGGTATTCAATTTGCTCCATACATTAGTGTTGCTACTGTTATCCATGCCCACATGCTTCGGGATCGACTCCAAGCTCCTTGTGTATCGGTTTGTTATTCTGTTCATTATTCTTTTCCTAGTTGTTCTTTGTTGGAAGATATTGCTTTCATTGGCAGCCATCATAACGATAATTTCCTCTCTTCTACAGGAGCTCTAGGCTGAAGAAGTTCGAAGAAGGGAACACTTCATCTTTGTAGCTAGTTTTATGTTCCTGGGTGATTACTTCATAGATGTTGCTGGGTGTTCCTAGGTGTTTGTTTACTTCATATATGTTCCTGGATGCTCCTGGGTGTTTGCACTTCCTGTGTGTTCTAAATTCCTGGATGATGTGAACTATCGCATGATTGTAATATATATAATGTACTCATTTTGGACATCATTTGTATTGTGTGATTGAAATATTGGAAATATAGATCATTTTTTTCGAGGTGATGATCCCTAATTGCTGATACATCAGAAATGAAACAAATACTATTTGGGCCCTAAAAAGACCACAAATCAAACAATTTAGAAAAAATGAACAAAATCGATAAAAAATCAATTGTGAAAAGGTGAAGGCCGAGAAAATAAAAAGGCCTAGGCCCAAAAATATCGAGGCTGAACCGTTGAGCTTGGCCCATTTACCTGACCAAAATTAATATGAGAAAAAAACACAAATATGCTGAATTATTGGGCTCGGCCCATGTAAAACAACGAATTGGACCGGGCTGAATCTTGTGCCACATCAGCTTGCCACGTTGGATGCCTACGTGGCCTGGGGAGGCTGCTAGTGACCAAAACACGACAGTAGGCATATTTTGGTCATAAACGTCTATGACCTTCTCATAGAGAAGGTCGCTATAGTCAGTTTATGACGGCCAGCTTTTGACCTTATGTTTTTGGTCACAAAAAAGGTCACAAATGGAAATTTGTGACCATTCAGTGACCAATAGTGGTGGTCACAAGTTGACATATTTCTTGTAGTGAGGTCAAACTGTGTGTTGGGCAGCCCCAAACCCAAGTATATATAGGGGGAAGGGAGGGGCTGCGCCCCCACCTAGGTTTCCACCCCTAGGGGCGGCGGCCAGCCCTAGATCCCATCTAGGGGGGCGGCCAAGGGGGAGAGAGGGGGGGGGCGCACCATTAGGTGGGCCTTAGGCCCATCTGAGCCTAGGGTTTCCACCCTTTTCCTTCTCCCATCGCCTTGGGCCCTGGTGGGGGGCGCACCAGCCCACCTGGGGCTGGTCCCCTCCCACATTTGGCCCACGTAACCCTCTGGGGCCGGTGGCCCCACCCGGTGGACCCCCGGGACCCTCCCGGTGGTCCCGGTATGCTACCGATAGCGCCCGAAACTTTTCCGGTGACCAAAACGGGAATTCCCATATATGAATCTTTACCTCCGGACCATTCCGGAACTCCTCGTGACATCCGGGATCTCATCCGGGACTCCGAACAACATTCGGTAACCGCATACATACTTTCCCTATAACCCTAGCGTCATCGAACCTTAAGTGTGTAGACCCTTCGGGTTCGGGAACCATGCAGACATGACCGAGACAACTCTCCGGCCAATAACCAACAGCGGGATCTGGATACCCATGTTGGCTCCCACATGTTCCACGATGATCTCATCGAATGAACCATGATGTCAAGGATTCAATCAATCATGTATACGATTCCCTTTGTCTATCTATATAGCACTCGCCCGAGATTCAATCGTCGGTATACCGATACCTTGCTCAATCTCGTTATGGCAAGTCTCTTTACTCATTCCATAACACATCATCCCGTGATCAACTCCTTGATCACATTGTGCACACTATGATGATGTCCTACCGAGTGGGCCCAGAGATACCTCTCCGTCATACGGAGTGACAAATCCCAGTCTCGATTCGTGCCAACCCAACAAACACTTTCGGAGATATCTGTAGTGCACCTTTATAGCCACCCAGTTACATTGTGACCTTTGGTACACCCAAAGCATTCCTACAGTATCCGGGAGTTGCACAACCTCATGGTCTAAGGAAAGGATAATTGACATTGGAGAAGCTTTAGCATACGAACTACATGATCTTGTGCTAGGCTTAGGATTGGGTCTTGTCCATCACATCATTCTCCTAATGATGTGATCCCGCTATCAACGACATCCAGTGTCCATGGTCTAGAAACCGTAACCATCTATTGATCAACGAGCCAGTCAACTAGAGGCTTACTAGGGACATGGTGTTTGTCTATGTATCCACACATGTATCTGAGTTTCCTATCAATACAATTCTAGCATGGATAATAAACAATTATCATGAACAACAAAATATAATAATAACCAATTTATTATTGCCTCTAGGGCATATTTCCAACACTCGTCGCCTCCCCCCCCCCTCTCATTGACACCATTCGTCGCCGGGCGCAGCGTCTAGGTGTCGCCGGCGGAGCCCCGTTCCCCCCTCTCGGCTCGCCTATATATAGGCCCCCTCCCAGCCGCTCCGAGCAGCCAGCTTCACTACCACAGACACACACACAGACTGCGTAGAACCCCATGGCCTGGCCGGGTAGGCCACAGGCCACCGTCCCCGAGCTTGAGCTCACCGACGATCCCCTCGGGTCGTCGAGGTAGCTCCAGACCCTCTCGGGCCAAGGCGACCCTACCAGAGCCTCCACCACTCTTTGGTAGAGTCACTCCATCTAGCTGGAGCTGCTCGAGATGTCGTTGCTCGCCATCTTCTTCAACTTCGGCGAACACCCTGTTCTGCCTCCGCCTACGAGCTATGTTCCGACGCTGTCCGACCATCCCTAGCTACCCTACGGGTACGGGCAGGTGCGCCTCGACCCCCTCCGTCGATCTATCCTTTCCATCTTGGCCAAGGAGCAGCGTCGCCGGTGTGCGCTCCGGCGAAGCCACGGCCGCCCCTACTCTTCCCCCTCTCTCCTGCCCACTTGACTAGCGGGGCCCGCTAGTCAGCCTCTCCGTACCCACGCGAAGCGGTAGGAGTGGTGGCGCTCTAGGCGTTTACGCCTTCGACGTCGCCCCCCCCCCCTTATTCTGTTTATTTAAATTTCTAAATTTAAATCTATTCCACAGAACTTCAAATTGTAATAACTTTTTAACCATAAGTCCAAATGAATTGATTCTTTTTAAGTTGTGTTCTTTGTAAAGAAATCTTGCAGCACGCCAAAAATGAGACTATTTGGTGCTGTGTAGATTTCCTGGTGAATTTTTGAATGATTTTTTATATTTACTTTTTGTACTTTTATTTATTTTTAGAAGAGGAAACTTGTGTTGTGGATCACCAGGAGGCTTGTGAGCCTCATTTGAGCGAAGGCAAGCTACAGCAACATTTTCATAGTGCCATTTCAATATTTTTGATTTTTCTAACTTGAACAAATGATTAAATTTATGCATATGAATTATTTTGTTAAATATTTTTTGTTGGTTGCTGTATTTATTTGTTTCATTCAGTTTACAGAAAGTTGGAGTTTGGTTTAAGCTATTAAGATAGTTAAAAGAAAGTTGGGATCTTGAGAATGATTCTAGACATGCATATGTGAAGTTACTTTGTTTTACATAAGTATTATGATAAAGTTTTGCTAGAATCAGTTCTGTTTTAATTATAAGTTATAACCAGAATAATAGTGAAGTTATGAGGTTCTTAGTGAAGTAAAGTTGACCCAGTTATACTTTTGTAGTGCATCTTTGGTATCACATTGTTTTTGTTTTTATGAGGCATTTTGGTATATTGCATTCCATGGCATTGAATGACACCGGTTATTTATTTTTCTTTAAGTTGAATCTGTTAATAACTCAACTTGAATAAATTGTTGACCGGGTCATGGTGCCACTGAATCAAGTCTTTTCCCAGTGCAACCATATTTGCCTTTATGGGAAGGTCTTTATTCGGTCCATTGTCATGCCTCTTGTCGGTACCTCCAGATAGGGAAGGTTATGGACATGCAGTACCCTCGCCCGGTAAGCAGACATAACCTTGTGTGCCCATTGTTAAGTTTATGGTACCGAGTCCCCGTTTGGGACAATTGTTGTTTGGCCACGATGGTGGTCGATGTGCCTTTGGTGGGCACAGGGCCACCCAGCACTGTTCCAGTAGGAAATGAGTCGGAGTGGCCGAGGGGGTGTCATGGCAATGGAAGGGTTTTGTCGGAACGCCGTTGGTCCACCCGAATGGGAGAACGAGGCCAAGGGTTCCGTGGTGTGGGTACAGTGCACTACCTCTGCAGAGTGTAATTAATCTATCGATAGCCGAGTCCACGGTCACGGACACGCTCGAAAGTAAGTCACACCATGGGTCAACATATAATAAAATTTTGCTCGCTAAATTCTAAAATTTGGTACTCTAAATAATTGGTGGAAGAGCCATCGAAATGGTTTGAGACCAAGTATGGTCAGGTTGGTGATCGCCGAAAGGGTCACGATTTATGTCTTGTTGAAATGAATAAGTTTGTAGTTTTAACCACCATGAGTAAGTCAGACCGAGGTTTTATTTCTACAAAGGCATGAGCAAAACATGTTAATTAATATATATCTAAGTTTGTTGCTGCATATTTAAAATTAAATGATTATCATGATATTGTTTGTCATTTTTATTTCTGTTTGTTGTAAGCTTGCAAGTACATTCAATGTACTGACCTGGCGTGTCATGCCAAATTTCATGAAAGTTCCGCTGGAAAGGAGTGTTGTCTAAGTCTAGCCCATGTCCACATCGGTGTCCCTGTGAGATGGAGTTCCGCTACGACCTCGTTCCGCTGGTGCGTAGTTTCATGCCCGAGGCCTTTTATGTTCATTAAATAATGTACATATTGTCCAGCCGCATCGTGTGTGCCGCTCGGCCTCGCTACCTGTTGTAAGGTAAAACTATGGTCCGCTAGTATCAATAAAGCGGCTATTTTCTGTACCAAGATGTTGTGTGTTGCCAGAAGACAAGGTCTCTGGGCTGGCAATGCAAGGTAATCTGGTCGCTCTGATCTGGGGTGCCACAACGCTTGGTATCAGAGCTGCGCTGACTATAGTCTGCGTTAGAATAAGACGTGCATTTTGAACGCTAGATAAACGTTTAGGTTGAGTGCTGAGAGTCTGTCTAGTTGATTATTGATTTGCATATACTTGTATTGTTTTTATGCTAACCCGATGATGGCTGTGAGTGTAGATGGCTCTGGTACCGTATCCGTGCCAGTTAGAGCTGATGCCGTACACGTCACCTCACCTTCTTCACAACGTGTGGCATCGGTTGTACCCTCATGTAGACGACCCAGTTTATCTTCTATATCGGGAGCGTCTAGCTGACTCAATATATGAATTGTCACAGCCCTAGACCAGCCCTTGCTTGTCTTGCTTGGTCTTCATGTGCATCATGTTTAATCTCCTCAGAAAACTGGAAATGGGGATGTTCAAACCCTAGCACCAAATAAATTCAACTCGGGTCAAATTAAAATCTTTTTCAATGAACCCAAAATACCCTTTGGAAAAGTTCATCATTTTTGGATTGATTAAAAACCTCTGCCAAAAATGTTGCACATATTTCTAGGACCATTCTGGATTTTTGAATTAAGGTATATTGTATTTGAATTGGAGCAGATAAAATCTATAAATAGTTTTATAGCTCCAAATGTTTTGAAAATTATTGTGGGTCTCTGGAATAACTCAGTTAACATCCACAATAATTTTCAGCATCTATAAAAATGGTTTACTACCTAAACTAAATCAAAACACATAAAGAAAATAGAAAACATAAAGAAAAGAGAGGGAGAGGTAGAATTTACCTGGCGCTCACCTGGCAGCCCATCTGGCCGGCCCAGCCCATGAGGGGCAGGGAGGTCTTCTTCCTCCCGCCAGTCGAACGCATGGCGCGTGCCCGACGCGCGCCGGCCACCTCCACCTTGCCTGCCTGTCTCCTCGCCGCCCCGAAGCGCCTAGAGGACGCCACGTCCTCGCCTCGGCCCCTGCATCTCTCCCCTCTCTCGCTGGACCTTCTCCCTCTCCTCTGGTCCTCTCTCCCGCGCAGCCCGAGCACTGTCGTCGCCGCCGCTCGCCGTTGCCGCACCCAGAGCCTCCCCCTCGACCCCTCGGTGTGCCCAGTAGCTCGGCCATCTCGTCCTCGACCTCATCACCAAGCCAGGCGACGCCGGAAGCCCTGAAACGTCGCCGTCTTCATCTTCTTCAACCTCGGTCCGCCGAGATCGCCGGCGGCCATGTGCCCGCTCCGGTGCTTCCTCAAGCTCGCCGAGGCCACCACTACCTTCGCCGTGAGCCCCTGCATGTTTCCCCTCTCTCTTCGCGCTCGTTTGCTCCACCTAGCCTAGCTAACCACCACACCCGAGAGCTTGGCTCCGTCGGCCAAGTCACCGCCATGGACACAGCCACCGTAGCTTGCGTCCGAGCTCGCCACTGCACTCCTTGCACTCCCGCGCATCGGACAGGGCCACCCGTTGCTCCTGGAGAGGTCCGTAGCACCGTTTCCTCCATCACCCGAACGCCGGCCGCCGCGTCTGAGGTGGCCGCCGTCACTTTAGGCCACCTCCGGCGAAGCTGAGGGCACCAATCGATGCGCGTGAGCTCCAGCTACTCTTAGATGGGCTCAGCCGTTGATTTGGTCGCCGGAGGGCGATTTCCGAACACCGCCGCCGCGTTTGGCCTCGCCGGCGTCGAGCCGCCGGTGGGTTTGACCACCTTTGACCACGGCTAGACCCCCCATCTGTGTCAATGACATGTGGGGCCGGCATTAGACTAATTTAGTTTAGGTTGTTAATTAAGTGCTAATTACGGTGCTTAGTTTTATGAGCCAATGACAGGTGGGGCCAGCCCCTATTAAATTAGTTTAGTTTAAAAGTAAACTTAATTAGGCCCTGAGAGACTGACATGTGGGCCACCCCCCCCCCCTGACACTTTAGTTAGGTTTAAATTTAGCACTAATTAATAGGGTTAGCTAGTTGTGTCACTGACCAGTGGGTCCCACTGGTCAGGTTTGACCTGGACCAGCCCCTGTTGACTGCTGACATCACAGTGACGTCATGCTGACGTAATAAGTGTTTTCTGGAATTTTAAATAAATTAGAAATGATTTATTTATTTCAGAAAATAGCCCAAACTTCTAAAAATCACAGAAAATAATCTATAACTCAGATGAAAATATTTTATATATGAAAATTGATCATAAAATCCAAGGAATCTGTTTATGGCATTTTCATGCATGTTTGAATAACTTACAGCAACTGTTTAGGACAATTTGAATAAATGGCATTTGAATAATCACATATGGAGTTTGAATTTGAACCTTTGGTTCAAATCAACTTCATTTAATATGGTTGCTAGCTGCATTAGCTCAATCAACAGCATATTGCCATGTCATGATCATGCATCATATTGTTGCATTGCATTGATTGTTTTATCTCTGTTGTCGGTGTTTGTTCCTTCTCAGTAGATGTTGTTCCGACGATGTGATCGATGACACCGATGAAGACCCAATGATATCTTCAGAACTGCCAGGCAAGCAAAACCCCTTTGAGCATCCCGATACAATCCCACTCTCTCTCTCTCTTGCTCTCTTTTACTGCATTAGGACAACAACATTTCAACTGTTACCTGCTGCGGTAGTTGAACCCCTTTCCACTGCATGACCCGTCATTGCCACAGTAAATAGTTGAAACCCACTAGCATGAGTAGGAGTTGTTTGAGCCATGTTGTGCCTACTCATTCATGCTTTCTGGTTATGCCTGCTATTGCTTAGAGTTGTGTCAGGTCTGATTCATCGGGGATGAATTGGAAGGGTGATGAACATGTCCTACTGTGTGAGAGCTAAGTGTGGAATACGATTTGGTAAAGGTAGCGATGAGAGGCCATGTAGGAGTACATGGTGGGTTGTCTCATTGTAGCTGTCCTCAGGAACTGAGTTTTGTGTTGGTTGGTCCATGAAATAGCTACTACCACACATTGGGATCCTTAATTGACTCTCTCGACTTATTAATCAACATGATCTCTGTCCAGGAGTTGCAATTAGTTTCTGGTGTTTGTAGTTTACTGGAGGTCGTGCGCAGCGCTGAAACTCGGGGTGGGCTGTGACGTAGCAGGTACGTGGCACGGTGTACCGATCGCCCGTTTGGTGATGCGGGAACCCTGTACACATCGTTTGGGGCCGTGAGCGACACCCCGGCTGGATCTCCCCACGGATGGAACCCAAATAGGCGATAAACCTGGACGAGAGACTTGTGTGGTTAGTCAGGTCGTGGCCGACACCCTCGCTGGGCCTCCGCTTGAAGGTTGCCGAGTACATGTCGTGTAAACGGCGGTAAGTGGTGAGAGTGTGTGTGAATAAGTACACCCCTGCAGGGTTATATATGATCTATTCGAATAGCCGTGTCCGCGGAAATGGACTTCTGGGTTGCCTATAACAATTCATAGACAAGTGAAAGTGGATACTCTAAAACACGCAAGATAAGCGTGAGTGCTATGGATGGCCTTCTCGTAGGGAGACGGGAGCGGATCCATAGTGGTGTATTGATTGGTGAATATGTGGACTCGTGTGCGCCACCTCAAATGGAGTTACTTGATGTCGTAGTTTAGGATAGCCACTGAGTCAAAGCTTGCTTGCTGCAGTCAAACTCCACCACCCCTTTGTTGATACTGATGCATATGTAGCTAGTTCTGATATAAGTCTTGCTGAGTACCTTTGTACTCATGTTTGCTTAATTTATGTTTTTGTAGAGAGACTTCAGTCTCGCTAGTGGTTCCGCGTGGACTTTGACGTTTAGCTTGTTACCTCAGCTACGATCTTGTACCATTGGGAGGGTCTTGTAGATAGTCAGGCTTCCCAGCCTTTTTCATTTGTAGTTGTCTGTACTCCGACATGTTATGCTTCCGTTGCCTGTATGCTCTGTATGTTGGGTCATGTGACCTCTATTTGTAATAAATGCTATGATGGCTCTTCTGGGCCTTATCTATATGAGTTCTTGAGTTATTTTGTGATGCCATGTTGTACAACACATACTTGCATGTTATGCGTACGTGTAATGTGTATTGCTATGTGTGGGATCCGACACCTAGTTGTTTACCTTTGGTAGCCTATCTTACAGGGAAATGTCTCCTAGTGCTTCCACCGAGCCTTGGTAGCTTGCTACTGCTCCGGAACACTTAGGCTAGCCGGCATATGTCCTTCTTCGTTCCTGTGTCTGTCCCTTAGGGGAAATGTCACTCGTTGTTCCTTTAAGTCCTTGTAGCTTGCTACGACTTGGTTTCACACGCAGATGACCGACACGTTCGTTGATGGGTCATGTATGCTTGTCTTTGTAATTTAGTGCCACTTTTGGTTTACAACTAGTCATGTTGGCCCGGGTTCTCTGTCATATGGATGCTAGCGACACTATCATATACGTGTGCCAAAATGCGCAAACGGTCCCGGGCCAGGTAAGGTGGCACCCATGGGGATACCGTGCGTGAGGCCGCAAAGTGATATGGTGTGTTATAGGCTAGACCTGTGTGACTTAGGATCGGAGTCCTGACAGCTTTGGTATCAGAGCATGACTGCATGTAGGATTAGTAAGCCAAACTGGTCGAAGTCGTGTCTAGAAACTATTTAGTTATGTAGGGGAATTGATTGTGGAAGGGAACGTAAGGCTCTTTTTACTCCTTTACCCTATGACCTTCTGATCTGAGTCACCTTCTTTTTCTACGGGGATTAAGAACTAGGATTCTCATTCTATTTATCAGGATCACGTTAATGTTGTATTCAACCCTCAGTTCAGTTCCTACTACTTCTATGTGTTCAACTGTTGATCTCAGAACCTTGATGTTATGATATTGAGTGGTTATGCTATCTAGTGCATGAGTTTCAAAAGTATTTTCGAGCATTTACAGCCGTTATGTTGTCCGAGTCATCCCAGGTCTCTAAATAATCTGATGCATTTGCAAATCATTCCTACCTGTTCTTAATGTCCTTTTAGGCCAGATTAACCACACTAGTCAGTGTGTTGAGGTACTCTGTTACCTCGACATATATGTTGGACTTATTATTATGACCCTACGTGTCTTAGAAGATCACCCAGTATTCTAGCAGTGCTTATATTCCCGGTGTGATGATTCTGGCCATTATTCCCGAAAGCATCCCGTGATGCCATTTAGTTAGTAGGCATTCTATTCCTGGTTCCTGAACCCAAGATTCATTCTACTTACTCCATGTTGCTAGTATTTGCTCGTCCCTTTAGGATATTAGTAACCATGTGATAGTCCTCGAGGTCCATGGTTATCGTTCTTCCAATACCATGAACCATCCTTGGCAGAAGTTCTCCCGAACCAAAATATCACAATAAGAGTATTCTTGAGGAGTTCTTGATTCTATATTGTGACTCTGCCAGTCCTACCTTTCTGCATGGGTTATCCGGAAGAAATATGTTGAACTAGTTCGACATGCTAATCTATGCATCCACAACTCAAAAAGGCTATATGTTCCTTTGAGTTGTCCCTTCTAGTTGTATTATGACCCTCGTCTATCAGTTGATAGTCAGGAGTAGTTGTGCACTCGTGTTCATCGATGCCTTTTACTCTTGTGGTCCGTCAAGCCATTCTATACCGGAATGACTAGGAGAAACAAACTCCAGTACCTCATCCATATCTAGAATTGGGTCAAAGCAGTTGTATTCCGCAGATCAAAATGCCAATCCAGCTTTTGCTCTGCTCTACCTTGGAGTGTCACCCTCTTTTATGTCAAGAATGTCCTGGGAATTGCACAACCTCCTATGAACTCTTGATACAGTGATACTTCTCACCATCATCGTTCATTCTTCGGTCTCCGTGTTATTGTAACCGGAATACTGACAAGTGAATCGTGATGTGTGTAATCAATACTCCTAGCAACTCTGTTGCTTGGTAGTTAAATGGATAATAATCTCATCCTTAGCGAGTTGATTATTGAATCATCACCCTAAGGTTGATCGTGCTACTTAGTCCACTTCCCTGGTGCACTACTTGATTGATGAGTTAGGATTTTGTTAAGTCCTTGCTCATTTGATCATATCATCTTGCCCTGAAAAGCAAGATTGTTCTCGAGCTTAGTAACATATCGGTGGTTCGTGATTTTCCGGTTATCTTCCCGGAAGTATCACCAGGTTGTTCCCTGACCAATGCGTTGAGCTCGTGATCAAGTTGGTTTCGTATAAACCACCCCTTCCCCCAAGAATATGTGTTGCATACCCCTGAGCTGGTTGGTCAAGCTAAACAACAACTTGGAGAGTTGGAAGATGGAAGATTGTCCGATCTAGTTCATGTTAAGGGATATATTATTTGTGTGTTGAGGAGAGATGATATCTTCATCGATTGATCCTCGTGACCAGTTGTTGGACCTACTGTCTTGCCAAAACTTTGGTTTGAGTGTGGGCTATTCTCAAATCAAATCAGAACCAATGGTATTCATAATGTTGTCTTACTTGTGGTTGATCCCTCGAGCATACACCGTTACATCTATTGGTCTGACCAATGCTATCACCTTGTTCACATAGTTATGGAATTCCATTTTTATGGAAGCCTCGATGAATTGTTGTCGAGCCCATCGGCGACATGTTTATCCTCTCCATGATTCATGTGGAACATTAAGCTAACATTGGAAACTTTTGTAAGCATCATCTGTGTGTTAGCTCATGAAGTAGATGTCTTGATGTAAGAAGTGGCTTCCCCTAATTCACGAGTACTTGATGTAAGTTGCCGCCGTGAATTTGAGAACGCTTGTTTTACCTCCTCTGGAATCATCCCAATTCAGTCATGCATACGTGCGAAGTATTCCATGGTCTGATAGACTGATCATCTTCATTCCATATGTATCCCTAGCACACCAAGCCACTGATTGAATTGTTCAAGGAGAAGAAGTTCCATCATAAGAGCTAATCATATGACTTATGTAAGGACTTTGATATCCTAGACGATGGTTCCCAACCAGAACTCGGTAGTGTTTTATCATAAGACTACTACGTGGTCATGCTTGTCTTGGACAACGTGTTCACAGGTTTGTAGCAGAACCAGCTCATGTTTTGGAGCATGCTATCATAGTTCATTCCCGAGAATCTCGCAACGTCGTCTTGTCGATTTGGGTTGCAAACTTTCATTTTTCTTTCTAGACTCGATGAGTCTGGAATATCCTGACCCCAACCAGAACTGAATCTCAGGCAGATATGATGGTTGGAGCAATTCCCAAGATCTATAATTTTGGTCTCTCGATAACCGGTAAAGTGGATGCCGTGGCCAACACACCCAGCCGGAAGACCTATTGTTGTAAAATCTTGATTGAAGAAGTTGGTCACCTCCTCATAAGGACTTCGTAGGATTTACTCCCTAGTTGTTCCTTAGATTTTGTGCTCCCGAAGTCCGACCTTTTACTTGACGTTCTAGGTACCAAACCTTTTTAATAAATGGGTTGTGCTAGCACATCAAGGAGAACATTAGAAGCGAAGTGCTAAATGTCTCTCAGTCGATCATCCAGATTTTGCCCTTTGACTCTGCTAAGGTGAAATCTGAGAAAGTGTTATCTTCCTTTGCATCTGCATCGTCCATCATTATTCATCATGGTAGCATGTGATGTTGCCAGGGTCCTTGACACGGATATTGGTAAAACCTTGATGAATATGGGAATGCTCAAGTTCTTAAGAGCACGCACAAGCACTAGGTGTTATCACTGGCACTAACCGGGATTGCTCCCAGTGTTCTTGGTTATGCTATAACCTCTCAAAGAGTATATTCACTCTCTACTGTTGGGATTCACCCCAGTTACCCGAATCATTCCCAGCATTTGCATTTTTTCCCCGCTTGCACCGCCAATGTGCCAATTTTCCATGGGTTGCCTTTCTCAGCCATTACTGTTCAGGATTATTTTCCGAAGTGGACTTGCCATGGGTCCCATCCATTACCGATGATAAGCAAAATCATCCCTTGTGTTGTCTTCAACAAGGTAGTCCACATCATCCATTCTGGCCCGAGAATGTCATTCTTTCGGACTACGTCAAACGATCGATTGTGAATTGCCTCCGGCTGGCATAGAGAGTTTCAATGATCTCTATATCAAAAGTAATTCTTTTTGCCACTTAAGGGAATAATTCTAGGAGTCATCTTCTCTAAGGTGCCCCGTCTGGTGACCTCGATCACCATCTTCATTAAGTGTGGAATTATTGCCTGTCAAGTGAACCTTCAT
>LR738715.1:797425176-797436079 GCA_902687465.1 Secale cereale
TCCCCCCCCCCCCCGGATGTGTGCTCCGTATCTCAGCTCAGGAGATGGCTCAACGTCTCACTCCATGAGTTGATCTTGAGTTTCTCGATCTTTCAGAAGATCAATTTTGTAGAGTTTCTCTCATCGTCACCGTTTGGGACAAAGACCTCGAAATCAAGGAGGTCAATATCAACATGATGCAAGCAATCGAAATTCATATGAAGGGCACTTGGATCATGAAGATTGTGTTAGTTAGTGTCCCCTCTGATTTCTTACCCTACGCTTGAATCTCGGGACGAGATTCTTGTTTAGTGGGGGTGAGTTGTCACAGCCCTAGACCAGCCCTTGCCTATCTTGCTTGGTCTTCATGTGCATCATGTTTAATCTCCTCAGAAAACTGGAAATGGGGATGTTCAAACCCTAGCACCAAATAAATTCAACTAGGGTCAAATTAAAATCTTTTTCGATGAACCCAAAATGCCCTTTGGAAAAGTTCATCATTTTTGGATTGATTAAAAACCTCTGGCAAAAAAGTTGCACATATTTCTAGGACCATTCTGGATTTTTGAATTAAGGTATATTGTATTTGAATTGGAGCAGATAAAATCTATAAATAGTTTTATAGCTCCAAATGTTTTGAAAATTATTGTGGGTCTCTGGAATAACTCAGTTAACATCCACAATAATTTTCAGCATCTATAAAAATGGTTTAGTGCCTAAACTAAATCAAAACACGGAAAGAAAATAGAAAACAGAAAAAAAAAAGAGGGAGAAGTAGAATTTACCTGGCGCTCACCTGGCAGCCCATCTGGCCGGCCCAGCCCATGAGGGGCAGGGAGGTCTTCTTCCTCCCGCCAGTCGGACGCACGGCGCGTGCCCGACGCGCGCCGGCCACCTCCACCTTGCCTGCCTGTCTCCTCGCCGCCCCGAAGCGCCTAGAGGACGCCACGCCCTCCCCTCGGCCCCTGCATCTCTCCCCTCTCTCGCTGGACCTTCTCCCTCTCCTTTGGTCCTCTCTCCCGCGCAGCCCGAGCACTGCCGTCGCCGCCGCTCGCCGTTGCCGCACCCAGAGCCTCCCCCTCGACCCCTCGGCATGCCCAGTAGCTCGGCCACCTCGTCCTCGACCTCATCACCAAGCCAGGCGACGCCGGAAGCCCTGAAATGTCGCCGTCTTCGTCTTCTTCAACCTCGGTCCGCCGAGATCGCCGGCGGCCGTGTGCCCGCTCCGGTGCTTCATCAAGCTCGCCGAGGCCACCACTACCTTCGCCGTGAGCCCCTGCCTGTTTCCCCTCTCTCTTCGCGCTTGTTTGCTCCACCTAGCCTAGCTAACCACTGCACCCGAGAGCTTGGCTCCGCCGGCCAAGTCGCCGCCGTGGACACAGCCACCGTAGCTTGCATCCGAGCTCGCCACTACACTCCTTGCACTCCCGCGCATCGGACAGGGCCACCCGTTGCTCCTGGAGAGGTCCGTAGCGCCGTTTTCTCCATCGCCCGAATGCCGGCCGCCGCGTCTGAGGTCGCCGCCGTCTCTTTAGGCCACCTCCGGCGAAGCTGAGGGCACCAATCGACGCGCGCGAGCTCCAGCTACTCGTAGATGGGCTCAGCCGTTGATTTGGTCGCCGGAGGGCGATTTCCGAGCACCGCCGCCGCATCTGGCCTCGCCGGCGTCGAGCCGCCGGTGGGTTTGACCACGGCTGGACCCCCCATCTGTGTCAATGACATGTGGGGCCGGCGTTAGACTAATTTAGTTTAGGTTGTTAATTAAGTGCTAATTACGGTGCTTAGTTTTATGAGCCAATGACAGGTAGGGCCAGCCCCTGTTAAATTAGTTTAGTTTAAAACTAAACTTAATTAGGCCCTGAGAGACTGACATGTGGGCCACCCCCCCCCCTCCCCGACACTTTAGTTAGGTTTAAATTTAGCACTAATTAATAGGGTTAGCTAGTTGTGTCACTGACCAGTGGGTCCCACTGGTCAGGTTTGACCTGGACCAGCCCCTGTTGACTGCTGACATCACAGTGACGACATGCTGACACAATAAGTGTTTTCTGGAATTTTAAATAAATCAGAAATGATTTATTTATTTTAGAAAATAGCCCAAACTTCTAAAAATCACAGAAAATAATCTATAACTCAGATGAAAATATTTTATATATGAAAATTGATCAGAAAAATCCAGGGAATCTGTTTATGGTATTTTCGTGCATGTTTGAATAACTTACAGCCACTGGTTAGGACAATTTGAATAAATGGCATTTGAATAATCACATATGGAGTTTGAATTTGAACCTTTGGTTCAAATCAACTTCATTTAATATGGTTGCTAGCTGCATTAGCTCAATCAAGACCATATTGCCATGTCATGATCATGCATCATATTGTCGCATTGCATTGATTGTTTTCTCTCTGTTGTCGGTGTTTGTTCCTTCTCAGTAGACGTTGTTTTGACGATGTGATCGATGACACCGATGAAGACCCAATGTTATCTTCAGAAGTGCCAGGCAAGCAAAACCCCTTTGAGCATCCCGATACAATCCCACTCTCTCGCTCTTGCTCTCTTTTACTGCATTAGGACAACAACGTTTCAACTGTTACCTGCTGCGGTAGTTGAACCCCTTTCCACTGCATGACCCGTCATTGCCACAGTAAATAGTTGAAACCCACTAGCATGAGTAGGAGTTGTTTGAGCCATGTTGTGCCTACTCATTCATGCTTTCTGGTTATGCCTGCTATTGCTTAGAGTTGTGTCAGGTCTGATTCATCGGGGATGAACTGGAAGGGTGATGAACATGTCCTATTGTGTGAGAGCTAAGTGTGGAATACGATTTGGTAAAGGTAGCGATGAGAGGCCATGTAGGAGTACATGGTGGGTTGTCTCATTGCAGCCGTCCTGAGGAACTGAGTTTTGTGTTGGTTGGTCCATGAAACAACTACTACCACACATTGGGATCCTTAATTGACTCTCTCGACTTATTAATCAACATGATCTCTGTCCAGGAGTTGCAATTAGTTTCTGGTGTTTGTAGTTTACTGGAAGTCGTGCGCAGCTCTGACCCTCGGGGTGGGCTGTGACGCGGCAGGTACGTGGCACGGTGTACCGATCGCCCGTTTGGTGATGCGGGAACCCTATACACATCGTATGGGGCCGTGAGCGACACCCCAGCCAGATCTCCCCACGGATGGAACCCAAATAGGCGATAAACCTGGACGAGAGACTTGTGTGGTTAGTCAGGTCGTGGCCGACACCCTCGCTGGGCCTCCGCTTGAAGGTTGCCGAGTACATGTCGTGTAAACGGCGGTAAGTGGTGAGAGCGTGTGTGAAGAAGTACACCCCTGCAGGGTTATATATGATCTATTCGAATAGCCGTGTCCGCGGAAATGGACTTCTGGGTTGCCTATAACAGTTCATAGACAAGTGAAAATGGATACTCTAAAACACACAAGATAAGCGTGAGTGCTATGGATGGCCTTCTCGTAGGGAGACGGGAGCGGATCCATAGTGGTGTATTGATTGGTGAATATGTGGACTCGTGTGCGCCACCTCAAAAGGAGTTACTTGCAGTCGTAGTTTAGGATAGCCACTGAGTCAAAGCTGGCTTGCTGCAGTCAAACTCCACCACCCCTTTGTTGATACTGATGCATATGTAGCTAGTTCTGATGTAAGTCTTGCTGAGTACCTTCGTACTCACGTTTGCTTAATTTATGTTTTTGCAGAGAGACTTCAGCCTCGCTAGTGGTTCCGCGTGGACTTCGACGTTTAGCTTGTTACCTCAGCTACGATCTTGTACCCTTGGGAGGGTCTTGTAGATAGTCAGGCTTCCCAGCCTTTTTCATTTGTAGTTGTCTGTACTCAGACATGTTATGCTTCCGTTGCCTGTATGCTCTGTATGTTGGGTCATGTGACCTCTGTTTGTAATAAATGCTATGATGGCTCTTCTGGGCCTTATATATATGAGTTGTTGAGTTATGTTGTGATGCCATGTTGTACAGCACATACTTGCATGTTATGCGTAGGTGTAATGTGTATTGCTATGTGTGGGATCCGACACCTAGTTGTTTACCTTTGGTAGCCTATCTTACAGGGAAATATCTCCTAGTGCTTCCACCGAGCCTTGGTAGCTTGCTACTGCTCCGGAACACTTAGGCTGGCCGGCATGTGTCCTTCTTCGTTCCTGTGTCTGTCCCTTAGGGGAAATGTCACGCGTTGTTCCTTTAAGTCCTTGTAGCTTGCTACGACTTGGGTTCATACGTTGATGACCGACACGTTCGTTGCTGGGTCACGTATGCATGTCTCTGTAATTTAGTGCCATTTTTGGTTTACAACTAGTCATGTCGGCACGGGTTCTTTGTCATATGGATGCTAGCGACACTATCATATACGTGTGCCAAAATGCGCAAACGGTCCCGGGCTAGGTAAGATGGCACCCGTGGGGATGCCGTGCGTGAGGCCGCAAAGTGATATGGTGTGTTACAGGCTAGTCCTGTGTGACTTAGGATCGGAGTCCTGACATGAATATCAGGCAGTGGTGACTCTGCGCGTCCGTTCTGACTCCAGCTCTTATACTCGTACCTCTCAAAGCGGTTACGCTTCTACCGCTTCGCAAGCAGTCCAATTTGCTGCATTCGAGATCCTTGTTGAGCTCCGTCACAGCGAGGTCCGCATGCAGAACCACCCAGGTTTCCAATACTACCCTTCTTTGCACGACAACGGTTGTGTCCATTTCCCTGAAATTGATCCGGAGTCTGATAGTGTTGCTAGCCATCTTTCCCGTTATATCACTGCTAGTTACCTCATGATCCACGAGCTAGCACGCTAGTTGACTCACACTCGTATTGATTTAGCCACTACTAGGTTTGTTACCATTCCCGCCTCCTTGGGATTCACCCCTTACGTCCCCAGTTTTGTTTCCCCTACTTCACCAGTAACCCCTCCCAGTAGCTCGGGCACCTCGACCATAACTCCTCTTAGTGCCCCTGCTGAGTGGATCTCACTTCTCACTACCCATGTAGCTCCTATGATCCACCCTACTTCCGCCCCGAAAGGAGAGCCTCCGAGGCAGCATCGCCGTGTTACCTTTAACCCTAAGGTTTCCATTAACCTCGTTAGTTCAGGATTCGAGTCCACTTCAGGAGAGGAACACGCAGCACTCGCAGAGCAGTAGAGCTCCAGAGTATTCACAGTTGTCCGACTGATGTACGAATGTGGGTGTACGAGTCGTGATGTTTTGTTTCATGTATGAGAGTAGTGTAATCGGGCATGTTAATTTTCTTTTCATGTATGCATCCCTGTATGATTATGCTGAAGTTGCGTATCTTCTACTCGCTGTCTTTCTTCGCAATTCTGTTTTCACTTGATTTTTGTTGCTGGCTTTTCCCCACCTATTTGCTTTTGAATGTTTCTCATCTCGGTTGCGTTGTCTTGGGAAAAATATATAATAGGATGACACGGGGAGGCAACAGTAGCAGCGCTCACGAGGATGTTCATGTTCATCGCTCCGCCCAACAGGAAGGACAATCCCCCGAGCAATTCATACCACCGCCTCCACCGCCAAATCCGCCTACCACTGAACAAATCTTGTGTATGTTTGAGGAAAGAAGAAGTAATGATTTGCTTGAGATATTAAAAAGTGTTCAAGCTATGATTGGTTAGAATGGACAGCAGAACGGTCATTACTCCAAGCTATCAGATTTTCAGCGAACTCAACCTCCCAGTTTCAGTCAGGCAGTTGACCCTTTGGGTGCCGATGATTGGTTGCGAACCATTGAGAGGACACTTGAGATTGCCTGTACTGCCGAAAAGGACAAAGTTCCATGTGCAACCCACTATCTTGAAGGCGCTGCTGCCATATGGTGGGAAAATACAAAAGCCATGTGGCTTGCTGATGAAGCACTCACCTGGACCAAATTCAAGGATCAGTTCTGAAAATATTACATCCCAACTGGAATTATGAAGACCAAGCAGCGTGAGTTTCTTGCACTCACCCAAGGAAATCTCTCCGTGGGAGAATATTTGCAAAAATTCAACCATCTGGCCCGTTATTCTCTGTATGACGTGGCCACGAAAGAGAGAAAGATTGACAGGTTTGTTGGAGGATTAGACTCGCAACTCAGGTGCACTCTCAGCATGCTTGATTTTCCAGATTTCCAAACTTTGGTAAATAAAGCTTTCATTGCGGAAAGAGAACACAAGCTCGTACTGGACAACCGGCCTGCTAATAACGAGCACAAACGCAAGTTTGAACCAAGAAAATAAGGACCACCGGTGCAGAAGGCTCGAACCTAGCAGCAAACTCAGGTAGAATACAAGCCCAATTGGCAACAGAATGTTAACAAGACTACTACCTAAGACAAGAATGTTGTCACCAACCCAGTACACGAGGAGCGTCAGCGCAATAATTCTTGCTTCAGTTGCGGGTAAAGTGGACATTATGCCTGTCAGTGTCCCAAGAACAGCAAGGCGAACGCCTTATTCCGGCCATAAGTCAACTTCATGGGGTCATACCCGAACCAGCAAAACATCACCGGGCACGTCAATCACCTCTCCGCAGATGAAGCCCAAGAAAACCCCGGAGTAGTCATCAGTATGTTTTCTATTAATAGCATACCTGCAATAATTTTATTTGACTCGGGGGCTTCCCACTCTTTTATTTCTCGGAGTTTTGTTGCCCAAAACAAATTTTCTTGTTCTCTCTTGGGCAAAAATATGCTGGTACAAACCCCGGGATCTTTAATCAAGAGCAGTCTGGTCTGCCGTGACTTGGAAATCAATATCAACAGAATAAGCTTTCCAACTTCCTTGATACTCATCGAGTCTGCAGAGTTGGATGTTATTTTGGGCATGAATTGGCTGACCCAATACCAAGTATGCATAAACTGTGCAACCCGAGAAGTCACTCTGATCAGTCAAGAAGGGCAAGTTACAAAATTCTACTCGCGCAAAAGCATACCAAAGAAGGGGATGATATTCACTGCCATGGCTGAGTTGGAATTAATTCCTATGGTCAGTGAATTTCCTGATGTATTTCCGGAAGAACTACTAGGCATGCCGCCAGACCGAGAACTTGAGTTTGCAATAGATCTGGTACCCGGAACCGCACCGTTATTCAAGAAGTATTACAGGATGCCCTCATCAGAGTTAGTGGAATCAAAGAAGTAGCTCGATGAAATGCTCCAGAAAGGGTATATCTGTCCCAGTTCCTCACCATGGGGATCGCCTGCACTCTTTGTAAGCAAAAAGGATGGCAACCTTCGCATGTGTGTAGATTATCGGCAGTTGAATGATTTCACCATCAAAAATAAATACCCGCTGCCAAGGATTGACGATTTGTTCGATCAGCTCAGTGGGGCCAAGGTATTCTCCAAAATTGACTTACGGACCGGATACCATCATCTCAAGATTAAAAAGGAAGATATTCCTAAAACCGCATTCACCACTCGATACGGTCTTTATGAAAATACAGTTATGTCCTTTGGTCTCACCAATGCCCCTGCTTTCTTCATGCACATGATGAACAAAGTGTTCATGGACTTCCTCGATAAGTTCGTGGTGGTCTTTATCGATGACATACTTATATATTCAAAAAGTGAAGGGGATCACAAGGAACATCTCTGAGCAGTGTTACAACGACTCCGAGACCATCAGCTTTACGCCAAGTTCAGCAAATGTGAGTTTTGGCTTAAACAAGTCAGATTTCTGGGACACGTGCTATCCGCCGAAGGTATAGCCATAGACCCCAGCAAGGTAAAAGATGTGCTCAATTGGCTGCCACCCACAACCGTATCTCAGATCCGGAGCTTCCTTGGACTGGCGGGATATTACCGTCGTTTCATTGAAGGATTCTCCAAGCTTGCCAAACCCATGACCGAGCTACTCAAAAAGGACAAGAAGTTTGAATGGACAAAAGACTGTGATAAAAGTTTCAGTGAGCTAAAGAAACATTTGACCACCGCACCCGTATTAACTCTTCCAGACATCTATCGCAGTTTTGATGTATACTGTGACGCATCCAGACAAGGACTTGGCTGCGTACTCATGCAAGAAGGCAAGGTAGTGGCATATGCATCACGACAATTGCGACCGCACGAAGGAAATTACCCTACGCATGATCTGGAATTGGCCGCGGTAGTGCATGCTCTCAAAATATGGAGGCATTATCTCCTAAGGAAGAAGTGGCAAATTTTTACAGATCACAAAAGTCTCAAGTATATATTCACTCAGCCAGATTTGAATCTCCGCCAGCGAAGGTGGCTTGAGCTGGTTAAAGATTATCATCTAGGAATAAATTACCACCCGGGTAAAGCCAGCGTAGTGGCTGACGCACTCAGTCCAAAGCCGGTCAGCCTAAACGCCATGTTAAAATCTTTGCCCGTTCAACTTCAAGAGGAGATTGCTCAACTCCATCTGAACATCGTTGAGGCTGGTCTCGCTAACATTTCGGAAATCACCCCCACCCTGGAAGAAGAAATCCACAAAGCCCAGCCAGAAGATCCTGCACTACAAAAGCATGCCAAGAATATGCTGGCAGAACGTGCACCTCACTTCTCAAAGGATCACTTTGGGACTCTCCGATTTCGTGGAAGGATTTGTGTACCAAATCAGTCAGACATGAAAAAGAAAATCTTCTCAGAAGCACACGAATCCTCATACTCTATTCACCCTGGGGGTACAAAAATGTATGAAGACCTTTGTCAAATATTCTGGTGGGATGGGATGAAGAAGGACATTGCCAATTTTGTGGCTTGTTGCGACATATGCAACAAAGTAAAGGAAGAACATCATAAGCCAGCCGGACTTCTTCAATCGCTACCAATTTCACAATGGAAATGGGATGACGTCTGCATGGATTTCATCATAGGATTACCCAAGACTCGGCGAGGCAATAATGCAATATGGGTCATCATGGACACTCTAACCAAGGTAGCACATTTTATTCCGGTCAAGACCAACTATCGAGAAGAACAACTTGCACAACTGTACGTGTCCAGAATAGTCAGTCTGCATGGAGTACCTCGAACCATCACTTCTGTCCGAGGTTCACTCTTTACCTCCGCTTTTTGGACACGTCTCCATCAAGCCGTGGGGACAGCCCTAAAATATAGTACAGCCTATCATCCTCAAATAGATGGACAAACAGAGCAGGTAAACCAAATACTAGAAGATATGCTGCGAGCTTGCGTCTTAGCCCAAGGATCTAAATGGGAAGATTGTCTACCTTACGCCGAGTTCTCCTACAACAACAGCTTCCAAACCAGTCTAAAGATGTCACCGTACGAGGCTTTATATGGCCGCAAATGTCGTACCCCGTTAAACCGGTCTCAGACTGGAGATAGCCGTATTTTCGGAACGGGCCTCATGATGGAAGCTGAGAAACAAGTCAAGGAAATCAGAGATAGATTACAATTGGCTAAATCTCGACAAAAGAGTTATTACGATGCAAAACACCGACAGCTCAGTTTTGAACCTGGAGAGCACGTATACCTCCGGGTCACTCCTATGAAAGGAGTCAAGGGATTCCAAACTCGCGGGAAGTTGGCACCCAGATTTATAGGCCCCTTTCCAATTATTTCTCGAGTGGGCACTGCTGCTTATCAGTTGGAATTACCCCCGGAATTGTCTAATGTGCACAACGTGTTTCACGTCTCACAGTTGAGGCGGTGCATATCCCCGCCCGAGAAAAAGACTGCCGTGACCGACATAGAATTGGCAAAGGATTTAACGTATGAAGAAAGGTCGTTTAAAATTATGGATCAGATGGAAAGAGTCACCCGCAGTAAAGTAAGGAAGTTTTATAAAGTCCAGTGGGAGCATCACACCGAGTCAGAAGCAACCTGGGAACAAGAAGAGTTCCTACAGACATATTATCCGGAATGGTATTCCCAAGCAACCAAATCTCGAGGACGAGATTCATTCCAAGTGGGGGAGGTTTGTGACAGCCTGATTTTTGCCCTCTTTTATTTGCCAGAGCTTTATTTGAATTTATTTTAAACCTTGGGATTTTTGAATCATTTCATATGGACTTAAACACTTGGGTACCCTTGACTTTCACCCAAGTGCATCCTATCCATATCAAACCATCTTTTCCCTCTGGACCACCCTAATATACTTTATGGAATATTTTTCTTATTTGAAAAATATTCACCTTTCTTCCCAAAACCCTAGCTAAATCATTTGTGCTCCAAAGCAACCCCTATTTTTCCGGCTCACAAAAATCTGTGGAAATTCCTAAATATTCTTTGGACCCTAAGACACATTCCTGAGCAAAAATATTGCACTACTTTTTGGAATATTTTTGCTACAGAAAATCTTTTCTATTCTGGACAGAAATGGTAGTTTCTACAACAACTACCATTTTACTTGCTCCATTGCTTCTGAAACTCCTTGTGCATCTTCACCTTAGTAACTCTTGGCTAGCCTCCAAAGCACAGCCTCCAACTCTTAACCATTTTACCTCAGTAAACTCTCAAAGTTTCTATCCAGAAACTTACCAGGCGTGCGATTTTCTTTCTACAATGTCTGGAAACAAACCAACCATGGGTAACTCTCCTATCTACCACGAACAACACGCCAGACATAAATTTTGGCACCAAGTCAGCCAGTAGGCATAGGTCACGCGGTGACCATGCATGTACACCATGCCATGGTTGTCTGTCGGCGCGCTCTGGATGCCGCTGAGCACTCTATAGAGCGCGTGCTCGCTTCTGCGCCTGCCCAAGCGTGCCAAACCACGCCACCATCGTCGTCTTCACCTCCACAGCCCCCCTCTGGCGCTCGCCGACGCCAGAGCTCGCTGCAGCGAGCATGGGCGCGGTCCGGCCAAGGCAACAGTGCGGTGCGCACTGTGCTCGTCGCCACCCCAACGCCCCTGTGCTTGTCCCCGTCCGTCCACAGCTCCCGCGTGACCTCGTCGCCTTCCCCCCCCCCCTC
>LR738715.1:797436106-797462351 GCA_902687465.1 Secale cereale
GTCCAGGTGTTGCCGGCGGAGCCCCATTCCCCCCTCTCGGCTCGCCTATATATAGGCCCCCTCCCAGTCGTTCCGAGCAACCAGCTCCACTCCCACACACACAGAGACTGCGTAGAACCCCGTGGCCTGGCCGGGCAGGCCACATGCCACCGTCCCCGAGCTCGAGCTCACCGGAGATCCCCTCGGGTCGTCGAGGTAGCTCCAGACCCTCTCAGGCCAAGGCGACCCTACCAGAGCCTCCGCCACTCTCTGGTAGAGCCACTCCACCTAGCTGGAGCTGCTGGAGACGCTGTTGCTCGCCGTCTTCTTCAACTCCGGCGACCACCCTGTTCTGTCTCCACCTACGAGCTCTGTTCCGACGCCATCCGACCACCCCTAGCTACCCTACGGGTACGGGCAGGTCGCCTCGACCCCCTCCGTCGATCTATCCTTTCCATCTTAGCCAAGGAGCAGCATCGCCGGCGTGCGCTCCGGCGAAGCCACGGCCGCCTCTGCTCTTCCCCCTCTCTCCTCCCCACCTGACTAGCTGTAACACCCCGAAAATTTAACCATGTTTTATTAATTAAAATTGTGCCATGGTAAATTTAATTTTTATTCTCTGGATTTTCTTTTGATTCGGAACCACTCTTTTCTTCTGAATTATGGAGTTTTCCCTCCAAATAGAAAACTTTTCAAAAATGTTGTTGGACTTGTATACCCTCTCAAGAAACATTTCTTCTATCAGTGGAATTATTTCTATAATTATTTTCATGAGCTTTATTTCTTTTAAAATGATTTTTCATAGGTTTTGGAGCCTCTTTTGCACTATAACCCTTTGATAAATTTATTTAAAAATTCCACCAAAATTTAGGGATGACATGTGAGGTTCCTAAATCACTTTTATGAAGAAAAAAACTTCTCTTAATCACTTGGGATTTTGAGCCCTACCTCAGGTTTTCAAATCTGGATCAGCTTGTGGTTTGCACTGCAACCTATTTAAATTTTTCTTTAAAGATTCCACCAAAGTTGGGAGATGCTAGTAGGAGTATATAATTCAACTTTATGCAAAAAAACACTGGTGATCTTTGAAAGATTTGAGCAAACCATCCTCTTTTGCTCTCTGGTCAGTTTGGTATTTTCTACTGCAACCCTATTTTGTTTTGCTCTAGTGCCCAAGATCTTTCTCCTGCTTATAGTCCACCCTACCAAACCCTTAAGTCCAGGAGATTGGACCCATTGGAATATTTTTGGTCCATGCAATAATAGCCTTTATTTTCTATCTAGATTTGGTTTTCTCAAATCTTTGCACTAACAAGTTTCTGGTTTTGCCAAACTAACCTTGCTACCCTCTTTATCATCTAAAGAGACCCCAACATGGAGATTTGGGCCACCAGAAGAGATTCCTAGAAGCCCATGGCATTCTGTCGAGCACAATGTGTGCATGGCCAGTTTTGGCTTAGTTTTTAGTTTGCGTTGTGAACTTGATCCCCTGACCCAACAACCATGTCCACTAATCTCCTAGCCACCTCTAGCCTAGACCTGTTAATCCCCAGCCTCATCCAAGCCTCCGGGCATGCCTTGGCATTTTGCCGAACACATGGCGTGCGTGCTCTGGGCACGGCTAGAGCGCGCGTTTTGCAAGTATGTGCGCCCGAGTCGCCGCGTCCCGCTGCCGCCTCCCCGCGTCCGTTCTAGCCCCTTCCCACTCACAACCATCGTGCCCCGACCCCTCCCTCATCGTAGAGCCGCCCTGGCCACCTCCTGGCACCCCACAGCACCACCACCGCAAGCCGCCACTGCCGCTCCGCCAGCCTCTGCCATTGACGGCGCCGCCCGAGCCACTCAAGCACGCCAGCTGCCCCTGGAACAGCCCGAGCTCATCCTCTCGCCCTGCCAGACCCCGCCAGCCATCGCCACGCTCCCCCTGGTACAGAACGGCGGTTCGCCGTTCCTATCCACTGCCGCCGTCAAACTGACCTCGACCGCCAATAAAAGGAGACCCCGAGCTCGACCAGACCCCCAGGCGACCTCGGGCCATCCCTCTGGTGCCCCCATAGCCAGCAATCGGCGGAGGGAGGCTATCTTCCCCGTCTCCGATCAGTTCGGCCGCCGTCACGCTCCGGTTTCGTTCGTCGCGAGTAGGGCCTCCCCCGTCCATCCAGTGCCACCATCCGACTCTCCTTAACCTTGCGGAGCCACCCCACCTCTCAAACTTGATCGGGAGCCACCGTAGCTCAGGGCCGCAAATCCTCCCGAAGCCACCGTCCGCTGCGGAGATCGCCGCCAACGACCGCCTCCACCCCCGCCAACCTAGCAACCACTAGGAGGACCGCCCTGGGCTGGCGGATCCATCCCTGCCCTCGGAGTCCCGTGGGGAGCCACCGTTCATCGGCGGTGATCATCGGAGCCCCACCTCCGCTCGGATAGAGGAGGAAGGAGGCACGGGCGACTGGTCAAACCTGACCAGTGGGCCCAAGGGACCCACTGTCAGTGACCCAGCCCCGCCGAAACGTGTTTTAAGTGGAAGCGTATTCCACCAAATACGCCTTCGCTAGAGGAAAACGTAAGTGCTGCCGAACCGTTTTCTTTTTCTGATTTTTTTATTAAAAACAGATTTTTGACTAAACTTTGACTAGCTATAACTTTTAAAATACAAGTCCAATTGATTTGATTCTTTTTCTGTTGTTTCTAAAAAAATTTCTAGTTTATTTTCATATTTATTTGAAAATTTTCCAAACAACTTTTTTCTACTGTTTTGAAACTATGTGTTAATTCAAATTTTCGTAAAATAGGGTTTTGAAGAAGAAGGCAACTTTCAAAAAGTGCACCCCCACTTGCATACTCTTGAAGGCAAGCATTCTGAACGCTGGCATAATATTGTTGTGTGTTGTTTGATACGATTATAACACCACCTTGACACGGAGTTTTCATTATTTTATGTGATGATATGGTCATACTCATGAGTGCATATTGATGATTCCGCGCTGTTGGAATTTGATATGTTTGTGATAGTAATCACCCTCGTATGCCTTTCCTGCCTACCGAATGGAATCCGGGAAAGCCTCTGTCTTGTGTAGACACGAGCTTGTCCCTAGTTCCTCGTCGAGACGGTTGTGTCCGGTATGGCATGGTGAGGTATGATGGGTGGTGATTCTGTCTGTTAGTTGAAATATATTTGTAATGCTAATCATGCAAGGAATACTTAAACCTCCTGAGTCGGCCGTAGATCGTGTCTTGTTCCAGTAACCCCCATACTTGTTTCGTACTACCACTTGTCCCTGCCATAGGTAGGGTACGGTTCAGTAAGTTGTCAACCCCTTTCTAGCACACACCGTACAGAGAGGCCATGGTGGAAGATACCGGCTGCATCCGGTAGGCATGCCACCTGGTCCGGGGGCATGGGTGTGTTCGGTTGGAGCCGAAGGGGTAGCTCCCCTAGTTTGCGCGCGTTCTAAATTTTGTGATCCCATGCTAGTCGAGGTTGTAGCCTCCCCACTTATAGTTTCGCTTAACGGGTGTCGTGGGTGATTCCAGACACCGATAAGTTAGGCTGGTGTGTGCGGTCGGGTGTGTTTTCAATTAAAAGACCGTACATGGAATTAGTCCCGACGGACTAAAGGAATCCATTACTCGTGGGTAAAGAGTACATCCTCTGCAGAGATTATATTTATTCGAATAGCCGTGTCCATGGGTAAGGACTACAGTCTGGGATGGGTCAAGTGTCGGTCTTATTGTCGGTCTTCGGAGGAAAAATTGCTAAACCAGAACATGGATCATAGCTTGTGACTCATGATGATTATGGATACTATTATTATGGACTAACCATTTACATTATTTGAATTATTGAGTATCTCTGGGACGGTTCTACCTCCTGAATATTCACTGTGATTATTCTCTTATAAGCCCTTTATGTGGTGTCGCTCAGACGCCCGACTGTGGCATGCTTGTCATTTAAATTACTTATAAGCCCTTTATGTGGTGTCGCTCAGACGCCCGACTGTGGCATGCTTGATATTTAAACTGTTTAAAAGCCCTTTATGGGGTGTCGCTCACACGCCCGACTATGGCATGCTTGTGAAGGAAATATGCCCTAGAGGCAATAATAAAGATGTTATTTGTATTTCCTTATATCATGATAAATGTCTTTTATTCATGCTAGAATTGTATTAACCGGAAACTTGATACATGTGTGAATACATAGACAAAATAGTATGTCCCTAGTATGCCTCTACTAGACTAGCTCATTGATCAAAGATGGCTATGTTTCCTAGCCATAGACATGAGTTGTCATTTGATCAACGGGATCACATCATTAGGAGAATGATGTGATGGACTAGACCCATCCGTTAGCATAGCACTATGATCGTTTAGTTTTACTGCTATTGCTTTCTTCATGACTTGTACATGTTCCTATGACTATGAGATTATGCAACTCCCGAATACCGTAGGAACACCTTGTGTGCTATCAAACGTCACAACGTAACTGGGTGATCATAAAGATGCTCTATAGGTGTCTCTGAAAGTATTCGTGGTGTTGGCATAGATCAAGATTAAGATTTGTCACTCCAAATGTCGGAGAGGTATCTCTGGGCCCTCTCGGTAACACACATCATAATAAGCCTTGCAAGCAAAAGACTAATGAGTTAGTCACGAGATGATGTGTTATGGAACGAGTAAAGAGACTTGCCGGTAACGAGATTGAACTTGGTATAGAGATACCGACGATCGAATCTCGTGCAAGTAACATACCGATGACAAAAGGAACAACGTATGTTGTTATGCGGTTTGACCGATAAAGATCTTCGTAGAATATGTAGGAGCCAATATGAGCATCCAGGTTCCGCTATTGGTTATTGACCGGAGATGAGTCTCGGTCATGTCTACATAGTTCTCGAACCCGTAGGGTCCGCACGCTTAACGTTTGATGACGATCGGTATTATGAGTTTATGAGTTTTGATGTACCGAAGGAGTTCGGAGTCCCGGATGAGACCGGGGACATGACGAGGAGTCTCGAAATGGTCGAGACGTAAAGATCGATATATTGGACGACTATATTCGGACATCGGAAAGGTTCCGAGTGATTCGGGTATTTTTCGGAGTATATGGGCCTTATTGGGCCATACGGGAATAGAGGAGAAAGGCCAAAAGGAAGGAGGCGCGCGCCCCCCCTCTGGTCCGAATTGGACAAGGGGTGCAGCCCCCTTTTCCTTCTCCCTCTCCACCTCTTTCCTTCTCTCCTACTCCGGAAAGGAAAGGGGAATCCTACTAGGACTTGGGAGTCCTAGTAGGACTCCCCACACTTGGCGCGCCCCCTCTAGGGCCGGCCCTCCTCCCTTGCTCCTTTATATATGGGGGCAGGGGGGCACCCAAAGACACACAAGTTGAATTGTTCTAGTCGTGTGCGGTGCCCCCCTCCACAGAAACACACCTCGGTCATACCGTTGCAGTGCTTAGGCGAAGCCCTGCGCCGGTGAATACATCATATCCGTCACCACGCCGTCGTGCTGACAAAACTCTCCCGTGAAGCTCAGCTGGATCAAGAGCTCGTGGGACGTCATCAAGCTGAACGTGTGCTGAACGCGGAGGTGACGTATGTTCGGTGCTTGATCGGTTGAATCGCGAAGAAGTTCGACTACATCAACCGCGTCACTTGACGCTTCCGCTTCCGGTCTATGAGGGTACGTAGACACACTCTTCCCTCTCGTTGCTATGCATCTGATAGATAGATCTTGCGTGATCGTAGGAAATTTTAAAATACTATGTTCCCCAACAGTGGCATCATGAGCCAGGTCTATGCGTAGATGATATGCACGAGTAGAACACAATGAGTTGTGGGCGATACTAGTCATACTGCTTACCAGCATGTCATATTTTGCTTCGGCGGTATTGTGAGATGAAGCGGCCCGGACCGACATTACGCGTACGCTTACGCGAGACTGGTTTCACCGTTACGAGCACTCGTTGCTTAAAGGTGACTGGCGGGTGTCTGTCTCTCTCACTTTAGCTGAATCAAGTGTGGCTACGCCCGGTCCTTGTGAAGGTTAAAACAGCACATACTTGACGAAACATCGTTGTGGTTTTGTATGCGTAGGTAAGAACGGTTCTTGCTAAAGCCCGTAGCAGCCACGTAAAACTTGCAACAACCAAGTAGAGGACGTCTAACTTGTTTTTGCAGGGCATGTTGTGATGTGATATGGTCAAGACATGATGAGTTATACGGTTTTGTATGAGATGATCATGTTTTCTAATGTTATCGGCAACTGGCAGGAGCCATATGGTTGTCGCTTTATTGTATGAAATGCAATCGCCATGTAATTGCTTTACTTTATCACTAAGCGGTAGCGATAGTCGTAGAAGCAATAGTTGGCGAGACGACAACGATGCTACGATGGAGATCAAGGTGTTGCACCGGTGACGAAGGTGATCATGACGGTGCTTTGGAGATGGAGATCAAAAGCACAAGATGATGATGGCCATATCATGTCACATATTTTGATTGCATTTGATGTTTATCTTATTATGCTTCTTATTTTGCTTAGAACGACGGTAGCATTATAAGATGATCCCTTACTAAATTTCAAGGTATAAGTGTTCTCCCTGAGTATGCACCGTTGCGAAAGTTCGTCGTGCCGAGACACCACGTGATGATCGGGTGTGATAAGCTCTACGTTCAAATACAACGGGTGTAAGCCAGTTTTGCACACGCAGAATACTCGGGTTAAACTTGACGAGCCTAGCATATGCAGATATGGCCTCGGAACACTGGAGACCGAAAGGTCGAGCGTGAATCATATAGTAGATATGATCAACATAAGATGTTCACCATTGAAACTACTCCATCTCACGTGATGATCGGACATGGTTTAGTTGATTTGGATCACGTGATCATTTAGATGACCGGAGGGATGTCTATCTAAGTGGGAGTTCTTTAATTAATATGATTAAATTGAACTTTAATTTATCATGAACTTAGTCCTGGTAGTATTAGCATATCTATGTTGTAGATCAATAGCTCGCGATGTTGCTCCCCGTTTATTTTTTATATGTTCCTAGAGAAAACTAAGTTGAAAGATGTTAGTAGCAATGATGCGGAATTGTTCCGTGATCTGAGGATTATCCTCATTGCTGCACAGAGAAATATGTCCTTGATGCACCGCTAGGTGACAGACCTATTGCAGGAGCAGATGTAGACGTTATGAACGTTTTGACAAAAGCTTGGTATGATGACTACTTGATAGTTTAGTGCACCATGCTTTACGGCTTATAACCGGGACTTCAAAAAACGTTTTGAACGCCACGGAGCATATGAGATGTTCCAAGAGTTGAAATTAGTATTTCATACTCATGCCCGTGTCGAGAGGTATAAGACTTCTGACAGTACTTTGCCTACAAGATGGAGGAGAATAGCTCAACCAGTGAGCATGTGCTCAGATTGTCTGGGTACTACAATTACTTGAATCAAGTGGGAGTTAATCTTCCAGATAAGATAGTAATTGACAAAGTTCTCTAGTCACTATCACCAAGTTAGTAGAACTTCATGATGAACTATAATATGCAAGGGGTGACGAAGGTAATTCCCGAGCTCTTCGCAATGCTGAAATCGGCGAAGGTAGAAATCAAGAAAGAACATCAAGTGTTGATGGTTAATAAGACCACTTGTTTCAAGTAAAGGGCAAAGGGATAGAAGGGGAACTTCAAGAAGAATGACAAGCAAGTTGTCACTCCCATGAAGAAACCCAAAGCTAAACTCAAGCCTGAAACTAAGTGCTTCTACTACAAAGGAAATGGTCACCGGAAGTGGAACTGCCCTAGATACTTGGCGTATAAGAAGGATGGCAAAGTGAACAAAGGTATATTTGATATAAAGATTATTGATGTGTATTTTACTAGTGTTTATAGTAACCCCTCGGTATTTGATACTGGTTCAATTGCTAAAGAGTAGTAACTCGAAATGGGAGTTGCATAATGAACAGAAACTAGTTAAAGGATGAAGTGACGATGTGTATTGGAAGCAGTTCCAAGATTGATATGATCATCATCGCACACTCCCTATACTTTCGGGATTAGTGTTGAACCTAAATAAGTGTTATTTGGTGTTTGTGTTGAGCATGAATATGATTTGATCATGTTTATTGCAATACGGTTATTCATGTAAGTTAGAGAATAATTGTTGTTCTGTTTACATGAATAAAACCTTCTATGGTCATACACCCAATGAAAATAGTTTGTTGGATCTCGATCGTGTGATACACATATTCATAATATTGAAGCCAAAAGATGCAAGGTTAATAATGATAGTGCAACTTATTTGTGGCACTGCCATTTAGGTCATATTGGTGTAAAGCGCATGAAGAAACTCCATAGTGATGGACTTTTGGAATCACTTGATTATGAATCACTTGGTGCTTGCGAACCATGCCTCATGGGCAAGATGACTAAAACTCCGTTCTCCGGAACCGTGGAGCGAGCAACAGAGTTGTTGGAAATCATACATACTGATGTATGCGGACCAATGAGTGTTGAAGCTCGCGGCAGGTATCGTTATTTTCTGACCTTCACTAATGATTTGAGCAGATATGGGTATATCTACTTAATGAAGCACAAGTCTGAAACATTTGAAAAGTTCAAAGAATTTCAGAGTGAAGTGGAGAATCATCGTAACAAGAAAATAAGAGTTTCTACGATATGATCGTAGAGGTAAAATATTTGAGTTAGCGAGTTTGGCCTTCAGTAAAAACAATGTGAAATAGTTTCACTACTCACGCCACCTAGAACACCACAGTGTAATGGTGTGTCCGAACGTCATAACCGTACTTTATTAGATATGGTGCGATCGATGATGTCTCTTACCGATCTACCACTATTGCTTTTGGGGTTATGCATTAGAGACAGCTACATTCACGTTAAATAGGGCACCATCTAAATCCGTGGAGATGACACCGTATGAACTGTGGTTTGACGAGAAACCTAAGCTGTCATTTTTTAAGTTTGGGACTGCAATGCTTATGTGAAAAAGTTTCAACATGATAAGCTCAAACCCAAATCGGAGAAGTAAATCTTCATAGGATACCCAAAAGAAACTGTTGGGTACACCTTCTATCACAGATCCGAAGGCAAGGTCTTTGTTGCTAAGAGTGGATCCTTTCTAGAGAAGGAGTTTCTCTCGAAAGAAGTGAGTGGGAGGAAAGTGGAACTTGATGAGGTAATTGTACCTTCTCCCGAATTGGAAAGTGGAACATCACAGAAACTAGTTCCAGTGATTCCTACACCAATAAGTGAGGAAGCTAATGATGATGATCATGAAACTTCAGATCAAGTTTCTGCTGAACGTTGTAGATCAACCAGAGTACGTTCCGCACCAGAGTGGTACGGCAACCCAGTTCTGGAAGTCATGTTACTAGACCATGATGAACCTGCGAACTATGAGGAAGCGATGATGAGCCCAGATTCTGCAAAATGGCTTGAGGCCATGAAATCTGAGATGGGATCCATGTATGAGAACAAAGTGTGGACTTTGGTTGACTTGCCCGATGATCGGCAAGCCATCGAAAATAAATGGATCTTCAAGAGGAAGACAGACGCTGACGGTAATGTTACTGTTTACAAAGCTCGACTTGTTGCGAAAGGTTTTCGACAAGTTCAAGGAGTTGACTACGATGAGACTTTCTGACCTGTAGCGATGCTTAAGTCTGTCCGAATCATGTTAGCAATTGCCCCATTTTATGATTATGAAATCTGGCAAATGGATGTCAAAACTGCATTCCTGAATGGATATCTCAAAGAAGAGTTGTATATGATGCAACCAGAAGGTTTTGTCGATCCAAAAGGTGCTAACAAAGTATGCAAGCTCCAGCGATCCATCTATGGACTGGTGCAAGCATCTCGGAGTTGGAATATACGCTTTGATGAGGTGATCAAAATATATAGATTTATACAGACTTACGGTGAAGCCTGTATTTACAAGAAGTGAGTGGGAGCACTACAACCTTTCTGATAAGTATATGTGAATGACATATTGTCGATCGGAAATGATGTAGAATTTTTCTGGAAAGCACAAAGGAGTGTTTGAAAGGAGTTGTTCAAAGAAAGACCTTGGTGAAGCTGCTTACATGTTGGGCATCAAGATCTATAGAGATAGATCAAGATGCTTGATAAGACTTTCGATAAGTACATACCTTGATAAGATTTTGAAGTAGTTCAAAATGGACCAGTCAAAGAAGGAGTTCTTGCCTGACTTGTAAGGTGTGAAGTTGAGTAAGACTCAAAGCCAGACCACGGCAGAAAAATATAGAGAGAATGAAAGTCATTCCCTATGCCTCAGCCATAGGTTCTATAAAGTATGCCATGCTGTGTACCAAACATGTTGTGTACCTTGCCATGAGTTTGTCAAAGGGGTACAATAGTGATCCAGGAGTAGATCACTGTACAGCGGTCAAAATTATCCTTAGTAACTAGATGACTAAGGAAATGTTTCTCGATTATGGAGGTGATAAAGAGTTCGTCGTAAAGGGTTACGCCGATGCAAGCTTTGACACTAAATCCAGATGACTCTAAGTATCAATCTGGATGCATATTGAAAGTGGGAGCAATTAGCTAGAGTAGCTCTATGCAGACATAGAAATTTGCAAAATACATACGGATCTGAATGTGACAGACCCGTTGACTAAACTTCTCTCACAAGCAAAACATGATCACACCTTATTACTCTTGGGTATTAATCACATAGTGATGTGAACTAGATTATTGACTCTAGTAAACCCTTTGGGTGTTGGTCACATGGCGATGTGAACTATGGGTGTTATTCACATAACGATGTGAACTATCGGTATTAAATCACATGGCGATGTGAGCTAGATTATTGACTCTATTGCAAGTGGGAGACTGAAGGAAATATGCCCTAGAGGCAATAATAAAGATGTTATTTGTATTTCCTTATATCATGATAAATGTCTTTTATTCATGCTAGAATTGTATTAACCGGAAACTTGATACATGTGTGAATACATAGACAAAATAGTATGTCCCTAGTATGCCTCTACTAGACTAGCTCATTGATCAAAGATGGCTATGTTTCCTAGCCATAGACATGAGTTGTCATTTGATCAACGGGATCACATCATTAGGAGAATGATGTGATGGACTAGACCCATCCGTTAGCATAGCACTATGATCGTTTAGTTTTACTGCTATTGCTTTATTCATGACTTATACATGTTCCTATGACTATGAGATTATGCAACTCCCGAATACCGTAGGAACACCTTGTGTGCTATCAAACGTCACAACGTAACTAGGTGATCATAAAGATGCTCTACAGGTGTCTCCGAAAGTATTCGTGGTGTTGGCATAGATCAAGATTAAGATTTGTCACTCCAAATGTCGGAGAGGTATCTCTGGGCCCTCTCGGTAACACACATCATAATAAGCCTTGCAAGCAAAAGACTAATGAGTTAGTCACGAGATGATGTGTTACGGAACGAGTAAAGAGACTTGCCGGTAACGAGATTGAACTAGGTATAGAGATACCGACGATCGAATCTCGTGCAAGTAACATACCGATGACAAAAGGAACAACGTATGTTGTTATGCGGTTTGACCGATAAATATCTTCGTAGAATATGTAGGAGCCAATATGAGCATCCAGGTTCCGCTATTGGTTATTGACCGGAGATGAGTCTCGGTCATGTCTACATAGTTCTCGAACCCGTAGGGTCCTCACGCTTAACGTTTGATGACGATCGGTATTATGAGTTTATGAGTTTTGATGTACCGAAGGAGTTCGGAGTCCCGGATGAGACCGGGGACAGGAGTCTCGAAATGGTCGAGACGTAAAGATCGATATATTGGACGACTATATTCGGACATCGGAAAGGTTCCGAGTGATTCGGGTATTTTTCGAAGTATATGGGCCTTATTGGGCCATACGGGAATAGAGGAGAAAGGCCAAAAGGAAGGAGGCGCGCGCCCCCCCTCTGGTCCGAATTGGACAAGGGGTGCAGCCCCCTTTTCCTTCTCCCTCTCCACCTCTTTCCTTCTCTCCTACTCCGGAAAGGAAAGGGGAATCCTACTAGGACTTGGGAGTCCTAGTAGGACTCCCCACACTTGGCGCGCCCCCTCTAGGGCCGGCCCTCCTCCCTTGCTCCTTTATATATGGGGGCAGGGGGGCACCCAAAGACACACAAGTTGAATTGTTCTAGCCGTGTGCGGTGCCCCCCTCCACAGAAACACACCTCGGTCATACCATTGCAGTGCTTAGGCGAAGCCCTGCGCCGGTGAATACATCATATCCGTCACCATGCCGTCGTGCTGACGAAACTCTCCCGTGAAGCTCAGCTGGATCAAGAGCTCGTGGGACGTCATCAAGCTGAACGTGTGCTGAACGCGGAGGTGCCGTACGTTCGGTGCTTGATCGGTTGAATCGCGAAGAAGTTCGACTACATCAACCGCGTCACTTGACGCTTCCGCTTCCGGTCTACGAGGGTACGTAGACACACTCTTCCCTCTCATTGCTATGCATCTGGTAGATAGATCTTGCGTGATCGTAGGAAATTTTTAAAATACTACGTTCCCCAACAGCTTGTTATTTCTTTTACTTATAAGCCCTTTATGTGGTGTCGCTCAGACTCCCGACTGAGGCATGCTTTATATTATTATCCTTTCGAGGCTTCGCTTCAGACACCCGATCGATGCATTCTACTTCTACTCCCTTATTGCATATTCATGTTGTATATGAATATCCTGCTTGCGTGCATCATGGATTTTTATTTTGTGACTGACGTTGTGATCATAAAATATTTCGGAGCATGATTATCATTTGTTATGTTATACCTGTGTTCATAATGTTTGTGAGTACATGCAAAGTACTCACTGGCTTGTCCCTGGCTATTGTCTTGGCCAGATTTCTTGCATGGAGAGGATCGTTGCGAAGACCGCCCCTGAACCTACGCAATGGTGATAGCAGCCTCGCGAAGATAGAGTTATCCTGGTCAGCTGTTCCTGCGGGAAATGGAGTCCCATAGACACCGATGAACCACAAACCGCTTCCGCCATCAGCCACTAGAAACCTTGTGTTGTACTCACAGGCCAGAATGGTCTTGTACTACATGTTATGTACTTTGCTTGGAATTTCTGTATCAAGTTGGTGCCTCATCAGCTAACAGTAATCCTGGGGCTGGTGAGCACAAGGGCCATTTTCTGGGAAATATATCCTGGAACACCAGTCGCGACAACCTTGGTATCAGAGCCAGGCTGACCATTGGCTAATCCTATCTTGGCCAGGTCAATAAACCTAGGTTAAGCAACCCACCAGACCTTAACCTAACCCCGGCCAAGCTTCTCGTGTAAGATAGCCACACGGTGACCCCGACACCTTTTGGTAGTCGGTGCCCAACCTATCAGCCTAGCCTGTCGATCATGCACCAATGACCGACACCTAAATTGTCTCATTCGCAAGCGTGCGAAGGAAGACTCCGTCCCCTTTTTCTATAAAAAGGGCAAGCTCTCCCAAACCCAGCACAGCACAACCTCTACCCCAAACCGAGCTATAATGCCTGGACCCATTGTTCACAATGAGACCATAGCAACCAACCTTGGAGGTTTTGTGACCGTGCTAGCATACCTCACCCGCCGTGCCTTTGCATTAGAAGAGCCCCCAGAATATGTTGTGCACCAAGGGCCCATGAGCGGTGAGAGCCGTCAATTCTGGGCCACTGTGCACGTCTATGGTAGGGGTCTATCGCCAGAACGCCCCTACAGGTTCACCGGAAGGACAACTTCCTTTGAGCCACAAGCCATCCAACTAGCTGCTCGAGAGGCTATAGTTCAACTCCGGCACTTGTCGCCCAAAGTTAACTGTCGCTCGTTCTACTACTACCCCAACCGTGACGGGTATGGTAGGCCACCCTAGGTTGCCAACGGAGATCACGAGACGGATCCTGCATTGTTGCATCTGGTGCGCTATGTAAGTGCACTAGAGGAACTGTTCGATCAAATCACTCTTGATCTGATCGCAGCTCGTGGAGAACTGGTTCGCCGAGCCTCGGCAAGAGGAGAAGATGAGCCCGACGCCGACAACCCAGTCGTATTGTTCGGACAACCGATCGAGTCCTTGAGGTCTGCCCCAGCCATCGACCAAAATTCTTTGGTGTCCCCATAAGTGATTTATCGCCTTTTGGAAACACGCTCCAACGGTATTGTCGCCAACAACCCCCGCGATGGTCATCATCGCTACCCCGACCCTGCGGTCCCTCAACCCCCTCCAGCTAACCCCGACGGTGAAGCCCTTGGAGAAGCCTCGGCATCCACAAGGCACGCCCGCTTAGATATAAATGAGGTAGACTAAATCACTCGAGTAGCGCCGAGTCTTAGTATGTCCACACCCTGTCATTGTGTGATCTTGTATCGCCATAATTAAATGTTGTCTGCTTGTGCGCCACTATTTTTATAGTAGCCATGCATAAGTATGTTGGTGTACGATTGCATTTTTAATTCCGGGCGTAGCTTCCAAAAACCACCCCCGACGAGTCCCACTGTAATACGTCACTTTTGCGAGATATGTGTATCTGTAGCATTGACCCCGACCCCATAGAGCAGAACCGACAAACTAGTTGCCCACTCACTGTAGCCACAATTTATTGCATGAGTAGGATGGTTATTTTTGTGATATTACTTTGTGATAGTAGGAGTAATTCTTTTCATAACAGCCTTAGCAAATCTTGAGGACGAGATTTTTCTTAAGGGGGGTAGTGTTGTAACACCCCAAAAATTTAACCATGTTTTATTAATTAAAATTTTGCCATGGTAAATTTAATTTTTATTCTCTGGATTTTCTTTTGATTCAGAACCATTCTTTTCTTCTGAATTGTGGAGTTTTCCCTCCAAATAGAAAACTTTTCAAAAATGTTGTTGGACTTGTATACCCTCTCGAGAAACATTTCTTCTATCAGTGGAATTATTTCTATAATTATTTTCCTGAGCTTTATTTCTTTTAAAATGATTTTTCATAAGTTTTGGAGCCTCTTTTGCACTATAACCCTTTGATAAATTTATTTAAAAATTCCAACAAAATTTGGGGATGACATGTGAGGTTCCTAAATCACTTTTATGAAGAAAAAAACTTCTCTTAATCACTTGGGATTTTGAGCCCTACCTCAGGTTTTCAAATCTGGATCAGCTTGTGGTTTCCACTGCAACCTATTTAAATTTTTCTTTAAAGATTCCACCAAAGTTGGGAGATGCTAGTAGGAGTATATAATTCAACTTTATGCAAAAAAAACACTGGTGTTCTTTGAAAGATTTGAGCAAACCATCCTCTTTTGCTCTCTGGTCAGTTTGGTATTTTCTACTACAACCCTTTTTTTTGCTCTAGTGCCCATGATCTTTCTCCTACTTATGGTCCACCCTACCAAACCCTTAATTCCAGGAGATTGGACCCATTGGAATATTTTTGGTCCATGCAATAATAGCCTTTATTTTCTGTCCAGATTTGGTTTTCTCAAATTTTTGCACTAACAAGTTTCTGGTTTTGCCAAACTAACCTTGCCACCCTCTTTATCATCTAATTAAAGAGACCCCAACCTGGAGATTTGGGCCACCAAAAGAGATGCCTAGAAGCCCATGGCATTCTGTCGAGCACCTTGTGTGCATGGCCAGTTTTGGCTTAGTTTTTAGTTTGCGTTGTGAACTTGATCCCCTGACCCAACAACCATGTCCACTAATCTCCTAGCCACCTATAGCCTAGACCTGTTAATCCCCAGCCTCATCCAAGCCTCCGGGCATGCCTTGGCATTTTGCCGAACACATGGCGTGCGTGCTCTGGGCGTGGCCAGAGTGCACGTTTTGCACGTGTGTGCGCCCGAGTCGCCGTGTCCCGCTGCCGCCTCCCCGCGCCCGTTCTAGTCCCTTCCCACTCACAGCCATCGCGCCCCGACTCCTCCCTCATCACAGAGCCACCCTGGCCACCTCCTGGCACCCCACAGCGCCACCACCGCAAGCCGCCACTGCCGCTCCGCCAGCCTCTGCCATGGACGGCGCCGCCCGAGCCACTCCAGCACGCCAGCTGCCCCTGGAATAGCCCGAGCTCATCCTCTCGCCCTGCCAGACCCCGCCAGCCATCGCCACGCGCCCCTGGCTACAGAATGACGGTTCGCCGTTCCTATCCACTGACGTAGTCGAACCGACCTCGACCGCCTATAAAAGGAGACCCCGAGCTCGACCAAACCCCCAGGCGACCTCGGGCCATCCCTCTGGTGCCCCCATAGCCAGCAATCGGCGGAGGGAGGCCGTCTTCCCCGTCTCCGATCAGTTCGGCCGCCGTCACGCTCCTGTTCCGTTCGTCGCGAGCAGGGCCTCCCTCGTCCATTCAGTGCCGCCATCCGACTCTCCTTAACCTTGCGGAGCCACCCCACCTCTCAAACTTGATCGGGAGCCACCATAGCTCGGGGCCCCAAATCCTCCCGAAGCCACCGTCTGCCGCGGAGCTCGCCGATGCGACCCCCTCCACCCCCGCCAACCTAGCAACCACTAGGAGGACCACCCTGGGCTAGCGGATCCATCCCTGCCCTCGGAGTCCTGTGGGGAGCCGCCATTCATCGACGGTGATCGTCGGAGCCCCGCCTCCGCTCGGACAGAGGAGGAAGGAGGCACGGGCGACTGGTCAAACCTGACCAGTGGGCCCAAGGGACCCACTGTCAGTGACCCAGCCCCGCCGAAACGTGTTTTAAGTGGAAGCGTATTCCACCAAATACGCCTTCGCTAGAGGAAAACGTAAGTGCTGCCGAACCGTTCTCTTTTTCTGATTTTTTTTATTAAAAACAGATTTTTGACTAAACTTTGACTGGCTATAACTTTTAAAATACAAGTCCAATTGATTTGATTCTTTTTCTGTTGCTTTTCAAATTTTGTCTAGTTTATTTTCATATTTATTTGAAAATTTTCCAAACAACTTTTTTGTACTGTTTTGAAACTATGTGTTAATTCAAATTTTCGTAAAATAGGATTTTGAAGAAGAAGGCAACTTTCAAAAATTGCACCCCCACTTGCATACTCTTGAAGGCAAGCATTCTGAACCCTGGCATAATATTGTTGTGTGTTGTTTGATACGGTTATAACACCACCTTGACACGGAGTTTTCATTATTTTATGTGATGATATGATCGTACTCATGAGTGCATATTGATGATTCTGCGTTGTTGGAATTTGGTATGTTTGTGATAGTAATCACCCTCGTATGCCTTTCCTGTCTACCGAAAGGAATCTGGGAAAGCCTCTGTCTTGTGTAGACACGAGCTTGTCCCTAGTTCCTCGTCGAGACGGTTGTGTCCGGTATGGCATGGTGAGGTATAATGGGTGGTGATTCTGTCTGTTGGTTGAAATATATTTGTTATGCTAATCATGCAGGGAATACTTAAACCTCCTGAGTCGGCCGTAGATCGAGTCTTGTTCCAGTAACCCCCATACTTGTTTCGTACTACCACTTGTCCCTGCCATAGGTAGGGTATGGTTCAGTAAGTTGTCAACCCCTTTCTAGCACACACCGTACAGAGAGGCCATGGTGGAAGATACTGGCTGCATCCGATAGGCATGCCACCTGGTCCGGGGGCATGGGTGTTTTCGGTTGGAGCCGAAGGGGTAGCTCCCCTAGTTTGCGCGCGTTATAAATTTTGTGATCCCATGCTAGTAGAGGTTGTAGCCTCCCAACTTATATTTTCGCTTAACGGGTGTCGTGGGTGATTCCAGACACCGGTAAGTTAGGCTGGTGTGTGCGGTCGGGTGTGTTTTCAATTAAAAGACCGTAGACGGAATTAGTCCCGATGGACTAAAGGAATCCGTTACTCGTGGGTAAAGAGTACACCCTCTACAGAGATTATATATATTCGAATAGCCGTGTCCATGGGTAAGGACTACAGTCTGGGATGGGTCAAGTGTCGGTCTTAGTGTCGGTCTTCGGAGGAAAAATTGCTAAACCAGAACATGGATCATAGCTTGTGACTCATGATGATTATGGATACTATTATTATGGACTAACCATTTACATTATTTGAATTATTGAGTATCCCTGGGACGGTTATACCTCCTGGATATTCACAGTGACTATTCTCTTATAAGCCCTTTATGTGGTGTCGCTCAGACGCCCGACTGTGGCATGCTTGTCATTTAAATTACTTATAAGCCCTTTATGCTTTGTCGCTCAGACGCTCGACTGTGGCATGCTTGATATTTAAACTATTTAAAAGCCCTTTATGTGGTGTCTCTCAGACGCCCGACTGTGGCATGCTTGTTATTTCTTTTACTTATAAGCCATTTATGTGGTGTCGCTCAGACGCCCGACTAAGGCATGCTTTATATTATTATCCTTTCGAGGCGTCGCTTCAGACACCCGATCGGTGCATTCTACTTCTACTCCCTTATTGCATATTCATGTTGTATATGAATAACCTGCTTGCGTGCATCATGGATTTTTATTTTGTGACTGACATTATGATCATAAAATATTTCAGAGCATGATTATCATTTGTTATGTTATACCTGTGTTCATAATGTTTGCGAGTACATTCAAAGTACTCACTAGCTTGTCTCTGGCTATTGTCTTGGCCAGATTTCTTGCATGCAGAGGAGCGTTGCGATGACCGCCCCGGAACCTACACAATGGTGATAGCAGCCTCGCGAAGATAGGAGTTATCCTGGTCAGTTGTTCCTGTGGAAAATGGAGTCCCATAGACACCGATGAACCACAAACCGCTTCCGCCATCAGCCACTAGAAACCTTGCGTTGTACTCACAGGCCAGAATGGTCTTGTACTACATGTTATGTACTTTGCTTGGAATTTCTGTATCAAGTTGGTGCCTCATCAGCTAACAGTAATCCTGGGGCTGGTGAGCACAAGGACCATTTTCTGGGAAATATATCCTGGAAAACCGGTCGCGACACTAGCGGGGCCTGCTAGTTAGCCTCTCCGTACCCACGCGGAGCGGTACGAGTGGTGGCGCTCTAGGCGTTTACACCTTCGACGTCACCCCCCCCCCCCCCCCCCCCATTCTGTTTATTTAAATTTCTAAATTTAAATCTATTCAAGAGAACTTCAAACTGTAATAACTTTTTAACCACAAGTCCAAATGAATTGATTATTTTTGCATTGTGTTCTTTGTAAAGAAATCTTGCAGCACGCCAAAAATGAGACTATTTGGTGCTGTGTAGATTTTCTGGTGAATTTTGGAATGATTCTTGATATTTGCTTTTTGTACTTTTATTTATTTTCACAAGAGGAAACTTGTGTTGAGGATCACCAGGAGGCTTGTGAGCCTCATTTGAGCTAAGGCAAACTACAGCAACATTTTCATAGTGCCATTTCAATATTTGTGATATTTCTAACTTGAACAAATGATTAAATTTATGCATATGAATTATTTTGTTAAATACTTTCTGTTGGTTGCTGTATTTATTTGTTTCATTCAGTTTACAGAAAGTTGGAGTTTGGTTTAAGCTATTAAGATAGTTAAAAGAAAGTTGGGATCTTGAGAATGATTCTAGACATGCATATGTGAAGTTACTTTATTTTACATAAGTATTATGATACAATTTTGCTAGAATCAGTTCTGTTTTAATTATAAGTTATAACCAGAATAATACTGAAGTTATGAGGTTCTTAGTGAAGTAAAGTTGACCCAGTTATACTTTTGTAGTGCATCTTTGGTATGACATTGTTTTTTGTTGTTATGAGGCATTTTCGTATATTGCATTCCATGGCATTGTATGACATCGGTTATTTATTTTTCTTTAAGTTGAATCTGTTAATAACTCAACTTGAATAAATTGTTGACTGGGTCATGGTGCCACTGAATCGAGTCTTTTCCCAGTGCAACCACATTTGCCTTTATGGGAAGGTCTTTATTCGGTCCATTGTCATGCCTCTTGTCGGTACCTCCAGATAGAGAAGGTTATGGGCATGCAGTACCCTGGCCCGGTAAGCAGACATAACCTTGTGTGCCCGTTGTTAAGTTTATGGTACCGAGTCCCCGTTTGGGACAATTGTTGTTTGGCCACGACGGTGGTCGATGTGCCTTTGGTAGGCATAGGGCCACCCAGGACTGTTCCAGTAGGAAATGAGTCGAAGTGGCTGAGGGGGTGCCATGGCAATGGAAGGGTTTTGTCGGAACGCCGTTGGTCCACCCAAATGGGAGAACGAGGCCATGGGTTCCGTGGTGTGGGTACAGTGCACTACCTCTGCAGAGTGTAATTAATCTATCGATAGCCGAGTCCATGGTCACGGATATTCTCGAAAGTAAGTCACACCATGGGTCAACATATAACAAAATTTTGCTCGCTAAATTCTAATATTTGGTACTGTAAAGAATTGGTGGAAGGGCCACCGAAATGGTTTGAGACCAAGTATGATCAGGTTGGTGATCGCCGGAAGGGGCACGATTTATGTCTTGTTGAAATGAATAAGTTTGTAGTTTTAACCACCATGAGTAAGTCAGACCGAGGTTTTATTTCTACAAAGGCATGAGCACAACATGTTAGTTAATATATATGTAAGTTTGTTGCTGCATATTTAAAATTAAATGATTATCATGATATTGTTTGTCATTATGATTTCTATTTGCTGTAAGCTTGCAAGTACATTCAATGTACTGACCTGGCGTGTCATGCCAGATTTCAGGAAAGTTCCGCTGGAAAGGAGTGCCGTCTAAGTCTAGCCCGTGTCCACATCGGTGTCCCTGTGAGATGAAGTTCTGCTACGACCTTGTTCCGCTGCTGCGTAGTTTTATGCCCAAGGCCTTTTATGTTCATTAAATAATGTACATATTGTCCAGTCGCACCGTGTGTGCCGCTCGGCCTCGCTACCTGTTGTAATGTAAAACTATGGTCCGCTAGTATTAATAAAGCGGTTGTTTTCTGTACCAAGATGTTGTGTGTTGCCAGAAGACAAGGTCTCTGAGCTGGCAATGCAAGGTAATCCGGTCGCTCTGATCCGGGATGCCACAACGGCCCAAGAAGAATACTGAGACTCGTTCAAAGAGTAACGAGGACCGTACCTCCAAGAGGGAAAGGAGGAAATGATTATGCTCTTCGATAGTTGGTTGAACTTGTGGTTGGGTTGTCTATGTGTTTGAACTTCGTTTGGTTGAACTTGTCTAGTGGCTGTGAAACTACGTGGAACTATGAGTTTGCTATTTGTGGATCTATGTGTTTGCTATTTGTGAACCTATGTGGAACTCCAATTACTAATTAGTTGAAGTTCGTTTGAAATGTTCTATGCACTTAAAGTTTTGTTAATGTGTATGTGGTGCCAAAGTTTAATTGTTTAAGATCTGTGATATTGCTGTCATATTTTGTGAAACTTGTTGTGATATTGCTGTCATATTGAATTTGAAAAGAAGCAAGCAAATGAACTTAAAAAAAACACAAGACCCTACCGCCAAGGTCCCTGGTGGTAGGGTCACACAGCCTACGCTAGCCCTCCTGGCGGTAGGATGAACCTACCGCTAGGGCCCCGCATATTTCATTACAGAAGGTTTTACGGCAAAACTCAGCCACGCCCTACCGCCAGGCTCTCTTGCGGTAGGGTTAGACAACCAACCGCCAGGAGAGGCGTCGGTAGGGTGCTTATCCAGGTCAGCATAGACAAACGGCGCCGTCCCCCTCCGTCGCACCCTACCGCCAAGGCCCGTGACGGTAGGCTGTCTAACCCTACCGCCAGAAGCTACGAAGAGAGTTTTTAATTGATCTACCTGATATATATAAAGTACTTTTTCAAATGCAAGGAGAGGAGCGTATGCTTAGCGGGACTTACAATTTACGATGTTTTGTCGTTCGACTCTACTTTTTCTAAGCCACCACTTTTAGATTGTAAGTTATATTTTACGATGATGTTTAGGCATCTCAAAGCAAATTATTTTGAAGGAGAGGAGCGTATGCTTGGCAGGAAGAAATATGCTGCTTTTTTCTCAATGCAAGGAGGATGGTGAAAGAGACGATGACATGGGAAGTTGGGGACACACTTATAATTTGTAAAATAAATATAGGGGCCTCCCCTACTATTTCACGGTAAAAAAAGAGAGAAAAGAATGGAGAAAGAATGGGTACTTTTTTAGCATAAAAAATGGATATTTGTCCATCATGTTTGACATACACTTCCAAATTAGAACAATTATTTGACCAATGTATTGATATTTATTTTTTATTCCGTGGCAACGCACGGGCACCAACTAGTCTAACCCAAACTACTTCCTAAGAATGTTTGCTTCTTCACCAGGCGTAGAATCTGAGATGGGCTAGGCTGAATAGCCCCCTTGGCTGAGCCGGAACCGACAAAAAGACAGTGTAATGAGCTGCAGCAGTGGACAGTTGAACAGTACTGGCTCCCTCATTGCACCGCCTAGGCTATAGAGTTTCATTAACTCATGGAAACAGAGTAACTCCAACTGAATGCATCTCAGCACCGCTTTGACACTGAGAAATTGGCAGAGCTAACTTGGTAAGAGCGGCACTTATCTGAAGTTGCTTTTTTCTGAAATCCAAACTCTAAATCTTTTGATGCATAACCTTGTTGCATAATCTGAATCTTCTTATTAGTTTCCCCCAAAGAGAAATCATTATTAATCCCTGCTGAAGAGCCTCCTTCATCATACTCTTTTGATTTTCCTGCTGAATTCTGTAAAACCTGCTTCTGCAATCTAACAAGCTGTGGATTATGAAAAGTTGAGAAAGAATCCAACTCCTTGTGGTTATCAGAGGGAAACTGCTGCGGTATGAGATCCGCATTAACCATCCATTGCCCAAATCTAACTGAAGGAATTTTATCTAGAGATATCTGCATCCTTCGTATGGAAATAAGCAAGTAGGGGGTAGGGCAATGCGGAACACTATGAAACATCACTCCACAAAAAGTACAAATTCTACCAATCCTCTCGTAAAACAAGTAAACCTAAGTAGGAAGATCTTTGGCAAAAGAAACCCCAAATCTTATCCCGAACAGGCTCATTCACCTTAGCTCTGATAGTACCTCACATATAGTCTGGTTTAGCATGTATCATAGCTTGACTGAAAGGATGGAATTCAGATATCTTCCCAACACTTTGCAAAATCTTGGTAAGAAGATCATGGGATCTAAACCACAGAGGAACACCATAAACACGGATAATAACAAAAATAGCATAAAATTTATAATCCTGGACATCTTTACTTTGATCCTCCGGATCCATCCACTCAAGCAAGAAACTATGTGAACCTATACTCCAAGGCTAACGAGTAATCACAAACATGGCAGCTTCCAAAGAACGAAAATGAGAAACAAAGATATACCTTGAAAGTTGTGATATCCCATGGTAGTTATCCCTCCAGGCCCTGGACATGGATTGCTGTACCACTTGGAGAGAAAGAATTTTTCAGATCTTCCAGTAACCGCAAGCTTCATGAGGATATTATACCTGGCATCCTGCTCCTGATCTTCCTTATTTTGCTCTGCCTGAATATGAACAATTTCTGGATCTTGAAGAGACAAGGCGCATACTAAGGCTGGTGCCAACGCACCGCCCCACTACCGCCCCGCCACGTCAGCTTTTACCCCCACTCTCACCCCACTCTCACCACACTCTCACCTCACGGTGCCAGTGCACGGGCTGTAGTGGCAGGCTATAGCCACGTCATATTCTCTCTCCTCAGATTTAGTTATTTCACTCGCATTTCTTGAGACATTCTAAATAATGCAAGAAAATAATTTTATTCAACTAAATTTTTTACTGATTACATAATAAGTAATAAAATTGCATAATAAATAAAAAATTACATAATTTAAAAAATAATACATTCTAAATTTTTTACTGATTACATACTGATTACATAATAAGTAATAAAATTGCATAATAAATAAAAAATTACATAATTTTAAAAATAATACATTCTAATCCTCATCATCATCCAGCCCAAGCTCTGCCTCCACCATCTTCATGGCCTTCGCATGTTTACGTTTTTCTTCTTCATCCATGTCGGTGGTTGATCGGTCCTTCATTTTGTTCCATTGCTTGAGTAGCTTAGCCTTGACTAAACCACTCCACATGTTCTTCATTTCGAAGGTTTTACTTCCTACCTCACTGCTTGATGAGGATTCCTTCTGCTTCCTCTTTCCCTTCTCCTTCCGTGTCGTCACCCTGGCCCTGTCGCGGCCTAGTGGACGCTCCTGCTCCTCCGCGGTGTCTTCGGATCCACCGCCAGAGCTGTACTCACCAGAAACTCCGAGGCGGCTTCTCTTGGCAGTGGAATCGGATCCACTACCAGGACCATGATGTCCTTTCCACTTCTGTTCATTGCGAACAGCTTGCCACCAAGCAAGGCGTCTGAAAGGCTTAGTCACTCTTTTGTCATTCTCGTACCTCGCCATTGCGGCCTTCATGACCATTTCATCGTCTGCTCCACTCTGACGTAACCCTTCTTCTTGGGTGTAGTATCCATTAAACAAGGTCACCTCACGGTTGTAGACGTTCCAATGATCCTTGAGTTGCTTCGCGTTCCGATGACGGGAAGGTGCCGAGGTAGAGTTGAAGGTGTCCGCTATCTGACCCCAAAAACTAACGCCGGTCTTGCTTTTACCGGAGATAGAGTCCTTAGAGTGAAAAAGCCAAGCATGAACCTACCCCAAAATAGATATTGTTAGTCATATAAAAGAAAACTCCTAATTACATCCAAGAAAGGTAATTAAATTACCAGTTTTGCCTCGTCATCAGTTGACCAGTCAAGCCTCTTTGGACGGTTAGGTTGGATTGTTCCCACGGCTTCGTTTTGAGACTCGGAGCCGGAGCTTACAGCAGTGGGTGCAGGAGGTGGTGGGTATGGAGTATATTGAGGCGGATAGTACGGAGCATATTGAGGCGGAGGGTATGAAGCATATTGAGGTGGTGGGTACGGAGGTTCAGTCCCACTCCGGGTACCTCCAGGTGGAGTATATTGAGGTGGTGGGTACGGAGGTTGAGTCCCACTCCCGGTACCTACAGGTGGAGCATATTGAGGTGGAGGGTATGGATACGGAGGCGGAGGGTATGGAGCATATGTCGCAGGAGGCGGAGGGTATGGACCATATGGCCCTGGATTTGGTGCGCCGGAGGGGAATAATGCTCGGGGTTGCGGCGAAGAACCTACATCGGAGCGACGATGTGTCGGAGAGAAATCAGCTTGGGGAATGACTGGTGCCCCGTCGGACTGCAAAAGATCGGTGAATTGGGTGAGATCTGGAGACCAATCCGACATGGTGGAGAATATTTGGTAGAGTAGAGGAGAGAAATGAGATGAAATGGGGTGTGGAATGAGTGAAACCGGTGTGGGGGTATTTATAGGGGTTGGGGATGAAATTTGGAATTTTTTGGAATTTTTTTTAAATTTTTTGGAGCTCCAACGGATACATCAACGGCTAGCTGACGTGGACGAATCACAGCGCGCCACGTCAGCTAGCCGTTGCCGCCGCCACTACCGCCCGCGCTACCGCCCGCCACGCCATCGCGCCGCCCCGCCTCCCGCCCCACTGTCGCCCGCCTGCCGCCGCCAACGCGGGCGAGAGCGGGGCGATAGCGCCCGCTCTCGCCCGGCGACGGATCCACCGCCCGCCCCTCTCGTCTCGCCCCTCTCTCGCCCCGCTACCGCCCGACCGCGGGCGGTACCGCCCCCACTACCGCCCGCGTTGGCACCAGCCTAAGCTGAATTCTAGGATCCAGCTGGATAGATCCAGGAGTCATACTAAGCACTCTGTTTTCTTGCTGCTCATCCATATCCTGACCCTCCATGAGCAAAAGATACTAAGCCAAATCGCAGCACAAGCAAGACAACGCAAGAAGAGATCGGAAGGAAGAAAGAAGAAGCTAGAATCAGTAAAATAGGCAGGGAGAAAAGAAATCCGTGGCGGAGAAAGCGAGGAGAGAAGGGAAGAGAGAGAACAGAGCAAGAGCGGCAAGACGCCAGTCCATAATGCAGAGAAAGCGAGGCACCGACCAGTCAGGGGTTGAGTATACTGTTACTTCAAATCGAAACATTCAATGTGCCGGAAGCAGGATTGTATAGATACTGTTAGAAAGGAGAGAAAGGGTTTGGTGGAATAATTGTTGTATTGCTTGAGCCTTGTGAGCATATATATAAAAGTGCAATGATCTATTTGGAGTACAAGACAAACCAGAACAAATCTTATTCTATATCTTCTTTCCTAATAAACATTATACTCAACATCCCCGCAGTCACAACGGTAGCGACGCAGACGGTGAGACTGGAGAAGAATCCGAAGGC
>LR738715.1:797462442-797573676 GCA_902687465.1 Secale cereale
CCCCCCCCCCCCCCACAGTCGTAACGGTCGATGCATCGCGGAGTCGTGGCTGGAGTGAAAACCGACGAGGTTGCTCAAACAGGCGGTAGCCCTTTGTGCCGTTTGTCGATGTAGCCGAGAGCGTAGGTGGTGTAGCCGTAGTCGAGGTAGTCGTGCGAAGAATGTCGTGGTCGATGTCGAGTCGGGGTAGCCGGTGTCGAGGAAGTCGCCGTGGGGCCGCGGGCGCAAGGGGGCGCCGAGTTAGCATGGGCTTTGTGGTGTTGAAGTAGTGGTGCGCCGGGAAGAAGATGTTGTTGACGACGCGTCGCGACGAGTTTGCCAAGCTCGGGGACACATCGTACACGAAGGCACACACCGGTGTTGCCAGCACCGGGCATGCGTAGACGGACGAAGACGAAGTTGACGAAGAGCCGACTAGGCTTGCCAGGCCCAGGGACACGTCGTGGATGAAGGCACACATCGTTGTTGCCGGCACCGGGCATGCGTAGACGAGGGACCTGCACGAGTTGTACGCCATGTCGGAGAAGTCGGAGGGGCCAGCAGAGAAAAACTCGACGACGATTGCGGCGTCCATCGGCGCGGGGCCGATGTTACCAACGGTGGTCGGAGTAGACGAAGTGGTCGGGGTAGATGACGGCGACGCTGGCGACGGCTGGTGCTTGGACAAAGACGAAGGGGGTGGACGGGCGACGGCGGCGGCTACGAAGGTAGCGGCTGCGGCGGCCAAAGAAGAGCGGCGGCGGCGGCTAGGTTAGGAGTGCGGCGGCGGTGCTCGAAGTAGGCGAAGAATCCTGACAGCGTGACGAAGACCGGCGCGGACGGTAGCGTTCCCACGCCAAGGGGGACGGCACGGCGCATAACACGGGAGGTCGGCGCGCGGTAACAGCGGAGTGGACCGCGGGCCACGACGCTACGGCCCGAAGGGGCGACGCAGCGGCGGCAGGCTGGTCGGGGCGACGGCGGGAAGACCTCAGGGACCGCGGGCCGCGACGCTGCGGCCCGAAGGGGCGACCCAACGGCGGTTCGCGAGTCGGTGCAGCCGCGAGGGGAACCACGGGGCGGCGGCGCTACGGCCTGATTGGGCGACGCATCGGCAGCCCGATGCTCGATCGGTGAAGGGGCGCGCTGAACTCGGGGACGAACTTCACGGGACCTGCGGAAGCGCGCGCAACCGACGGGCCAGGTCGGTCGCACGGCGTAGATGTGGCGGATCGCGGCGGCGGGCGGGTGATCAATCCGACCGCGCGCGAGGTCGGGGATGCTGCTCGGTGAAGACGGGGTGGCGGCAAAGTCCGAGATGAAGCCGGCGAGGACGGACGGTGTGGGATGTCGTGCGACCGGCACCCGGGATGCCAAGCAGCGCCGGTGCCCGGGCAGCGCGGCCCGAGCGACCAACGTAGTAGCGACGCCCGAGCTGAGACAGTCGACGAGCCTCACGCCGCCGGAGACGAGGCCGGCGAGGTAGACCGCATGGCCGTCGTGCAGACATGACGAAGGCAGGTGGTGTGGATAGATGGGCGGACCGGCACGCGAATGACAGCTATGATTGGCCGCCGCATGGCGCGAGGCCGCCGGGTGGGTGATGCAGGTGTCTCGGTCGGAGCAGGGCGGTGACTGCCGGCGCAGGGCGACGGGCGGGCCGGCGCAGGGCGACGGGCGGGCCGGCACGCGGACGACGGCCTTGACAGTCGCCTGTCGCGCGAGGCCACCTGGGTCGGAGGAGAGGCCGGCTGGTCACGCCAAGGTCGGAGTAGAGGCGTACGGGGGTCGACGGCGGCGGTGGGCAACGCAAACCGATCTAGATTAGATCTGAAAACCGAAAAGAAAAACCCTCGCAAAACGACCGGCGAGAGAGCGAAAAAATTCGGAGCAAGGGCTCGGGAAAAAGACTCTTTAGGGCAGCCGGCCAACACGGCCGGCGGATGAACCCTAGGTACGGGCGGCACGGCCCCCGGCGGCGGTCATGGAGGCCGACCGCCCCAGGGGCTGCGCGCGGGTGCGGAAGCGGTGGCGGCTAGGGTTTAGGATCGACTTGCGATAGATACCATGTTAGAAGGGAGAGAAAGGGTTTGGTGGAATAATTGTTGTATTGCTTGAGCCTTGTGGGCATATATATAGGAGTACAATGATCTACTTGGAGTACAAGACAAGCCAGAACAAATCCTAGTCTATCTCTTCTGTCCTAATAAACATTATACTCAACAAATACATTGTGTTCTCTTCCATAATCAAGAGGAAACTGACCTTGACAGCAATGGTGTTCATGATTTTCACAGGGCGGAGGCGGCGGCGGTGACGGCGCATCGAACCCACCAGAATCCACCTGCACTGGCTCCCCAAGGACCGTAATGTCGATCGGGTACCACAACGCCGTCGAACATTTGCCCACAGAAACATGTCCGGCCACCACGCCTGCCCACAGATTTCGGCACGGTTCGTCGATGAAGAGCAGCTGGCGCCGCGGGATTTTCTTTGGCCAATCCGTACGAAGCCACACTCTGAAACCCGCCATGTCATGGCGACGTGCCGTGCTCTCGTCCACGCCCACCACATAACCAAGACCCCGCAGGATCACATCCGCCGTCCGCCGGCACCAGGCATGAGCAGGGACACCACGAAGTGACACCGGAACGAGGAACGGCAAATCCGCCACTGTGTCCTGCGCCTGTTGGAGCCAAGGTTGCAGCTTCAGCTCGAACCAGGAGGCAGTCACCCTGCCCGCGCGCACCATCCGCTCACGGATAGCCCCGTCATGGCGGTTTGCAAGTGCATTTTTGATCTGTTTGGAGAAGCGTCGGGCCTGCATATAAACATGAGCAAATCGGTGGCATTGCCAATACGTTGCTCAGACCAAAGTATCAACATGGCTAGTGCGGAGCTGGGATGTCTAGTGGGCTCATTTCCAGTCCCGTATCTTGGACTTCCATTGTCTTTGAGGAAACTTTCGGCTACGCAACTCCAGTATCTCGTGGATCAGATGGCTAAATGACTGCCAAAATGGAAGGCCACTCTCATGCCAAAGAGTGGTAGGCCGACTCTGGTGCATTCTGTTTTGTGTGCAATGCCCATTCACGCCATGATGGTTTTGGATCTGCCGATCAAAATGATTGCCGCAATGAATAAGGTGTGTCGGGGATTTCTGTGGTGTCGTAAGGCCGAAGCAAAGGGTGGCAATTGCGCTGTGGCGTCGGAGGCGGTGTGTGCTCCGAAGTGGGCAGGTGGTTTAGGGCTGCCTAATTTGAGGTGGCTCAACTTACCTATGCAAGCGAGGTGTCCATGGCTTCAACGGACAGATAGCAGCAGACCATGGAGCAAGTTCTCAATCAAGGTGCCCGATGAATCAATGAAGCTTTTTCAAGCAACTACTAGATGCACCGCTCGGGATGGAACGAACACCCTCTTCTGGGAGGATCGGTGGCTTGACGGCATGAGAACACCCTCTTCCGGCAACATGCAAGTTCTTTACCTGGCTAGCCCTACGCAATAGATGTTGGACATCGGATAGGCTGGCCAGAAGGGGACTACCACATCAAGACAAGTGTCCACTTTGTGATCAGGAGGAAGAAACAATAGAGCACGTGATCTTAACATGCGCCTTAGCTAGGACGGTTTGGGCGGGGCTATGTCAAGCCTTGGGGAGGTTGGATTGGACACCAACTTCGGGTGAGTGCCTCCGGACTTGGTTATGCAGCAAACAAGGACTCCCCACCATTTTCAAGAAGGATCTACACACACTACTATTGCTGATGTTGTGGAAAATGTGGAAACACAGGAATGCAGTCGTGTTTGATGGGGCAAGGCCATCGGTTGCTGAGCTTCTACGCAAAATCTCCTCGGAAGGTACAATATGGTTGATGGCGTGCCTCATTAAAGGAAATGTGGATCATGTGTTTGCAGGTCTAATACGATGGAGCATGGGGGAGGAGTAGACTAGGTTAGGGTGGAGTGGAGTTATTTGTGTTCTTGTGAGATGAAACACAATATGTTGTAAATAACCGGTGGAGGCGCTCTTTGCCTTTCTTCTTCCAATATATGATATGCGCACTCGTGCATATTCGAGAAAAATAAATATTTGACAACCACTTACTTTTCTCTGTGTTGGCACTGCATTATTGTACGTCTATCAATATTTTCTACTGGTCGTGGCACGATTGTGTACAACTAGCACATGTGCTTGTTCATCATGTCATACTCTCGGAACCAGAAGGAAGCTGCCCGCAATCAGACCCATTTGTTAATAAAAATACTCATCAGGCAAGAGTTAGTGCAGCCATTGATAGTCGACAACCACATTGTTATTTCTATGCTGGCATATCATTCCTTCATGTCTGACATTTTCTCCAGCCGCAGGATACATGGGTTTTACCGGTACGCTGTCTTGTTCATCGTATCACTATGTTCTCTTTTCCTAGTGTGGTGCCCATGCACATTTGGCTTTTACCATTGGAAGTTCCAATTTTTTGTGAATTCAAATTCCATAATTTCAATTTTTCAAAACTTGATAATTGGAAGTTTCAAATCCTGAAAGCCGGGCCAAGATTTCTCGACAACCGAGAGTATAATTTCTGAAAATGTCAGAAAATGTTTATTTTAATATAGGTAGGATCAAATATGAAGACTTGCTAAAAGAGAAAATGAAACTGTTGGAAACTAGAAAGTTTTTTTTTAACACAGTACAGACGCAAGCGTTCATACATACGCACATACACTCACTCCTACAAACGCACACACACACACTCTACCCCTATGAGCACCTCCGAGAGCCTGAGCCGACATATCACTGTCCCTCTAACCATCCAACTACAAGTAGGTTTGCGTTAGCATCTACTACTAGTTAGTGTCATTGGGCACCTTGGACATAGAACCTTCCTCGTGGGAATGTGACCCGGAAATTCTCTCTACACGCTCTCAAGTCCATCTAAACCATTGATAAGGATCACCACGCTGGCAGTGACTCATTTTCATACAATTTACTCATATGAGTCGCTGTCGGCATGATTTATAATAAACACAATTTGTTCAACTGCCTCTCCGTGATTTCTTAGAGCATTGTAGCATGTTTGGTCCGAACATCTGACTTCGACATCTAAAGAAAGAAATTTATTTGGCATCCTTAAGCAGAAGCAGAAGCCCTACCCGATAACAATGGATAGAGTCATCTTCATCCTCAAAGGGGAAGTAGATAATATAATATGTCCGCTACATCACATATATTATCATATAATAATGCGATCACAGATCATTATGGCTGCATACATCGATTGATGCACAGGCCGCCTCCTTTTTCCAAACAAACAAAAAAGATCATCAGTAATACCCTGCCCAAACCTGGTGTTTAAAAAAAAAATAGTAACGAGTATTGGTGGTTTTGTCCCAAACCATTTGCCTCCATCTGCACTGTGCCTCAATATTGTTCTCCTGATAGCATCTTGAGTGTTCTAGCCCGTTTATCATGTCACATCCTAAAAAAGATTAATCTGGCCATGATCAATCATGTTTGTTAACAAAAATCATCATAGGTCATAAATTAATGCGGCCAATGACAGTTTAAAGACCACCTGCATAACATGAAGACACTAACACTGCAGCAACCCTAATTGCTGCCAAACAAACGAGGTCATGCATCATCTACTGATAGAGTGTCATTTCTCCCATGAAGTTTGTTCCCAGACTCTTATAGCTGCATCGGTTACCTCCTATGGTTCCACACACTTATCACGAGGGAGTCGACTTCGACAGCTAAAGACGGAAATTTAGCTGACATCCTTAAGCAGCTCCCCCCCCAATAACAATGCACAAGACTCATTTTCATACAACTTACTCAAAGCAGATGCAGCAGCAGCCCAACCCGAGCAGGTCTGGACGCTGTTCTCGCCTATAAAAATGCAGACTCGTCTTCATAGAATTTGCTCAAATCGGAAGTAGATGACATACCATGTCAGCGACATGACTCATATCTTACAAATGCGATCACAGATCATCCAGTTATAATGCTAAGGTTCTAAAGTAGATTCATAACTTTCAGGAGACATGCATAATATAGTGCTGGAATAGAACAAGATGCATTTGGTTCACTCCACTTGCTTCTGCAGTTTCCTTTTGATTCAGCACCGATCCACTTGCTCAGGCACTTGAACACCGGAGACTCTGCTCACACTCGGCGCATAGCCTCGGAGGACATCGGCAACACTTTTCATCAACTTCATCTAGCTTGCGCACTCCCTCAGCAGTAGCTAGGCCACCCAGAGTGACCACACCAGCAACAAGAACAAACGTTGTCGTGACCTTCTTGGCCGTAGTTATTGGGCGCCTGCAGGTAGGTAGGTCGGGATGAGATGGTAAGGAACATATATAGCAACTCCTGTAGCAGAGGAAAAACAGAACAAATATCTATGCGTGCATATGATTGATATTGTACCATCGAGTGTTATGCGGTCTGGGCTTGACTTGTGTGCACAGAGTCTTGAGAACATACCTGTCTAGCTGGGAAGCCGCGTACAGCTCCTCTTTCTTCTGCTGGATTTGCGACCCACGGTATCCTTCCTTCGAGGCACAGGCGGGTGCGGGATGCTGGGAACACAGAATCAGCATTGAGAATTGGTGACTAAACTACCTTGACAAGAGACATGATCTACCGTACAGCATATATCAATCTAATACTATGCAGAAAAGGAATTCAGTTTTACTATCCATTGATCATTAATAGTTGCTAGACGGTTCATCATCTGCCAATGGAGGATGCCGAGTTTAACAACATAGAAGTTGCTAGGCAGAAGCAGCATTGAGAATAGATGACTAAACAAACAATATTGACAAGATATGTGATCTACATACAGCGAACACACCTTATATAAAACCAGTTGGAGACCAAAAGTTGTCTATTTCTTCCAAAATATCAAGGCATTCATGCTAGGCAGTTGATCATCTGCCCCAATGGTACAACAAAATACACCCTCCATCCCAAAATTCTTCCGTACCTAGACAAATCTAAGACGAGAATTTTGGGACGGAGGTAATATAAAACTAGTTGGAGACCAAAAGATGTTGCTTTCTACCAAAATATCAAGGCACTCATGCTACGCATTTTGATCATCTGCCGATGGCACAGAAAATTATAAAACTAGATGGAGACCAAAAGGATGACGATTTTGCCAAAATACCAAGGTATTCATGCTACGCAGTTGATCATCTACCAATGGCACAACAAAAGATAAAACCAGATGGAGACCAAAAAGATGAAGATTTTGCCAAAATACCAAGGCATTCATGCTAGGCAGTTGATCGTCTACCAATTGGTACAGCAAAATACGTACATAACTAGGTGGAAACCAAAAGATGCCGATTTTACCAAAATATCAAGAAACTCATGCTAGGCAATAAAATATATGCCTGTTTTAAGGATACCCGTGCATTCCTGCATATAATACTCCCTCCGTCCCAAAATAAGTGTCTCAACGTGAGTACAACTTGTTTTGGGACGGAGGGAGAAGATGATAGTATGGAGAAGCACGGAGGGCCCCACCAATCAGAGCAAGAAAACTAGTTGGAAATGAAATGAAAAAAAGATGCTGATTTTACCAGAGATGCGATAAAGAATCTAGTTGGAAGATGATCAGTTGCTATGCAGAAGCGGCATTGAGAATTGATGACTAAACAACAATCTTGACCAGAGATGCGATCTACAGACAGCGAAACACCCCTTATATATCTTGCACGGCAAAATACTTATAAAACTAGCTGGGGACCAAGATATGTCGATTTCTACCAAAATATCAAGGAATTCATTTCATGCTACGCAACTGGTCATCTACCAATGGTACAGCGAAATATAGAACTAATTTGTGACCAAAAGATGATGATTTTGCCAAAATATCAAGGCAATCATGCCAGGCAGCCGATCATCTACCAATGTCACAGGAAAATACAAAACTAGTTGTAGACCAAAAGATGTCGATTTTTACCAGAATATTTGGTAAAATAGATGTACCAATGCCACAGGAAAATACAAAACTAGTTGGAGACCAAAAAATGTGGATTTTTACCAGAATATCAACACATCCATGCTAGGCAGTTGATCATGTACCACTTGTACAGCAAAATACAAAGCTAGTTGGAAACCAATAGATCCACAATGTCAACACATTCATGCTGCGCAGTTGATCATGTACCAATGGAAATCAATGAAAAATGTGCATCCCTGTGATATACTACTAACAGATAATAGCATGGAGACCAATCAGAGCAACAATCTACTACTAGTTGGAAATAATAATTAAAAAAAAAGATGCTTGTTTCAAGGATAGGCGTGCCCCGTGCATCCCTATGATAGTATGATATGATACGTAGAGTACAATACAGAGCAATCGATACAGAGTAACGGAGGGCCTCCACCAATCGGATCAAGAACGTCGGGCCACAGACCTTGAAAACAGCGGGCCGGAGAGCAGAGGGAGAAAGTACCTGCTGGGTGTGGACGAGCCGACGAAGCCCCTCCCCTGGATGCACCGCCGGGCGCAGGATCCTCGCCGCCGCCGCCGCCGCCGCGCGGAGAGACGCCGCCATCGTCGCAGCCCTGCAGACAAGCAGGCATCAATCGCCCAAGAACCGAGAAATCCGGCCGGCTTGGAACCTACATTGCGGGCCGGAGCTACTAATTAGGGGAAGGGGTTGGATCCTACCTTGCGGATCGGAACTGCCGGTTAGGGTTAGGGTTCCTCGCTAGCTCGCCCGCCGTCCGCCGCCGTCGTTGAGAAGAAGAAAGAGGTGGACTGAAATGATTTCTTTTTCCTTTTATGTGAGTGAACCTACCTATTATACCAGGGGGAGAGGGCCGCGCCAGATTAGTAGCCTCACGAGAAGGCCCGGCCTATCTGTGAGAATTAGACCTGGCCATGGGCAGCCCGGCCCGGTTGGCCCGACCCGACCTTGTACACGGGTCGGGCTCGGGCCTAGATTTCAAGGCCGACAGTCGGGTCTAGGCCCGTCATTTTTGTGTTTTAACGAAGAGGCTCGACGGGTTTTTAGTGCGATGGGCCGGGTTCGTGCCCGATTTTTAGGCCCGACGGCCGGCCCGGGCCGGGCTCGGGCCTGGGTTTTTTGCACCAGGCTTTGGTAGGCCCGGCCCGACAGATGGCCACTTTTTTTTTGCGGGGTGAATTAATTCCTTCTCTCTCTTTTCTTTTCTTCCTCGGGTGGAAACTTTGTTTTGGTTCATGATTTTTTTAGGACATCACACACACATATATACACTTTCTCCTCTCTACAAAACACAAAGCGAGCGTGGGAATCGATTTCTTGTCTGCAGCATATGGAAGAACGGATTAGAGATGCCCGAAAAGACTTATCTCACAAGATGTTAATCCGATGCGCACCAAGTGATGATTTGAACTATGGTGTGGCTAGATCTCGGTGGACGGAGTCTTAATAAAGTCTTAGTCAAGTGACAAAACATAAAAAAATTAGAAATAAAACAAATTAAATTCTTTCACACGGATCCTCACTTCAGAAGTGCACGACAGCTATGAGGATGCTTGCATACGGATCTCCATATGATTCAATGGATGACTATGGACGCATGGCCGAGTCCACCATCATTGAGTGTATGTACAAGTTCTGCGGGGCGGTGATTGCAGTGTTTGGACCTCAATAGTTGCGATCACCCAATGCTGAAGACACTGCTCGGATCCTAGCACATAATGCAGCAAGAGGATTTTATAGGATGCTTGGAAGTATTGGTTACATGCATTGGAAATGGAGAAACTGTCCATTTGCTTGGCAAGGAAAGGCGGCAAAGGCGGTTACTGTGTGGTACTTGAGGAAGTGGCTGATGGAAATATGCCTTAGAGGCAATAATAAAGTTGTTATTATTTTATATTTCCTTATTCATGATAAATGTTTATTATTCAGGCTAGAATTGTATTGACCGGAAACCTAAATACATGTGTGAATACCTAAACAAATACCGTGTCCCTAGTTAGCCTCTACTATACTAACTCGTTAATCAAAGATGGTTAAGGTTTCATAACCATGGACATGAGTTTCATTTCTTAACCGGATCACATCATTATGAGAATGATGTAATGGACAAGACCCATCTGTTAGCTTAGCATTTGATCGTACAGTTTATTGCTACTGCTTTCATGTATGTCAAATACATATTTCTTTGACTATGAGATCATGCAACTCCCAGATACCGGAGGAATGCCTTGTGTGCTATGAAACATCACAACATAACTGGGTGATTATAAAGATGTTGTACAGGTATATCTAAAGGTGTTTTGTTGGGTTGGCTGGTACGTCTCCATCGTATCTATAATTTTTGATTGTTCCATGCTGTTATATTATCATTCTTGGATGTTTTACAATCATTTTATAGTCATTTTATATCATTTTTTTAGTACTAACCTATTGACATATTGCCAAGTGTCAGTTGATGTTATCTGCATGTTTTTTACATCGCAGGAAATCAATATCAAACGGAGCCCAAACACCGCGAAACTTTTTGGAGAATTTTTATGGGACAGAAGACACCTGATGGGTCAAGGCAGCACCTAGGGGGTGCCCCGAGGGGGGCACAACCCACCAGGGAACGCTAGGCCCCCCTGTCGTGCCCAGGTAGGTTGTGCCCACCTCGGTGGCCTCCGGCATCGCCTCTTTGCTCTATAAATAATTAAATACCTCAATATTCCAGAAACCCTAGGGGAGTCGATGAAATATTCATCCAGCTGCTGCAGAGTCCAGAACCACCAGATCCAATCTAGACACCATCACGGAGGGGTTCACCACTTCCGTTGGTGCCTCTCCGATGATGCATGAGTAGTTCCTTATAGACGTATGAGTAGTTCCTTGTAGACCTACGGGTCCGTATTTAGTAGCTAGATAGCTTCCTATCTCTCTTTTGATTCTCAATACAATGGTCTCTTGGAGATCCATATGATGTAACTCTTTTTGCGGTGTGTTTGTTGGCATCCGATGAACTTTGAGTTTCTGATCAGATCTATCTTTTGTTATCCATTAAAGTTATTTGAGTTTATTTGATCTCTTATAGCCTCGTATTTCTTCTCCAATATTTGGGTTTTGTTTGGCCAACTTGATATATTTATCTTGCAATGGGAAGAGGTGCCCGGTAGTGGGTCCGATCTTACGGTGGTTGATCCCAGTGACAGGAAGGGAACCGACACGTACGTATCATTGTCACTAAGGATAAAACGACGAGATCCATATCTAACGCCATAGATAAACGTATCTTGTCTACATCATGTCATCGTTCTTAATGCATTACTCTGTTTTCCATGAACTTAATACAGTAGATGCATGCTGGATAGCGATCGATGTGTGGAGTAATAGTAGTAGATGCAGGCAGGAGTCGGTCTACTAATCTTGGACGTGATGCGTATGTAATGATCATTGCCTGGATATCGTCATAATTATTTGAGGTTCTATCAATTGCCCAACAGTAATTTATTTACCCACTGTTTGATATTTTTCTCGAGAGAAGCCACTAGTGAGACCTATAGCCCCCGGGTCTTCTTCCTCATATATTTTCCTTTGTGATTTACTTTTTTCTTGCATTTATTTTCAGATCTACTAAACCAAAAACACAAAATACCTTGCTGCAATTTATTCTTATTTGTTTTATTTGGCGTTCGATCTATCAATCTACTACAAATTTCTCATATCCGTTTTGCCTATCTTGAGGCATCGTACCCCGAAAGAGATTGACAACCCCTTTAACACGTCGGGTTGCGACAAGTTGTTATTTGCGTGCAGGTATTGTTTACGTTGTGTTGCTTGGTTCTCCTACTGGTTCGATAACCTTGGTTTCACATCTAAGGGAAATACCTACCGCCGCTTTGCTGCATCATCCCTTCCTCTTTGTGGAAAAACCGACATAGCTTTAAGCAACATCATTGGCATGAATTGAGATTATGATTTGTCACTTTAAGTGTCGGAGAGGTATCTCTGGGTCCTCTCGGTAATACACATCATAATAAGCCTTGCAAGCAAATGACTAATGAAGTTAGTCTCGGGATGATATATTACGGAATGATTAAATAGACTTGCCGGTAACGAGATTTAACTACGTATAGAGATACCGACGATCGAATCTCGGGCAAGTAACATACCGACGGACAAAGGAAATTGTGTATGTTGTCATAACGGCTCGACCGATAAAGATCTTCGTAGAATATGTAGGGCCAATATGGGCATCCAGGTTCCGCTATTGGTTATTGACCGGAGAGGTGTCTCGGTCATGTCAACATAATTCTCGAACCCGTAGGGTCCGCCCGCTTAACGTTCATTGACGATATAGTGTTATATGAGTTATGTGATTTGGTGACCGAATATTGTTCATAGTCCCGGATGAGATCACGTACATGACGAGAAGTCTTGAAATGGTCATGAGATAAAGATTGATATATAGGATGATGGTATTCGGACACCGAAAATGTTCCGAAGGGTATCGGGTACTTATCGGGTCACCAGAAGGTGTTTCGGGTACCCCGACAATCCTATGGGCCTTATGGGCCATGTAAGCGAACACACCAGCCCAAAAGGGGCTGGTGCGCCCTACAGGGCCGGCCATGGAAGGAGGAGAAGGAAAGAGGGGAAGGAAAAGGAAAGTGTGGAGTAGGACTCCCCCTTCCTTCCCTCTCTCCTCCTCTTTCCTCCCCCCTTGTTTATACAAGGAAGGGGGGCGCAGGGCAAGGCAGGGCACTAGGGGGCCACCATCTTGTTTCTAGTCCCCTTATAGTCTACAAGGGGACTAGGGGGGCAAGGCAGGGCACTAGGGGGCCACCCTTGTAGACCGTAAGGGGAAGTGTTTAACATGAATGCCACCGTCTTGTTTCTGGTTAACTTGCACCTACACGTGGGTGGGATCCATGAGATGGTAAGAGTTATATACAAACACTGCTAGTTATATCTATGTCTACATATGGTTGATATTTGTACCATGGAGGGTCATTAGGTCTAGGCTCGACTTGTGTGCAGGGCCTCTTAGAGAAGAAGTCTGTCTGGCCGCGAAGCCAGAGAGTTTACCTCAGCCCTGGCGATGAGATGGTACAGCTCCTCCTTCCTCTGCTTGATTTGACATGCTTGCTGGTATCCTTCATCCAAGGTATGGCGGCGCGGGACACGGAATGCTGGGAACACGTACAGTACAGAAGCAGCACTGAGAATTGAAGACAGCGTGTACTCTACTTGTTAGGAGGACAGCGTATATCACCTGATATCGTATAGGAGACTAAAAGCTGTTGATTTTTACCAGTACATCCAAATTGCAGCCCTAAATGTGTGTGATGCCGGCAAGTTAGTTGATCAAGTTGTTAGTGCATGCGTGATGTGATGGCTGATCAAGTTGTTAGTGCATGCGTGATGTGATGGATGGTTAATGCGTGCATGCTAGTTGAGCCGGCTGGCCGAGTCCACCGCAGTGTCAAGTCTAGGAGGTGGGCGTAGTGGCGTGAGTGCACGTGGCATGCGTGCCTAGGTCCTTCTGTATATATGTATATGTCATATCACTAGTAGATAAAGGTTCTTTAGCCCCGGTTCATTTGGGCCTTTTAGCCCCGGTTCTGGAACCGGGACAAGAGGGTCGGTACTAATGCTCTGACCCTTTAGTTCCGGTTCAATCCAGAACCGGGGCAAAAGGGTGTCCACGTGGCCTGTGCACCGAGTCCAGGCAGGAGGGGCTTTAGTCCCGGTTGGTGGTACCAACCGGGACCAAAAGGCATCCACGCGTCAGCATTTCTGTGGCTGTGGTTTTTGTTTTTTTTTTGAAAGGGGAGGGGGGTTTTAGGTTTTGGGGGTTAATTTAGGTGTTTCATATATTGTGTTAGCTAGCTAATTAATAGAGAGAAGTGTTCTCTCTTATGTCCGTGCTTGGTCGACGCTACATACTACACATACGTATATAGAGAGGACTAGAGTCACGCTAGCTAGCTACAGCTAGCTGCTAGCTACTAAGCAAACGAAGGAACAGAAGATCTCGTATAATCAACATATATATATATATATATGCATACAGAGAGAAGTAATATCGACCACCTCTCCTTCTCCGAGAGATTGGTCGAACAACAAGTTCTCGTATATCTATCCGACACTACCGGGCACATATATACAATAATTATCTCTTACAAAAATAATCTCCTAACACATGGATGCATGGTCCATATAGTATTCTCCGTCTTCAGCGATCACGTGTTCAAGGAAGAATGCCGCCAATTCCTCTTGAATTGCTCGCAGACGATCTGGTGTTAGGAGTTCATCCCGCATCCGAAACATCTAATTTGAAGTAGGGGGTCAATACATGAAATGATGCTATAAATTTGTGAATATTATTGATTGCTTACGCACTTCAAATTGTTCATCAGTGTAGCCCCGCTCACAGGTCGTGTCGCGGATGGACTCGCAAATGTAGTATCCACAATAATCATTCCCGTGTTCCTGCCACAACCACTTTACAAGAAATAGAGGTCAATCAAACTGATAAGCAAGAATGCCAAATTGGTATTGATGAAACAAGCGCTTGAATCAAGATATAGGAGATGCGCGCGCGGAACATGCTACTATATAGTACTTACTTTCGGGTATCTAAATTGTAGCTTCTTCGGCAGTCCCGGAGCTTTTTTGGTGAATTTTTTCCAAGCCCTGCCAGACAAAGGAAACAATTAGTTGATATCAGAAATGAAGTTGCTGATATATATGCATGGTGGATAATATTGATCGATTTAACTTACCTGGCTAGCATTTGAGTCATGTCCGCATACTCCTCGGGATCTTTACGTTTAGAGTCGAAGACAGTTACTATTCCCTTCTCAAGCTTAATCTCTAAGAGAATATAGTGGAAGCTGCGCACGAATGCATGAGATCATCAATTACATCACTATAAACTTGACTGATATATAAGGGAAACCAAATATGCACAAGACATTAACACTCACTTGAAGTTGTAAGGAAAGAGTATTATATCTTTGTTTTCATTTACCACCAATCGTAGCAAGTTGGTCTCGGTATCGCCGGGACGCAATTTAACCTCGGTTGCATCTATGAGGTATGTGTTAATAAACCCAATATCACCTACTTGTCTTTTCTTCAATTCGACGATCTTCAATCTGCATAATATAGTGAGGATAATTATAAATACATGCAATGAAGATCAGCTATATAGAGAGACTTAATGACAGAAGTAGTACTACTTACAGATAGTAGCAGGTGATCGTTGTTTTATCGAGGGCCAATTGATTGAAAAATTGATAGAACTCCTCAAATGGAACAGGCAACAGGTCAATTCCAACGAGGTCATGCTCCGGTTTAACTCTCAAATACAAGTTATTCCTCCCCCCAGACTCTCTGCAGATTTTCATGTACCAATCATGCAATCTTCGCATATTCGTTGATAGAGATCTTTCATTTTTGACGAGAGGCTTTTTGTACTCGTATCTTTCTATCTGCACGTCCATGAAATCATAGTGTACATCGTCGGACGCGTAATCTGCAAGATTGGTATAACCGGGCACCATCCTCGGATCATTAGCGACCATGTCGCTAGACACCTTGAGCGGGGGGGCACGATTGGTTCGCTTGTTCGCCGAGCTGGGCAATTTGTTTCCCAGCTCGCCCTTCTGCTAACCTCTGATCACTTTTTGTACTTCCAGACCGCTTGGCATCTTGAAATGTCTTTTGAATAATGCGGTCATAGTTGCCCTTCGGCTTACTTTTCGCTGGTTGCTTCAGGGCAGCAAGAGTGCGCTTTGCTTTCACCGCATCTATCTTCTCCTCTGGAGGTGGATGTCTCTGTGCTTTCAACCCTTCAAAAAAGTCCTTCACTTGGCCTTCAGCGATCTTCGTGTTTTCCTCGTCGGACCTCTCGTACGGTAACTTCTCTAGAGGCGTGAGAGAAGGACCGAATCTGCATCGCCTCCCGCCTCTGGCTGTACTGGTAGACGTCGCCGGACCAGACGAAGCGGCTGTCTTTTTTACTTGCTTAGGCGCCGGAGCAGGAGCAGCCGGAGCGGCGGCAGGTCTCTTCCGCCCTTGCTGATTAGGCGGAGAAGGAGGAGCAGGCTGTCTGCTCGGGCGCGCCGGCGGCGAAGGAGGCGGAGTGCCGCCACGCGCCGGCGGCAAAGGAGGCGGTGTGCCGCCACGCGCCGGAGAAGGAGCCGGAGTGCCCTGATGGTCACTCGCCGGAGAAGGAGCCGGAGTGCCCTGATGGTCACTCGCCGGAGGAGGAGGCGGTGGAGGAGGCGGAGTGCCCTGACTCGTCGGAGGAGGAGGCGGAGGCGTCCAGTTCAGAATGTTGATTAGGTCCTTCCGCCATAGGCATGTAGTCTTCAGTGAAGAACCCAGCCGAGTCTCCCCTTCACCGGTAGGGTGGTCAAGCTGGAGCTCCTCAAATCCCTCCGTTATTTCGTCGACCATCACCCTAGCATATCCTTCTGGAATCGGCCGGCAGTGAAAAGTGTCGTCTGGTCCAGAAGGATAAACAGAGCCAGCAGCCGCCTTGACCTTCAGATTCATCCACTGTGCCATAAGGTGGCAATTTTGTGCCTGCGTGATAGCATCCACAGGATTCCTGGCAGTAGTCGTCAAGGCAAGCTCTGGCTGAAGCAGCTCGGTGGAAGCCACGCTGCTTCTCCGCTGAGATGGCGGGGTAGCTTCGGGGGAAGCTTCGGGGAAGCTTCGGCAATTCTTTTCTCCCGATCTGCTTCCCTTTCCTCTATCGCTTGTATTCTGGCCCGCAGCGCCTGGATTTCGGTCATCTCCATTTTCTTCCTCCTGTCGTGGCATTTGTAGCCTCCTGCGTCCGGAAACCCAGCACGCCATGGAAGGGAGCCTGGCGTGCCTCGTGTCCGTCCAGGGTGCTCAGGATTCCCGAGGGCCATTGTCAGCTCGTCGTTCTCTCTGTCGGGGATGAACGTCCCTGCATGCGCTGCTTTGATATACTGCCGCATCTTCCTGAGTGGTGTTTCCAATTGCTTGTCCGTCCAAATGCACCACCCTGTTACAGGGTCCAAGGTTCCGCCAGCCCCGAAGAACCAAGTCCGGCAACGTTCTGGCCAGTGCATTGTCTCTGGTTCGATCCCTTTCTGAAGCAGATCATTCTCAGCCTTGGCCCACTTAGGCCGGGCTACGAGGTAGCCGCCCGACCCCGTGCGATGGTGATGCATCTTCTTTGCAGCATTTATCCGGTTTGTCTCCGACATCTTCTGACTCTTTTCCGACTTCTTATGGGCCACAAATGCGGGCCAGTCATCTTTGATCTTCTCATATATGCCCACGAATTCTGGAGTTGTTTTATCTCTGACAAACGTATTCAGTTTTTTCTTCCATGCCCTGAATTGGTCTGCCATCTTCGAAAGTGCAGCAGACTTGATTAAATCCTCTTTAACTGGCTTCGCCGGATCAACCTCTCGCGGTAGGACGAAGTTTGACTTCAGCTCAGTCCAAAGATCTTCTTTCTGCATATCAGTGACATAAGTCACCTGAGCGTCGTTTGCAGCCGGCTTTAACCATTGATGGATGCTGATCGGGATCTTGTCCCTAACCAGAACCCCGCACTGATTAACAAATGCGTTCTTTGTGCGGATGGGTGCAATCGGCTCGCCGGAGCGCGAGATTTCTGAGATCTCAAACTTTTCATCCGGCCTCAACTTTTTCTTCGCTCCTCGTCTCTTTACCGAAGATTTGCTCGATCCGGAGGGCTAGAAAAGGAACAAAGACGAGAGTTAATGAATGAATCAATTAACTAGTCAGCACATGCTTAACTAACATATATACCTCCTGGCCGGACTCGGTTCGGTCACCGGAGCCAGCATCACGGTCTCCTTCTTGCACCGGCATTGGGTCACCGGAGCCGTCCTCATGGTCTACTTCTTCCATGTGCATTGGGTCACCGAATTCATCAATATCATAGCCTAGATCTTCCAGCCGCAGCTCTTGTTCGACCTGCTCATCGGTGTCGTTGAGATACGACCTGACGGCATTTTGTCCGTCTGCGATTATGTCCATCAACATCGCTTCTTGTGCTAGGTCTCGGGTGTTGTCGTCCATTGTTTCTACAAATATTTACAACATGCCAATTATTATTCAAACATGACAGATGGATATATTAATGGCAAACGTAGAACTAGCTTCAACCCTCGACTGCTCGGCGATCCACAAACCCTAGACCCCCTCATGTCACATTTTGTCCAGCTAGTGTCAAAGGATTCAACAAAACCAATACTTCATCATTAGGCGAAAGTAACAGTAGCATGATGGTACGAAGCTCTCCACAGTTGTTTTGGAACGAAGTCCCAGATAAGATAATCCGTAACAAAAGACGGATTATCCTATCAGGAACTCCGTTCCAGAACATCTTTGCATAACTTCGTACCAACATGCCCCGGTTACTTCTGGCAAATGATGAAGTCATGGAATTCTTCAATACTTTGACACTAGCTAGGCAACCTCTCGACCCCCCCGACTTCTCGGCGATCCACAACCCTAGACCCCCTCATGTCACATTTTGTCTAGTGTCAAAGGATTCAACAAACCAATACTTCATCATTAGGCGAAAGTAACAGTAGAATGATGGTACGAAGCTCTCCAAAGTTGTTTTGGAACGGAGTCCCAGATAAGATAATCCGTAACAAAAGACGGATTATCCTATCAGGAACTCCGTTCCAAAACATCTTTGCATAACTTTGTACCAACATGCCCCGGTTACTTCTGGCAAATGATGAAGTCATGGAATTTTTCAATACTTTGACACTAGCTAGGCAACCTCTCTCGACCCCTCGACCCCCGACTGCTCGGCGATCCACAAACCCTAGACCCCCTCATGTCACATTTTGTCTAGCTAGTGTCAAAGGATTCAACAAAACCAATACTTCATCATTAGGCGAAAGTAACAGTAGCATGATGGTACGAAGCTCTCCAAAGTTGTTTTGGAACGAAGTCCTAGATAAGATAATCCGTAACAAAAGACGGATTATCCTATCAGGAACTCCGTTCCAAAACATCTTTGCATAACTTCGTACCAAAATGCCCCGGTTACTTCTGGCAAATGATGAAGTCATGGAATTTTTCAATACTTTGACACTAGCTAGGCAACCTCTCTCGACCCCTCGACCCCCGACTGCTCGGCGATCCACAACCCTAGACCCCCTCATGTCACATTTTGTCGAGTGTCAAAGGATTCAACAAAACCAATACTTCATCATTAGGCGAAAGTAACAGTAGCATGATGGTACGAAGCTCTCCAAAGTTATTTTGGAATGGAGTCCCCGATAGGATAATTCATAACAAAAGACGGATTATTCTATCAGGAACTCCGTTCCAAAATATCTTTGCATAACTTTGTACCAAAATGCCCCGGTTACTTCTGGCAAATGATGAAGTCATGGAATTCTTCAATACTTTGACCCCCGACTGCTCGGCGATCCACAACCCTAGACCCCCGACTGCTAGGCAACCTCTCGACCCCTCGCCCTTCGGCCTCTCGGTCCCTCGACGACCCTCGACCCCTCGACCTTCGGCCTCTCGGTCCCTCGACGACCCTCGACCCCGGCCCCCCCTAATGTCGAAGTTATCGGGGAGGGTGTATATCGACATAGACATATCCGATAAAAAAAGAGGAAGAAGAAGAAAAAAGGAACCGCTAGAGGAGAAGATCGAAGAAAAAAAAAGAAAAAAAAAGGAGAAGAAGAAAGGAATAGAGGAGAAGAAGAGAAAATTTCTCTTCTTCTCCTCTATTCCTTTCTTGTTCTCCTCTTTTTTTCTTTTTTTCTTCTTCTTATTTATTTCTCCTCTTCTTCCTCTCCTCTTCTTCTTTCTTTCCTCTTTCTTATTTTCTTCTTTCCTATCCTTCTTTTTCTAAATTTGTAACTTTTGCATATATAAAACTTTCTATATATATTTAGCATATATAAACAAAAAACTATATAGCCACATACACATATATATACATCACATATACACACATCACATATATACAACAACTTCCTAAGAAAAAATATATTTATATACACATAAATATATATTTAACATATATATTTGGCAAATTCCTAAGAAAAAAAAAGATATACACATACATATAAATACAACAACTATATATACTGCAATTTATATAAACATAAAAAAAATATACACATATATACATATATACACAGCAACTATATATATATATATACAACAATATTAAACATAAAAAAAAGGGAGCCCCTCACATCGGCAGGGCTGGGCGGCGCGACGGCGGCGGGGCGGGGCGGCGACGAGGCGGCGTCGGGGCGCGGCGGCGCGGCGGCGCGACGGCGGCGGGGCGGGGCGCGCGGCAGCGCGGGGCGACGGGCCGGCCGGGGCGCGGCGACGGCGCGGGGCGGGGCGACGGCGCGGGGCGCGGCGACGGCGCGGGGCGGGGCGACGAGGCGGCGTCGGGGGCGACGGCGACGGCGACGGGGCGACGGGGGCGACGGCGACGGGGCGACGGGGAAGGAGCAGATCGAGGGAGGCGTCGGGGCGGGGAAGAAGAAAACTGCCCAAATTTTCGCAAGTGTTGGTTATATAGGAGGGGCATTAGTCCCGGTTGGTGGCTGAAACCGGGACTAATGCCACCCTTTAGTCCCGGTTGCTGCCACCAACCGGGACTAAAGGTCCCTTTTCAGCAGCCCAAAGGGCGGGAAGGAGGGGCCTTTAGTCCCGGTTGGTGGCAGCAACCGGGACTAAAGGGGGTCATTAGTCCCGGTTTCAGCCACCAACCGGGACTAATGCCTCCCTTTAGTCCCGGTTGGTGCCACCAACCGGGAACAAAGGCCCTGTGCTGGCGCGGGTGCGGTGGGATGTTTAGTCCCACCTCGCTAGCTGAGGGAGCTCGAGAGTGGTTTATAAGGGCTGCTGCTCCCACCCTCTCGAGCTCCTCTCAAATGCAGGCTTCTGGGCCTAACTCTGCGCGCTGCCCTGTGAGCTTGCTGGGCCTTATATTACAGGTGGATCCTGTGCTATAGGCCTTGCAGGCTCACTGGGCAGCGCCCAATTTTTTTTTTCCTTTTTTGCTTTATTTATTTCTAAGTTGTTTTTTGCTGTATTTAGAGTTGCTTTATTTATTTTATTTTCTTTGTTTATTTCTAAGTTGTTTTTTGCTGTATTTAGAGTTGCTTTATTTATTTTACTTCCTTTATTTATTTTCTTTGTTGCTTTATTTATTTTATTTTGTTTATACTTACAACAAAATACTTATTGTTGCTATTTATTTCTAAGTTGTTTTTTGCTGTATTTAGAGTTGCTTTATTTATTTTATTTTCTTTGTTTATTTCTAAGTTGTTTTTTGTTGTATTTAGAGTTGCTTTATTTATTTTACTTTCTTTATTTATTTTCTTTGTTGCTTTATTTATTTTATTTTGTTTATACTTACAACAAAATACTTATTGTTGCTATTTATTTTTCAAGTTTGTTTTGTTTTGTTTTGTTTTGTTAGTGCAAGTAGTATTGAAATTTGAATAGTACAAACGGACAATGGTATCATACTCGTTTGTTACAAAGTTGACATGGTATCATCATAATAGTTGCGGAAATAACTCTTCACTTTTTCTTCGCTTGTGTCATTTGCTTATTGCGCCGTAACCATGGATAATCTTCATCGTTTATCAGGATGCTTGGGTCAGCCTTGACTTTGAAGGGAGGAATTTAATGAAACTTTTCATAATCTTCAGACATGTCTGTCTTGCCCTCCACTCCCAAGATGTCCCTTTTTCCTGAAAGAACTATGTGGCGCTTTGGCTCATCGTATGATGTATTCGCTTCCTTATCTTTTCTTTTTCTCGGTCTGGTAGACATGTCCTTCACATAGATAACCTGTGCCACATCATTGGCTAGGACGAACGGTTCGTCAGTGTATCCAAGATTTTTCAGATCCACTGTTGTCATTCCGTACTGTGGGTCTACCTGTACCCCGCCTCCTGACAGATTGACCCATTTACACTTAAACAAAGGGACCTTAAAATCATGTCCGTAGTCAAGTTCCCATATGTCCACTATGTAACCATAATATGTGTCCTTTCCCCTCTCGGTTGTTGCATCAAAGCGGACACCGCTGTTTTGGTTGGTGCTCTTTTGATCTTGGACAATCGTGTAAAATGTATTCTCATTTATCTCGTATCCTTTGTAAATCAATACAGTCGAAGATGGTCCCCTGGACAACAAGTACAACTCATCACAAACAGTGTTGTCACCTCTGAGACGTGTTTCCAACCAACTGCTGAAAGTCCTGATGTGTTCACGTGTAATCCAGTCGTCGCACTGCTCCGGGTGTTTGGAGCGCAGACTGTTCTTGTGTTCATCGACGTCGATTGAAGAGCGGACCTCTAGGTCTTTCCAGTAGGGTAGGTCCCAAAATATAGATTTCTTCTTCCACATGGGTGCGTGTCCCTCATCGTCATTCGGAACAGCTAGTGCGCCGGGGCCCTTTCCGAAGATTACATGTAAATCATTGACCATAGCAAGTACGTGATCACCGGTACGCATGGCGGGCTTCTTCCGGTGATCTGCCTCGCCTTTGAAATGCTTGCCTTTCTTTCGACATTGATGGTTGGTCGGAAGAAATCGACGATGGCCCAGGTACACATTCTTCCTGCACTTGTCCAGGTATATACTTTCAGTGTCATCTAAACAGTGCGTGCATGCGTGGTATCCTTTGTTTGTCTGTCCTGAAAGGTTACTGAGAGCGGGCCAATCGTTGATGGTCACGAACAGCAACGCCTTTAGGTCAAATTCCTCCTGTTTGTGCTCATTCCACGCACGTACACCGTTTCCATTCCACAGCTGTAAAAGTTCTTCAACTAATGGCCTTAGGTACACATCAATGTCGTTGCCGGGTTGCTTAGGGCCTTGGATGAGAACTGGCATCATAATGAACTTCCGCTTCATGCACATCCAAGGAGGAAGGTTATACATACATAGAGTCACGGGCCAGGTGCTGTGATTGCTGCTCTGCTCCCCGAAAGGATTAATGCCATCCGCGCTTAGAGCAAACCATACGTTCCTTGCGTCCTTTGCAAACTCCTCCCAGTACTTTCTCTCGATTTTTCTCCATTGCGACCCGTCAGCGGGTGCTCTCAACTTCCCGTCTTTCTTACGGTCCTCACTGTGCCATCGCATCAACTTGACATGCTCTCTGTTTCTAAACAAACGTTTCAACCGTGGTATTATAGGAGCATACCACATCACCTTCGCAGGAACCCTCTTCCTGGCGGGCTCGCCATCAACTTCACCAGGGTCATCTCGTCTGATCTTATACCGCAATGCACCGCATACCGGGCATGCGTTCAGATCGTTGTATGCACCGCGGTAGAGGATGCAGTCATTAGGGCATGCATGTATCTTCTGCACCTCCAATCCTAGAGGGCATACGACCTTCTTTGCTGCGTATGTACTGTCGGGCAATTCGTTATCCTTCGGAAGCTTCTTCTTCAATATTTTCAGTAGCTTCTCAAATCCTTTGTCAGCCACAGCATTCTCTGCCTTCCACTGCAGCAATTCCAGTACGGTACCGAGCTTTGTGTTGCCATCTTCGCAATTGGGGTACAACCCTTTTTTGTGATCCTCTAACATGCGATCGAACTTCAGCTTCTCCTTTTGACTTTCGCATTGTGTCCTTGCATCGACAATGACCCGGCGAAGATCATCATTTGGTTCCTCTTGATCTTCAGCAGCTTCACCCGTTGCAGCATCATTGGGCACATCGTCTGGTTCCTCTTGATCTTCACCAGCTCCCCCCATTGCAGCATCACCGTATTCAGGGGGCACATAGTTGTCATCGTACTCTTCTTCTTCGCCGTCTTCCATCATAACCCCTATTTCTCCGTGCCTCGTCCAAACATTATAGTGTGGCATGAAACCCTTGTAAAGCAGGTGGGAGTGAAGGATTTTTCGGTTAGAGTAAGACATCGTATTCACACATTTAGTGCATGGACAACACATAAAACCATTCTGCTTGTTTGCCTCTGCCGCATTTAGAAACTCACGCACGCCCTTAATGTACTCGGAGGTGTGTCTGTCACTGTACATCCATTGGCGGTTCATTTGCGTGCATTTATATATAATTAAGTGTGTCAAAAACCATTACAGAACATCATAAATAGATAATTAAGTGACCAAATGGATAAAAGTTCATCATCACATTAAAACCAAAGTACATACATATATAGTTCTCATCTAACAACATATAGCTCTCCATACACATCGAAACTATGTAAAACATTTCAACGCGAAAACAAATGCTATCATAATCGCAACCAAGGTAACAATTGATCCAACGGCATAATGATACCAAGCCTCGGTATTAATGGCATATTTTCTAATCTTTTTAATCTTCAACCGCATTGCATCCATCTTGATCTTGTGATCATCGACGACATCCGCAACATGCAACTCCAATATCATCTTCTCGTCCACAATTTTTTTTATTTTTTCCTTCAAGAATTTGTTTTCTTCTTCAACTAAATTTAACCTCTCGACAATAGGGTCCATCTTGATCTTGTGATCATCGATAACTTCCGCAACATGCAACTCCAATTCCATCTTCTCCTCCTCCATTTTTTCCAATTTTTTCTTTAACGAAATGTTTTCCTCTTCAACTAAATTTAACCTCTCCACAAGAGGGTCGGTTGGAATTTCCGGTTCAACTACCTCCTAGACATAATAAAACATCTATGCATGTCAGGTTGGTCGGCATAACTATCATAAGCACTAAAACAAATAGTTATAAATTAAAGATAATATACCACATCCGAATTATAGACCGTACGAGGGCCCACGTGGGCGGATATCAAAACCATCGCACTATATAATAACAAGCAATAATAAACGTAAGAAAATTAGACAAATATCTATCTAAAGCAATAATAAAAGTAAGAAAAGCATGGACATAACAAGAGGCTCACCACGGTGGTGCCGGTGACGAGATCGGCGGGGGCGATCGACGGCGGCGAAGACGGGGACGGGACGTGACGGACCGCTAAACCTAGACAAATCACGGAGAAAATAAAGCTTGGAGAGGAGAAAAGCTTAACTAGTGTGGCTCGGGCATTCCACCGAACACGTTGTGTGCATAGGAGGTGACCTAGAGCACCACTAACCCCTCTCCCCCTCGGCCAGAAAAAAAAACAGAGCAGTGAGCTCTGCTCTTGAGTGAGGGGGTTTATATAGGCAACTCACTGGTCCCGGTTGGTGCTACAAACCGGGGCTAAAGGGGTGCCTTTGGTCCCGGTTCATAAAACAAACCGGGACCAATAGTGGTGGGCCAGGAGCAAGAGCCATTGGTCCCGGTTTTTAGCTCCAACCGGGACCAATAGGTCCAGACGAACCGGGACCAATGGCCCACGTGGCCCGGCCGCCCCCCTGGGCTAACGAACCGGGTCCAGTACCCCCATTGGTCCCGGTTCTAGATTGAACCGGGGCTAATGGGCTGGACCAATGCCCTGTTTTCTACTAGTGTATTGAGTAATGAGAAATAGGCCGAGAGGGCAGAAGGAAACATGTAGCCCCAATGTGTGCTCATCGGGAGAACAAGGCAAAGCCACTTTTCTCCCGGTGAAGTGTGTGTACGTGTGAGTTTCCTCCCTAGTGTGTGTTCTTGTGTCAGACAAACCATAAGAGGGAGAGTTGTGAGAGGAAGGAGAAGTGGCGCTGCGAGGAGGCAGCACCAACAAACTTGTATGTGATGATAACATTGCTCATGATATGAAATCTGAACCGTGTGCAGGAAAAATAAATGTGTGGGATCGCTGACCCGTTACACATAATTGGGCAAACCGTGTGTGATGTGTTGCACATAGCATCCTTGCATGAAGTGTGTCACTGACTGATATTATCACACACGATTGACAATAGCAAATCATATGCAATAGCAAATTGTTTTTTTTAGCGAGTTGTAGTTGCTTTTAGAGCATCTTCAACAGGCGTAAAAAAAAAGCTCCGCGCGCTAAAAAAATCGTTTTTTTTGGGCGCCGAACAGCTTCAACAGAAGCTGTAAAATATTGCGAGCGCTAAATTTTTTTGGGCACGCGCTGAAAAACGCTATCGCACGCAACATATTTTGGGCTTTGGATTGTGCGCGTTTCATAATTTGCACTGCGTGCTTTTTTTGGCGCGTGTTTTTGACCATCCGCTAAAGCAATGTTGGTCTTGGCGCATTAAAAATGCTACAGTGGCGCACTATACTTTGTATTGGATGCGAAATTTTTGTGCAGCTGTTGAAGATGCTCTTACAAATTATGTTTCTAGGCATTTAGTTCCTGGATGCATTTCTTGCCTATTCTTGTCTTCATAGAGAGTATTACAAGATATCATACGCTTGAACGGTTCCTGGTATCTTACTTTGCTGTTATTTCATTTTTTTTAAAAAGAGGTTAAACCTCCGGCCTCTGCATCAATTGATTCATACAATCATCTTCACTAATTATTTGACAAATGACTGACAAGAGCATACATCAAGGCATCCGAAGCCACGACTCACACCTACAAACTCGATAATGTGGAGTGCTCTCACCCGCCATATCTAAAACCAGTGTCGTCCCGATCCGTCCACATAATGTATCGGAACCAACAGCCGGTGCCGCAGACCTAAAGCACCACATGCACACGTTTTAAAAGCTGTCATCATCATCAGACCGTTGACCCATCTTCAGGAGAGAGATCGTCATCACCCTTGCCGTCCGGATATCCGTCGACGCCACCACGGTGCCACCGTCCTACGCGCATCTGTCATGCATAGCACCTACCGACCAGGCATGACACATCGTAGCACCTGTCGGCCAGACATGACTTGACATCTCCACTGAAGCTCCGTGCAAGACTTAGCTGCTCCACCTCTTCCCTCTGTCTTCCAGCGCTGCTCCACAAAGGATGCTCCCAAGAGAGAAACGACACCACAGTACCGCCATCGTCCGGTCTGGATGACCAGATCATATAGGGTTTCCCCCGAAGCAGCACGAGTGGGTCGACATAATTTACACGATGATGCCTCCAACAAGGTAATGGCGCACAACGCCGCCATCGCCCGCCATCTCTGCTCGGTTTCATTGGCAACTCTGTCTCCCCAACTCGCAGCCGGGACTAGATGACAGATCTGAAGGTCCGACCACCCAGCCTCAGGCCGACCATCTCCGGCGAAGGAGGGGGCCACCGCCGCCATGCCCAGGGCCGGAGCCCCCGGCATCCTCGTGTTGCGGGTTGTCCCCAGGAGCAGCATGTCGTGGACGGAAAACTACATGACGTGTGCAGCCCGCCGAAGCCAAACCGGGTCCATATCGGGTGGCCAAGCCGCCGACGTCCTGTCGCCGTACTGTTGGGGAACGTAGTAGTAATTTAAAAATTTCCTACGTGCCACCAAGATCAATCTAGGAGATGCTAGCAATGAGAGAGAGGGAGAGCATCTTCATACCCCTGAAGATCGCTAAGCGGAAGCGTTACAAGAACGCGGTTGATGGAGTCGTACTCGCAGCAATTCAAATCGCGAAAGATCCGATCTAGCGCCGAACGGACGACGCCTCCGTATTCAACACACGTACATCCCGGGGACGTCTCCTCCTTCTTGATCCAGCAAGGGGGGAGGAGATGTTGAGGGAGAGCTCCGACATGCACGACGGCGTGGTGGTGGAGCTTGCGGTTCTCCGGCAGGGCTTCGCCAAGCACTACAGAGGAGGAGGAGGAATTGGAGGAGAGAGGGCTGCGCCAGGGGAAGGGGTGCGGCTGCCCTCCCACCCCCTCACTATATATAGGGGGAAGGAGAGAGGGGGAGGCACCCTAGGGTTTCCCCTAGGGGGGCGGCGGCCAAGGCAGATTGAATTTCCCTAGGGAAACCCTAGGGAGACTTGCCCCTCGAGCCAAGCCAGGTGGAGGCTTGCCTCCCAAGTCAGGTGGAGGCGCCCCACCTCCCAAAGCAAAGTGGGAAAGGGTGTGGGGGCGCAAAGCCCCTTAGTGGGCTGGTTTGCCTCCCCCCTTGGCCCATGAGGCCCTGCAACACTTGCCGGGGCCCCCGAAACACCTTTCAGTCATGCTGGCCATAGCCTGGTACCTCCGGAACACTTCCGGACTCTAATACCCTTTGTCCAATATATCAATCTTCACCTCCAGACCATTCCGGAACTCCTCGTGATGTCCGAGATCTCATCCGGGACTCCGAACAACCTCTAGTAACCACATACTATTCCCATTACAACTCCAGCGTCACCGAACCTTAAGTGTGTAGACCCTACGGGTTCGGGAACCATGCAGACATGACCGAGACACCTCTCCGACCAATAACCAATGGCGGGATCTGGATACCCATATTGGCTCCCACATGTTCGACGATGATCTCATCGGATGAACCATGATGTCGGGGATTCAATCAATCCCGTATACAATTCCCTTTGTCTAGCGGTATGTTACTTGCCCGAGATTCGATCGTCGGTATCCCTATACCTTGTTCAATCTCATTATCGACAAGTCTCTTTACTCATTCCATAACGCATGATCCGGCGACTAACTCCTTAGTCACATTGAGCTCATTATGATGATGCATTACCGAGTGGGCCCAGAGATACCTCTCCGTCATACGGAGTGACAAATCCCAGTCTACATTCGTGCCAACCCAACAGACACTTTCAGAGATACCTATAGTGCACCTTTATAGTCACCCAGTTACGTTGTGACGTTTGATACACCCAAAGCATTCCTACGACATCCGGGAGTTGCACAATCTCATGGTCTAAGGAAAAGATACTTGACATTAGAATAGCTCTAGCAAACGAACTACACGATCTTGTGCTATGCTTAGGATTTGGTCATGTCCATCACATCATTCTCCTAATGATGTGATCCCGTTATCAACGACATCTAATGTCCATGGTCAGGAAACCACAACCATCTATTGATCAACGAACTAGTCAACTAGAGGATCACTAGGGACATATTGTGGTCTATGTATTCACACATGTATTACAGTTTCCGATTAATACAATTATAGCATGAACAATAGACAATTATCATGAACAAGGAAATATAATAATAACCATTTTATTATTGCCTCTAGGGCATATTTCCAACAGTCTCCCACTTGCACTAGAGTCAATAATCTAGTTCACATCGCCATGTGATTAACACTCATAGTTCACATCGCCATGTGACTAACACCCAAGAGTTTATAGAGTCAATAATCCAGTTCACATCACCATGTGATTAAGAATCAATGAGTTCTGGGGTTTGACCATGTTTTGCTTGTGAGAGAGGTTTTAGTCAAAGGGTCTGCAACATTCAGATCCGTATGTACATCGCAAATATCTATGTCATATCATAGATGTTGCTTCCACGCTCCACTTGGAGCTATCCCAAATGGTTGCTCCACTATACGTATCCGGTTTTCTACTCAGAGTCATCCGGATAGGTGTTAAAGCTTGCATCGACGTAACCCTTTACGCCGAACTCTTTATCACTTCCATAACCGAGAAACATTTCCTTATTCCTCTAAGGACAATTTTGACCGTTGTCCAGTGATCCACTCCTGGATCACTATTGTACCCCCTTGCCAGACACGTGGCAAGGCACATATCAGGTGCGGTACACAGCATGGCATATCGTATAGAACCTATGGCTAAGGCATAGGGGACGACCTTCATCCTTTCTCTTTCTTCTGCCGTGGTCGAGCTTTAAGTCTTAACTTCACACCTTACACAGGCAAGAACTCCTTCTTTGACTGATCCATTTTCAACTCCTTCAAAATCATGTCAAGGTATGTGCTCTGTGAAAGTCTTATCAGGCGTCTTGATCTATCTCTATAGATCTTGATACCCAATATGTAAGCAGTTTTACCCAAGTCTTCCTTTGAAAAACTCCGTTCAAACAACCCTTTATGTTTTCCAGAAATTCTACATCATTTTCGATCAACAATATGTCATCCACATATACTTATCAGAAATGTTGTAGTTCTCCCACTCACTTTCTTGTAAATACAAGTTTCTTGCAAACTTTGTATAAACCCAAAAGCTTTGATCACCTCATCAAAGCGTATGTTCCAACTCCGAGATGCTTGCTCCTGTCCATAGAAGGATCGCTGGAGTTTGCATATCTTTTAGCATCCTTAGGATTGAAAAACCATCTAGTTGTATCATATATAACCTTTCCTCACGGAAACCGTCAATGAAACTTTGTTTTGTCATCCATCTGCCAGATTTCGTAAATGAAAAATGCAGCAATTGCTAACATAATTATAACAGACTTTAGCATCGCTATGATTGAGAAAGTCTCATCACAGTCAACTCCTTGAACTTGTCAGAAACTTCTTTGAGACAAGTCGAGCTTCATAAATGGTGACATTACCATCAGCGTCTGTCTTCTTCTTAAAGATCCATTTATTCTCAATGGCTTGCCGATCATCAGGCAAGTCCACCAAAGTCCATACTTTGTTCCCATACATGGATCCTATCTCGGATTTCATGGCTCCTAGCCATTTGGTGGAACCCGGGCCCACCATCACTTCTCCATAGCTCGTAGGTTCACCGTTGTCCAACAACATGACCTTTAAGACATGGTTACTACTCAGATGTTGTACGCACCCTTGTCGACCTACGAGGTTCGATAGTAACTTGATCTGAAGCTTCATGATCATCATCATTAGCTTTCTCTTCAACTCACATAGGTGCCACAGTAACAACTTTCTGTGCTGCGCTACTCTCTGGTTGAAGTAAAGGTTCAACAACCTCATCATGTTCTATCTTCCTCCCACTCAATTCTTTCGAGAGAAACTCTTTCTCGAGAAAGGACCTGTTCTTAGCGACAAACACTTTGCCCTAAGATCTAAGATAGAAGGTATACCCAATCATCTTCTTTGGGTATTCTATAAAGACACAATTGTCCGCTTTGGGTTTGAGCTTTTCTGGCTGAAGCCTATTGACATAAGCATTGCAGCCCCAAACCTTAAGAAACGACAACTTAGGTTTCTTGCCAAACCATAGTTCATACGGTGTCGTCTCCACGAACTTAGATGGTGCCCTATTGAAAGTGAATGTAGTTGTCTCTAATGCATAACCCCAAAACTATAGTGGTAGATCGGTAAGAGACATCATAGATCGCACCATATCCAATAGAGTGCGATTACGACATTCGGACACACCATTACGCTATGGTGTTCCAGGTGGCGTCAACTGTGAAATGATTCCACCTTGTCTTAAGTGATTGCCAAACTCATAACTCAGATATTCTCCCCTTGATCATATCGTAGGAACTTGATCTTCTTGTTACGATGAGTCTCAACTTCAATCTGAAATTGCTTGAACTTTTCAAACATTTCAGACTTATGCTTCATTAAGTAAATATACCCATATCTACTCAATTCATCGGTGAAGGTGAGAAAACAACGATATCCACTGCATGCGTCAACACTCATCGGACCACACACATCAGCTTGTATGATTTCCAACAAGTCACTTGCCCATTCCATTGTTCTAGAAAAGGGGATTTTAGTCATCTTGCCAATGAGGCATGGTTCTCATGTGTCAAGTGATTCAAAATCAAGTGACTTCAAAAGTCCATCAGCATGGAGGTTCTTCATGCGCTTTACACCAATATGACCTAAGCGGGAGTGCCACAAGAAAGTGGTACTATCATTATCAACTCTACATCTTTTGGCATCAATGTTATGAACATGTGTATCACTACGACCGAGATTCAATAAACCATTCACATTGGGTGCATGACCATAGACGGTATTATTCATGTAAATAGAATAACCATTATTCTCTGACTTAAATGAATAACCATATTGCAATAAACATGATCTAATCATGTTCATGCTCAGCGCAGACACCAATGCAAACAACATTTATCTAGGTTCAACACTAATCCCGAAAGTAGAGGGAGCGTGTGATGGTGATCACATCAACCTTGGAAACACTTCCAACATACATCATCACCTCGCCCTCACCTAGTCTTCGTTTATTCCGTAGCTTTTGTTTCGAGTTACCAATCTTAGCAACTGAACCGGTATCTAATACCTAGGTTCTACTAGGAGTACTACTAAGGTACACATCAATAACACATATATCAAATATACTTTTGTTGAAGTTGCCAGCCTTCTTATCTACCAAGTATTTGAGGCAGTTCTGCTACCAATGACCATTCCCCTAATAGAAGCACTTCGTCTCGGGTTTGGGTTCTTGGGTTTCTTCACTGGAGCAGCAATTGGCTTGCCATTCATGAATTTTCCCTTCTTTCCCTTGCCCTTCTTGAAACCAATGGTCTTGTTAACCATGCACACTTGATGCTCCTTCTCGATTTCTACCTTCACGGCCTTAAGCACGACGAACAGCTCTGGGATCATCTTCCCTTGCATGTTATAGTTCATCACGAAGCTCTAGCAGCTTGGTGATAGTGACTAGAGAACTCTGTCAATCACTCTCTTATCTGGAAGATTAACTCCCAGTTGATTCAAGTGATTGAAGCACGCAGACATTCTGAGCACATGCTCACTGGCTGAGCTATTCTCCTCCATCTTGTAGGCAAAGATCTTGTCAGAAGTCTTAAACCTCTCAACACGGGCATGAGCCTGAAATACCAATTTCAGCTCTTGGAACATCTCATATGTTCCATGGTGTTCAAAACGCCTTTGGAGCCCGGATTCTGAGCCGTAAAGCATGGCGCATTAAACTATCAAGTAGTCACCAGAACGTGTCTGCTAGATGTTCACAACATCCATAGACGACGCTAGAGGGGTTGGCACACCGAGCAGTGCATCAAGGACAGAAGCCTTCTGATAGAGGCGAGGGGCCCGATCTTTCGATGAGATGATAACTATCGATTTGGCGGAGACGACTTTGACGATCCGACTACAAACGTGCATGACGTTGCGCCTTAGCAATCGCTAAACCAATCTCCAGGGGTTACTGACAATGCCAGAAGCACGATCAGCCTGACCACGAAGGTATATTCCTGCATGCAATCGAAGAACAAGCAAGAATATGATAAAGCAATCTGAATATTGCAAATATAGATGAAGTATTGATAAAGATGGGGATCTGTAAGCGGTATTGGTCTATTCGTTGGACACAAACGAAGTACACGAAGTTGCAATGGCTAACTTTTGACTAAACAAATCCCAAAGAAAAAGCTACTAGATGGATCTACTTATATAGGAGCAAGGGGTGGAGGCCAAGGAGGTGGAAGGACGTCCCAAGGCAGCCTAAAACTAACCCTAGGCCGTACAAGGCTCGTGGGCCCAAGTGGAGGTGATGCAACACCTTTGGACTTGTAGTTTGACTCGGATTCTGCTGCAGCATCAGATTGTTTCGTCGATATCTCAACGCTCCGACGAATTTGAAGGTGAATCCAATTGGGTTGGAAAGTGTACGAAATCTAGTTTCCAACAAAAAAAGAAACACCCAATTCGGAGTCTGTATGAAGGAGTTCTTGCCGTTTTGAATCAGGTATGTCTGTGTAGTCCGAATCTGGATGAAGAATGTGAGAGACTTGGACTCTATCTTCTCTTGGCCCAAAAGTGACGTGAGAGAACTTTTTGAACAACACCTAAACTTCTCTTTTTCCCTTATCTTCATATGTGAATTATACAAATGTCCCATACACCTGGAATTAGACATGGCACAAAAGTCTGTGATATATTTTTGTCTTGGATGACATAAATAAATTGTTGCATAGGTTGCATTAGAAATCACCTCACAAATATACATGTATGCAATATTTTTGGTCGTATCCAAGGTAGTCATGTCCTCATCATCCTCCCTTTCTTGAAAATAAAGCCGTCCTCGGCGTTGCTTAATCTGAAATGTGGGTAAGAAAATAGACAAGGTGTACATGTTGTATATGTATATGTCATCCATTTTTACTTCCCTTAATTTTCGCAAATATGACACATGTATAGATGAGTAACTTTCGTAGTTCATAAAATATAAAGCCAAAATATTATCACAAGAAGTAGAAGGCATGAAAATATTGTTACTCAATTTGCACAAATAAGTGAAGCTCGTATTCATATCAAAATATTGACAATGTTCATCATTAAACCATCCTAACATTGGTGAATAAACCTTACTTGCACGAAATTCATAGGCTACAACATGCTTAAATAAGCAAACATGCAATAAGTCATTTGACATAGAATCGTCACCAAGATTAGAGGTCATATCAAAATGATTAAACATTGGCACAATTATTTTCAAATGTATTTTATCCAAATCTGATTTATTCTCCGATTCACATGATTCTTTTGCATCAACAGTTAATTCAATGGGTGCACTCAAAATTGTTGGTATTTCAGTTGTTTGATCACATGACGCATTCATGACAGTAACATGATTATCTAAACTAGGTGGTGTGCTCAAATCAACAGGTAATTCAATACATGATGTATTCAAGTTAACTAGATATGCATCATCCTCATGTGAAGTTATATCATCATTGATTTTACTGTTACCTTGTTGCAAAGACATAGCTGATGTTGGTATGCACGATGACAATGTATCATACACTTTAGATGATGTCACGCTCACAATCAGAGGTGTGGCTGCTCTAGTAGGTGCAATGGTGGAGGAACCAACCTGTGGTGGTTAGAATGAACTGGAATAGTAGTTGTTGTAGTCACACAATGCATCCTCATGTATTTGTCTCTCAAAGGTACAAGCACAAACATACATACCAGTAATGCAACGAGGAATATACTGAAATCTTGCGCGAATATCATGGTTTAAACCACCAAAAAATCTATTCATTGTATCATCCTCAGATTCTTCTATGTCACAATGATGCATATAAGATTTGAACTCTTGGTAGTAAGCATGAACAGTGTTACTGCCTTGTTTTAATTGTTCCAATTTGTGAAGCAATTCACGGCGATAGTAAGGAGGAAAAAAATGTTTTCTCATTACAGCCTTCAAATCTTTCCAAGTTATGGGGTGGTTATAAATATTTTTCTTACAATGCACACTCCACCAAACAGAAGCAAAACCAGTAAATACTCTAGTGGCAGCTTGTACTCTCTCTAGTTCAGAAAAATGATGGTGACTAAAAACTTTTTCTACTTCAAGCTCCCAAGCTAGATAAATAGCAGGATTAAATCTACCCTCAAATGATGGTAAAGAAATAACCTGACCATGTGCTTGTGTGTGTTGTCCCATGTCTCGTGATGGTGAAGATGTATCCGTCGTCCAAGAGCTTATGTCTCTGGTACCTGTCATGATTAATAGAAACAAGAAACAAAATTCGAGAATAATGTTCCAATGAACTACTAGGATGTGGTGGTAAAGCGCTCACAGTAAAGCAAATATCAATATCTTACAAGTTCTTACCATGCAGCAGGTGGTGATAGGCAACCAGCGGTGTCAAATAACTCCAAAGATTGAGTAAAGCGATTGCCAGGTGAACGTACGTAAACACGGTGTAGAAATATGAGGAGTTGGGTTGGCTTTATATATGCAAGCAAAAGATTACCAATAATCAATTCAGAGATGCAATGTTGAATAAACGCTCAACGACGGTACTGTGCTGGTCCTATGCTAGAGCGGACTAGAGACGCGATCCTAGAACACTAATGAGGTCACGGTATAGCACAACTAGCATCAATAAAGGATACAAAATAGCTCTGGACAACAAGAAATAAGTGAAGATCACAACGGCAGTAAAGATAATGATAAAAACAATTGCCAAGCAGAATATACAACAACACTCTCTCCAACTTTCTTTTCCTTCTTTTTCTTTTTCTTTTTTCTCACACTTTTTTCTTTTTCTTTCGCTCCTCTTTTTTTTTTTACTTTTTTCTCTTTTTTTTCTTTCTCCCTCTTTCCAAGACAAACTAGATAAGATGCAGATTGGATCAAGCAAAGATGCGAACGACTAATGTGACAATTAACGATGGGTAGCACGAGGTGGAAATTGATGGATGAGGTGGTGGACAGCGGAAGGGATAACGATGCAGCAGCGACGTGACTAATATGAACAGAACTCGAAACTCTAACGAACTAGACACTAAGACCAGCAACTCGACACGACGATGCAACCGATAATTCCATAATGCAAACAATGAAAAGAAAATTGCAAAGGCTTAGACTGGCTTGGACAAAGGATGAATAGATCTAACTTGTTTTTTGGACTTTTTCTTGGACAATAGGTAAGAAAATAAATCTAATCTAGGAATAACTGGAAATTCTCACCGAGCAACCTGAAAACTGATACCACTTGATAGAGGCGAAGGGCCTGATCTTTTGATGAGATGGTAACTATCGATTTGGTGAAGACGACATTGACGATCCGACTACAAACGTGCACGACGTTGCGCCTTAGCAATCGCTAAACCAATCTCCAGGGGTTACTGACGATGCCAGAAGCACGATCAGCCTGACCACGAAGGTCTATTCCTGCATGCAATCGAAGAACAAGCAAGAATATGATAAAGCAATCTGAATATTGCAAATATAGATGAAGTATTGATAAAGATGGGGATCCATAAGCGGTATTGGTCTGGTCGTTGGACACGAACGAAGTACACAAAGTTGCAATGGCTAACTTTTGACTAAACAAATCCCAAAGAAAAAGCTACTAGATGGATCTACTTATATAGGAGCAAGGGGTGGCGGCCAAGGAGGTGGAAGGACGTCCCAAGGCAGCCTAAAACTAACCCTAGGTCGTACAAGGCTCGTGGGCCCAAGTGGAGGTGATGCAACACCTTTGGACTTGTAGTTTGACTCGGATTCTGCTGCAGCGTCAGATTGTTTCGTCGATATCTCAACGCCCCAGACGAATTTGAAGGTGAATCCAATTGGGTTGGAAAGTGTATGAAATCTAGTTTCCAACAAAAAAAAGAAACACCCAATTCGGAGTCCGTATGAAGGTGTTCTTGCCGTTTTGAATCAGGTATGTCCGTGCAGTCCGAATCTGGATGAAGAACGTGAGAGACTTGGACTCTATCTTCTCTTGGCCCAAAAGTGACGTGAGAGAACTTTTTGAACAACACCTAAACTTCTCTTTTTCCCTTATCTTCATATGTGGATTGTACAAATGTCCCATACACCTGGAATTAGACATGGCACAAAAGTCTGTGAAGTATTTTTGTCCTGGATGACATAAATAAATTGTTGCATAGTTTGCATTAGAAATCACCTCACAAATATACATGTATGCAATATTTTTGGTCGTATCCAAGGTAGTCATGTCCTCATCACCTTCTGTGTAGCAGCAAGGACAATCCTCAGACTACGGCCCTAGTTTGCACAATTGCTCACAATATCTTTCAACTTAGTCTTTCTCTAGGAACATATTAAAACATGGAGCTAAAGCATGAGCCATTGATCTAGAACATAATTTGCAAAGACAATTTAGACTAAGTTCATGATAATTAAGTTCATCTAATAAAATTATTTAATGAACTCCCACTCAGATAGACATCCCTCTAGTCATCTAAGTGATACATGATCCGAGTCGACTAGGCCGTGTTCGATCATCACGTGAGACGGACTAGTCATCATCGGTGAACATCTCCATGTTGATCGCATCTACTATACAACTCATGTTCGACCTTTTGGTCTCTCGTGTTCTGAGGCCATGTCTATACATGCTAGGCTCATCAAGTCAACCTAAGTGTTTCACATGTATAAATCTGGCTTACACCAGTTGTATGCGAATGTTAGAATCTATCACACCCGATCATCACGTGGTGCTTCGAAACAACGAACCTTCGCAACGATGCACACTTTAGGGGAACACATTTCTTGATATTTTAGTGAGGGATCATCTTATTTAAGCTACCGTGTTCTAAGAAAATAAGATGTAAACACGATAAACATCACATGCAAATCATAAAGTGACATGATATGGCCAATATCATCTTGCGTCTTTGATCTCCATCTTTGAGACGCGACATGATCACCATCGTCACCGGCATGACACCATGATCTCCATCATCGTGTCTTCATGAAGTTGTCTCGCCAACTATTACTTCTACTACTATGGCTAACGGTTAGCAATAAAGTAAAGTAATTACATGGCATTTTCATTGATACGCATGTCATACAATAAATTAAGACAACTCCTATGGCTCTTACCAGTTGTCATACTCATCGACATGCAAGTCGTGACTCCTATTACAAGAACATGATCAATCTCGTAATCACATATATAATTCATCACATCCTTTTGGCCATATTACATCACATAGCATACCCTGCAAAAACAAGTTAGACGTCCTCTAATTGTTGTTGCATGTTTTACGTGACTGTTATGGGTTTCTACAAGAACGTTTCTTACCTACGCAAAAGCCACAACGGTGATACGCCAATTGCTATTTACCCTTCATAAGGACCCTCGTCATCGAATTTGATCCGACTAAAGTGGGAGAGACAGACACCCGCTAGCCACCTTATGCAACAAGTGCATGTCAATCGGTGGAACCTGTCTCACATAAGCATACGTGTCAGGTCGATCCGGGCCGCTTCATCCCACAATGCTGCCAAATCAAGATAAGACTAGTAACGGTAAGCATAATGAACAAATCATCGCCCACAACTACTTGTGTTCTACTCGTGCATAGAATCTACGCATAGACCTAGCTCATGATGCCACTATTGGGGAACGCAGTAGTAATTCAAAAATTTCCTACGCGTTGATGACCCACAAGTATAGGGGATCTATCGTAGCCCTTTTGATAAGTAAGAGTGTCGAACCCAACGAGGAGCAGAAGGAAATGATAGGCGGTTTTCAGTAAGGTATTCTCTGTAAGCACTGAAATTATCGGTGACATATAGTTTTGGGATAAGGTAATTTGTAACGAGTAACAAGTAATAAAAGTAAATAAGCTGCAACAAGATGGCCCAATCCTTTTTGTAGCAAAGGACAAGCCTGGACAAACTCTTTGTAAGGAAAAGCGCTCCCGAGGACACATGGGAATTATCGTCAAGCTAGTTTTCATCACGCTCATATGATTCGCGTTCGTTACTTTGATAATTTGATATGTGGGTGGACCGGTGCTTGGGTAATACCCTTTCTTGGATAAGCATCCCACTTATGATTAACCCCTATTGCAAGCATCCACATCTACAAAAGAAGTATTAAGGTAAACCTAACCATAGCATGAAACATATGGATCCAAATCAGCCCCTTACGAAGCAACACATAAACTAGGGTTTAACCTTCCGTCACTCTAGCAACCCATCATATACTTATTACTTCTCAATGCCTTCCCCTAGGACCAAATAATGGTGAAGTGTCATGTAGTCGACATTCACATAATACCACTAGAGGAAATACAACATACATCTTATCAAAATATCGAACGAATACCAAATTCACATGACTACTTATAGCAAGACTTCTCCTATGTCCTCAGGAACAAACATAACTACTCACAAATCATATTCATGTTCATAATCAGAGGGGTATTAATATGGATAAAGGATATGAACATATGGTATTCCACCGAATAAACCAACTAGCATCAACTACAAGGAGTAATCAACACTACTAGCAACCCACAGGTACCAATCTGAGGTTTTGAGACAAAGATCGGATACAAGAGATGAACCAGGGTTTGAGAGCAGATGGTGCTGGTGAAGATGTTGATGGATATTGACCCCCTCCCGATGAGAGGATCGATGGTAACGATTTCCCCCTCCCGGAGGGATGTTTCCCCGACAGAACAGCTCCGCCGGAGCCCTAGATTGGTTCCACCTCAAGACGGCGGTGGTTCGTCCCGAAAGCTTTCCTATTATTTTTTCCAAGACAGAAGACACCTTATACCAGAATATGGGTATTGGGGGGCTACCAGGTGGCCCAGGAGGCAGGGGCACGCCGAGGGGGGTAGGGCGCGCCCTGCACCCTCGTGGACGGTGGGTGGCCCCCCTCTGATGCTTTCTTCGCCCAATATTTTTAATATATTCCAAAACCGACTTTCGTGGAGTTTCAGGACTTTTGGAGTTGTGCATAATAGGTCTATAATATTTTCTCCTTTTTCTGGCCAGAATTCCAGCTGTCGGCATTCTCCCTCTTCATGTAAACCTTGTAAAATAAGAGAGAAAAGGCATAAGTGTTGTGACATTACATGTAATAACATCCCATAATGCAATAAATATCGATATAAAGCATGATTGTCAAGACCGGGTTTTCGGGATATTAATTTCCCAAAAGCGGACCTTGTGCTCACCAGCCCCAGGATTACTGTTAGCTGATGAGGCACCAACTTGTTACAGAAACTCCAAGCAAAATTACAAGATATGTAGTACAAGACCATTCTGGCCTATGGGTACAACACAGGGTTTCTAGTGGCTGATGGCGGAAGCGGCTTGTGGTTCATCGGTGACTATGGGACTCCATTTCCCACAGACCAGGATAATTCCTATCTTCGCGAGGCTGCTATCTCCATATACGTATATTCTGGGGCTGTCATCGCATTGTTTCTTCCCACGCAAGGAATCTGGCCAAGACAATAGCCAGGGACAAGCCAGTGAGTACTTTGAATGTACTCGCAAAACATTATGAACATGGGTGAGATATAATCATGCTCGAGATTAAAAGAGGATCCCTATGATGATAATGATAGTCCGCTATGCGAGCAGGTCATTCACAAAAAAGGGCATATGAAATCAGAGAGTGATAAATAAATATATAACATTCAGGCCACAGTCGGGCGTCTGAGCGACACCACATAAAGGGCTTATAAGAAGAATAAATAACAGGTATGCCACAGTCGGGCGTCTGAGCGACACCACAGAAAGGGCTTATAAGGAAAGTAAACAACAAGCATGCCACAGTCGGGCGTCTGAGCGACACCACAGAAAGGGCTTAGTAAATAAAAAAATGCCACAGTCGGACGTCTGAGCGACATCACAAAAAGTGCTTATAAGGCAAAATAAATAATAGGGAATATCCAGGAGGTAGAACCGTCCCAAGGGTACTCCTTGTCTCAAATAAGATGATAGGTTAGTCCATAATGATGAATCAAAATCTTTACCTGTCACAGATCATAATTAATATTTTGGTTTAAACAGATTTCTCCTCCGAAGACCGACACTAAGACCGACACTCGACCCATCCGAGACTGTAGTCCTTAACCATGGACACGGCTATTCGAATAGGTTTTATATCTTTGCAGAGGGTGTACTCTTTACCCACGAGTAACGGTTTTCTTTAGTCCATCGGACTAATACCGTCTGCGGTCTTTTAGTTGAAAACCCGCCTGTCTTGCACACACCAGCTTAACTTACCAGTGTCTGGAATCACCCACGACACCCGTCAAGCAAACTCTGAGTGGGGAGGCTACAACCTCACGTAGCATGGGATCACATTTCTATAGTGCGCTCTAAGCGGTGCCCCCCTCTCGGTCCCAACCGGAAACACTCATGCCCCCGGACCAGGTGGCCTGCCTACCGGTTGCAACCGACATCTTCCACCCTGGCCTCTCTGTACGGTGTGTGCTAGGACAGGGGTTGACACTTACTGAAAGGTACCCTACCCGTGGCAGGGAAAAGTGGTAGCACAAGCAAGTATGGGGGTTACTGGAACAAGACTCGATCTATTGTCGACTTAGGAGGTTTCAGCTTTACTTATATGATTAGTCAAAAACAAAATATTTTGCAACAACAGTCGGAAAACACCATCCGTCCTGCCTTAACAAGCCGTACCGGATTCCACCGTCCCGACGGGGAGCTAGTGACAAGCTCGCGTCTACACAAGACCACGACTTTCACGACTTCCTTCCGTTAGGCTTGACAGGCATACGGAGGGGATCACCTTATGCAAACAGGTTCTCCTCAGCAAGAGTTGTACCTCATGCTCTCATGGGTGTGATCATGTCACCACATATGATATGAAAATGAACACTTCCATATTAATGCAAACGTGTCAACAAGCACCACATGTGTTAAACCAGGGTTCAATAATGCTTGCCTTCAAGTAGAGGGGAGGAGAAATGCATTCCAATACTTTTTGGAAGTTTCTCCCTCTTCAAAAATCCTATTTGAAATAATACCAAATCAATACATAAACTAAACGCAGCACAAAAAAGTTGCTTGGAAATTTATAAATTAAATATGAAAATAAACTAGACAATATTTGGGGAACTACAGAAAAAGAATCAAATCATTTTGATTTGTATTTAAAAAGATATTGCCAGTCAAAGTTTAGTCAAATCTGGTTTTAGAATAAAAACAGAAAAGGAAAGCGTTTCGGTTGGGAATACATTTTCGAAATGGTGGAGACGTACTCTGGGGATTGCGCCTCCACTTATGCGCGCGTGGGTGGGCGCTGGCTCGCTGACAGTGGGGCTCGAGGGCCCACTGGTCAGGTTTGACCAGTCGCCCCCACCTCCTTCTTCCTGTGGCCGAATGGTGGCGCTGCTCCGACGATCAACGCCGGCGAACGGTGGCACTTCGAGGGCGTTCGAGTGCGGGGATCGATCCGCCGGACTGGGGCGGTCCACCCGGTGGTCGAGGGGACGTCGGAGGTGGGAAAAATCGTCGGCGACGAGCCTCGCGGTGGACGGTGGTCTCGGGTGGGAATGGGGCTCCGTCCTACGATGGCTCTCGGGCTTGTTTGAGACGCTGGGCAGCTTCGCAAGGTCAAATGGAGTCGAAAGGTGACGCTGGTTGGAAGGGAGGGGCTCGGGCTGAGGCGTATCGAACTGGACAGCGGCGGCGGCTGCACTCGCCGGAGTTGGGGAAGGAACCTTCTCGAGGCGATTTGCTGCTGTGGGGGTGCTTTGTGGGGCGGCTGAGGTTCCTCTGAGGCTGCGGAGGAGCTCGGGGCAGCCTTAAATAGGCGGATGATGGCGGTTCCGCGGCGGCCGTGGATAAGGATGTCGGCGACCGGCGTTCTGTTGCTCAGGGCGACGTGGCGGCGACGCACGCTCGGGGACAAGCTCACTGACGCACTGGGGCTGTTCCAGGGGAAAGGTGGCGGGCGCTGGTGGCTTGGGCGGCTCTGTCCGCAGCATGAGCTGCCGGAGCTATCCGCTAGCCGCCGTGGCCGACCTGACGGCGGTCCTGTGGAGCTCCAGGGCTACCCCTGCGGTGCAGGGATAGGGCGGCGTGCTGTCGGCGCAAGAGGGGGGGGGGGCAAAACGTGCACGAGGCGTCGGCAGGGGGACGCGGCGGCTCGGTGCGCGCGCGTGCAAAACGTGCGCTCTGGGCGCGCCCAGAGCATGCACATGAGTTGCTCGACGAAATGCCTCTGCTAGTTACAGAGTCTAGTTGGAGCTAGGGTTTAGCAGGTCTGTGTTAGGGCCTTAGGGGAGGTTAGTGGACATGGCATTAGGCACTGAGGGTCAAATTCACAGTGCAAGGCAAAACTCATGCCAAAACTGGCCATGCATACCCAGTGCTCGACAGAATGCCATGAGCATGTGGGCATTCCTTCTGGTGGCCAAAATCTCCAGATCAGGGTCTCTTTAGATGAAGGTGATGATGGCAAAGTTGGTTGAGCAAAACCAAAAACTTGCTAGTGCAAGTTTTGCAAATCTACAGTTCTGGACAGAAAGTGGAGGGCATTGTTTCATGAACTAAAAATGTCCCAATGGGTCCACTCTTCTGGACTTAAGGGTTTTGCAAGATGGGCTACAAGCAGGAGGAAACTCAAGAGCACTAGAGCAAGATAAACCAGGGTTGCAGTGCAAAGTGCCAAACTGGACCAGAACAGAAAAGAGGTTGATTCACTCAATTGTTCCAAAGGACTCAAAAGGGTTTTTGCATAAAGTTGAATAACCTACTCCTATGAACATCCCATAATTTTGGTGGAAGCACTAGGGAAGTAATTAAAGGGGTTGTAGTGTAATTTGGCCTACTGGATCAGATTGGGAATCATGTTGTGGAGCTCAAAATATTAAATCAAACAATTATATTCGTGCATAAAAGTGATCTAATAACATCACATGACATCTCCAAATTTTAGTTGGAATTTTAGATAAACCTGTCAAAGGGTTGTAGTTCAAATGGGGCCTTATTTCAAGGGGAAACCATTTTTAGAGTGAAAGGCATTTAGGGAGAGATTTATATAATAAATTTATATTGATAACAGAAAAGTTTCATTAAGAGAGCAAGAGAGTCTAACAATAGAAGGAAAGCCATCACTTGAGGTAAAAACTCCAACATAAAAGGAAAATAAGGTCCTGAAATCAAAAGAAAGGAACTAGCAAGTGAAAATTTTAATTTCCTGGCAAACTTTTAATTAATAAAACATTGTTAAAATTTCAGGGTGTTACAACACTACCCCCCTTAATAAAAATCTCGTCCTCGAGATTTGCTAAGTGCTGTAATGAAAGAAATAATCCTACTATCACAAAGCAATATCACACAAATGATCATCCTATACTTGTAGTAAAAGAAATATCTACGGTGGGAGCGCAACTATCTAGTCGGTTCTGCTCTATGGGGTCAGGGGTCAATGTTCTAGGTACACATATCCCGCGAAAGTGACGTATTACTGGGGTGTCGTTGAGGCGGTTTTGGAGGTTATACCGGTAAATAAAATACAGCCGTACACCAACGTACTCATGCATGGCTATGAAGAAAGAAAAAGGGGCGCACGAGTAGACCGTATTTATAATAAGCGGTACAAGATCACATAAATACGGGCGTGGACATACTAGGACTTGGCGCTACTCGAGCGATTTAGTCTACCTCGTTTACATCTAAGCGGGCGTGCCTTGCGGACGCCGAAGCTTCTCCGCGGTTTTCACCATCGGGGTTAGCTGGAGGGAGTTGAGGGACTACAGGGTTGGGGTAAGGATGATGACCATTGCTGGGGTTGTTGGCCCAAATCCGCTGGAGCGAGTTCCCAGGAGGCGACGAATCACTTCTGGGGTCACCAAAACACTTTGGTCGATGCCTGGGGCAGGCCTCAGGGTCTCGATCGGTTGTCCGAACAGCATGACTGGGTTGTCGGTGTTGGGCTCGCCTTCTCTTCTTGTTGGGGCTCTGCGGATCAGTCCTCCACGAGCCGTGATCAGATCTAGGGTGATCTGATCGAACAGTTCCTCTAGTGCGCTTACATAGCGCACCAGATGCAATAGTGCAGGATCCGTCTCATGATCTCCGTTGGCAACTCGGGGTGGCCTACCATACCCGTCACGGCTGGGGTAGTAGTAGAACGAGCGTCAGTTGGCTCTGGGTGACAAGTGCCGGAGTTGAACTATAGCCTCTCGAGTAGCTAGTTGGAGGGCTTGCGGCTCAAAGGAAGTGGTCCTTCCGGTGAAGCTGTAGGGGCGCTCTGGCGATAGACCCCTAGCATAGATGTGCACAGTGGCCCAGAACTGACGGTTCTCTTGGTACACCACATATTCTGGGGGCTCTTCCATCGCAAAGGTACGACGGGTGAGGTCTGCGAGCATGGTCACGAAACCTCCAAGGTTGGTTGTTGTGGTTTCATTGTGGACGATGGGTCCTGGCATTATGGCTTGGTTTGGGGTAGAGGTTGTGCCGTGCTGGGTTGAGGCTAGCATGCCCTTTTTATAGAAAAAATGGGACGGAGTCTTCCTTCGCACGCTTGCGAATGAGACAATTTAGGTGTCGGTCACTGTGTGACTATCTTACACGAGAAGCCTGGCTGGGGTTTGGTTAGAGTCTGGTGGGTTGGTTTACCTAAGTTTTTCGACCTGGCTAAGATAGGATTAGCCAATGGTCAGCCTGGCTCTGATACCAAGTTTGTCAGGACCGGGTTTTCTGGATATTAATTTCCCAAAAGCGGACCTTGTGCTCACCAGCCCCAGGATTACTGTTAGCTGATGAGGCACCAACTTGTTACAGAAACTCCAAGAAAAATTACAAGATATGTAGTACAAGACCATTCTGGCCTATGGGTACAACACAGGGTTTCTAGTGGCTGATGGCGGAAGCGGCTTGTGGTTCATCGGTGACTATGGGACTCCATTTCCCACAGGAATGGCTGACCAGGATAATTCCTATCTTCGCGAGGCTGCTATCTCCATATACGTAGATTCCGGGGCTGTCATCGCATTGTTCCTTCCCACGCAAGGAATCTGGCCAATACAATAGCCAGGGACAAGCCAGTGAGTACTTTGAATGTACTCGCAAAACATTATGAACATGGGTGAGATATAATCATGCTCGAGATTAAAAGAGGATCCCTATGATGATAATGATAGTCCGCTATGCGAGCAGGTCATTCACAAAAAAAGGGCATATGAAATCAGAGAGTGATAAATAAATATATAACATTCATGCCACAGTCGGGCGTTTGAGCGACACCACATAAAGGGCTTATAAGAAGAATAAATAACAGGTATGCCATAGTCGGGCGTCTGAGCGACACCACAGAAAGGGCTTATAAGGAAAGTAAACAACAAGCATGCCATAGTCGGGCGTCTGAGCGACACCACAGAAAGGGCTTAGTAAATAAAAAAAATGCCAAAGTCGGATGTCTGGGCGACATCACAGAAAGGGCTTATAAGGCAAAATAAATAATAGGGAATATCCAGGAGGTAGAACCGTCCCAAGGATACTCCTTGTCTCAAATAAGATGATAGGTTAGTCCATAATGATGAATCAAAATCTTTACCTGTCACAGATCATAATTAATATTCTGGTTTAAACAGATTTCTCCTCCGAAGACCGACACTAAGACCGACACTCGACCCATCCCAAACTGTAGTCCTTAACCATGGACACGGCTATTCGAATAGGTTTTATATCTCTGCAGAGGGTGTACTCTTTACCCACGAGTAACGGTTTTCTTTAGTCCATCGGACTAATACCGTCTGCGGTCTTTTAGTTGAAAACCCGCCTGTCTTGCACACACCAGCTTAACTTACCAGTGTCTGGAATCACCCACGACACTCGTCAAGCAAACTCTGAGTGGGGAGGCTACAACCTCACGTAGCATGGGATCACATTTCTATAGCGCGCTCTAAGCGGTTCCCCCCTCTCGGTCCCAACCAGAAACACTCATGCCCCCGGACCAGGTGGCCTGCCTACCGGTTGCAACCGGCATCTTCCACCCTGGCCTCTCTGTACGGTGTGTGCTAGGACAGGGGTTGACACTTACTGAAAGGTACCCTACCCGTGGCAGGGAAAAGTGGTAGCACAAGCAAGTATGGGGGTTACTGGAACAAGACTCGATCTATTGTCGACTTAGGAGGTTTCAGCTTTACTTATATGATTAGTCAAAAACAAAATATTTTGCAACAACAGTCGGAAAACACCATCCGTCCTGCCTTAACAAGCCGTACCGGATTCCACCGTCCCGACGGGGAGCTAGTGACAAGCTCGCGTCTACACAAGACCGCGACTTTCACGACTTCCTTCCGTTAGGCTTCTAGGGCATATTTCCAACAGTCTCCCACTTGCACTAGAGTCAATAATCTAGTTCACATCGCCATGTGATTAACACTCATAGTTCACATCGCCATGTGACTAACACCCAAGAGTTTATAGAGTCAATAATCCAGTTCACATCACCATGTGATTAAGTATCAATGAGTTCTGGGGTTTGACCATGTTATGCTTGTGAGAGAGGTTTTAGTCAAAGGGTCTGCAACATTCAGATCCGTATGTACTTCGCAAATATCTATGTCATATCATAGATGTTGCTTCCACGCTCCACTTGGAGCTATCCCAAATGGTTGCTCCACTATACGTATCCGGTTTTCTACTCAGAGTCATCCGGATAGGTGTTAAAGCTTGCATCGACGTAACCCTTTACGCCGAACTCTTTATCACTTCCATAACCGAGAAACATTTCCTTATTCCTCTAAGGACAATTTTGACCGTTGTCCAGTGATCCACTCCTGGATCACTATTGTACCCCCTTGCCAGACACGTGGCAAGGCACATATCAGGTGCGGTACACAGCATGGCATATCGTATAGAACCTATGGCTAAGGCATAGGGGACGACCTTCATCCTTTCTCTTTCTTCTGCCGTGGTCGAGCTTTAAGTCTTAACTTCACACCTTACACAGGCAAGAACTCCTTCTTTGACTGATCCATTTTCAACTCCTTCAAAATCATGTCAAGGTATGTGCTCTGTGAAAGTCTTATCAGGCGTCTTGATCTATCTCTATAGATCTTGATACCCAATATGTAAGCAGTTTTACCCAAGTCTTCCTTTGAAAAACTCCGTTCAAACAACCCTTTATGTTTTCCAGAAATTCTACATCATTTTCGATCAACAATATGTCATCCACATATACTTATCAGAAATGTTGTAGTTCTCCCACTCACTTTCTTGTAAATACAAGTTTCTTGCAAACTTTGTATAAACCCAAAAGCTTTGATCACCTCATCAAAGCGTATGTTCCAACTCTGAGATGCTTGCTCCTGTCCATAGAAGGATCGCTGGAGTTTGCATATCTTTTAGCATCCTTAGGATTGAAAAACCATCTAGTTGTATCATATATAACCTTTCCTCACGGAAACCGTCAATGAAACTTTGTTTTGTCATCCATCTGCCAGATTTCGTAAATGAAAAATGCAGCAATTGCTAACATAATTATAACAGACTTTAGCATCGCTATGATTGAGAAAGTCTCATCACAGTCAACTCCTTGAACTTGTCAGAAACTTCTTTGAGACAAGTCGAGCTTCATAAATGGTGACATTACCATCAGCGTCTGTCTTCTTCTTAAAGATCCATTTATTCTCAATGGCTTGCCGATCATCGGGCAAGTCCACCAAAGTCCATACTTTGTTCCCATACATGGATCCTATCTCGGATTTCATGGCTCCTAGCCATTTGGTGGAACCCGGGCCCACCATCACTTCTCCATAGCTCGTAGGTTCACCGTTGTCCAACAACATGACCTTTAAGACATGGTTACTACTCAGATGTTGTACGCACCCTTGTCGACCTACGAGGTTCGATAGTAACTTGATCTGAAGCTTCATGATCATCATCATTAGCTTTCTCTTCAACTCACGTAGGTGCCACAGTAACAACTTTCTGTGCTGCGCTACTCTCTGGTTGAAGTAAAGGTTCAACAACCTCATCATGTTCTATCTTCCTCCCACTCAATTCTTTCGAGAGAAACTCTTTCTCGAGAAAGGACCTGTTCTTAGCGACAAACACTTTGCCCTAAGATCTAAGATAGAAGGTATACCCAATCATCTTCTTTGGGTATTCTATAAAGACACAATTGTCCGCTTTGGGTTTGAGCTTTTCTGGCTGAAGCCTATTGACATAAGCATTGCAGCCCCAAACCTTAAGAAACGACAACTTAGGTTTCTTGCCAAACCATAGTTCATACGGTGTCGTCTCCATGAACTTAGATGGTGCCCTATTGAAAGTGAATGTAGTTGTCTCTAATGCATAACCCCAAAACTATAGTGGTAGATCGGTAAGAGACATCATAGATCGCACCATATCCAATAGAGTGCGATTACGACATTCGGACACACCATTACGCTATGGTGTTCCAGGTGGCGTCAACTGTGAAATGATTCCACCTTGTCTTAAGTGATTGCCAAACTCATAACTCAGATATTCTCCCCTTGATCATATCGTAGGAACTTGATCTTCTTGTTACGATGAGTCTCAACTTCAATATGAAATTGCTTGAACTTTTCAAACATTTCAGACTTATGCTTCATTAAGTAAATATACCCATATCTACTCAATTCATTAGTGAAGGTGAGAAAACAACGATATCCACTGCATGCGTCAACACTCATCGGACCACACACATCAGCTTGTATGATTTCCAACAAGTCACTTGCCCATTCCATTGTTCTAGAAAAGGGGATTTTAGTCATCTTGCCAATGAGGCATGGTTCTCATGTGTCAAGTGATTCAAAATCAAGTGACTTCAAAAGTCCATCAGCATGGAGGTTCTTCATGCGCTTTACACCAATATGACCTAAGCGGGAGTGCCACAAGAAAGTGGTACTATCATTATCAACTCTACATCTTTTGGCATCAATGTTATGAACATGTGTATCACTACGACCGAGATTCAATAAACCATTCACATTGGGTGCATGACCATAGACGGTATTATTCATGTAAACAGAATAACCATTATTCTCTGACTTAAATGAATAACCATATTGCAATAAACATGATCTAATCATGTTCATGCTCAGCGCAGACACCAATGCAAACAACATTTATCTAGGTTCAACACTAATCCCGAAAGTAGAGGGAGCGTGTGATGGTGATCACATCAACCTTGGAAACACTTCCAACATACATCATCACCTCGCCCTCAGCTAGTCTTCGTTTATTCCGTAGCTTTTGTTTCGAGTTACCAATCTTAGCAACTGAACCGGTATCTAATACCCAGGTTCTACTAGGAGTACTACTAAGGTACACATCAATAACACATATATCAAATATACTTTTGTTGAAGTTGCCAGCCTTCTTATCTACCAAGTATTTGAGGCAGTTCTGCTACCAATGACCATTCCCCTAATAGAAGCACTTCGTCTCGGGTTTGGGTTCTTGGGTTTCTTCACTGGAGCAGCAATTGGCTTGCCATTCATGAATTTTCCCTTCTTTCCCTTGCCCTTCTTGAAACCAATGGTCTTGTTAACCATGAACACTTGATGCTCCTTCTCGATTTCTACCTTCACGGCCTTAAGCACGACGAACAGCTCTGGGATCATCTTCCCTTGCATGTTATAGTTCATCACGAAGCTCTAGCAGCTTGGTGATAGTGACTAGAGAACTCTGTCAATCACTCTCTTATCTGGAAGATTAACTCCCAGTTGATTCAAGTGATTGAAGCACGCAGACATTCTGAGCACATGCTCACTGGCTGAGCTATTCTCCTCCATCTTGTAGGCAAAGATCTTGTCAGAGGTCTTAAACCTCTCAACACGGGCATGAGCCTGAAATACCAATTTCAGCTCTTGGAACATCTCATATGTTCCATGGTGTTCAAAACGCCTTTGGAGCCCCGATTCTGAGCCGTAAAGCATGGCGCATTAAACTATCAAGTAGTCACCAGAACGTGTCTGCTAGATGTTCACAACATCCATAGACGACGCTAGAGGGGTTGGCACACCGAGCAGTGCATCAAGGACAGAAGCCTTCTGATAGAGGCGAGGGGCCCGATCTTTCGATGAGATGATAACTATCGATTTGGCGGAGACGACTTTGACGATCCGACTACAAAAGTGCATGACGTTGCGCCTTAGCAATCGCTAAACCAATCTCCAGGGGTTACTGACAATGCCAGAAGCACGATCAGCCTGACCACGAAGGTATATTCCTGCATGCAATCGAAGAACAAGCAAGAATATGATAAAGCAATCTGAATATTGCAAATATAGATGAAGTATTGATAAATATGGGGATCTGTAAGCGGTATTGGTCTGTTCGTTGGACACAAACGAAGTACACGAAGTTGCAATGGCTAACTTTTGACTAAACAATCCCAAAGAAAAAGCTACTAGATGGATCTACTTATATAGGAGCAAGGGGTGGCGGCCAAGGAGGTGGAAGGACGTCCCAAGGCAGCCTAAAACTAACCCTAGGCCGTACAAGGCTCGTGGGCCCAAGTGGAGGTGATGCAACACCTTTGGACTTGTAGTTTGACTCGGATTCTGCTGCAGCATCAGATTGTTTCGTCGATATCTCAACGCTCCGACGAATTTGAAGGTGAATCCAATTGGGTTGGAAAGTGTACGAAATCTAGTTTCCAACAAAAAAAGAAACACCCAATTCGGAGTCTGTATGAAGGAGTTCTTGCCGTTTTGAATCAGGTATGTCTGTGTAGTCCGAATCTGGATGAAGAATGTGAGAGACTTGGACTCTATCTTCTCTTGGCCCAAAAGTGACGTGAGAGAACTTTTTGAACAACACCTAAACTTCTCTTTTTCCCTTATCTTCATATGTGGATTGTACAAATGTCCCATACACCTGGAATTAGACATGGCACAAAAGTGTGTGATATATTTTTGTCTTGGATGACATAAATAAATTGTTGCATAGGTTGCATTAGAAATCACCTCACAAATATACATGTATGCAATATTTTTGGTCGTATCCAAGGTAGTCATGTCCTCATCATCCTCCCTTTCTTGAAAATAAAGCCGTCCTCGGCGTTGCTTAATCTGAAATGTGGGTAAGAAAATAGACAAGGTGTACATGTTGTATATGTATATGCCATCCATTTTTACTTCCCTTAATTTTCGCAAATATGACACATGTATAGATGAGTAACTTTCGTAGTTCATAAAATATAAAGCCAAAATATTATGACAAGAAGTAGAAGGCATGGAAATATTGTTACTCAATTTGCACAAATAAGTGAAGCTCGTATTCATATCAAAATATTGACAATGTTCATCATTAAACCATCCTAACATTGGTGAATAAACCTTACTTGCACGAAATTCATAGGCTACAACATGCTTAAATAAGCAAACATGCAATAAGTCATTTGACATAGAATCGTCACCAAGATTAGAGGTCATATCAAAATGATTAAACATTGGCACAATTATTTTCAAATGTATTTTATCCAAATCTGATTTATTCTCCGATTCACATGATTCTTTTGCATCAACAGTTAATTCAATGGGTGCACTCAAAATTGTTGGTATTTCAGTTGTTTGATCACATGACGCATTCATGACAGTAACATGATTATCTAAACTAGGTGGTGTGCTCAAATCAACAGGTAATTCAATACATGATGTATTCAAGTTAACTAGATATGCATCATCCTCATGTGAAGTTATATCATCATTGATTTTACTGTTACCTTGTTGCAAAGACATAGCTGAAGTTGGTATGCACGATGACAATGTATCATACACTTTAGATGATGTCACGCTCACAATCAGAGGTGTGGCTGCTCTAGTAGGTGCAATGGTGGAGGAACCAACCAGTGGTGGTTAGAATGAACTGGAATAGTAGTTGTTGTAGTCACACAATGCATCCTCATGTATTTGTCTCTCAAAGGTAAAAGCACGAACATACATACCAGTAATGCAACGAGGAATATACTGAAATCTTGCGCGAATATCATGGTTTAAACCACCAAAAAATCTATTCATTGTATCATCCTCAGATTCTTCTATGTCACAATGATGCATATAAGATTTGAACTCTTGGTAGTAAGCATGAACAGTGTTACTGCCTTGTTTTAATTGTTCCAATTTGTGAAGCAATTCACGACGATAGTAAGGAGGAAAAAAATGTTTTCTCATTACAGCCTTCAAATCTTTCCAAGTTATGGGGTGGTTATAAATATTTTTCTTACAATGCACACTCCACCAAACAGAAGCAAAACCAGTAAATACTCTAGTGGCAGCTTGTACTCTCTCTAGTTCAGAAAAATGATGGTGACTAAAAACTTTTTCTACTTCAAGCTCCCAAGCTAGATAAATAGCAGGATTAAATCTACCCTCAAATGATGGTAAAGAAATAACCTGACCATGTGCTTGTGTGTGTTGTCCCATGTCTCGTGATGGTGAAGATGTATCCGTCGTCCTAGAGCTTATGTCTCCGGTACCTGTCATGATTAGTAGAAACAAGAAACAAAATTCGAGAATAATGTTCCAATGAACTACTAGAATGTGGTGGTAAAGCGCTCACAGTAAAGCAAATATCAATATCTTACAAGTTCTTAGCATGCAGCAGGTGGTGATAGGCAACCAGCGGTGTCAAATAACTCCAAAGATTGAGTAAAGCGATTGCCAGGTGAACGTACGTATACACGGTGTAGAAATATGAGGAGTTGGGTTGGCTTTATATATGCAAGCAAAAGATTATCAATAATCAATTCAGAGATGCAATGTTGAATAAACGCTCAACGACGGTACTGTGCTGGTCCTATGCTAGAGCGGACTAGAGACGCGATCCTAGAACACTAATGAGGTCACGGTATAGCACAACTAGCATCAATAAAGGATACAAAATAGCTCTGGACAACAAGAAATAAGTGAAGATCACAACGGCAGTAAAGATAATGATAAAAACAATTGCCAAGCAGAATATACAACAACACTCTCTCCAACTTTCTTTTCCTTCTTTTTCTTTTTCTTTTTTCTCACACTTTTTTCTTTTTCTTTTGCTCCTCTTTTTTTTTTTACTTTTTTCTCTTTTTTTTTTCTTTCTCCCTCTTTCCAAGACAAACTAGATAAGATGCAGATTGGATCAAGCAAAGATGCGAACGACTAATGTGACAATTAACGATGGGTAGCACGAGGTGGAAATTGATGGATGAGGTGGTGGACAGCGGAAGGGATAACGATGCAGCAGCGACGTGACTAATATGAACAGAACTCGAAACTCTAACGAACTAGACACTAAGACCAGCAACTCGACACGACGATGCAACCGATAATTCCATAATGCAAACAATGAAAAGAAAATTGCAAAGGCTTAGACTGGCTTGGACAAAGGATGAATAGATCTAACTTGTTTTTTGGACTTTTTCTTGGACAATAGGTAAGAAAATAAATCTAATCTAGGAATAACTGGAAATTCTCACCGAGCAACCTGAAAACTGATACCACTTGATAGAGGCGAAGGGCCTGATCTTTTGATGAGATGGTAACTATCGATTTGGTGAAGACGACATTGACGATCCGACTACAAACGTGCACGACGTTGCGCCTTAGCAATCGATAAACCAATCTCCAGGGGTTACTGACGATGCCAGAAGCACGATCAGCCTGACCACGAAGGTCTATTCCTGCATGCAATCGAAGAACAAGCAAGAATATGATAAAGCAATCTGAATATTGCAAATATAGATGAAGTATTGATAAAGATGGGGATCCATAAGCGGTATTGGTCTGGTCGTTGGACACGAACGAAGTACACAAAGTTGCAATGGCTAACTTTTGACTAAACAAATCCCAAAGAAAAAGCTACTAGATGGATCTACTTATATAGGAGCAAGGGGTGGCGGCCAAGGAGGTGGAAGGACGTCCCAAGGCAGCCTAAAACTAACCCTAGGTCGTACAAGGCTCGTGGGCCCAAGTGGAGGTGATGCAACACCTTTGGACTTGTAGTTTGACTCGGATTCTGCTGCAGCGTCAGATTGTTTCGTCGATATCTCAACGCCCCAAACGAATTTGAAGGTGAATCCAATTGGGTTGGAAAGTGTATGAAATCTAGTTTCCAACAAAAAAAAGAAACACCCAATTCGGAGTCCGTATGAAGGTGTTCTTGCCGTTTTGAATCAGGTATGTCCGTGCAGTCCGAATCTGGATGAAGAACGTGAGAGACTTGGACTCTATCTTCTCTTGGCCCAAAAGTGACGTGAGAGAACTTTTTGAACATCACCTAAACTTCTCTTTTTCCCTTATCTTCATATGTGGATTGTACAAATGTCCCATACACTTGGAATTAGACATGACACAAAAGTGTGTGATATATTTTTGTCTTGGATGACATAAATAAATTGTTGCATAGGTTGCATTAGAAATCACCTCACAAATATACATGTATGCAATATTTTTGGTCGTATCCAAGGTAGTCATGTCCTCATCATCCTCCCTTTCTTGAAAATAAAGCCGTCCTCGGCGTTGCTTAATCTGAAATGTGGGTAAGAAAATAGACGAGGTGTAGATGTTGATTATGTATATGTCATCCATTTTTACTTCCCTTAATTTTCGCAAATATGACACATGTATAGATGAGTAACTTTCGTAGTTCATAAAATATAAAGCCAAAATATTATCACAAGAAGTAGAAGGCATGGAAATATTGTTACTCAATTTGCACAAATAAGTGAAGCTCGTATTCATATCAAAATATTGACAATGTTCATCATTAAACCATCCTAACATTGGTGAATAAACCTTACTTGCACGAAATTCACAGGCTACAACATGCTTAAATAAGCAAACATGCAATAAGTCATTTGACATAGAATCGTCACCAAGATTAGAGGTCATATCAAAATGATTAAACATTGGCACAATTATTTTCAAATGTATTTTATCCAAATCTGATTTATTCTCCGATTCACATGATTCTTTTGCATCAACAGTTAATTCAATGGGTGCACTCAAAATTGTTGGTATTTCAGTTGTTTGATCATATGACGCATTCATGACAGTAACATGATTATCTAAACTAGGTGGTGTGCTCAAATCAACAGGTAATTCAATACATGATGTATTCAAGTTAACTAGATATGCATCATCCTCATGTGAAGTTATATCATCATTGATTTTACTGTTACCTTGTTGCAAAGACGTAGCTGATGTTGGTACGGACGATGACAATGTATCATACACTTTAGATGATGTCACGCTCACAATCAGAGGTATGGCTGCTCTAGTAGGTGCAATGGTGGAGGAACCAACCAGTGGTGGTTAGAATGAACTGGAATAGTAGTTGTTGTAGTCACACAATGCATCCTCATGTATTTGTCTCTCAAAGGTACAAGCACGAACATACATACCAGTAATGCAACGAGGAATATACTGAAATCTTGCGCGAATATCATGGTTTAAACCACCAAAAAATCTATTCATTGTATCATCCTCAGATTCTTCTATGTCACAATGATGCATATAAGATTTGAACTCTTGGTAGTAAGCATGAACAGTGTTACTGCCTTGTTTTAATTGTTTCAATTTGTCAAGCAATTCACGGCGATAGTAAGGAGGAAAAAAATGTTTTCTCATTACACCCTTCAAATCTTTCCAAGTTATGGGGTGGTTATCAATATTTTTCTTACAATGCACACTCCACCAAACAGAAGCAAAACCAGTAAATAATCTAGTGGCAGCTTGTACTCTCTCTAGTTCAGAAAAATGATGGTGACTAAAAACTTTTTCTACTTCAAGCTCCCAAGCTAGATAAATAACAGGATTAAATCTACCCTCAAATGATGGTAAAGAACTAACCTGACCATGTGCTTGTGTGTGTTGTCCCATGTCTCGTGATGGTGAAGATGTATCCGTCGTCCAAGAACTTCTGTCTCCGGTACCTGTCATGATTAGTAGAAACAAGAAACAAAATTCGAGAATAATGTTCCAATGAACTACTACGATGTGGTGGTAAAGCGCTTAGAGTAAAGCAAATATCAATATCTTACAAGTTCTTACCATGCAGCAGGTGGTGATAGGCAACCAGCAGTGTCAAATAACTCCAAAGATTGAGTAAAGCGATTGCCAGGTGAACGTACGTAAACATGGTATAGAAATATGAGGAGTTGGGTTGGCTTTATATATGGCAGCAAAAGATTATCAATAATCAATTCAAAGATGCAATGTTGAATAAACGCTCAACGACGGTACTGTGCTGGTCCTATGCTAGAGCGGACTAGAGACGCGATCCTAGAACACTAATGAGGTCATGGTATAGCACAACTAGCATCAATAAAGGATACGAAATAGCTCTGGACAACAAGAAATAAGTGAAGATCACAACGGCAGTAAAGATAATGATAAAAACAGTTGCCAAGCAGAATATACAACAACACTCTCTCCAACTTTCTTTTCCTTCTTTTTCTTTTTCTTTTTTCTCACACTTTTTTTCTTTTTCTTTCTCTCCTCTTTTTTTTTTTACTTTTTTCTCTTTTTTTCTTTCTCCCTCTTTCCAAGACAAACTAGATAAGATGCAAATTGGATCAAGCAAAGATGCGAACGACTAATGTGACAATGAACGATGGGTAGCACGAGGTGGAAATTGATGGATGAGGTGGTGGACAGCGGAAGGGATAACGATGCAGCAGCGATGTGACTAATGTGAACAGAACTCGAAACTCTAACGAACTAGACACTAAGACCAGCAACTCGACACGACGATGCAACCGATAATTCCATAATGCAAACAATGAAAAGAAAATTGCAAAGGCTTAGACTGGCTTGGACAAAGGATGAATAGATCTAACTTGTTTTTTGGACTTTTTCTTGGACAATAGGTAAGAAAATAAATCTAATCTAGGAATAACTGGAAATTCTCACCGAGCAACCTGAAAACAGATACCACTTGATAGAGGCGAAGGGCCTGATCTTTCGATGAGATGGTAACTATCGATTTGGTGAAGACGACATTGACGATCCGACTACAAACGTGCACGACGTTGCGCCTTAGCAATCGCTAAACCAATCTCCAGGGGTTACTGACGATGCCAGAAGCACGATCAGCCTGACCACGAAGGTCTATTCCTGCATGCAATCGAAGAACAAGCAAGAATATGATAAAGCAATCTGAATATTGCAAATATAGATGAAGTATTGATATGGGATCCATAAGCGGTATTGGTCTGGTCGTTGGAAACAAACGAAGTACACGAAGTTGCAATGGCTAACTTTTGACTAAACAAATCCCAAAGAAAAAGCTACTAGATGGATCTACTTATATAGGAGCAAGGGGTGGCGGCCAAGGAGGTGGAAGGACGTCCCAAGGCAGCCTAAAACTAACCCTAGGTCATACAAGGCTCGTGGGCCCAAGTGGAGGTGATGCAACACCTTTGGACTTGTAGTTTGACTCGGATTCTGCTGTAGCGTCAGATTGTTTCGTCGATATCTCAACGCCCGGACGAATTTGAAGGTGAATCCAATTGGGTTGGAAAGTGTATGAAATCTAGTTTCCAACAAAAAAAAGAAACACCCAATTCGGAGTCCTTATGAAGGTGTTCTTGCCGTTTTGAATCAGGTATGTCTGTGCAGTCCGAATCTGGATGAAGAACGTGAGAGACTTGGACTCTATCTTCTCTTGGCCCAAAAGTGACGTGAGAGAACTTTTTGAACAACACCTAAACTTCTCTTTTTCCCTTATCTTCATATGTGGATTGTACAAATGTCCCATACACCTGGAATTAGACATGGCACAAAAGTCTGTGAAGTATTTTTGTCCTGGATGACATAAATAAATTGTTGCATAGTTTGCATTAGAAATCACCTCACAAATATACATGTATGCAATATTTTTGGTCGTATCCAAGGTAGTCATGTCCTCATCACCTTCTGTGTAGCAGCAAGGACAATCCTCAGACTACGGCCCTAGTTTGCACAATTGCTCACAATATCTTTCAACTTAGTCTTTCTCTAGGAACATATTAAAACATGGAGCTAAAGCATGAGCCATTGATCTAGAACATAATTTGCAAAGACAATCTAGACTAAGTTCATGATAATTAAGTTCATCTAATAAAATTATTTAATGAACTCCCACTCAGATAGACATCCCTCTAGTCATCTAAGTGATACATGATCCGAGTCGACTAGGCCGTGTTCGATCATCACGTGAGACGGACTAGTCATCATCGGTGAACATCTCCATGTTGATCGCATCTACTATACAACTCATGTTCGACCTTTTGGTCTCTCGTGTTCTGAGGCCATGTCTATACATGCTAGGCTCATCAAGTCAACCTAAGTGTTTCACATGTATAAATCTGGCTTACACCAGTTGTATGCGAATGTTAGAATCTATCACACCCGATCATCACGTGGTGCTTCGAAACAACGAACCTTCGCAACGATGCACACTTTAGGGGAACACATTTCTTGATATTTTAGTGAGGGATCATCTTATTTAAGCTACCGTGTTCTAAGAAAATAAGATGTAAACACGATAAACATCACATGCAAATCATAAAGTGACATGATATGGCCAATATCATCTTGCGTCTTTGATCTCCATCTTTGAGACGCGACATGATCACCATCGTCACCGGCATGACACCATGATCTCCACCATCATGATCTCCATCATCGTGTCTTCATGAAGTTGTCTCGCCAACTATTACTTCTACTACTATGGCTAACGGTTAGCAATAAAGTAAAGTAATTACATGGCATTTTCATTGATACGCATGTCATACAATAAATTAAGACAACTCCTATGGCTCTTACCAGTTGTCATACTCATCGACATGCAAGTCGTGACTCCTATTACAAGAACATGATCAATCTCGTAATCACATATATAATTCATCACATCCTTTTGGCCATATTACATCACATAGCATACCCTGCAAAAACAAGTTAGACGTCCTCTAATTGTTGTTGCATGTTTTACGTGACTGTTATGGGTTTCTACAAGAACGTTTCTTACCTACGCAAAAGCCACAACGGTGATACGCCAATTGCTATTTACCCTTCATAAGGACCCTCGTCATCGAATTTGATCCGACTAAAGTGGGAGAGACAGACACCCGCTAGCCACCTTATGCAACAAGTGCATGTCAATCGGTGGAACCTGTCTCACATAAGCATACGTGTCAGGTCGATCCGGGCCGCTTCATCCCACAATGCTGCCAAATCAAGATAAGACTAGTAACGGTAAGCATAATGAACAAATCATCGCCCACAACTACTTGTGTTCTACTCGTGCATAGAATCTACGCATAGACCTAGCTCATGATGCCACTGTTGGGGAACGCAGTAGTAATTCAAAAATTTCTTACGCGTTGATGACCCACAAGTATAGGGGATCTATCGTAGCCCTTTTGATAAGTAAGAGTGTCGAACCCAACGAGGAGCGGAAGGAAATGATAGGCGGTTTTCAGTAAGGTATTCTCTGTAAGCACTGAAATTATCGGTGACATATAGTTTTGGGATAAGGTAATTTGTAACGAGTAACAAGTAATAAAAGTAAATAAGCTGCAACAAGATGGCCCAATCCTTTTTGTAGCAAAGGACAAGCCTGGACAAACTCTTTGTAAGGAAAAGCGCTCCCGAGGACACATGGGAATTATCGTCAAGCTAGTTTTCATCACGCTCATATGATTCGCGTTCGTTACTTTGATAATTTGATATGTGGGTGGACCGGTGCTTGGGTAATACCCTTTCTTGGATAAGCATCCCACTTATGATTAACCCCTATTGCAAGCATCCACAACTACAAAAGAAGTATTTAAGGTAAACCTAACCATAGCATGAAACATATGGATCCAAATCAGCCCCTTACGAAGCAACACATAAACTAGGGTTTAACCTTCTGTCACTCTAGCAACCCATCATATACTTATTACTTCTCAATGCCTTCCCCTAGGACCAAATAATGGTGAAGTGTCATGTAGTCGACATTCACATAATACCACTAGAGGAAATACAACATACATCTTATCAAAATATCGAACGAATACCAAATTCACATGACTACTTATAGCAAGACTTCTCCTATGTCCTCAGGAACAAACATAACTACTCACAAATCATATTCATGTTCATAATCAGAGGGGTATTAATATGGATAAAGGATATGAACATATGGTATTCCACCGAATAAACCAACTAGCATCAACTACAAGGAGTAATCAACACTACTAGCAACCCACAGGTACCAATCTGAGGTTTTGAGACAAAGATCGGATACAAGAGATGAACCAGGGTTTGAGAGCAGATGGTGCTGGTGAAGATGTTGATGGATATTGACCCCCTCCCGATGAGAGGATCGATGGTAACGATTTCCCCCTCCCGGAGGGATGTTTCCCCGACAGAACAGCTCCGCCGGAGCCCTAGATTGGTTCCGCCTCAAGACGGCGGTGGTTCGTCCCGAAAGCTTTCCTATTATTTTTTCCAAGACAGAAGACACCTTATACCAGAAGATGGGTATTGGGGGGCTACCAGGTGGCCCAGGAGGCAGGGGCACGCCGAGGGGGGTAGGGCGCGCCCTGCACCCTCATGGACGGTGGGTGGCCCCCCTCTGATGCTTTCTTCGCCCAATATTTTTAATATATTCCAAAACCGACTTTCGTGGAGTTTCAGGACTTTTGGAGTTGTGCATAATAGGTCTATAATATTTTCTCCTTTTTCAGGCCAGAATTCCAGCTGTCGGCATTCTCCCTCTTCATGTAAACCTTGTAAAATAAGAGAGAAAAGGCATAAGTGTTGTGACATTACATGTAATAACATCCCATAATGCAATAAATATCGATATAAAGCATGATTGTCAGGACCGGGTTTTCGGGATATTAATTTCCCAAAAGCGGACCTTGTGCTCACCAGCCCCAGGATTACTGTTAGCTGATGAGGCACCAACTTGTTACAGAAACTCCAAGCAAAATTACAAGATATGTAGTACAAGACCATTCTGGCCTATGGGCACAACACAGGGTTTCTAGTGGCTGATGGCGGAAGCGGCTTGTGGTTCATCGGTGACTATGGGACTCCATTTCCCACAGACCAGGATAATTCCTATCTTCGCGAGGCTGCTATCTCCATATACGTAGATTCTGGGGCAGTCATCGCATTGTTTCTTCCCACGCAAGGAATCTGGCCAAGACAATAGCCAGGGACAAGCCAGTGAGTACTTTGAATGTACTCGCAAAACATTATGAACATGGGTGAGATATAATCATGCTCGAGATTAAAAGAGGATCCCTATGATGATAATGATAGTCCGCTATGCGAGCAGGTCATTCACAAAAAAGGGCATATGAAATCAGAGAGTGATAAATAAATATATAACATTCAGGCCACAGTCGGGCGTCTGAGCGACACCACATAAAGGGCTTATAAGAAGAATAAATAACAGGTATGCCACAGTCGGGCGTCTGAGCGACACCACAGAAAGGGCTTATAAGGAAAGTAAACAACAAGCATGCCACAGTCGGGCGTCTGAGCGACACCACAGAAAGGGCTTAGTAAATAAAAAAAATGCCACAGTCGGACGTCTGAGCGACATCACAAAAAGGGCTTATAAGGCAAAATAAATAATAGGGAATATCCAGGAGGTAGAACCGTCCCAAGGATACTCCTTGTCTCAAATAAGATGATAGGTTAGTCCATAATGATGAATCAAAATCTTTACCTGTCACAGATCATAATTAATATTTTGGTTTAAACAGATTTCTCCTCCGAAGACCGACACTAAGACCGACACTCGACCCATCCGAGACTGTAGTCCTTAACCATGGACACGGCTATTCGAATAGGTTTTATATCTTTGCAGAGGGTGTACTCTTTACCCACGAGTAACGGTTTTCTTTAGTCCATCGGACTAATACCGTCTGCGGTCTTTTAGTTGAAAACCCGCCTGTCTTGCACACACCAGCTTAACTTACCAGTGTCTGGAATCACCCACGACACTCGTCAAGCAAACTCTGAGTGGGGAGGCTACAACCTCACGTAGCATGGGATCACATTTCTATAGCGCGCTCTAAGCGGTGCCCCCCTCTCGGTCCCAACCGGAAACACTCATGCCCCCGGACCAGGTGGCCTGCCTACCGGTTGCAACCGGCATCTTCCACCCTGGCCTCTCTGTATGGTGTGTGCTAGGATAGGGGTTGACACTTACTGAAAGGTACCCTACCCGTGGCAGGGAAAAGTGGTAGCACAAGCAAGTATGGGGGTTACTGGAACAAGACTCGATCTATTGTCGACTTAGGAGGTTTCAGCTTTACTTATATGATTAGTCAAAACCAAAATATTTTGCAACAACAGTCGGAAAACACCATCCGTCCTGCCTTAACAAGCCGTACCGGATTCCACCGTCCCGACGGGGAGCTAGTGACAAGCTCGCGTCTACACAAGACCGCGACTTTCACGACTTCCTTCCGTTAGGCTTGACAGGCATACGGAGGGGATCACCGTTATGCAAACAGGTTCTCCTCAGCAAGAGTTGTACCTCATGCTCTCATGGGTGTGATCATGTCACCACATATGATATGAAAATGAACACTTCCATATTAATGCAAATGTGTCAACAAGCACCACATGCGTTAAACCAGGGTTCAATAATGCTTGCCTTCAAGTAGAGGGGAGGAGAAATGCATTCCAATACTTTTTGGAAGTTTCTCCCTCTTCAAAAATCCTATTTGAAATAATACCAAATCAATACATAAACTAAACGCAGCACAAAAAAGTTGCTTGGAAATTTATAAATTAAATATGAAAATAAACTAGACAATATTTGGGGAACTACAGAAAAAGAATCAAATCATTTGGATTTGTATTTAAAAAGATATTGCCAGTCAAAGTTTAGTCAAATCTGGTTTTAGAATAAAAACAAAAAAGGAAAACGTTTCGGTTGGGAATACGTTTTCGAAATGGTGGAGACGTACTCTGGGGATTGCGCCTCCACTTATGCGCGCGTGGGTGGGCGCTAGCTCGCTGACAGTGGGGCTCGGGGGCCCACTGGTCAGGTTTGACCAGTCGCCCCCGCCTCCTTCTTCCTCTGGCCGAACGGTGGCGCTGCTCCGGCGATCAACGCCGGCGAACGGTGGCGCTTCGAGGGCGTTCGAGTGCGGGGATGGATCCGTCGGACTGGGGCGGTCCTCCCGGTGGTCGAGGGGACGTCGGAGGTGGGGAAAATCGTCGGCGACAAGCCTCGTGGCGGACGGTGGTCTCGGGTGGGAATGGGGCTCCGTCCTACGGTGGCTCTCGAGCTTGTTTGAGACGCTGGGCAGCTTCGCAAGGTCAAATGGAGTCGAAAGGTGACGCTGGTCGGAAGGGAGGGGCTCGGGCTGAGGCGTATCGAACTAGACAGCGGCGGCGGCTGCACTCGCCGGAGTTGGGGAAGGAACCTTCTCGAGGCGATTTGCTGCTGTGGGGGTGCTCTGTGGGGCGGCTTGGGGTCCTTTGAGGCTGCAGAGGAGCTCGGGGCAGCCTTAAATAGGCGGATGATGGCTGTTCTGCAGCGGCCGTGGATAAGGATGTCGGCGACCGACGTTCTGTTGCTCAGGGCGACGTGGCGGCGACGCACGCTCGGGGACAAGCTCACTGACGCACTAGGGCTGTTCCAGGGGGCAGGTGGCGGGCGCTCGTGGCTTGGGCGGCTCTGTCCGCAGCAGGAGCTGCCGGAGCTGTCCGCTAGCCGCCGCAGCCGACCTGACGGCGGTCCTATGGAGCTCCAGGGCTGCCCCTGCGGTGCAGGGATAGGGCGGCGTGCTGTCAGTGCAAGGGGGGGGGCAAAACGTGCGCGAGGCGTCGGCAGGGGGACGCGGCGGCTCGGTGCGCGCGCGTGCAAAACGTGCGCTCTGGGCGCGCCCAGAGCACGCACATGAGTTGCTCGACGAAATGCCTCTGCTAGTTACAGAGTCTGGTTGGAGCTGGGGTTTAGCAGGTCTATGTTAGGGCCTTAGGGGAGGTTAGTGGACATGGCATTAGACACTGAGGGTCAAGTTCACAGTGCAAGGCAAAACTCATGCCAAAACTGGCCATGCATACCCAGTGCTCGACAGAATGCCATGAGCATGTGGGCATTCCTTCTGGTGGCCAAAATCTCCAGACCAGGGTCTCTTTAGATGAAGGTGATGATGGCAAAGTTAGTTGAGCAAAACCAGAAACTTGCTACTGCAAGTTTTGCAAATCTACAGTTCTGGACAGAAAGTGGAGGGCATTGTTTCATGAACTAAAAATGTCCCAATGGGTCCAGTCTTCTGGACTTAAGGGTTTTGCAAGATGGGCTACAAGCAGGAGGAAACTCAAGAGCACTAGAGCAAGATAAACTAGGGTTGCAGTGCAAAGTGCCAAACTGGACCAGAACAGAAAAGAGGTTGATTCACTCAATTGTTCCAAAGGACTCAAAAGGGTTTTTGCATATAGTTGAATAACCTACTCCTATGAACATCCCATAATTTTGGTGGAAGCACTAGGGAAGTAATTAAAGGGGTTGTAGTGTAATTTGGCCTACTGGATCAGATTGGGAATCATGTTGTGGAGCTCAAAATATTAAATCAAACAATTATATTCCTGCATAAAAGTGATCTAATAACATCACATGACATCTCCAAATTTTAGTTGGAATTTTAGATAAACCTGTCAAAGGGTTGTAGTTCAAATGGGGCCTTATTTCAAGGGGAAACCATTTTTAGAGTGAAAGGGATTTAGGGAGAGATTTATATAATAAATTTATATTGATAACAGAAAAGTTTCATTAAGAGAGCAAGAGAGTCTAACAATAGAAGGAAAGCCATCACTTGAGGTAAAAAATCCAACATAAAAGGAAAATAAGGTCCTGAAATCAAAAGAAAGGAACTAGCAAGTGAAAATTTTAATTTCCTGGCAAAATTTCAATTAATAAAACATTGTTAAAATTTTGGGGTGTTACAATGATGCAAAATGGACGTATCAACTCCCCCAAGCTTAGACCTCGCTTGTCCTCAAGCGGAAGCTGATATCGAAAAATATGTCCACATGTTTAGAGATAGAGGTGTCAATAAAATAAAATACGGACATGAGGGCATCATGATCATTCTTATAACAGCAATATATATATATATATATATATATATATATATATATATATATATATATATATATATATATAGGGTGGGTCTATTCTCATAACACCCCTTAAGACCTTATTCTCATAACACCCTCACTCCCTCCACCTCCTCCACCCCGATCCCCAATTGCCTCACCTTCTCTCTCGCACTCACGCCTCGCACTGCACCGCCCCGACCCCCCAATCCTCCTCACCTTCCTTCACCGTCAATGGCAGCCACCAGCTCCGTGCAGGCCGGCCACTCGCCACCGACCGGCCTCCCCCCTGACATCCTGCAGTGCGCTGCCCCACCGCGCCCCGACTGGCTCCCTTACCCACTGTCGCCCTCGACGCCAGCCAGCGTGGCCGCCTCCTTCCCCGCACCGCCCCAGCCCCAGATCCGGCGAGGATCCACCAGGTGGTGCTTCACCTTCACCGTCGGGATGCTTTGGATCTAACAGGTGGGGATCCATGCGCGCCCATGCTCTTACCCCCCTCTCCCGCTTTGATTCTGGCGTGGATCCGTGACTTCTCCGCCCGCCAGGTGGACTCGAGGACGAGCCCCGTCCTGCGACGCCCCGCTGCCGTGTCGAGAGCCATCTGGCCGCCACAACGCTGCCCCACCTCCTCCCCTTCTTCACCCAGTATCCAAAAGGGCACATGGTGCAGCCCCCGCCTCCTCTGCCCTAGATCCATGGAGCCCGTGGTGTCAAGAGAGGCTCCCTCTCCTCTGTCGTGAACTCGGGCAAACCAGCCACACGCCGGTGCCTCCCTCCTCCAAGGAACCGATGCCGCCGCCAGGTACATCCTTACTTTCTTGATTTTACTTACTTCCCCTTGCCCCCTAGCCTCTAATGCAAGTTCCGGCCACAGGAGGCACTGACGCGCGAGGGGCAGCAGTCTGCCTGTGCTCATCCTCCACAAAAATGCAAGATACCAGCGATCCCAGGAGCGCGCGATGATGTTCAACCGCGGCTAGGACGCCCATGCAGTTCAGAAAGGGATAAGTTGTTTTTGGTTGGATTTTGGATGGAGATTTGATGCCTCGTGCGGTCCAACTGCAGTGCACATCGCTGGTGAGGCTGCAGCTCGCGCACTGTTGTTCAGTGTGCCGTGCGGTTTCCATGTGCAGTGCGTTTTTCTTTTTTCCTTTTCCTTTTGGATTTTGGATGTGCAGAACAGTTGCAGCTCATATTGATTTTTTTGAAGCTCACTAAATTTTGTTTTGCAGTTCACCCATCCTCCGCTGCCGCCTCTCCTAGCCGCCAGCGTGTGGGACGACACTGGATGGGGGCGACGACATATCTGTGTGGGCGTTCAGTTCGCTAGCCTGGCGCATGCCGTACACTGATTCCGGTGATGCAGGTCGTCGGTGTACTCCCCAATCCAGCAACGAGCAATAATTTCATTTTAGTTTGTCATTGCAACGAGCAGCTCAGTGGCAACGGGCATGCAGTTTGGTGCACGCGTCCAGCTTCGGTTTAGTTGTTGCGTCGATGCATTTTTGCTCGGATTCGAGCTGGTGCTTTGTTGTGCAGTGCAAAATTCATGTTATAAAAAACATGCGTTCTATGCCTCTGTTTTCTCAAGCAGTGATGCAGTTCGCTTGGGTCACGTGTGCTGAATTTGTTGTTATTTATCTAAAAAAAGTGTGTTGAATTTGCTGTTATTTATTTCAAGAAAATGTGCTTTACTTACGATAATGTGGTTCACTTTCGAGTGTGTTATGGTCCAGCTTCCGGTGTGTTGCGGTTTACGTACGCCAAATGTGAAATGCAAAAATGTTAATGAAATGAAAAAAGTAAAGGGGTTCACTTGCCCGTCTGATGTAGCGATTCACATACGCCCGACGTGATCTGCGGTCCACTTTCTCGTCGGAGAAAATTTACGTTCAATAAAAAGAAATCATGAAGTCCACTTGCCCGTCTAATGCAGTGCGTATGAAATTTCAATTGATTGTCTGATGCAGTGCGGTTTTCAGTTTGAAGCAGTGCGCATTTTTGTCCGATGCGGTTCACTCGTCGATTTTGGTGTCGCGAAAAACAGTGTCCGCGTTTTTGTAATTTCAAAAGTGCTCTAAAACCGTAATGAACTAGAGGGAGTGTTCTACATGAAAAAGTAGCGTCTCGGCGATATCTTTCCAACCGTGTATCTTATGGATCATTTCGACCAGCGGTTTGTAAAATTTTTGTGAAAAACGGCCACTGCCTCTCGTAGTCAGCCGCACGATTTTCAAAATTAACTAAAAACCGTAAGCAATCTTAAGAACATTTCAACATATGAAAGTTGCGCCTCGTTCGTAGCTTTCCACCGGCATATCACACACCTCGTTTCGGCAAACGGTTAAAAAACTGAAGCTAAAACAGTACCGAAAATTGCAAAAAAATCAAAAAAACATAATTCGACGATTTGTTAAATTCAAAACTGCTCTTAAACCGTAGCGAATTAGAAAAAATAATAGATATGAAAAATATGCGCCTCAACGATACCTTTCCATCTGTGTATCATTTGATTCATTCCGGCGAGCGGTTTGGAAGAAAACATGAAAAAACGCTCGCTGTCATTCGTTATGAGCCGCACGATTTTCGAAACTGCTCTTAAACTGTGATGAATTTTGAAAAGTGTTCAACACGGCGAAGTTGCGTCTACTCCATAGCTTTTCAACGGTATATTACACGCATAATTCCGATAAACGGTTAAAAACTAGAGCGAAAAAGGTACAAAAAAACAACACGTACAGTTTTTTCGAAACGAAGTTCACCTTCCTTTGTGTTGCAGTAAGAGTGCAGTGCCCTCGCGTTGTGCGTGCAGTGCGGAAGTGTTATGAGAATATTATTCTCATAATGTTATGAGAATAGACCGGCCGTATATATATGATACATATTTATATTGGCACTTGTGATAGGGACCTTTATTATGCAGTCCGTCACTTTTATTGCTTCCATATCACAAGATCGTATAAAGCTTATTTTCTCCACACTAATAGATCATACATATTTAGAGAGTAATTTTTATTGCTTGCAACAATGACAACTTACTTGAAGGATCTTACTCAATCCATAGGTAGATATGGTGGACTCTCATGGCAAAACTGGGTTTAAGGATATTTGGAAGCAAAAGTATTATCTCTACTTGGTGCAAAGAGTTTGGCTAGCATGAGGGGGAAAGACAAGCTCAACATGTTGGATGATCCATGACAATATAATTTATTTTGGATATAAGAAAACATAACCCATTATGTTGTCTTCCTTCTCCAACATCAACCTTTTAGCATGTCATATTTTAATGAGTGCTCACAATCATAAAAGATGTCCAAGATAGTATATTTATATGTGAAAACCTTTCTTTCTTTATTACTTTCTATTAATTGCAATGATGACCAAAACTTTGTTTGTCAACTCTCAACAACTTTTATTCATCATACTCTTTTATATGTGAAGTCATTACTCTCCATAAGCTCAATATGATTTCTTTAATTCTTTTTATTCTTTATTTTATTACCTCAAGATCATAGTAAGAGAATCAAATCCTTGACTCAAAACTAATCTTTATTATATATAGCTCACGGACTCGAATACATAGAAGGATCATAAAGCAAAGCTCAAAGCTAGATCATACTAAACTTCACTCTACTAGATCAAGATATAACCAAAAGGATCGAACTAAGAAAAAACGATAAAGAAAGAAGTGATGATACGATACCGGGGCACCTCCCCCAAGCTTGGCAGTTGCCAAGGGGAGTGCCCATACCCATGTGTTTATGTCTCTTTCTTCGGGGGTAGTGACGATGAAGTTGTTGATGATGTAGGCTTGTCTGGTTGCTCTGGCAAGAAGGAGGGGTCATCAACACCGTAGTCGATCAACGGGGCATCTTCGGTCTCGGGGTCTACTAGAGAGAAGAGGGGGAAGAAACAGTAAATATAAAGCAAACAGATACAACAACAAAGCATGACAAGTCAACACGCAGTGCTAGGGTGCTCTAACGCGGTGCTACATGATACCGGCGAAGGGGGATAACATCCGGGAAAGTATTCCCGGTGTTAGGCATTTTCGGACAGACGAACCGGAGGAGGATTGTTCCATGTTCGGTATGATAGAGGTGTGTGGCGGACGAACGGACCGCGTATTCGGATTCGTCTCGTCGTTCTGAGCAACTTTCATATATAAAAACTTTTCATCCGAGTTACGGATTATTTTATATGATTTTTCAAAGTTTTAACAATATTCTGAAATTATTATTAATTCGAAATTAAAAATTTAAATGCTAGATGCACCCAGCATAGTGTACACAGAGTGTACACAGTGACTGACAGGTGGGCCAGGGGGTCCCAGTTGACCAGTCAACATTTGACTGGTCAACAGGGGTGGGGCCCTCTGTCATTGACACATTTGACTAATGACATATTAGTTAGGTTAACTAATTAATTAATTAACTAATTGTTATTATTTATTATTATTATATATTTTAACTCTTTTTTTAAAAAAATTCTTTTAAGGGGAGGGGGCCCGCCTGTCAAAGGGCCATAGGCCACAGGGTGCGGGCCGTTTAACGGGCGCCGGGCAGGGCGCGGGTGCCTGGGCGTGGGCGTCTACCCGGACACCCATGGGCGTGAGGGCGCGACGGGGCGAGGCCGCTGGGCGCCCGCAGGCCGAAGCGGGGCAGCGTGAGGGCCGGCGACCGGAGCCGGCCACAGGGCGGCGGCGGGTGACATGGAGCGACGACGAGCAGGAGGAGCGGAGCGGCGCGGCACTAGGAAGAGCAGGAGGTGGGCGCGTTGGTCGGGGATGAGGCCATGGGGGAGTAGCGGGCGGCGCCAGCGGATACTGGTAGGGCGCGGCCATGGGGGCGCTGCCGGCGGCCCCGGCCGGCCGGAGCAGGGGCGGCGGTGAGGAAGGGAGGCGGCCGGCTGCTGCGGAGAGGCGGCGGCCAAGCGGGAGCGGCGATGACGCGCGGAGAGATGGCTGGAGTAGCGGTGGCCAGGGGCGCGGCCGGGGAGGCGTCGAGGGCGTCGCGAGGGCGGGGCGAGTGCACACGCGGGCGTCTGCGGCGGTGCACCTGGGCGGGGCGAGGCGGTCAGGCCAAGAGGCTACGGGCGCAGGCAGCGGTAGCAACACACGAGCGCGGCACCGAGCATCGACAGGCGAGGCCAGGCGTGCGGGAGCGAACGGAGAGGTTCGGGCGCATCCGTGGTGGCGTCCTACGACGACGGAAGAAAGAAAAGGGAGAAGGGGGAATGGACGAGGGCTCACAGGGATGCCGGCAGGGAGCTTAGGGGAGCCAGAGAGCATCTCAGTGGAGTGGCTTGATCGGTGGTGCGCCGGCGACCGAGGTTGAAGAAGAAGATCGTGGCGTCGATGCAGTGGATATCCGACCGAACCGGTGGCGTACTCGATGCGGACGGAGGAGGTACGGCTCCTGAGTGGACGGCAGGCTCGTGGATGCCCTGGTTGCGGTGAATCAAAGGCGGAACCAGTCGGCTCCGAAGGTTGAAGACGATCAAGCTGGCGACGAACCAGCGCTTCCCGACCCGCGTTCTTCTGCAGAGAGATGAAGTGGAGCACGACGGACCTTCTGGAGTTGATACTGCTGTGAGAGGAGTTCGGTGGCCACGGTGAACGGTGTCGGCGCAACGACACTGAGCTTGGGAGAGAGAGGGCATGGTGGAGCGAGGGGAACAAGAGAGGGAGAGGGTAAAGGGGCACAAGGGTTAGCAGGGGGTTGAGGATGCTCTCATCCGTCTCGGCGCACCGACGGATGGTCGACACGAGCTAGATCCACGCATGGACGGTCGCTCGTGGCCGGACAACGCCATGGCCTCTGCCTCTTCCGAGAGGTGAGGGAAAGGCCGGGGCGGTGGGTCGGGCCTGGTACAGTGCAAGCTGGGCCAGGTAAAATAAAAGGGGCGGGTCGTTCTATTTTCCCTTTTCTTTTATCTATTTTCTGCTTATTGTTTTCTATTTAGTTGCTACAACAAAAGGATTTAGTTAAACTTGATATTTGGCAAAGAAAATCTAGTACAATAGTTTGGAGTGACACATAAAGTTTCGAGTCACTTGGAAACTCATAAATATTTGTTTATTTCGAAGAGGTTACGTTGGTTGGAGTTGGACCACTTTGTGTTTTACTAGAGATTAAATCGGAGAGCCAAAAGATGTTGGATTCAACATGACAAATGATCAGCGGAAATTATACTAATATTCAAACATTTTAGTTTTATAGATTGAAGAAATAATAATTCGACTTGTTATTTGAATTTTGAATTTGAGTCCGATTTTTATCTAGCGGCTAATTGGCTTAATTAAATACGATGACATGGCATAGTAGAGTGAGGTCACTGTCGCCTAATTATCCGGGCATTACAATGTGGTTGGCGTTGAGTCCGCATTCCACCATCCCCTGGCACTTGAAAACTTGTTGCTCCATTGCTTTGAGTCTTGTCTCCACGCTTCCGATCCTCCTTGGTCCCTCAACATCGTGGATGTGCAGCACCCCCTCACGCATCTCAATGGTTTGAGGGTGTTGCAGCACCTCCGCAAGGTAGGGGTTGAGGACCTTCTAAAAAACTTGTCCTTGGGAGCGCTTGAAGACGTCAAGGTGATCTAGATCTGTCTTAAAAACAACTCGAAACAAAAGCAGAGGATTTTGGCGTGGTACGATGGTCAAAACCTTTGGTAGATTATATAATGAATTTTTACCGACCAAAAGAAGTATCGTGCAAGAAAACGGAGTCCGGAGAGCACACGAGGTGCCCACGAGGCAGGGGGCGTGCCCAGGGGGTAGGGCGCGCGCTCCACCCTTGTGGATGCGTCGTGTCCCTTTCGGACTACTTCTTATTTTCCTATTTTCTTAAATATTCCAAAACGGAGAAAAATTGCCATTAGAACTGTTTTGGAGTCGGTTTACTTACCGTACCAGATACCTATTCCATTTCGGGGTTTGAAATGTTCTGGAAGTGTCCCTTATGTATTCCTCAGGGGTTAAGGTTTCAACAACATTGGTTTCAACATTTATGGGATTACCTGAGATATAATGTTTGATTCTTTGACCATTCACCACCTTCGGATTTGTGCCTTCGAAGTTGTTGATTTTTATGGCACCGGAACGATAGACCTCCTCGATAACGTAAGGGCCTTCCCATTTAGAGAGAAGTTTTCTTGCAAAAAAACTTAAACGAGAGTTGTATAGCAAAACATAATCACCTACATTAAACTCACGCTTTTGTATCCTTTTGTCATGCCATCTTTTAACTTTTTCTTTAAACAGTTTGGCATTCTCATAAGCATGGGTTCTCCACTCATCAAGTGAGCTAATGTCAAATAACCTCTTCTCACCAGCAAGTTTGAAATCATAATTGAGCTCTTTAATGGCCCAATATGCCTTATGTTCTAGTTCGAGAGGTAAGTGACATGCTTTTCCATAAACCTTTTTATACAGAGACATACCCATAGGATTTTTATATGCAGATCTATGGGTGGTATGGGGATGCAATTCTATGATTAACATCATACTTAGCAAGCATTTTACGAAAAGCACCATGAATAAAATGAAAACCACCATCAGTCATTAAGTATCTAGGGACTCCAAACCTCAAAAAAATAACTTCTTTAAGAATCTTAATAGAGCTATTATCATCAGCACTACTAGTTGGAATAGCTTCTACCCACTTAGTAATGTAATCAACAGCAACTAAAATATGTGTATACCCATTAGAGGAAGGAAACTATCCCATATAATCAAAGCCCCAAACATCAAATGGTTCAATAACAAGTGAATAGTTCATAGGCATTTCTTGACGTCTACTAATATTACCAATTCTTTGACATTCATCACAAGACAAGACAAACTTACGGGCATCCTTGAAGAGAGTAGGCCAATAAAAGCCAGATTGCAATACCTTATGTGCAGTTCTATCGCCAGCATGGTGTCCTCCATAAGCCTCGGAGTGACACTTGCGTAGGATCTGTTCCTGTTCACGCTCAGGTACACAACGTCTAATAACACCATCTACTCCTTCCTTATAAAGGTGTGGGTCATCCTAGAAGTAACGTCTTAAATCATAGAATTTTTTTTCTTTTGCTGGTATGTGAAACTAGGTGGTATAAATTTAGCAACAATGTAATTAGCATAATAAGCATACCATGGAGCAGTACGAGAAGCATTTATGACAGCCAATTGTTCATCAGGAAAACTATCATCTATAGGTAGTGGGTCATCAAGAACATTCTCTAACCTAGACAAGTTGTCTGCAACGGGGTTCTCAGCTCCTTTTCTATCAATAATATGCTAATCAAATTCTTGTAGCAAGAGAACCCATCTAATAAGCCTAGGTTTAGCATCTTTCTTTTCCATGAGGTATTTAATAGCAGCATGATCAGTGTGAACAGTTACTTTAGAATCAACAATATATGGCATGAACTTATCACAAGCAAATACACATGCTAAAAATTCTTTTTCAGTAGTAGCATAATTTCTCTGGGCACTGTCTAGAGTTTTACTAGCATATTGGATAACATTTAATTTCTTATCAACTCTTTGTCCTAGAACAGCACCTACAGCATAATCACTAGCATCACACATAATTTCAAAGGGTAAATTCCAATCAGGTGGCTGAACTATAGGTGTAGAAATCAAGGCTTTCTTAAGTATTTGAAATGCTTCTAGGCAATCATCATCAAAGACAAATGGAACATCTTTTTGTAAGAGATTAGTCAAATGCCTAGAGATTTTTGAGAAGTCTTTAATGAACCTCCTGTAAAAACTGGCATGTCCAAGGAAACTTCTTATAACTTTGATGTCCTTAGGACACGAAATCTTTTTAATAGCATAGACTTTAGCTTTATCAACTTCAATACCTCTTTCGGAAATTTATGCCCCAAGGCAATAGCTTCATTAACCATAAAGTGGCACTTCTCCCAATTCAAGACAAGATTAGTTTCTTCACATCTCTGCAAAACTCGATCAAGGTTGCTCAAGCAATCATCAAAAGAAGTTCCATAAACGGAAAAATCATCCGTGAAAACCTCAACAATCTTTTCACAAAAATCAGAGAATATAGCCATCATGCAGCTTTGAAAGGTACCAGATGCATTACATAAGCCAAAAGGCATACATCTATAAGCAAAGGTACCGAAAGGGCAAGTAAACGTGCTTTTTTTCTTGATCCTCCTTTGACATAGGTATTTGAGAGAAACTAGAATAGCCATCTAGAAAGAAAAAATGTGTGTGTTTGGATAATCTTTCACGCATTTGATCAATAGAAGGTAAAGGGTAATGATCCTGTAGCGACCACGATCCGAATGGACCGAAGTCTCTGTGTTCTGTGTCATCCCTGGATCGGTATGCTGACACACACAGTACAAACATGATTTATAACAGAGGTAAATCACATGTATTAAGTAACGTAAATACTATTACCTCAATCGATCATAGCGGAAGCAACAAGGTCGTGGATTCCCATCAACACCAACGGCAAAGTTGAGTGTAGAAATCGTAACCCCTAACGTATCACTTACTCGTCGTAAGATAATCCTGCAACATGAGACGTTGCAGCCACAGAGGGCCAGTACATTGAATGTACTGGCAAATTCACACTGTAATGATAATGATGAATAAAGCCTACAACTACATGCATATTTGGCTGGTGGAGGCTGTAAGGTTAAAGTCTTTGCGTAAAGCCAATTTTTCCCTACTTCAAAGGAATGCATTTTAATTAACTATCATGGTAGTTGAAACATTGTTGAGAAGATAGACATCCTCTCAACCCCAATTAAAAATAATCATTAAACCCAACAATATTAAATTAGAGAGTGATGAGATCAGCAAATAATCCACTTCTAGAAACTCAAAGATGTCCATAACCGGGGACACGGCTAATCATGATCAGTTTGTACACTCTGCAGAGGTTTGTGCACTTTTCCCACAAGACTCGATCGCCTCCGTTTGGTTTCTCGCACTGCATGGTGTTTGAGAAACGGATGACCGAGACACAGTCTTTCCGAAGAGGTCCCCTTAACCAGATAGATAGGCCAGTACACCTACAAAACCCCACTACATCTGCTAGCCCATCATGGAAAGGTTTCACACAACTTACTCAACTATGCCAGAGCCCATATTGGCATGTGGCTGCGCACGGAAGTTTCTAGGCATGAAATATTATATGATCCCTTTGAGCCTGGGTGGCATTCCAATAGGACAATCACACGGTAACCCCGGGATTTCCTAGGACAACACTGGCAACCCCAGGCATCCGGGCAATCCACTGGTTCACTCCCAGGGTGCCCCAAACCAATCCACCCAGATGTGTATTCAAGTAACCACCTTAAGTTGAATCCTTAATTAACAACTCACATCTGTCATGGATTTCACTCAAACCCAAACCACGTCTACGAGCATAGCATGGCAACCTAAGCAAACGTAGAAGTAACTCCCAGGGGTTTGAAAATAATGCAGGTAATAGGTTCTACCTCAATCTACTTCCCAGTCCCACAAGTTAATTGATCCTACCGATGCAATGTGTTTGAGGATATAACTAATGGAATGAAAACTGGGTATTGGAAAAATATGATCAAAGTGTGAACTTGCCTGCAATGTTAATGAAGATGATTCGCACTCAAAACTCTTGATAGATCTACTCGTCACACTCCGGTCAATCTATCATAAGCAAGCAATAGTAACCACACATAAGCAATCACTCAGAAAGATCAGACAGAGCGAATAAACACTTTGGAAATCTTCGAAAACAAACGAATGACTCTTGAAATACAAAACAATTTCCAACAGTACCAAAATTATGTGAATTTGGCCTTATCAGAAATTTTAGGTCAAGAGCTTCGATTTGCAAAAAGAATAAACTCAAACAGAGCTACGAAACTCAAGTTATGATCAAAACAAATTTGAAACTAAAACTAGTTGAATTCTAATTTTAAAATTTTCAAAAACATGTTTGAGTTGTATTACTGGAAAGAGGGCTTCGTAACGAAGACGTGGCCATTGGTTTCGTTGAATTTGGACCAACAGGTAAAACGATATGGCCGTTTGAAGTTTAGGGGCTAATCTATAAAATAGTAATTTACAGACAGGTCCCTGACCAGAAATCTAAAAGAAAAAGAAAAACTATCGAGCGAACGCTCACTATTTACGCCTAACTAAAGATCGTTCACTGTATAACTAAACCTAAAAAAAAAATAAACCGATCTAAATCTAAAACCTAACTAAATAGAAAACCGAAGCGGTTTTTTACCTATGTGTTTTTCCGATGAAAAACCGCCGGTTCGGCGAGGATAACCGGGCGGATGGTTCGGATCGGGCCGGCGGGTCGGGGCTCCGGTGATACTCCGGCGGGGGGCGGCGGCGGCAGTGCGAAGCAGCGGCGGGCGGCGCGGCTGCGGGAGGCGAGGCAGAGCGCGACGGCGGCGGCGCAAAGCAGCAGCGAAGGCGCAAGCAGCGGCGGCAACAGCAGTTAGCGGCGGCGGCGGCGGAAGTGCGCGGCGGCGCGATGCGAGGAGGAGAGGAGAGAAACGGGCGACGGCGGCAGCTCTTATAGGGGGCGGGGACTCGGTTTCTTGGAGGAGGGGGCGCGGCAGAGTCCGGGCATGGCACGCATGCTGAGGCGGCGGCGGCGCGGTGGCGTACTGGCGACGGAGTCCCCATCGGGAGCTCGGGGACGAGCGGCTGGGCTGAAAGGCCAGTGGGCCAGTGCGGTGTTGAATAGTGCCGGGCTTCGGCGTGGCACAGTAGGACCCCTTTTTTTTTCTAAACAGACAAGAAGACTAAAAGGACCAAAATAAAATAAAATAAACTATAGGCATATAATATATCAAAATTTGCAGAAAAATAAGCCCTACAACATGAACATTTTTCTACTGCCAAATAAAATATCCACAAAATCTAATAAATCAAAAGGTCCTACTAAGCAAATAAAAACCAAATAAAATCACTTTAAAAATACCAAAATGATTTCAAAATTATTTCTCTCCAATTTTCTGCTGTAGGGAATCATGTTACCCTATTTTTGATATATTTTATTTTTGGAGAAAAATAATTTGATTAAAAACCAAATAACTCAATTCTTGAAAATGAGTTATAGAAAATTTCAGAAAAACTTTCAACTCATATTTCCTATAATTTGAAGAAGTCATTTTATCTTCTCTCGGGAAAATCATTGAGTCGCTTAAAGTCTCTGAATTGAACAATATTGCGAGGATGAAATTCAAAATCCTTTCAAACCCTTTATCATTTAAAATAAATGGAAGAAGTCATATTATCTTCACTCTAGGGTTTGGTGTTGAAAAGAATTTGAATTCCCTCGGAGATCAAAAAGCAAAGTGAAAGTTTTGGGAAAGTCATTTTATTCCCTTTCATTTAACTATCAAAAGTTTCAAATTTCACTCAATTTCACTCAGCACAACAACAAGCAACCAATTCTATCTATTTATTATAACATTCCAAAATTTAGAATTTTGGGATGTTACAAACCTACCACACTTAAAATGAATCTCGTCCTCGAGATTCGGAGAGGCTAGCAAGAAATAGGTTAGGGTTTGGGGGTCTCCTAACAAATCCATGATTGGTGTGGCCTAGTGTGCTACCACACTTAGGAACAGGGATATGGTTCCATCAAAACTCAGGTACTCCATCCTTTGGGTTGATGGCGTCGGTCTTCTCAAATCTTCAGGGTATTTCCTTCTCTGGCTCTTCCGGTAGTGGCAAAATCTTTGTCCTCAGTCCTTGTATCCTTTCATCTTGGTAAGGCTCTTTCGAGACAGGTTCTTAGCTGACAGGTCTGGCGCCAATACTAACAAATATCGATATCTCATGGGGGTCATCGGGCAATTTATTGGGTCCCTGCAGAAAACAGGTTTGGGCTTCATCCTCATCGTATATCCTACGGTTGGCAACAGCATGCCGTGTACAAGGGAAAAACTTCTATACCATTCTAAGGTTTAAACAAAGTTTTGACATCGTCGTCTCTCTACTATAGGTAAGTCACTCAGATTTACCATCCCGTATAACAGAGGCGAACAATAAGAGTAAGTCGGTATGGTGATCAATCCATCCCGCACCCAAATCATTACCTTGTATATGGTTTAGTGAATCTCGCATTCTAACACTCGGTCATCCTCACAAGCATAGCAGAATTTTTCTTGTTGACGAACTGAGTTCGAACATATCCATTTATTCTGCAAGCTAAACAACCATCTATCGTGTTCACAACCCTCGGGTTTAACGTAACCAGCTATAAGATCGTCTGTTGGCAAGGTCGTAACCTCTACCAGGGTTTTTTCCTTCAGCAAGAGTGTGCTTGCTTTCCTGACAGGTCCTGGGGCCTGTGGGTTATGGCCCATCTCACCACTAGTAACACTCGGTCTCATCATATGGTTGCAACTGATCATTCTTCCAACATCCAACTTCATTGGCTTTCTTAAATCCATCCAAGTATCCTTTACTTCTCTTGGGTAAAACTATGATGTAATTACTCAGACTCATCCTTAGGCAATCCACTCCAAGTCTGACGTAACTAACCACTAGCTAGTGTATTCGGGTAACGGTGTTGGATTCTACCACACTTAAAATGAATAACACTAGTTTTCACAAAAATCTCCTTCCACGCATCATGTCTTCACCCTTCACTATAGAGTAACAACTCATAAAAATACAAAATCAATACTAGGCTGCTAACCTCACCGATTCTCAACTTACTACAGTTTACTGCGTTTCCATTGCAGGCTTCAACTCCAATACTTAGCACAAAACTCCTTCTTCTTGGTACAATCTACAACAAAATGCACTGCTTTACCACAGCAGAAACATATTACTACTGACAAGTCTCGTGGTTCCCTTATAATTACGTAGCCTCCTTAGGTCCTCGGCTAAAGGGTCCACGTCAGAACTTGTATATCCATAACTCATCCTTGGAGTCACTATTGTTCCATACTTCAGCATTACCCTCTCTTAAAAATCCAATTGTACTTCTTTCCTTCATACTCTTGGGGTAAGCCTCATATCAAAATAAACTCCAACCTGTTTGTGCAAACTCTACTACTTGGAGCAACACTTTCATTTCTATTGGTCCAGGGTTCACTCAGTAAGGTTCAACTAAACAAAATGCACTGGTTCATCCAAAATCCATATTCTCCTCATATCAAATCTTGTATTACTACTTGAACCAGTATTCAATACTCCATTTTCCAAGGGTGCATCACTACAATTGCTACTATCCACATAGTCGGGTATAGTCAACATTCCTTCCATCTTTATTCCTTTGTCCTAGCTAAGGACGCTTCAGTCCCACTGGAATTGTGCAATGTGATTCCTAAATCCATCAATCTTTTGCTTCATCCTATTGGTCGTGTGCTTCATCTCCGTCATCTCTGCCTGCACCTTACTCAGGCTTTCCTAGGTATAACGAAGTCTTGCTTCGAGTATTTCTCCAATCTGACGTATGGCCTCCATAGCAGCTTCACGAACAGAATCAAAGAATGTTGTTCGCGGTACTCGGGAGATGAAAAAGTATTGACCCATAGTCCTTGGGCAAACTCCTTTCACACGATGGAGGTGTACCTCCATGTACCAAAGTTCAACTCCATTCTCCATGAAGGGATAACCCTTGTAAACTGCATCTCCTTCTAGTTGAATATGCTTCATCATGTCCTTCAGGATCTTTGGATAATCTTGATCGCTAGTCAGGGTCATGATGGTTTCCGTGCCTTTGAGAAAAGACTCGTAAAGGGTTGTCATATGTAGGCATAAGACAGAAGGTGTTCTCAGGACAACATGCGGACATCCTTGGGTAAAGCGAGGTCTTTTGTCCGAGAAAGTTTGGGGGTCAACTTCTCCATGGGTCCTAGGTTTTAGTCGGGATGAGATAGCAAGAGAGGCATTCACAATCATCCAACTAATCATAACTATGAGATTCCAAACATCTCAACTTCCATTGCTTCACGAACTATTACAATGTTATTTCCATACTCAACTCAACATTGTAAAAGGGCGTCCATATTAATCTACATGCTTCATTCCCATATGAAAATCTCAACTACTCAGGTCAATCTTCCTCCGGTCTAGACCTTCTCTTGGCAAAATGCTCTACTTCCTTGTAGTGTAAACTAATGTCATAAAACAGATCTAAGTGCTTCATGGTGACTATCCATGATTCACTGGGTTCTCCGCTTCCTGGTTGGGCAGTTGCTAGCATAATGACCTAAATCCTTGCACCGATAACATGTGATGTCACTCAGGTCCTTTTCCGCAGAAGTTGGGTTATTCTGGGGACACATGTTCTTTCTCTTCCTCGACTTCTTCGTTCCTATCAATTCTTCTATCTTTTGTGGATCAAACTCCACTTCTTCTGTCGGGAAGTCTCCCAGATACTCATGGCTTTCCGTCGTGCATTGCTGTGAAAGATGTCCTTTCTCTCCACATGAGTAGCAAGCACGGGAATAATATCTGTCTAGTCCTTCTCCATCAGGGTCGTCAATATCTTCCTCCATCACGGATTCCCTTAGGGTTTCCTCGAGGACTTCTTTCATTGCTTCTTTCTTCTGCTGGATAGTTCGTTGCACCATGGGGTAAATATGACACTGTGCAGGGTAGTGGGTAGTCCCTTCACACAAGAAACAAGTAATCTGCCTAGTTGGGCATTCTTCAGCTAGGTGGCTTCCTTCACAATTAGGGCATTCATCCTTGTGCTCCGCCTGGGTGTGTCCTATTTCTCCACAAATCCTACAGGCACAACGTTTCTTCTTCGGGTTGTCACCACGCTCTCGGATGAGACAGGATTTCAACAACGTTTCCTTGAATTCCTTCCAACTTCCTGCTTCACTACATCCTGGTATGGCTTGATGCATCTTCCACCATGTTGCAGCACTTTTTGTAAAGTACTGGAGAACGTATTGAACTTCATACTTCCTTTCAACTAAATTCTTCCTGAAGTGGTCCTCCATGTTTTGTATCTATAACTCTGCCTCCGGCTGGGTCATTGGTCCAGAGACTTGAAGTCTATCTTCAGTCATCCTCTATTGGGTCCAAGGGTTTTTGGAATAAGGTTCAGAAGGGGAAGAGAGATACACTCAAAACAAACAATAGTTTTGAAAAGACGGGTTTTAGTTTGTGGCTGTCGGAAAAACGTCAAACAATTGACAGCTCACAATCGTCGCAACTAACGTAAGTACATAACAGGGGTTTGGTCTTCTAAAGGTCATCATCTCTTCAAAGTTGTCAACTCTTTAAACCTTCGGAGTATCCATTGTTGTAGCTCCAACACTTCCAATGCATAGTAAAATCCTCTTTACTCCGAAGTGGTCCAAATGAGAAAAGGGGTATTGTCTAACTATTTAAGGTCAAAGGGAAAGTTTGACAAAGCTTAGAAAAAGAAGAGAGATAAGAATCCTTTTGAAAAAGATAGTTTTAGAGAAATCCTTTCCTACGGGCTTGCTAGTTTCTAGGGTCACGTCCTACAGTCAACATGTTCTCTGATACCATCTTGTAGCGACCACGATCCGAATGGACCAAAGTCTCTGTGTTCTGTGTCATCCCTAGATCGGTATGCTGACACACACAGTACAAACATGATTTATAACAGAGGTAAATCACATGTATTAAGTAACGTAAATACTATTACCTCGATCGATCATAGCGGAAGCAACAAGATCGTGGATTCCCATCAACAACGGCAAAGTTGAGTGTAGAAATCGTAACCCCTAACGTATCACTTACTCGTCGTAAGATAATCCTACAACATGAGACGTTGCAGCCACAGAGGGTCAGTACATTGAATGTACTGGCAAATTCACACTATAATGATAATGATGAATAAAGCCTACAACTACATGCATATTTGGCCGGTGGAGGCTGTAAGGTTAAAGTTTTTGCGTAAAGCCAATTTTTCCCTACTTCAAAGGAATGCATTTTAATTAACTATCATGGTAGTTGAAACATTGTTGAGAAGATAGACATCCTCTCAACCCCAATTAAAAATAATCATTAAACCCAACAATATTAAATTAGAGAGTTATGAGATCAACAAATAATCCACTTCTAGATACTCAAAGATGTCCATAACCGGGGACACGGCTAATCATGATCAGTTTGTACACTCTGCAGAGGTTTGTGCACTTTTCCCACAAGACTCGATCGCCTCCGTTTGGTTTCTCGCACTGCATGGTGTTTGAGAAACGGATGACCGAGACACAGTCTTTCCGAAGAGGTCCCCTTAACCAGATAGATAGGCCGGTACACCTACAAAACCCCACTACATCTGCTAGCCCATCATGGAAAGGTTTCCCACAACTTACTCAACTATGCCAGAGCCCATATTGGCATGTGGCTGCACACGGAAGTTTCTAGGCATGAAATATTATATGATCCCTTTGAGCCTGGGTGGCATTCCAATAGGACAATCACACGGTAACCCCGGGATTTCCTAGGACAACACTGGCAACCCCCGGTGTCCGGGCAATCCACTGGTTCACTCCCAGGGTGCCCCAAACCAATCCATCCAGATGTGTATTCAAGTAACCACCTTAAGTTGAATCCTTAATTAACAACTCACATCTGTCACGGATTTCACTCAAACCCAAACCACGTCTACGAGCATAGCATGGCAACCTAAGAAAACGTAGAAGTAACTCCCAGGGGTTTGAAAATAATGCAGGTAATAGGTTCTACCTCAATCTACTTCCCAGTCCCACAAGTTAATTGATCCTACCGATGCAATGTGTTTGAGGATATAACTAATGGAATGAAAACTGGGTATTGGAAAAATATGATCAAAGTGTGAACTTGCCTGCAATGTTGATGAAGATGATTCGCACTCAAAACTCTTGATAGATCTACTCGTCACACTCTGGTCAATCTATCGTAAGCAAGCAATAGTAACCACACATAAGCAATCACTCAGAAAGATCAGACAGAGCGAATAAACACTTTGGAAATCTTCGAAAACAAACGAATGACTCTTAAAACACAAAACAATTTCCAACAGTACCAAAATTATGTGAATTTGGCCTTATCAGAAAGTTTAGGTCAAGAGCTTCGATTTGCAAAAAGAATAAACTCAAACAGAGCTACGAAACTCAAGTTATGATCAAAACAAATTTGAATCTAAAACTAGTTGAATTCAAATTTTAAAATTTTCAAAAACAAGTTTGAGTTGTATTACTGGAAAGAGGGCTTCGTAACGAAGACGTGGGCGTTGGTTTCGTTGAATTTGGACCAACAGGTAAAACGATATGGCCGTTTGAAGTTTAGGGGCTAATCTGTAAAATAGTAATTTACAGACAGATCCCTGGCCAGAAATCTAAAAGAAAAAGAAAAACTATCGAGCGAACGCTCACTATTTACGCCTAACTCTGTTGCTTGGTAGTTAAATGGATAATAATCTCATCCTTAGCGAGTTGATTATTGAATCATCACCCTAAGGTTGATCGTGCTACTTAGTCCACTTCCCTGGTGCACTACTTGATTGATGAGTTAGGATTTTGTTAAGTCCTTGCTCATTTGATCATATCATCTTGCCCTGAAAAGCAAGATTGTTCTCGAGCTTAGTAACATATCGGTGGTTCGTGATTTTCCGGTTATCTTCCCGGAAGTATCACCAGGTTGTTCCCTGACCAATGCGTTGAGCTCGTGATCAAGTTGGTTTCATATAAACCACCCCTTCCCCCAAGAATCTGTGTTGCATACCCCTGAGCTGGTTGGTCAAGCTAAACAACAACTTGGAGAGTTGGAAGATGGAAGCTTGTCCGATCTAGTTCATGTTAAGGGATATATTATTTGTGTGTTGAGGAGAGATGATATCTTCATCGATTGATCCTCGTGACCAGTTGTTGGACCTACTGTCTTGCCAAAACTTTGGTTTGAGTGTGGGCTATTCTCAAATCAAATCAGAACCAATGGTATTCATAATGTTGTCTTACTTGTGGTTGATCCCTCGAGCATACACCGTTACATCTATTGGTCTGACCAATGCTATCACCTTGTTCACATAGTTATGGAATTCCATTTTTATGGAAGCCTCGATGAATTGTTGTCGAGCCCATCGGCGACATGTTTATCCTCTCCATGATTCATGTGGAACATTAAGCTAACAATGGAAACTTTTGTAAGCATTATCTGTGTGTTAGCTCATGAAGTAGATGTCTTGATGTAAGAAGTGGCTTCCCCTAATTCACGAGTACTTGATGTAAGTTGCCGCCGTGAATTTGAGAACGCTTGTTTTACCTCCTCTGGAATCATCCCAATTCAGTCATGCATACGTGCGAAGTATTCCATGGTCTGATAGACCGATCATCTTCATTCCATATGTATCCCTAGCACACCAAGCCACTGATTGAATTGTTCAAGGAGAAGAAGTTCCATCATAAGAGCTAATCATATGACTTATGTAAGGACTTTGATATCCTAGACGATGGTTCCCAACCAGAACTCGGTAGTGTTTTATCATAAGACTACTACGTGGTCATGCTTGTCTTGGACAACGTGTTCACAGGTTTGTAGCAGAACCAGCTCATGTTTTGGAGCATGCTATCATAGTTCATTCCCGAGAATCTCGCAACGTCGTCTTGTCAATTTGGGTTGCAAACTTTCATTTTTCTTTCTAGACTCGATGAGTCTGGAATATCCTGACCCCAACCAGAACTGAATCTCAGGCAGATATGATGGTTGGAGCAATTCCCAAGATCTATAATTTTGGTCTCTCGATAACCGGTAAAGTGGATGTCGTGGCCAACACACCCAGCCGGAAGACCTATTGTTGTAAAATCTTGATTGAAGAAGTTGGTCACCTCCTCATAAGGACTTCGTAGGATTTACTCCCTAGTTGTTCCTTAGATTTTGTGCTCCCGAAGTCCGACCTTTTACTTGACGTTCTAGGTACCAAACCTTTTTAATAAATGGGTTGTGCTAGCACATCAAGGAGAACATTAGAAGCGAAGTGCTAAATGTCTCTCAGTCGATCATCCAGATTTTGCCCTTTGACTCTGCTAAGGTGAAATCTGAGAAAGTGTTATCTTCCTTTGCATCTGCATCGTCCATCATTATTCATCATGGTAGCATGTGATGTTGCCAGGGTCCTTGACACAGATATTGGTAAAACCTTGATGAATATGGGAATGCTCAAGTTCTTAAGAGCACGCACAAGCACTAGGTGTTATCACCGGCACTAACCGGGATTGCTCCCAGTGTTCTTGGTTATGCTATAACCTCTCAAAGAGTAGATTCACTCTCTACTGTTGGGATTCACCCCAGTTACCCGAATCATTCCCAGCATTTGCATTTTTTCCCCGCTTGCACCGCCAATGTGCCAATTTTCCATGGGTTGCCTTTCTCAGCCATTGCTGTTCAGGATTATTTTCCGAAGTGGACTTGCCATGGGTCCCATCCATTACCGATGATAAGCAAAATCATCCCTTGTGTTGGCTTCAACAAGGTAGTCCACATCATCCATTCTGGCCCGAGAATGTCATTCTTTCGGACTCCGTCAAACGATCGATTGTGAATTGCCTCCGGCTGGCATAGAGAGTTTCAATGATCTCTATATCAAAAGTAATTCTTTTTGCCACTTAAGGGAATAATTCTAGGAGTCATCTTCTCTAAGGTGCCCCGTCTGGTGACCTCGATCACCATCTTCATTAAGTGTGGAATTATTGCCTGTCAAGTGAACCTTCATCATTTGTTTCACTCCATCCCCCCCCCCCGGATGTGTGCTCCGTGTCTCAGCTCAGGAGATGGTTCAACGTCTCACTCCATGAGTTGATCTTGAGTTTCTCGATCTTTCAAAAGATCAATTTTGTAGAGTTTCTCTCATCGTCACCGTTTTGGACAAAGACCTCGAAATCAAGGATGTCAATATCAACATGATGCAAGCAATCGAAATTCATATGAAGGGCACTTGGATCATGAAGATTGTGTTAGTTAGTGTCCCCTCTGATTTCTTACCCTACGCTTGAATCTCGGGACGAGATTCTTGTTTAGTGGGGGTGAGTTGTCACAGCCCTAGACTAGCCCTTGCCTATCTTGCTTGGTCTTCATGTGCATCATGTTTAATCTCCTCAGAACACTGGAAATGGGGATGTTCAAACCCTAGCACCAAATAAATTCAACTAGGGTCAAATTAAAATATTTTTCGATGAACCCAAAATGCCCTTTGGAAAAGTTCATCATTTTTGGATTGATTAAAAACCTCTGGCAAAAAAGTTGCACATATTTCTAGGACCATTCTAGATTTTTGAATTAAGGTATATTGTATTTGAATTGGAGCAGATAAAATCTATAAATAGTTTTATAGCTCCAAATGTTTTGAAAATTATTTGGGTCTCTGGAATAACTCAGTTAACATCCACAATAATTTTCAGCATCTATAAAAATGGTTTAGTGCCTAAACTAAATCAAAACACGGAAAGAAAATAGAAAACAGAAAAAAGAGAGAGGGAGAAGTAGAATTTACCTGGCGCTCACCTGGCAGCCCATCTGGCCGGCCCAGCCCATGAGGGGCAGGGAGGTCTTCTTCCTCCCGCCAGTTGTCGGTGTACTAAGGTAGGGGTACCCCAGTACCCCAACTTGTGCACGGGCAGTTGCAGCTTCCCGCGGCAAGGTTTACTGCGTGCTCGCCGGAGACCTTCCTGCCTCCTGTCAAACCATTCAAAGACAAAGTATACAAGACAGAAGATCGAGACCCCGGCAAGAGGAGCTTGCCGGGAAGGCCGTACCAGGCTCAAGGCTGTTCCACTAACACAAGACCCTGGCAAGAGGAGCTTGCCAGGAAGATTAGGAGATATTGCCTCGGCGCTATGCGCGCCCCGGCAAGGGGCCCGGGGAGCGGCAAGTTCCCGGGCCCGGCAAGATCAAGGCCCCGGCAAGGCGCTTGCCGGGAAGGCTACGCTGTGTGCCCGCGCTCCAGCTCATCGGCCCACGCGTCGCCCTGGGGCCTAACCAGGGACGCGTGGCGGATGGCTGTGCAGCCTGGGGTACACGGTGGCACACCACGGCGATAAATCCGTCGCCGTGGCGGACGGAGACGCTAAGGCGGGAGCTTTTGGGGTCGACGGCGACGGGCATTAAATGCCCTTGTCCCCCACTGTTAAAGTAGGTATAGACCACTGTTCTGTACTGTAGCTCCACTGTTCCCGCACTGTTACAACTACCACCTCTTTTACATTTTTACCCCTTTCTCCTACGTTGACACCTGTCGGTGACCCCTTGCACTATAAAAGGAGGCCCATGCACAACGTGGAGGGGGTTCAAAACCTAGATTACTCTCACGCACGGTGTAGCTGCTTCTTCAAGCTCCCGAGCGCCCCACTAAATACACAACCAAGCAGGAGTAGGGTTTTACGCATCCGTGCGGCCCGAACCTGGGTAAAACTGCCCGCGCGTCTGCTTCGATCTGCTCTTTGTGCTCCCTCCGCCCTCGTACCGCACAGACAAGGGGCTCCGGTCCCATAGGTGTTCGTGGCGGACAGTTTCCCCCGACATCTTTGGCGCGCCAGGTAGGGGGCGTCGAGGTTGTGCGAACCTGATCCGGCGTTCGCGCGGGCGCATTCTTCATCAACTCTTCCAGCTTCATCAACAACTTCATCAGCGACAACTCCATGGCCCCGAAGAAGAAGCCTTCGGAGGTCGGAGGCCCGTCTGCGTCTCATCCGCCGCCACCAGAGCCAACGGTCGGCGGGGGAGACGCCGTCGGAAGGATGGTTGCCGGCGAGGACACTCACGGTGCCACCAGATCCAAGAACAAGACGGACGACCGGACCTCGGTCTCCGTGGACGCGCCGCGTCCATCACAGCACACGACGACCCCGCAGCGCCATACCACGGGAGGTGGTATCCGCTTGCTGGGACAAGGCCAAACTGGAGGTTCGCGGGACGCCCCGGACCCCCGTCCGGGCACAAGCAAAGCGAAGGCGCCGGCGCGGGACCCCGCTCCTTCTAACGTCTTTAGAAGTCCGAGCGTATCCCGCTCCTCGCACCGCTCGCCCGCGTTCCCCACTACTCCGGCAGAGGCGCTCGCAAGGGCGCAGCTGCTCCTCAATTTTCCTCCAGCGGCCGACAAGGCCGAAGAATGGAGGGCCACTATCCGGAGCCTGATAGACTTCGCCAACAACGGCTCTCCGCAGCAGCCGTCGGCCTCACGGCCGCGGCAGGCTGAGAAGACGAAGGCTATCGGCGACAAGACTGCCGGGGGTGCGACGAGCGTGCACTCCCCGCCGCAGAAGCAGAAGACGCCGCCCCGCCGGAACAACCCCGACGACGGCTCCACAGCCTCGTCGGACCCGCGGGCCCGTCGGGACCAGCGCCAGGTCCTCGACGACCGGCGAGATGAAGACGCTCGAACCACGATCGAGCGCCGCCGAGAAGCTCGGCGACAATCCGACAAGAGAGCTGGGAACACTGTCGACGCACCCGCGCCCGGTGAACCAGGCGACTTGCCGTACGCGGCAGGCTGCCCTGCGTTCACCCGCGAGCTGCGGCGCGTCCAGTGGCCCAGCATGAAGAACTTTAAGCCCGACGTACCGGAGAAGTACGACGGCAAGACGCATCCCTCGGAGTTTCTCAGCGTCTACACTATCGCAGTGCAAGCTGCCGGGGGGCGCGACGAGAAGATCCTAGCTAACTACTTCCCGCTCGTGCTGAAGCCGAACGTCCGTTCGTGGCTCATGCACTTGCCAGAAGGCTCTATCTCTTCATGGGCCGACCTCTGCCATCAGTTTGTTGGCGCCTTCACCGGCGGCCACAAACCCCATGGCCAGGAGAGCGATCTCCACATTTTGGCCCAGAAGGAAGGCGAACCCCTGCGCAAATATATCCAACGCTTCAGCCGGGTGCAGCACAACATCCCAGACGTTCACCCTGCCGCGGTTATCAGCGCGTTCCACCAGAACGTGCGTAACCGCCGCATGCGTGAGGAGATGGCGATGACCAAGATCAGGGACGTCAGCGAGCTTTACGCTCTTGCTGACAAGTGCGCCCGTGCGGAAGAGGGGAGGAAACTCCCCGGGGAGGATGCTGGCGCAGGGGGAAGCGACAGCGACGACGCCGCCCCGGCAAAGAAGAGCCGGCGGCGGAACAACAGGAAGAAGGGCAAGAAGGAAGTGCTTGCCGTCGAGAAGTCCGGCAAGGAGGCCCCCGCCAAGCAAGCGCAGGCTGGCGGCTCCGGCAAGGAGCCCACCCCTGCGGCGACGGCCGACAAGCCGGGTAGCTCCGACAAGCAATACTGTAAGATTCACCGCACCAAGGGTCACGATCTCTCCAACTGCAAGCGCGTCGAGTACCTCGTCGAGCAGCAAAAAGCTGAGTACGAGAGGCGCGACAAGGAGAAGGCCCAAGGTGTAGGGGAAGAGCCCAGCAAGAAGCGGCCGTTTAACGGCCGGGGAGGACGCCGCGGCAAGGCCAAGCAGCGGCAAGGAGATCGACCTCCCCGGGGCCGCGACAACGACGAAGACGACGATGAAGACATGGAGGACGACGAGAACAGCGAGCAGGAGTTCCAGAAGGCCACGGAGGTCCTGTGCGTCGACGGTGGCGCCTCCCTGCACACCTCCCACCGCCAGCTGAAACAGTGGGTGCGTGAGGTGAATGCAGCGGAGCCGCCCGTGGAGTCGCGCAGGCTCCTCAAATGGTCCAGCACGCCCATCGTTTTTGACCTTGAGGATCACCCTGACCGCACCACGGCGGTCGGGTGCTTGCCGATGCTGGTTTCCCCCACCATCCGCAACCTCAAGGTCACCAAAATGTTGGTTGACGGCGGGGCCGGGCTGAACTTGATCTCCTCTGCTGTGATCAAGAAACTCCAGATTCAGGACGGCGAGCTCGAAGAGACCGGTTCATTCCAAGGAATCAACCCGGGAAGGAGCAAGCCCAAGGGAAAGATTACTCTGCCGGTGACCTTTGGCGGGGAGCTCAACTTCAGGACTGAGCGCATCACTTTTGACGTTGCCGATATTCCATTGCCCTACAATGGAATACTCGGCCGTCCCGCCCTCGCCAAGTTCATGGCGGCTTCCCACTATGCCTACAACGTGCTGAAGATGCCGGGGCCGATAAGCGTCATCACTGTCCACAGCGACAAGAAAGATGCGCTTATTTGCGCCGACAAGATTTACCGGGATGCGGCAGCTGCGGCCGAGAAGGATACTCTTGCCGCTGAAGCTCCCGGGGGGAAGAAGACGAAGACCAAGTCCGGCAAATGCTCTGGGACCCGCTCCGGCAACCGCACCTCTTCGGAGTGCTGCGCTGCCGTCGAGGACGTTCCATCGAGCTCCACCGGCAAGAGCAAGAAAGGAATGGCTGCTCCTCCGGCGACCAAGAAGGTGTCCGCAAAGGAGGATGGCACTGGTGGTACCTTCACCATCAGTGCCACCCTTGACAGCAAATAGGAAAGCGCGCTCGTCGCCTTCCTGCGGGCGAATGTCGATGTGTTTGCTTGGCAACCATCTGACATCCCCGGTGTTCCCAGGAAGGTGATTGAGCACAAGCTTGCTGTCTGCCCTCATGCGCGGCCCATTAAGCAAAAAGTGAGGAAGCAAGCCGTGGAGCGCCAAGAGTTCATCAATGAGGAGATCAAGAAACTAGAGGCAGCAGGCCTAGTTAGAGGTGTGATCCATCCGACGTGGTTGGCGAACCCAGTCGTCGTGCGCAAGGCCAACGGGAAGTGGAGACTGTGTATAGACTTCACTGATGTCAATAAAGCATGTCCCAAGGATCCTTTCCCTTTGCCGCGCATTGACCAGATCGTTGACTCCACTGCCGGATGTGAGCTACTCTGTTTTCTTGATGCATACTCAGGCTATCACCAGATTTTCATGGCTAAGGAAGATGAAGAGAAGACTGCATTTATCACTCCATGTGGCACCTATTGCTTCATCCGCATGCCATTTGGATTGAAGAATGCAGGCTCAACTTTTGCAAGGGTAGTGTACACTGCTTTTGAGCCACAGATCCACAGGAATGTAGAAGCCTACATGGATGACATCGTGGTGAAGAGCAAGAGCAAAGAAACACTGATTCAAGACTTAGAAGAAACGTTTCAGAACCTGCGCAGGATACAACTCAAGCTGAACCCCGAGAAGTGCGTCTTTGGAGTTCCCTCCGGCAAGCTTCTCGGGTTCTTTGTATCACAGAGGGGGATTGAAGCCAACCCCGACAAGATCAAAGCCATCGAGCAGATAGAAGCTCCAAAGCGCGTCAAGGATGTCAGAAGGCTTGCAGGTTGCGTTGCTGCCCTCAGTAGGTTCATTTCAAAATCCGCAGAACGCGCCCTACCTTTCTTCAAAATCTTGAAAAAGGCAGGTCCCATGAAGTGGACTCCGGAAGCGGAGGCGGCGTTGCAGGACTTGAAACGGTACCTATCCTCCACTCCAATACTTGTCGCACCTAAACCACAGGAAAAGTTGTTGCTATACTTAGCGGCAACCAACCAGGTGGTTAGTGCTGCGTTAGTAGCGGAGAGGGAGTCCGACGAGGAGACAGCATCACCGGCAAGCGAATCTAGCGACAAGCAGGGGGCTGTCCCGACAAGCTCTGGCCCCGACAAGGAAGACTCTGCGCAGGAACAAGGAGAGGTGCGGAAGAAGATGGTGCAGCGCCCAGTGTATTTTGTAAGTTCCCTTCTCCAGGGAGCTAGATCAAGGTACTCTGGTGTGCAAAAATTGCTTTTCGGCCTCCTCATGGCCTCGAGGAAGCTGCGCCACTACTTCCAAGCCCATGAGATAACAGTGGTCACTCGCTTTCCGTTGAAGAGGATATTGCACAATCCAGAGGCAACAGGCAGGATCGTCGAGTGGGCACTGGAGCTGTCAAGCTTTGGACTCAAGTTTGAAAGTACTTCAACCATACAGAGCCGAGCTTTGGCAGAATTCATTGCTGAGTGGACCCCAACGCCAGAAGAAGAAGTTCAAGAAACGAGTGTACCCGTGCAAGAAGCGACAAGTGAATGGGTAATGTATTTTGACGGTGCCTTCTCGCTGCAAGGCGCCGGTGCCGGCGTGGTACTAATCGCGCCCACCGGAGAGCACCTCAAATATGTTATCCAGATGCACTTTCCCAGGGAGCAAGCAACAAACAACACTGCAGAATATGAGGGCTTGCTTGCCGGCCTCAGGATTGCGGCCGAACTTGGGATCAGGAAGCTGATTGTGCGGGGAGATTCTCAGTTGGTGGTCCGACAAGTTAACAAGAGCTATCAGAGTCCTTTGATGGAAGCATATGTCGATGAAGTGAGAAAGCTTGAAGAGCACTTTGAAGGTTTGCAGATGGAGCACGTCCCGAGAGCTCAAAATGAAATTGCAGATGGCCTTTCAAAGTACGCCGCGATGAAGTTACCTGTGGAACCAGGGACCTTTTTGCTCAAGCTGACTCAGCCATCAGTTACACCATCAATTGGGCAGTCCAAGAAGAGAAAGTTGGTCTCCGGCGACTACTTGCCGGCGGATCTTCCTGAACCCGCCGCCAAAGTTCCCAAGATCAACAACAACACTGAGGAACAGTTTGCTCCTGCAAGCCCTCGGGCTTGTGCAGTTGAAGCAATTGTTCCCGACAAGCCTCGCCCCAGCGAGCTTGCCGGGGGACCGTCAGCTCCGACAGGACCAGAGGTCTTTGCCGTAGAAGCTGAGGTTCCCGCAGCGGCCCTCGAGCCTTTAGTCCTTGCCGTCGAGCCTCGGGCTCCGGCATGGGCGCAGCAGATCGTCCGTTTTCTGCAAACTGGAGAACTTCCCGACGACCCTCAAGAGATAGAGAAGATAACCAGGCAGTCAAGTATGTATCAGTTTGTGGATAACGAGCTGTACAGAAGAAGACTCAACGGTGTCAGGTTGAAATGCATCTCCAGAGAAGATGGACAGAAGCTGTTGGCAGAAATACACGGAGGCATATGCGGCCACCACATTGGCGCAAGGGCACTTGCCGGGAAAGCTTTCCGGCAAGGGTTCTTTTGGCAAGAAGCCCTCCAAGATGCAACTGCACTAGTAACCAAGTGTGAAGCGTGCCAGTTCCATGCGAAGCAAATTCATCAGCCAGCTCAAGCTCTCCAAACAATCCCTTTGTCATGGCCCTTCTCGGTCTGGGGGCTCGATATCCTCGGCCCTTTCCCTCGCGCTGTCGGGGGCTTTGAGTACTTGTACGTTGCAATCGACAAGTTCACAAAGTGGCCAGAAGTAGAGCCGGTGAGGAAGGTGACAGCACAGTCAGCAGTCAGGTTCTTCAGGTCGATTGTTTGCCGTTTCGGGATCCCGAACAGGATCATCACCGACAACGGTACGCAATTTACTAGTCGCACCTTCATGCAGTACGTCCAAGACCTTGGCGCCAAGGTCTGTTTTGCTTCTGTTGCTCACCCGAGGAGCAACGGTCAAGCGGAAAGGGCAAATGCTGAAGTGCTGCGCGGACTCAAGACAAGAACCTTTGACAGGCTGCGCAAGTGCGGAAGAAATTGGATAGAGGAGCTCCCGGCGGCTCTTTGGTCAATCAGAACGACACCAAGTCGAGCCACCGGGCAGACACCTTTTGCTCTAGTCTATGGAGCAGAGGCAGTTCTCCCCACGGAACTCGTATACGGATCTCCTCGAGTACTCGCTTATGATGAGCTCGAGCAAGAGCAACTGCGGCAAGATGACGCATTGCTCCTTGAGGAGGGACGTCTCCAGGCTGCTGTACGAGCTGCTCGATACCAGCAAGCTTTGCGCCGCTACCATAGCCGCAAAGTCAAGGCCAGGAGTCTCGAGGAAGGCGACCTTGTTCTTCGGCGTGTTCAGTCCGCCAAGAATTCCAACAAGTTGACGCCGAAGTGGGAAGGCCCTTATCGGGTGAGACAAGTTACGAGGCCCGGCGCTGTCCGCCTCGAGACCGAAGAAGGCTTACCGGTGAGCAACTCCTGGAACATAGAGCATCTTCGCAAGTTTCACCCCTAAGGCGCGGTTGCCGTGATCCGCTCCGGCAACCACCTTTTGTACAAGCCTTGCCACTGTTGCATGTAACCCTTTGTACAAAGCCGGGCGCAGACCCCGTGCATCAGTAAAGTTTTCGTGTTTTCGCATCGATTGCCTTTTGCATGCTTTCTCTTTGCTGTTTGCATGTTCCGTTTGGCATTTTGACGCAACACTCAGACATACGGTAAACACTATTACGCCGAGAGGCAATATGCTTGTTTCCCTCTCCCTTTCCTTTTCTCTTAAACAGAAGGAACGTTCCTCGCGCACAAGTTTGCCGGGGGGGAAGGAGATGGAGGAGGGACTAAGTGCTGTTCAAGTAAGAAGAGCCTTACCGGAAAGCAAGCAACATGAGCAAGCAGCTTATGAAAGATAAGTTGTTAGAATTTGACCAGTTCAAATTTTAAATTTTGGTTGTCTTCCTTGAACGATCACACTTTGTATGGAAAACCTGTGCGCGGAGGAACCTACCCGTAGCTTGCCGCACCCTTATCTTGTTTTCGAGTCCACTCAACGATTTAAGTGAGCTGCGACAAGTGTCGCGCCCTTGCCTCGTTTCCGAGTACGCTCAGCAAGCTAAGTGCGTTGCGACCAGCCGCGGCAAGGTTGCTTGCCGGCGAGGACCTTGGCCAGCAGGCTGCTCAGAGTCCAGCACTCAGCGCTCGCGACAAGGGCCCCTTGCCGGCAAGCTCCCCGGGAGCGTAGGGTGAAAAACATACAAAGTCAAAGATTGGAACAAGGAAGATAACATTGCACTGATTGATTGAAGTAAAGCAAATATCTTACAAGGATAACTTGTCGCAATGGACTAATGAGTTCATAACATAATATGCAGCAACAAAAAGATAAACATAAATGGAGCCCTAGTCTACGCGGTCGCCTTCCTTCCTGCCAAGCTTTGCCACCTTGGCGATGATGTGGCCGACCTGCTCCTTCAGGGCCTCCGTGTCTGCATCTGCCGGCAGGGTGCGAAGAACGTTCGTGAGGTTGATCCCCGGGTTGCGGTACACGATCTTCGTCAACACCCGCTCCAGAGTTCCCGCGCAGAGCCGGCGCGACTCCTCGGCCAGCTGCGCGGGGATGCGGTTCCGGAGACCTGCAAGAGCCGGAGCGACGCCTCTGAAGAAGAGGCTGAGCTTCGCGCTGTGCGGGAGATCTGGATCCGGCGAGTAGATAAGATGTTCGACCTTCAGCGCCAGCAACTCCTGGTCAATATTGGACGCAGAAGAAACCAGCTCTTCGGTCCACACCTCGATAGTCTGCCGGAAGAGCTCGGAGGCCTTGTTGACGCTCTCCACCAAGGTTCGCTCCTTGCGGAGCTCATCCTTCAACTTGGTCTCCTGGGCCCGGGCAGCATCAAGCGATTCCTTCAGGGTGGTGACCTTCAGCTCCAAGTCTTCAATGGAATCCTTGGCGGCCTTCAGCTCGTCACCCCTCTGGGATAAACTCACCTGGAGCTCTGAGTTTGTGTGAGCATCCTTCTCGCGCTCCAAGATGAGCGCGGCAACCTTCTCGGCGCTCACCTTCATCGCCTTCTCCAGTTGTTCGACCTTGGCGGCGAGCTCCTTCTTGGCGTCCTCCGCGGCAACCGCGGCGGCCTTCGCCTCCTTCAGCTCCCCGCCAAGGGCAGCCTCGCGAGCGGCAAGGTCTTCTTCATGAGAATCCAGCTCAACCTTCCGCTGCGCGAGCTCTCCCTCTCGCCGGGACATCTCCACCCCGGCGAGACGCTGCTGTTCATCGGCTTCGGCCCTCTCAAGTACCCACTCTTGGTACTCGCCGGCGAGACGCTCACGCTCCTCCGCCACCTGGCGGAGGGCAGCCTGATTGGCGGCGCTGAGCTCCGCCGCACGCTTCTCCATCTCTGCCGCGGCCTTGGCGGCAAGAGCCTCCCGGGAAGCGAGCTTTGCTTGCCTGGCCCGGTAAAGAGCCAGGAGTTGATGAAGCAATCGCTCCTCCTCGGGCCCCTCACCTCCACCGGGCGCCTGGACGATCTTCAGGCCTGCGGAGGCGAGGACCTCTCCGTCGAACGCCTCGCCCTCCGCAGGAGCTCGCGACGAAGACCCCCACGGCATCTGGATGAAGACGCCATTGGGGGCCTCGAGATAGAACCTTTGCTCCTCGCCGGCGGAGGGACCGGTGGCCGGCGCAGCATCCGATGCTCCCGCCACCTCCGGGTCGGCGGTGCGGCCACCGTCCCCCTCCCCGGCCGCTGCGTCCGCAGCCGGAGCAGTCTCTTGCGCGGCCGGCTCGGCGGCCTCGCCCACCTCCTCGACGACTGGAGCGTCGCCGCCGCCGCCCTGCGCGTCCTCCTCCTCGAGGATAATTACCTCCGTCTCCATAGGCACAGGAGGAGGAAGATCTAGAAAGAAGAAGAAGACAAAGAAATTCAAGACTCAAGCAAATATCCAAAAAAGAGACAAGTCAAGCAGACAAGTTACAAAGGTTACCTTGGCGGGCGTCCTCAGCGGCGGGCTCCCTCGCCGGGGAGCTCGGCCTCGTCGGAGTAGTCGCCCTCGCCGGGGAACTTGGCCTTGGCGGGGTGGCCGCCCTTGCCGGGCTGCTCGTCCTTGGCGGAGTACCCGCCCTTGACGGAGCACTCTCCCTTGCCGGAGAGTCTTGCCTTGGCGGGGATGGCGGTGCATGCAGCTCCTCGGCGGTGGTCTCCGGGCGCTCTTCCCGCTGCGGCTCCTCCTCTGCACGGAACAAGACAAGAGATGTCAAGATATGAAGATAAAATCAAAAGCCTCAGACGTACCCCGACAAGCGAAAAGAAAGAACCCCAGACTTACGCTGGGGGCTGCGCTGCGGGCTGCGCTGGGGGCTGCTCATCGGAGCAGTGCCAGAGTCCGGCAGGCTCGGCCCCGGCGCGCCCTCTGTTGCCGCCGCCGTCGAATCCTCCGCGACCTCGGCCTCGGGCGCCTTGGCCTTCTTCGCTGCGCGGTGGGCCAGGGTCCTGAAATCAGAACAGAAGACAGAATTAGCATCAACAGAAGATCAAGACAAAAATCAAGAAGATGAAGAATCTCGGATCCTTACTCCTGGTCTTCCTCGTCGTCCTCGCTCAGGGCGGAGAAGTCATACTCCACCGTGGGCGCGTCGACGTGAGGAGCGGGAGGCGAAGACTCCTTCGCGCGCTTGGTGCTCACCGGGGCTGGGGGCTGCGAAGACCCAGCCCCTGTGGCCGCCGGCGCCCGGGGGGCGGGCGGAGCCGCTGCTCCGCTCCGAGAAGACCCCTGCCGGCTCGCTGCCGGCCTGCGGGGCGACTCCGTCGTGGTCCGCGCACGGGCCGCCTCTGCTGCGGCTGGTGCGCCGGACGGCCTTGGCGCGGCTTGACTCCCCCGGGGAGCCGCCCGCCGAGGTGGCTGTTGCCGGGGCGCCTGTGCCCTTTCCCCCGTCGCCGCCTTGCGGAGACGCTTTGCCGGGGACTCCTTCGGGCTTGCCGGGGGCGGGGAGCTCTCCGACGAGGAGAGGTCGTCGGCGTATAACTCCGTAGATCCGCCGGAGTCTTCGGCCTCCTCCTCCTCCTCCTCCTCTGCCCCGGCCGGCTCACTGGGCCCAGCATCCAGCGCTGCGGCCCTCTTCCCCTTGGCGCCTCCGCCCCTCGCGGCGCCTCTGCTCCCTCCGGCGGTGCCGTCCCTTGCCGCAGCCTCCGTCGCGATCCCATGGATCCCGGAGTGCCTCAACGAGGGAACCCCGGCGAGCGCGTCGGGTGGGAGGTTCAGCAATCGGCGGATCTCCGCCTCTTCCGCCTGGGTGGACGCCTCCTCGGCCTCCGCCTCCTCCGGCGAGAACCCGAAGACTCCTGCCGCCGCGGCTGCGGCGGCCTCCTCAGCCCGAGAAGCTATGTAGGCGATTTCCTGTTCGGTGGTGTCCCGCGTATGCAGCTTGAGGTCCTCCTTGTTACTCGCCACCTCGACGAGGTTGTCGTAGAAGTTGAGGACGTCGATGGGCTTCGGGGTGATCCACGAGCGGTCCAAGCCATGCGAGTCGCACATCGGCATCATGGCGAGGATCCGGTCCCTCGCGGCGTTGTTGCAGAGCGGCACCACTTCCCGGGGAGTCCGGAACCACTCGGGGTGCGTCGGGTCGTACTTGAAGAGCTCTCGTACCATCCCGCGCAGCTCCAGAGTGGTGAAGTTGAAATTAAGCCCGGGGCGCAGCCTCATGATGTCTGCCGGGCCGCCGTACTCCCAGGCCGGCCTCTTCCGGTCCTGGAGAGGGGCGATGCGCCAGCGGAGGAAGTCTGCGCCCACCTCGGCAACTGACAGCCGGGCCAGCCGAAGACGGAGGATCCGGACGAGGGCGATGTCGAGCTTGACGTCGTCGGAGTCTAGATCGCTCCAATCTCTGCCGCGCGCGATAGGCGTTGTGCGCGGCGCAGTGAAGGCTTGCGGCTGGTCTTCTACAATCCAGCACCACTCCGCTCGCCATTCCTCCCACTTGCCGCGGAGCTCCCCCGGCAAGTACGACCCCTTCTTCCCGAGACGGAAGACCCAAGAAATACATCCGGAGAGGGGGGCATCGGCCTCGGCTCTAGGGGTGAAAAAGTGTCTAAAGAGGGCTACGTTGGGGTGGACTCCTATGAAGTTTTCGCACATATGTGCGAAAACGGCCATGGTGAGGATGGCGTTGGGGGTGAAATCAAGCAGATGGAAGCCATACGTATTCATGATATCACAGAAGAAGTTCGAAAAAGGAGGACAGAGACCACAGTGGAAAAAGGCAGCAAAGAAGTAATACCCGCCGGGATAGTTGTCCTTGGCGGCGGCCGGATATGCTCGGGTGCGGGGATGCGCATCGGTGCCCTTGGACCAGAACAAGTAATACTTGTTCCAGAGTTCTTGCACGCCGAGCTTCGGCGAGAAGACGACGTGCCGCTTCCGGTAAGCGATGAGCTTGGCTGCTTGCTCGGACTTCTCCTTCTTGGATTTCTCCGCCTTCGCCTTGTCGGTCTTTGGGGCCATGGCGGACGCGGCGGAAGGAAGGGGACGAAGAGCTAGGCGGCGGCGGAGCTGTGGAGGCGGAGCGCAAGAAGGAATCTTTTTGCAGGAAGAAGACGACGTAATGAGAGCACAGGGAGGGGAACCGCGCCCGCTGCCTATGCTTTTATGGGGGAGTGGGGGGCGTTTCCCCCTTTCCATTAAGAGATCGTGGGCACGTCCCATCCCACGGCGCCGCAATCGACGCGTGCCGTTAACGTGGGGTGCGGCGGATATGGAAGTGGATTCGGCGCGCCGCGGGCCGCGGGTGCCCGTGCACTGTTTTGGGCCTGGCCCAACAGCGCTCGGCACCGTGTGTGGCCCAGGCCCGGGGGCTCCTGTCGGTGTACTAAGGTAGGGGTACCCCAGTACCCCAACTTGTGCACGGGCAGTTGCAGCTTCCCGCGGCAAGGTTTACTGCGTGCTCGCCGGAGACCTTCCTGCCTCCTGTCAAACCATTCAAAGACAAAGTATACAAGACAGAAGATCGAGACCCCGGCAAGAGGAGCTTGCCGGGAAGGCCGTACCAGGCTCAAGGCTGTTCCACTAACACAAGACCCTGGCAAGAGGAGCTTGCCAGGAAGATTAGGAGATATTGCCTCGGCGCTATGCGCGCCCCGGCAAGGGGCCCGGGGAGCGGCAAGTTCCCGGGCCCGGCAAGATCAAGGCCCCGGCAAGGCGCTTGCCGGGAAGGCTACGCTGTGTGCCCGCGCTCCAGCTCATCGGCCCACGCGTCGCCCTGGGGCCTAACCAGGGACGCGTGGCGGATGGCTGTGCAGCCTGGGGTACACGGTGGCACACCACGGCGATAAATCCGTCGCCGTGGCGGACGGAGACGCTAAGGCGGGAGCTTTTGGGGTCGACGGCGACGGGCATTAAATGCCCTTGTCCCCCACTGTTAAAGTAGGTATAGACCACTGTTCTGTACTGTAGCTCCACTGTTCCCGCACTGTTACAACTACCACCTCTTTTACATTTTTACCCCTTTCTCCTACGTTGACACCTGTCGGTGACCCCTTGCACTATAAAAGGAGGCCCATGCACAACGTGGAGGGGGTTCAAAACCTAGATTACTCTCACGCACGGTGTAGCTGCTTCTTCAAGCTCCCGAGCGCCCCACTAAATACACAACCAAGCAGGAGTAGGGTTTTACGCATCCGTGCGGCCCGAACCTGGGTAAAACTGCCCGCGCGTCTGCTTCGATCTGCTCTTTGTGCTCCCTCCGCCCTCGTACCGCACAGACAAGGGGCTCCGGTCCCATAGGTGTTCGTGGCGGACAGTTTCCCCCGACACCAGTCGGACGCACGGCGCGTGCCCAACGCGCGCCGGCCACCTCCACCTTGCCTGCCTGTCTCCTCGCCGCCCCGAAGCGCCTAGAGGACGCCACGCCCTCCCCTCGGCCCCTGCATCTCTCCCCTCTCTCGCTGGACCTTCTCCCTCTCCTTTGGTCCTCTCTCCCGCGCAGCCCGAGCACTGCCGTCGCCGCCGCTCGCCGTTGCCGCACCCAGAGCCTCCCCCTCGACCCCTCGGCGTGCCCAGTAGCTCGGCCACCTTGTCCTCGACTTCATCACCAAGCCAGGCGACGCCGGAAGCCCTGAAATGTCGCCGTCTTCGTCTTCTTCAACCTCGGTCCGCCGAGATCGCCGGCGGCCGTGTGCCCGCTCCGGTGCTTCATCAAGCTCGCCGAGGCCACCACTACCTTCACCGTGAGCCCCTGCCTGTTTCCCCTCTCTCTTCGCGCTTGTTTGCTCCACCTAGCCTAGCTAACCACCGCACCCGAGAGCTTGGCTCCGCCGGCCAAGTCGCCACCGTGGACACAGCCACCGTAGCTTGCGTCCGAGCTCGCCACTACACTCCTTGCACTCCCGCGCATCGGACAGGGCCACCCGTTGCTCCTGGAGAGGTCCGTAGCGCCGTTTCCTCCATCACCCGAACGCCGGCCGCCGCGTCTGAGGTCGCCGCCGTCTCTTTAGGCCACCTCCGGCGAAGCTGAGGGCACCAATCAACGCGCGCGAGCTCCAGCTACTCGTAGATGGGCTCAGCCGTTGATTTGGTCGCCGGAGGGCGATTTCCGAGCACCGCCGCCGCATCTGGCCTCGCCGGCGTCGAGCCGCCGGTGGGTTTGACCACCTTTGACCACGGCTGGACCCCCCATCTGTGTCAATGACATGTGGGGCCGGCGTTAGACTAATTTAGTTTAGGTTGTTAATTAAGTGCTAATTACGGTGCTTAGTTTTATGAGCCAATGACAGGTAGGGCCAGCCCCTGTTAAATTAGTTTAGTTTAAAACTAAACTTAATTAGGCCCTGAGAGACTGACATGTGGGCCACCCTCCCCCCTCCCCGACACTTTAGTTAGGTTTAAATTTAGCACTAATTAATAGGGTTAGCTAGTTGTGTCACTGACCAGTGGGTCCCACTGGTCAGGTTTGACCTGGACCAGCCCCTGTTGACTGCTGACATCACAGTGACGTCATGCTGACGCAATAAGTGTTTTCTGGAATTTTAAATAAATCAGAAATGATTTATTTATTTCAGAAAATAGCCCAAACTTCTAAAAATCACAGAAAATAATCTATAACTCAGATGAAAATATTTTATATATGAAAATTGATCAGAAAAATCCAAGGAATCTGTTTATGGTATTTTCGTGCATGTTTGAATAACTTACAGCCACTGGTTAGGACAATTTGAATAAATGGCATTTGAATAATCACATATGGAGTTTGAATTTGAACCTTTGGTTCAAATCAACTTCATTTAATATGGTTGCTAGCTGCATTAGCTCAATCAACACCATATTGCCATGTCATGATCATGCATCATATTGTCGCATTGCATTGATTGTTTTCTCTCTGTTGTCGGTGTTTGTTCCTTCTCAGTAGACGTTGTTCTGACGATGTGATCGATGACACCGATGAAGACCCAATGTTATCTTCAGAAGTGCCAGGCAAGCAAAACCCCTTTGAGCATCCCGATACAATCCCACTCTCTCGCTCTTGCTCTCTTTTACTGCATTAGGACAACAACGTTTCAACTGTTACCTGCTGCGATAGTTGAACCCCTTTCCACTGCATGACCCGTCATTGCCACAGTAAATAGTTGAAACCCACTAGCATGAGTAGGAGTTGTTTGAGCCATGTTGTGCCTACTCATTCATGCTTTCTGGTTATGCCTGCTATTGCTTAGAGTTGTGTCAGGTCTGATTCATCGGGGATGAACTGGAAGGGTGATGAACATGTCCTATTGTGTGAGAGCTAAGTGTGGAATATGATTTGGTAAAGGTAGCGATGAGAGGCCATGTAGGAGTACATGGTGGGTTGTCTCATTGCAGCCGTCCTCAGGAACTGAGTTCTGTGTTGGTTGGTCCATGAAACAGCTACTACCACACATTGGGATCCTTAATTGACTCTCTCGACTTATTAATCAACATGATCTCTGTCCAGGAGTTGCAATTAGTTTCTGGTGTTTGTAGTTTACTGGAGGTCGTGCGCAGCTCTGACCCTCGGGGTGGGCTGTGACGCGGCAGGTACGTGGCACGGTGTACCGATCGCCCGTTTGGTGATGCGGGAACCCTATACACATCGTATGGGGCCGTGAGCGACACCCCAGCCAGATCTCCCCACGGATGGAACCCAAATAGCCGATAAACCTGGACGAGAGACTTGTGTGGTTAGTCAGGTCGTGGCCGACACCCTCGCTGGGCCTCCGCTTGAAGGTTGCCGAGTACATGTCGTGTAAACGGCGGTAAGTGGTGAGAGCGTGTGTGAAGAAGTACACCCCTGCAGGGTTATATATGATCTATTCGAATAGCCGTGTCCGCGGAAATGGACTTCTGGGTTGCCTATAACAGTTCATAGACAAGTGAAAATGGATACTCTAAAACACGCAAGATAAGCGTGAGTGCTATGGATGGCCTTCTCGTAGGGAGACGGGAGCGGATCCATAGTGGTGTATTGATTGGTGAATATGTGGACTCGTGTGCGCCACCTCAAAAGGAGTTACTTGCAGTCGTAGTTTAGGATAGCCACTGAGTCAAAGCTGGCTTGCTGCAGTCAAACTCCACCACCCCTTTGTTGATACTGATGCATATGTAGCTAGTTCTGATGTAAGTCTTGCTGAGTACCTTCGTACTCACGTTTGCTTAATTTATGTTTTTGCAGAGAGACTTCAGCCTCGCTAGTGGTTCCGCGTGGACTTCGACGTTTAGCTTGTTACCTCAGCTACGATCTTGTACCCTTGGGAGGGTCTTGTAGATAGTCAGGCTTCCCAGCCTTTTTCATTTGTAGTTGTCTGTACTCAGACATGTTATGCTTCCGTTGCCTGTATGCTCTGTATGTTGGGTCATGTGACCTCTGTTTGTAATAAATGCTATGATGGCTCTTCTGGGCCTTATATATATGAGTTGTTGAGTTATGTTGTGATGCCATGTTGTACAGCACATACTTGCATGTTATGCGTAGGTGTAATGTGTATTGCTATGTGTGGGATCCGACACCTAGTTGTTTACCTTTGGTAGCCTATCTTACAGGGAAATATCTCCTAGTGCTTCCACCGAGCCTTGGTAGCTTGCTACTGCTCCGGAACACTTAGGCTGGCCGGCATGTGTCCTTCTTCGTTCCTGTGTCTGTCCCTTAGGGGAAATGTCACGCGTTGTTCCTTTAAGTCCTTGTAGCTTGCTACGACTTGGGTTCATATGTTGATGACCGACACGTTCGTTGCTGGGTCACGTATGCCTGTCTCTGTAATTTAGTGCCATTTTTGGTTTACAACTAGTCATGTCGGCACGGGTTCTTTGTCATATGGATGCTAGCGACACTATCATATATGTGTGCCAAAATGCGCAAACGGTCCCGGGCTAGGTAAGGTGGCACCCGTGGGGATGCCGTGCGTGAGGCCGCAAAGTGATATGGTGTGTTACAGGCTAGACCTGTGTGACTTAGGATCGGAGTCCTGACATGAATATCAGGCAGTGGTGACTCTGCGCGTCCGTTCTGACTCCAGCTCTTATACTCGTACCTCTCAAAGCGGTTACGCTTCTACCGCTTCGCAAGCAGTCCAATTTGCTGCATTCGAGATCCTTGTTGAGCTCCGTCACAGCGAGGTCCGCATGCAGAACCACCCAGGTTTCCAATACTACCCTTCTTTGCACGACAACGGTTGTGTCCATTTCCCTGAAATTGATCCGGAGTCTGATAGTGTTGCTAGCCATCTTTCCCGTTATATCACTGCTAGTTACCTCATGATCCATGAGCTAGCACGCTAGTTGACTCACACTCGTATTGATTTAGCCACTACTAGGTTTGTTACCATTCCCGCCTCCTTGGGATTCACCCCTTACGTCCCCAGTTTTGTTTCCCCTACTTCACCAGTAACCCCTCCCAGTAGCTCGGGCACCTCGACCATAACTCCTCTTAGTGCCCCTGCTGAGTGGATCTCATTTCTCACTACCCATGTAGCTCCTATGATCCACCCTACTTCCGCCCCGGAAGGAGAGCCTCCGAGGCAGCGTCGCCGTGTTACCTTTAACCCTAAGGTTTCCGTTAACCTCGTTAGTTCAGGATTCGAGTCCACTTCAGGAGAGGAACACGCAGCACTCGCAGAGCAGTAGAGCTCCAGAGTATTCACAGTTGTCCGACTGATGTATGAATGTGGGTGTACGAGTCGTGATGTTTTGTTTCATGTATGAGAGTGGTGTAATCGGGCATGTTAATTTTCTTTTCATGTATGCATCCCTGTATGATTATGCTGAAGTTGCGTATCTTCTACTCGCTGTCTTTCTTCGCAATTCTGTTTTCCCTTGATTTTTTTTTGCTGGCTTTTCCCCACCTATTTGCTTTTGAATGTTTCTCATCTCGGTTGCGTTGTCTTGGGAAAAATCTATAATAGGATGACACGGGGAGGCAACAGTAGCAGCGCTCACGAGGATGTTCCTGTTCATCGCTCCGCCCAACAGGAAGGACAATCCCCCGAGCCATTCATACCACCGCCTCCACCGCCAAATCCGCCTACCACTGAACAAATCCTGTGTATGTTTGAGGAAAGAAGAAGTAATGATTTGCTTGAGATATTAAAAAGTGTTCAAGCTATGATTGGTTAGAATGGACAGCAGAACGGTCATTACTCCAAGCTATCAGATTTTCAGCGAACTCAACCTCCCAGTTTCAGTCAGGCAGTTGACCCTTTGGGTGCCGATGATTGGTTGCGAACCATTGAGAGGACACTTGAGATTGCCTGTACTGCCGAAAAGGACAAAGTTCCATGTGCAACCCACTATCTTGAAGGCGCTGCTGCCATATGGTGGGAAAATACAAAAGCCATGTGGCTTGCTGATGAAGCACTCACCTGGACCAAATTCAAGGATCAGTTCTGAAAATATTACATCCCTACTGGAATTATGAAGACCAAGCAGCGTGAGTTTCTTGCACTCACCCAAGGAAATCTGTCCGTGGGAGAATATTTGCAAAAATTCAACCATCTGGCCCGTTATTCTCTGTATGACGTGGCCACGAAAGAGAGAAAGATTGACAGGTTTGTTGGAGGATTAAACTCGCAACTCAGGTGCACTCTCAGCATGCTTGATTTTCCAGATTTCCAAACTTTGGTAAATAAAGCTTTCATTGCGGAAAGAGAACACAAGCTCGTACTGGACAACCGGCCTGCTAATAACGAGCACAAACGCAAGTTTGAACCAAGAAAATAAGGACCACCGGTGCAGAAGGCTCGAACCTAGCAGCAAACTCAGGTAGAATACAAGCCCAATTGGCAACAGAATGTTAACAAGACTACTACCCAAGTCAAGAATGTTGTCACCAACCCAGTACACGAGGAGCGTCAGCGCAATAATTCTTGCTTCAGTTGCGGGTAAAGTGGACATTATGCCTGTCAGTGTCCCAAGAACAGCAAGGCGAACGCCTTATTCTGGCCATAAGTCAACTTCATGGGGTCATACCCGAACCAGCAAAACATCACCGGGCACGTCAATCACCTCTCCGCAGATGAAGCCCAAGAAAACCCCGGAGTAGTCATCAGTATGTTTTCTATTAATAGCATACCTGCAATAATTTTATTTGACTCGGGGGCTTCCCACTCTTTTATTTCTCGGAGTTTTGTTGCCCAAAACAAATTTTCTTATTCTCTCTTGGGCAAAAATATGCTGGTACAAACCCCGGGATCTTTAATCAAGAGCAGTCTGGTCTGCCGTGACTTGGAAATCAATATCAACAGAATAAGCTTTCCAACTTCCTTGATACTCATTGAGTCTGCAGAGTTGGATGTTATTTTGGGCATGAATTGGCTGACCCAATACCAAGTATGCATAAACTGTGCAACCCGAGAAGTCACTCTGATCAGTCAAGAAGGGCAAGTTACAAAATTCTACTCGCGCAAAAGCATACCAAAGAAGGGGATGATATTCACTGCCATGGCTGAGTTGGAATTAATTCCTATGGTCAGTGAATTTCCTGATGTATTTCCGGAAGAACTACTAGGCATGCCGCCAGACCGAGAACTTGAGTTTGTAATAGATCTGGTACCCGGAACCGCACCGTTATTCAAGAAGTATTACAGGATGCCCTCATCAGAGTTAGTGGAATCAAAGAAGTAGCTCGATGAAATGCTCCAGAAAGGGTATATCTGTCCCAGTTCCTCACCATGGGGATCGCCTGCACTCTTTGTAAGCAAAAAGGATGGCAACCTTCGCATGTGTGTAGATTATCGGCAGTTGAATGATTTCACCATCAAAAATAAATACCCGCTGCCAAGGATTGACGATTTGTTCGATCAGCTCAGTGGGGCCAAGGTATTCTCCAAAATTGACTTACGGACCGGATACCATCATCTCAAGATTAAAAAGGAAGATATTCCTAAAACCGCATTCACCACTCGATACGGTCTTTATGAAAATACAGTTATGTCCTTTGGTCTCACCAATGCCCCTGCTTTCTTCATGCACATGATGAACAAAGTGTTCATGGACTTCCTCGATAAGTTCGTGGTGGTCTTTATCGATGACATACTTATATATTCAAAAAGTGAAGGGGATCACAAGGAACATCTCTGAGCAGTGTTACAACGACTCCAAGACCATCAGCTTTACGCCAAGTTCAGCAAATGTGAGTTTTGGCTTAAACAAGTCAGATTTCTGGGACACGTGCTATCCGCCGAAGGTATAGCCGTAGACCCCAGCAAGGTAAAAGATGTGCTCAATTGGCTGCCACCCACAACCGTATCTCAGATCCGGAGCTTCCTTGGACCGGCGGGATATTACCGTCGTTTCATTGAAGGATTCTCCAAGCTTGCCAAACCCATGACCGAGCTACTCAAAAAGGACAAGAAGTTTGAATGGACAAAAGACTATGATAAAAGTTTCAGTGAGCTAAAGAAACATTTGACCACCGCACCCGTATTAACTCTTCCAGACATCTATCGCAGTTTTGATGTATACTGTGACGCATCCAGACAAGGACTTGGCTGCGTACTCATGCAAGAAGGCAAGGTAGTGGCATATGCATCACGACAATTGCGACCGCACGAAGGAAATTACCCTACGCATGATCTGGAATTGGCCGCGGTAGTGCATGCTCTCAAAATATGGAGGCATTATCTCCTAAGGAAGAAGTGGCAAATTTTTACAGATCACAAAAGTCTCAAGTATATATTCACTCAGCCAGATTTGAATCTCCGCCAGCGAAGGTGGCTTGAGCTGGTTAAAGATTATCATCTAGGAATAAATTACCACCCGGGTAAAGCCAGCGTAGTGGCTGACGCACTCAGTCCAAAGCCGGTCAGCCTAAACGCCATGTTAAAATCTTTGCCCGTTCAACTTCAAGAGGAGATTGCTCAACTCCATCTGAACATCGTTGAGGCTGGTCTCGCTAACATTTCGGAAATCACCCCCACCCTGGAAGAAGAAATCCACAAAGCCCAGCCAGAAGATCCTGCACTACAAAAGCATGCCAAGAATATGCTGGCAGAACGTGCACCTGACTTCTCAAAGGATCACTTTGGGACTCTCCGATTTCGTGGAAGGATTTGTGTACCAAATCAGTCAGACATGAAAAAGAAAACCTTCGTCAAATATTCTGGTGGGATGGGATGAAGAAGGACATTGCCAATTTTGTGGCTTGTTGCGACATATGCAACAAAGTAAAGGAAGAACATCATAAGCCAGCCGGACTTCTTCAATCGCTACCAATTTCACAATGGAAATGGGATGACGTCTGCATGGATTTCATCATAGGATTACCCAAGACTCGGCGAGGCAATAATGCAATATGGGTCATCATGGACACTCTAACCAAGGTAGCACATTTTATTCCGGTCAAGACCAACTATCGAGCAGAACAACTTGCACAACTGTACGTGTCCAGAATAGTCAGTCTGCATGGAGTACCTCGAACCATCACTTCTGTCCGAGGTTCACTCTTTACCTCCGCTTTCTGGACACGTCTCCATCAAGCCGTGGGGACAGCCCTAAAATATAGTACAGTCTATCATCCTCAAATAGATGGACAAACAGAGCAGGTAAACCAAATACTAGAAGATATGCTGCGAGCTTGCGTCTTAGCCCAAGGATCTAAATGGGAAGATTGTCTACCTTACGCCGAGTTCTCCTACAACAACAGCTTCCAAACCAGTCTAAAGATGTCACCGTACGAGGCTTTATATGGCCGCAAATGTCGTACCCCGTTAAACTGGTCTCAGACTGGAGATAGCCGTATTTTCGGAACGGGCCTCATGATGGAAGCTGAGAAACAAGTCAAGGAAATCAGAGATAGATTACAATTGGCTAAATCTCGACAAAAGAGTTATTACGATGCAAAACACCGACAGCTCAGTTTTGAACCTGGAGAGCACGTATACCTCCGGGTCACTCCTATGAAAGGAGTCAAGGGATTCCAAACTCGCGGGAAGTTGGCACCCAGATTTATAGGCCCCTTTCCAATTATTTCTCGAGTGGGCACTGTTGCTTATCAGTTGGAATTACCCCCGGAATTGTCTGATGTGCACAACGTGTTTCACGTCTCACAGTTGAGGCGGTGCATATCCCCGCCCGAGAAAAAGACTGCCGTGACCGACATAGAATTGGCAAAGGATTTAACGTATGAAGAAAGGCCGTTTAAAATTATGGATCAGATGGAAAGAGTCACCCGCAGTAAAGTAAGGAAGTTTTATAAAGTCCAATGGGAGCATCACACCGAGTCAGAAGCAACCTGGGAACAAGAAGAGTTCCTACAGACATATTATCCGGAATGGTATTCCCAAGCAACCAAATCTCGAGGACGAGATTCATTCTAAGTGGGGGAGGTTTGTGACAGCCTGATTTTTGCCCTCTTTTATTTGCCAGAGCTTTATTTGAATTTATTTTAAACCTTGGGATTTTTGAATCATTTCATATGGACTTAAACACTTGGGTACCCTTGACTTTCACCCAAGTGCATCCTATCCATATCAAACCATCTTTTCCCTCTGGACCACTCTAACATACTTTATGGAATATTTTTCTTATTTGAAAAATATTCACCTTTCATCCCAAAACCCTAGCTAAATCATTTGTGCTCCAAAGCAACCCCTATTTTTCCGGCTCTCTAAAATCTGTGGAAATTCCTAAATATTCTTTGGACCCTAAGACACATTCCTGAGCAAAAATATTGCACTACTTTTTGGAATATTTTTGCTACAGAAAATCTTTTCTATTCTGGACAGAAATGGTAGTTTCTACAACAACTACCATTTTACATGCTCCATTGCTTCTGAAACTCCTTGTGCATCTTCACCTTAGTAACTCTTGGCTAGCCTCCAAAGCACAGCCTCCAACTCTTAACCATTTTACCTCAGTAAACTCTCAAAGTTTCTATCCAGAAACTTACCAGGCGTGCGATTTTCTTTCTACAATGTCTGGAAACAAACCAACCATGGGTAACTCTCCTATCTACCACGAACAACACGCCAGACATAAATTTTGGCACCAAGTCAGCCAGTAGGCATAGTTCACGCGGTGACCATGCATGTACACCATGCCATGGCTGTCTGTCGGCGCGCTCTGGATGCCGCTGAGCACTCTATAGAGCGCGTGCTCGCTTCTGCGCCTGCCCAAGCGTGCCAAACCACGCCACCATCGTCGTCTTCACCTCCACAGCCCCCCTCTGGCGCTCGCCGACGCCAGAGCTCGCTGCAGCGAGCATGGGCGCGGTCCGGCCAAGGCAACAGTGCGGTGCGCACTGTGCTCGTCGCCACCCCAACGCCCCTGTGCTTGTCCCCGTCCGTCCACAGCTCCCGCGTGACCTCGTCGCCTTCCCCCCCCCCCTC